>OX101808.2:52034345-52745595 GCA_944452925.2 Chrysolina oricalcia | reverse complement strand
TTTTTGGGTTGGCGCAATGGTAACATTGGTTGAGAATTACATGGACTACATCATACCAAAAATTCAAAAAAATCCACCGGGACCCAAATTGCATAAGGAGTTTGCGGGGTTCTTTGTATGGAATATGAAAAATGCATTTTGGAGGAGATGTTTTGTTAAGAAACTGATTATATTCAAGAAATGCATCTAATAAAAGAATGATATAAAAGAAATTATGTCTCAAGTCGGTCACTATTGTTGAAGTTTCAGAAATATGTTTATGAAAGATTCATCCAGAAGTATCTCGGTTATGTTTGAATGTTTTAGACGATGTAGTAACTTGATTACTTATATTTCGGACGTCCATCATCTTAGTGGTTCAATACTCTGACGAAGTACGAAACCTTTATTCCAGACAAAGAACGGACACATTTGACGCCACATTACAGTAAACGTCCTCATCTCTACGGTCTTCCGAAAATTCACAAACCCGACATGCCATTAAGACCAATCACCAGCTCCCGTAACTCACCGACCTATAACCTGGCGAAATACCTCCTACCGATACTACAACCCTTACAGGGTACTAGCAGTTCGTTCGTCAAGAATTCTAAACACTTCGTGGACATTATCAAAGATGTTGAACTAGGGCCTGAAGATCGTTTCATCAGCTTTGACGTGGAGAGCCTTTACACCAATGTCCCCATAGAAGAATCCCTTAACATCATCAAGAGGAAACTGGAAGAAGACATCCAGCTTCATGAAATGACTGACCTCCCCGTACAAGCGATATTGGAACTACTGCAGTGCTGCCTACACAACTCATACTTTCAAGAAAAGAGCCGTTTCTTCTCCCAAGTTGATGGACTGCCGATGGGATCTTCTCTCTCTCCAGTAATCGCCAACATACACATGGAGTGGTTCGATGAATTGGCTATCAGAGAGGCAAAATACAAACCAAAACTATGGCCAAGATACGTAGACGACACCTTTATCATTTGGAACCATGGAGATGAACACCTTGGGGAATTATTCGCCAGAATTAATAACATGAGGGATTCAATCAAATTCACAATGGAAAAGGAAACTAATAGTACCCTATCGTTTCTCGATGTGAAAGCTGAAAGAACATACACTGGAATCCTCACCTCTGTTTACAGGAAGATGACACACAGGACAGTACCTCAACTACGGCTCTAATCACCCAAACTCCACAAAGAGGGGAATCGTAAAAACGTTGGAGAGAGCAATGTCTATTTGCAACAACCAGGAGTCATTGGAGGCGGAAATTAACCACATCAAAAAGAACCTACGCCAAAACGGATACTCCGAGAAACTCAGGAGAAGTTCGGAAACAACTCGAAAAGACCAAGACAACCGAAGAAAGACCACAAAACCCCGTTCTCATTCTTCCCTATATCAGGGGTATCTCCGAGAAGATCAGAAGGATCGGAAATAAATACAACATCAAGAGTTACTTTCAATCCGGCAGTACCTTACGAAGCTTCCTCACCAAGACGAAACCAGAGAACACAACAGAATCCTATGAAGGCTTAGAAGGGCCACGTTTTTTTCCTATTTTTAATCCCGACTTCTATCTCGGGATCTCGAGATCCCGACACCTAAGCTGGGATCACGACTTCTAGCTCGGGATCTCGAGATCCCGACATCTAAGTCGGGATTTTGGCTATGATCTTTGAAGTCAACTTTAGTCGTCAGTCGTCACGCGTTCGAGGTTGTGAACTTATTAGTGTATTTGGTTCCTTTCGTCAGGAAAAGTAGAAAAACAATGGCTGATTTAGAGATAGAAGTCAGGATCCCGACTTAGAAGTCGGAATCTCTAGATCCCGAGATAGAAGTCGGGATCTCTAGATCCCGAGATAGAAGTCGGGATCCCGATTTAGATGTCGGGATCTCGAGATCCCGAGATAGAAGTCGGAATCCCGACTTAGATGTCGGGATCTCGAGATCCCGAGATAGAAGTCGGGATCTCGAGATCCCGAGATAGAAGTCGGGATCCCGACTTAGATGTCGGGATCTCGAGATCCCGAGATAGAATCCCGACTTAGATGTCGGGATTAAAAATAGGAAAAAACCGTAGCCCTTCTACGCCTTCGTAGAATCCAGCAAAAACTGTATTTACAAAGTCCCATGTGAATGTGGAGATTCCTATATCGGAGAGACCAAGAGACCATTATCAGTAAGAATAGCCGAACACAAAATGTGGACTCAACGAGGGGAAACATCAAAATCGGGAATTGCTGACCACGCCTGGACAAAACACCACCGCATTCTTTGGGACGAAGATAGTGTTCTTCATAGAGGGGAACATTGGTTCAAACGGAAATTTATGGAAACCACCTATATAAAAGCCACTAGTGCCTTCAGTCAACCAAGCGTGTTAATTAAAAACGTATGGAAACCGCTCATGGACCGTTTTGGAGGGAGAAAAAGAGCGAAACCGCGCGCGCCACAAGACCGCGCGTAATTACACCGTAATTACACTTTAATTATAGACCTATAAAAGGTCGCGTAGCATCTGATTTTGTCATTATTCACCAGAAGACGATTGCGGATTCAAGTAATTGAAACGTTGTGAAAAATTTGAAAGAGATAGAAATCTTTCAACCATTAAGATGATGGACGTCCGAAATATAAGTAATCATATCTCGGTTATATTTTTCAAAATATCAGAATGCTATCCAGACTAAAACAGGATACAGCATACAAACACATTTTAATCTAAAGTTTTAATCAAGCTATGAGGATACAAGTATCTGTATATAAATTATTTTCAAGTAAACCGTAGATACGAGTTTCGAGCTTTTTGGCTCTCATAAGTACGGCGTAGCCAAGTATAAGAATAAGCAGTACTTGGTTGCACTCAACAGAAGCATCTGGTTCTGACTCCGTTTGTTTGCTGTTTTTGCGTGCAATGAAGTATTGTTTATCCTCACACTTCGCTACACCGTACGCCAAAAAATTCGATATAGTCGATGGAACTCCATAGAATTTCATTCATAGGAAAAAAGGATCGTTTGATCTGAATCTATATCGATGAGATGGAAAGAGGATGATAGTGAGATCTATAGTAATTTGAATAATTACTAGTCGAGAGCATATTTCATATAGCTTTCCTATTTCCAATGTATTCCATCAATAAGTGAATTTTTCAGATATTTTCAGAATTTTGCTTGATTAGTTGAATTACATGAAGGAATTAAATGTTTATAATAAATATTTTATTGAGTTGACCGGTAACTTTATGAATTCATTTTTCACAAAGAAATCCGAAGAAAGTAACAAAATTCGAAACCTCAATTACAAATATAGTTTATTTAAAATATTGTGTACGGTAGTATTCCATAATATAACAAGATAAATGAACAATTCTGAATGTACATAGGTAAACAGTTCAGCAACATAGGAAAAAATCGAGATATTCATCGAATAAATAAAAGAAACACTTTCTAAATTAAATAACATGTCACTACTAGAACCAGCAGATATTTGGAAATTTCTATATACGCATCGCTGGTCCACATCATTTCTGTGAAGTTTAGTTCCCCTTGGAAAAAACTAGCCATAAAGTGTTGTGAAGATGGTTTACGTACAGTGGTCATCACTGAATTTCTCTCTCAATTTTTTTCCATGCAATCCTTTCTTTTTGATTTCTATAGTCCGTTTCACCAATGATAGCGGGACACCTGTAGATATATTTCCAAAAATTGAATGCCATTTTCAGAAATCAACGCTTTTCTCTTCAAAGTCGATAATATCTGCTTCAAAGTTGTGACTCTTTTCTTCAGGCGATGATTTTCACTTTCAAAGCTTTTACTTTTTTCTTGGCCAAGGATTTTTTTTTAATTTGCTTGTTTGAGTTTAAGATGAAGTTTTGAGGGGAATACACTGAAAATATAAAATACATGATATGAGAAAATATAAAAATAAAAATACATAAAATAAAATACTTCTATGGAAGAACTTGTGGAAATTATTAAACAAAACTTCTCTTCAAAACCAATTTCCAAATTACTTCAAATGATGTTTTTTTTCACTTCTCAGTTCAGTTAAAGTGAGTACTATCACCAGTCAATTGTATGTAAATAAAAATAATTACTAGTGTGTCTGTGATATCAATTTGGAAAGAATAGAAAATATCGCATACATGTCATTTATATTAAAATTTAATAGTTTTCTTGTAAAAAGTTGGCTTCATCAGACCTAAAATAAATATTTCAGTAGAATGGAAGAGTTCAATTGATATTAAACGGATTCTAAGTGTATTCAACATCCAACAAGTATGATACATGCATAATAAAAATAAGCATTGAAATCAATGACATCATTTCAACTAACCTGTAATTGTGTCTAGTTTTGATTTCTCTTCTTGCTCTCTTTATTTGTCTCCTATTACCTTCACTATCTATTGATGTTTCTTCATGTCATTTTGAAACTTCTGGGGGAGTCCACAGATGAAGTGGTAGCACTCGAAGGTGAGCTGAAATAGAATTATCATTGACTTATATTAAAATTATAAATAGATAAGGTGCGTTATGTCAAAAACTTTCTAATAACATTGAAACAATAGAATTCTTACCAGACGATGAGAAGAAAAAAATTCGCAATATCGACATATAATATGTAATAAGTTTGATGGGTCAAAAACAATTTACTTTGGTTGTTAGTTGGGGTTACAAAAATTGAGTAAAGTATCAAATTCAGAGATCTTAGTTCAAGTCTTATTTGGAATCTTAAAATAATATTTGATAATAACAGGGGACTTTTGAAAAATTATGAGAACATACTTTTTACAGCAAATAATAATAATGGCACAATGGGCTGGAGGACCTAGGTCAATGGCCTATTGGATCAATGTAATTGGTTCAATAAAGTTCATGTTTTAAATGTTTATTTAATTATAATACCTATTCCCTTCTCTACCTCCACAGGCTGTGTCTTGGATACAGCACTTATATGAGTGTTTATGAGGGAGTATTAATATTATTACATCACTATTATCATATCACGTCACATATATCATGAATATATAAATTTTAAAATATTATAATCTAGCCCAAATGTTCACAAGTAAATTTTATGAGTATTTTCAATTTAATATTTTACCTCACTGCAATTTCAATAGTAAGAGTGCAAGCAACTTGAAGAGTAACACCTGGAACATTGTCTTTGTTTTCAATAAAAAGTACTTCCAAGTTATCCATTTCTATGCGTTGGGGAATTCATGATTCTATAATATATATCTATGCGAAATACCTCCTACCGATATTAAAACCCTTGCAGGGTACTAGCAGTTCTTTCCAAACACTTTGTAGACATTATCAAAGATGTTCAACTAGGGCCAGAATATCGTTTCATCAGCTTGACGTGGAGAGCCTTGATGGACTGCCGATGGGATCTTCCCTTTCTCCGGGTAATCGCCATCATATACATGGAGTGGTTCGAGGAATTGACTGTCAGAGAGGCAGGTTACAAACCAAAACTATGGCTAAGATGCGTGGACGATACCTTCATCATATGGAACCACGGAGATGACCACTTTGAGGACTTCTTGCCAAGAATCAATAACGAGGGATCTAATCTATTTCACGATGTGGAAGCTGAAAGAACAAACACTGGTATCCTCACCTCTGTTTACAGGAAGAAGACACACACTGGACAGTATCTGAAATTACGGCTCCAATCACCCGATTTGCACGAAGAATTTTGAGAACGTTGGTGGAGAGAGCGATGTGTATTTGCAACAATCAGGAGTCTCTGGATGTAGAAATAAACCACATCAAAAAGGACCTACGCCAAAGCGGACATTCCGAGAAACTCATAGAAGTTCAGAAACAACTCCAAAGGAACAAGACGATCGAAAAACGACCACAAAATCCCCGTTCTTGTCCTGCCCTACTTCAAGGGTATCTCCGAGAAGATCAGAAGGATCGAAAACAAATACAACATCAAGAGTCGCCCCGGAGCGCATATAGTGGTGGTTTTCCGTCTCATCAGGAATGATGTGCCGATGGTAGGGGGTATCACCATTATACTTTTAAAGTATTAATTTAATTTCCATAAATTTTTCAACATTATCTTTAATACAATGAAGCTTTGTCAATAAGTTTATCATTAACTTCCGACAATAAAGCATATTTTGACTTTACTTTCAATCCAGCAGTACCTTACGAAGTTTCCTCACCAACACGTTACCAGAGAATAAAACAGAATCCAACAAAAATCGTTTTTACTAGGTCCCATGTGAATGTGGAGATTCCTATATTGGAGAGGCCAAGCGGCCATTATCTGTAAGATTAGCTAAACACAAAAAGTGGACTCAACGGGGGGAAACATCTAAATTGGGAATTGCCGACCACGCATGGACAGAGCACCACCGAATTCTTTGGGACGAGGCATAGAGAGGAACATTGGTTCAAACGAAAATTTATTGAAACCGCCTGTATCGAAGCCAATGGTGCCTTCAGTCAACCGAGCGTGGAAATTAAAAACGGGTGGAGACCGCTAATGGACCGTTTCGGAGGGGAAAAAAGCGTGAAAAACACGCGTGCCACAAGACCGCGCATAATTACAACGTAATTACACCATACCGGCAGACTTATGAAACATCGTGTAGATTCTTAATTTGTCAGTATTCACCTGATGACGATTGCAGATTCAAGCAATTGAAATATAGTGAAAAATTGAAAGAAGTAGAAATCTTTCAACCTTCAAGGCCATGGAAGTCCGAAATGCAAGTAATCAAGAAGAATAAATGTGCACAATAAATTCAACAAACAGCCAACTCTCGAGAATCTGATCAGTTTCAAAAAAACTAGAGCCTTTGCAAGAAGGCTCATTACCCAATCGAAAAAAGCCTCAAGGGAGAATACTTCTCGTCGATAACACCTGGGGGTCTATTCTCGAAACTGGGGAACATCGTTCTCCTGAGAAAAGTAGTCACCGTTCTCCTGAAACTCATCAAAGCGTATTCTCGAACACATGTGATTATTCACTTCGCGTGGAAGCTGGGTAGGGTGATTCTCGTGCTATTTTGTGGGAGATCGCTTGATTCTGCTGATAATGACCAACTGACGTTTAATTTTTAACTTTGATTTTTGGCATTTTGGTCTTGATTTTGACACAGCATTTGGTGTCTACTGTTCAGTTCTCCTAGTTTTTCGTGTAATAATGAATCCTTTAGAAGGAACAGGTGCAGTATTTGAAGTTGTTCTCAACAATCTCCAAGGTAAGATTGCTTTTTGATGGAAATGGTTGCTCTATATCTACAAACACAGAAAAGTGATATAAATAAGTTTTAAATAACTTTGTGTTTGGAGGTGCTTGTAACTTTGAGATTTTATGCTCCAGAAATGGGATAAAAAAACGGAGAAGAAAACTGTTGTTCACAAACAATGAGCTTATGACTTGAGGCATAAGATGTCCGGAGGACTGCTCATTGCTAATATCCTATACAATAAGATCGGTCTAGACGATCGTGATTCATGGGTATTGCTTAGTTGGGTGGCCGGCGCTGGGATGGCGCTCGTAGTTTGGAGTTATCCACTGTGCGGGCGCGATCTCAGTTTCGGTCTTGATTTGGTTATCGATTCATTCGTTGCAGTCATTAGTTATTGACTGCTAGACCTACCCTATACTGATGAGGGGCAACACCCCGAAATCGATATATAGGTGGTCCGAATGTTTCGATGAACATTTCCATGCAAGAAGCAATTGCAGAGATAACCTTGTAGGAACTCTGTACGGAAATTTCATCAGATGTAATTCAATGTTCGTCGTGGCATTAGCCAGGAAAGTAGTTGTTTTCTGATGGATTTTCGACCCAACTTTTCCTATTGTATAGGATATTAGCAATGAGCAGTCTTCCGGACATCTTACGCCTCAAGGGATAAAAAAACTCCTGGTATGAGTCAATCAAGCACTTCCGCTGCATTTTAGAAGTGACAGATGCAAAACAACTGTAAATTTCAAATAACTGGGTAAAACTTCCAAACAATCTTCAAGATTTAGAAAATTTGCGCAGAAGGTACCTATAAAGATACGGTTTTTTATGAAATTAGTATTATTCAAGAAGCTACAGTTCAGCTCAGTGGATAATAATATAATACACAACACATAATTAATTGATTTAATTTACAAAATAGGTTATTTTGTAACACTTCTTCCTTCAACCACTGAAAATGTAATAGACCGTCAGATAACGACAGATTTTGCTGACTCATTTTCTCTCTTCTGGGATTTCAACCACTGGAAATTATGTCAGTGTTGAACTCAAAAAATGAAAATTCAGCGATCGGACGTGTGCTAGGCATATAGAAAATTCATTTTCCTTTTGCAGAAAAAAATTGTTTTTTTTTCATTTTCTCGTTTATGGCATATTAACACATGAATAGGTGTAACAATCTAATAGGGAAAAACCAAAGCCATAAGGTTTGCACGTGCTTAAAGGGTTGAAATAGGGGCGCGATCTTGTGAAAAAATTGTGGGTTGCTGATGCATTTTCTCGCTTATGGCAATCAACAGAATGAAATTTAATATCCGGACGAAAAATGTTGTTTGTGTTGTTGTTAATTTCCGGACGGAAAATGTTGTGAATTTTTTTTTCGTTTTCCGGCAAACTTTCTCGTTTATGGCATTGGAACCATATGATTCTGTTGGTGGATAAACATCATGATAAAATTCCCATAAGCTTTGCATGTACCTCCAGAAAAGCCATAAGTTGTAAAGTTGTAGGAAAATTTGTGGAATTTTTTTCATTTTCTCGTTGATGTGAATTGGCATGTGAGAAGAAAATAGTATTTCAAGGCCAGAAAAAAAAAGCCATAAGTCGGAAACATGATATCGATGTTTTATACAGTGTGGCCCATTTAAAATGGAAGCACCCTTATAAATCATACTTTTTTCAAACGATTGGAATGCTTTTTTTTCATTAGGTAGATAATTAAAAAGTCCACTGGGACACCAAATTTCATGAATAAATCTTCATTTTCAGAGCCAACTTTTCTTTTTTTTTTCGAGGTAAAAAACTGAAAAATTTATTAGCAATTTTTTGAGAAGAAATCAGACTACACCACTAGAATTGTGACATTTTCAAATGGTTAATTTTGGAATTTTGTTGAAATTCGTACATCGATAAAAAAGTTATGGGAGAATTAAATTTAAAAAATATGCCGTTTAATCAACCCACCATTTCAATTTCTGCTCTTATCCAAAATTCAGAACACACTACTGGATTCAGGGAGTCTCAAAATATCACTGATCAGAATTTCATCAAAATCTATTGATGAATAATAATGAAAAATCATTAAATAAAATGATATTTTCATGAAATTCCATCAACATATTTTTCAAATTTTGTTATTCTGTAATTTTCTTATTTATGAATAGATGTTGATGAAATTCTGACCAGTGATATTTCGAGACTTCTTGGTGAATTCCAAATTTTGATATGAGTTCTGAAATTGAATTGGTGGGTTAATTAACCGACATATTTTTAAAATTTCATTTTTTTTATTTTTTATTACTTTCTTATTGATGGACGAGTTTCAACAAACTTTTAACAAGAACTATTTAAAAATGTCGCGAATCCAGTGGATTGGTGAGATTTCTTCTAAAGAAATAATATTAGATTTTTAACCTTGAAAAATGAGAACAGTTGGCCCAGAAAATGAAGAATTACTCATTAAATTTGGTGTCCTGAAAGACTTTTTGAATGTCTAAATGAATGAATGAAAAAAATCATCCCAATCGGTTGAAAAATTAAAGTTTGATATGAGTGCTTCCATTTTGAATGGGTCACACTGCATAAATAAATACAACTATTTGAAAATTCTGCTGCGAGAAATTAGTAAAGATAAAATTGCTCATTTCTTTCTCCATGGGATTTGGCATATGCATTGCAAACTTCATTCTTAGGCCATAAAAAAAGTCGGAAGTATGATAGTAATATTGGAACCAAATAATTTATTTTTTTAAATACATTTTTATAGAGTGAAAACAAAATTGTTATTGGCATTATTGTGACAAACTGATAGGGGTTGTAAAGACAATTCAAGCAATTTTGCGTCAACCCCTATAAGTTAAATATCTTAACTGCCGTAATTCCCCCACGCCTACTGGCTTGCTGTGTCATAATCGGATGATCATTCGAATTTGAATACGGAACATCAGATTTTTGAAATAATGTGATTATGCCCGTTACCTGTTTATTGTGACTATGTGACACGATGTGGCGAATCAAAGTTCACAAAAAAGTAAACACAGCAAGCCAGTGTGCGCAGGAATATAATAAACACTAGTTTGTTTCCCCACCACCTTAGAGGCAGAGCTTCCGGTGCGTTTTTTTCATAGTGGCCTGTCCTTCAGGCCTAGTTCACCTTTTAGAAGTGAATCCAGAATAATAAATTGCTTCTATGTCTAAATTAAAAATCGAACTCATTTCCAGATTAGAAGCAGTTCTGGACCATAGGTTGAAATCGATTTGCAGTGTCTTCGGTACAATTCAAGTGGTGAACAGAAGGAAATGTAATATTTTGTTGGTTCCTGCGTATCCTAGGAACCATATCACACTGGATATGTGTGCACAAGTCTCTCACTGGATTTACAAGTACCGTTGTGACCTAAGTTGGGCTGATCTTCTAGATTATCATTCTCGGTTTCTCTAAAAACTGCCCATAACATAGGTTCCTTGGAATTTCTGAAAATATTTGAAACCCCAAAAAATTCTGTTCTTCAATGGATTGGTGAATCTCAAGGGTTTTCAACTGACCCCCTGCTCAATTAAAAAAATTGGGTGAATGACTGTCACCTTGAGGGGGGTGCAGGAGGGGTGATTTTTTTATGTCACATAGTGTCTTTTCGAAAACATAACTCGACGTTTTTCTTAAAAAATAATAACGTAGAAAATTAATGTATCCGTTACTTCAGGACCTCACTGTATAAAATATCGTAATCATGTTTCCGACTTATGGCTTTTTTTTTCTAGTCTTGAAATCAGTTTTTCTTCCTACATGCCAATTCCCTTAAACGAGAAAATGAACAAAATTTTCTGTGTTTTTCTGCAAGTTTTCCAGTTTCATATAGTATGATAAGCACGAACTAGACTTATGGCTTTTTATATGACAGACTTTTACATTAACAAATTTCTATTGCACATTATTTCGTTCACGAGAAAGTTTGCCGGAAAACGAAAAAAAATTTCACAAAATTTTCCGTCCGGAAAATATACTTCAACAGCTGACCGGTTTATGGGAAATTTTTTTCGTGTTCCTAACGATATTAAATTTCATTCTGTTGATTGCCATAAGCGAGAAAATGCATCAGCAACCAACTATTTTTTCACAAGTTCGCGCCCCTATTTCAACCCATTAAGCACGTGCAAATCTTATGGCTTTGGTTCTTCACTATTAAATTGCTATACCTATTCATGTGTTAAAATACCATAAACGAGAAAATAAAAAAAAAACAATTTTTTTCTGCAAAAGGAAAATGAATTTTCTATATATCCGGATATTTATTCATCTTTCTAAGTCTCCATTTATGGGAAAAACTTCAAATCATCGATGACCCCTAGTATTTGGCCAATAGGTGCATGCGTGAATCGTATTTTACAGTAGCGCAACAAGATCAATGGAATACCACAATAAATTTTCTTCTTGAAGAGAGATAAAACCATGTTGAGAAAATCCTCTATGTAGACGACCTGATTGTTCTCTACAGACACAAATCTATGGATGTGACAAAAATCTCAATTACGAGATTGACTCTTTGGACCAGTCATCGAAGGTTTCCACTTCTGTAGGTTGAGATTAGAATATCCAGAACCTGAACTTTATACAGTGCTTTTCTTTAAATTGAAACTTGGAATAATGAAATTGATGCATGAATACCTACTATATTTTGGAGTAAAATTGACAGATGAAACTTTCAAGATGGCGGCTGGGGGCTATATTGGAAAATAAAATTAAATTGAAAGGGGGGTCTTGTGACACATCCTTTTGAAGCTCCTGACGAATACTTCACAACCCTAGAATATAAAGTCAATATCTTAACCTACTACAAAATGGCGGAACATTTAATAATTACCTGAATACAAACACATTAATATCCATATTTCTAGAAATATTTGTTTTTCTCTGCCATATGGCAATCCCAAAAATCCCAAAAATCCCCGATAGGTTATTTTTTGTTTATAAAAATAGACAAAAAAATGTCAGAACGTCATTGTTCAGTTAAAGTATTCTCGGTTTACTAGTAGATATGTACCATGTGAACTATCTCTAAAATTGTCAATTCTCGTCCATTGGAAGACATAATCGAAGCGATTTTTATTTACGGTGCGACGCGTTATTTTCGGTAGAGTACAGAAGAAAATGCTCCCAGGTCATCCGTCCATTCCGGAAGAACAGCAAGTTCAAATAATTGGTGAGATGATAGTAAATCCTCAACAGTCTACTTCTTGAGGAGGAATAAGTATCATCTATACAAAATCAAAATGGTACACCAGTTAACTGAAGATGACCCTGATTGAAGAATAGAATTCTGCGAAATTATGACGAAAACCATCGCAAGACATTCTACCTATATCCACAACATTTGTTTAGTGACGAATGAACATTTTTTCTCAACGGCAATGTTCACAGACAAAATTGCCATTATTGGAGTGATACCAACCCTCTTGTTTTCCGGGAAACTCATACTCAATATCCAGAAAAAAATTTACGTTTGGTCAGGAATATTGGTAAACCATATTGTAGGATAATTCATCGAACAAAATTTAACAGGGTAACTGTATTTGAATATGCTGGAAACTACTGTTGACCATCTAATCACCGAAATCGTCGAAGCGAATTCTAATGAATTCGATTTGGATATTGTATTCCAGCAAGATGGAGCACCACCACATTACTCCAGACAAGTAAGAAACTCTTTCCCCGGTCAGTGGATTGGTCGTCGAGATCCTACGCAATAGCCAGCCCGCTCGCCAGATTTGACACCTTTAGACTTTTTTTTATGGGGCTATTTGAAGCAAAAGGTGTACGCAACTGAACCTGCCGGCAGAGAATAATAAATATTTGTAGAAATATCGACTTTACTGTGTTCGAAAATGTTCGGCGTGAAATATCGGATAGGCTGTTCTAATATCAAGCAGTTCAAGGCAACAATTTCGAGCATCTTCTCAAATTATGAAGTTAAACGTCGATGTATTCAGGTAATTATTAAATATTCCGCCATTTTGTAATAGGTGAAGATATTGACTTTATATTCTAGGGTTGTGAAGTATTCGTTAGGAGCTTCCAAAGGATGTATCACAAGGCCCCCTGTTCCATTTTATTTATTCCCCCAGATGGCGCCCAGTCGCCATCTTGAAAGTTTCATCTGTTTTTATTTGAATAAATTTAAGTACTTGAACAGAGTCTATGATATCCACCATCGAATTATGTATTATGCCCTTATCCAAACACATATTTTCTATGGAATCATTGCATAGGTTTCTGGGTTTCCCTGCTGCTGTGCAAGCGAATGCGCCACCTAATCAATTTAAGCCGCCCCGGAGCGCCAGTTAATTTATTTATATTGTTACATTGTTATTGTTGTATTCATTGTTGTATAAATATTATAATTATATGATGAAAACACAAGATAGCTTTATAATTTTACTTTAAAACTGCAGGTGTTACAAGGCACATTAGGTAGTAATTCTGTCACTTGAATCCTGATCGGTGGTTGTGTTTTAATAAGGTTGATTAAGTATTCAGATATTTTCTTGTAAGTCATCACTAATAAATGTGGAGGTAGCCGAGTGGTGAAAGCTCTATCTGGCTGCCGGTCGTGGGTATAAACCCTAACGACTGCAGACATTTTTCTGATGGCCCGAGAAAGTGGTACGGTAAAAGTAGTAGTAGTAGTTTATTTAAAATAGGTAAGCCTAATATACAAACATCTCGATTAAATATAAAAAATTTACAACACACAAATACATATAAAAAAATATCACAGTCATTTGATAGTTATACAAGATAAGATAGTAAGTAATACAAGATAAGACAAAAATACAAGATAAGACAGTAACAGACTCAGAATCCTATAACAATAATATTGGGAATATTGAACAAAGATAATATAGAATGATTTTTCCACAAAGATGTTGTAAACACTCCAATTTAATGCGTCAATACGTCCAACAATCATAGAGTTTTAATATACTCCGATGATTACTTGAAAGAAGATAAATAGGCATAGGCAAATATAGGTTCATGGGCAGTTCATTGAATTCTTAACCCTTTGAAAAATTGCGATCTCATGCTCATACTAGAATTGGTTCCATGAATATGAAAGTCAGTCCTCATTCTTGTGTCATAGTTAAGAATTTCATCACCTCTTATTGAGAATTCGTTGAAATATGAAGGTAGTAGGCCCTTGTTCAATTTATAAATGAAAGTCATACTCATGTAAAATAAACGAGAACTAACTGAAAACCATAGCAATGCATCCAACATCAATTTAATTGAAGTATATCTGTTGAATTTCAGTATTAATCTCATTCCTCCATTTTGTAGCTTTTGGAGTTGAGAAATACGGTTTTGGTTGAACAAGTAAATTATTGTTGCACAATAGTCAAAGTCAGGTTTTATAATGGAATTAAAAATAGTAACTCTGGCAAACATGAACAGCTCTTTTGAAATTCTTCTTCATCGATCATAAATCCCAGATATTTGAATTCATCTACAATTTCCAAAGACGTATTTTCAATCACTATATCAATCGAATTAACAAGTATATTATCATATTTATATTTAGTTGTGACAATCATTGATTTGGTTTTAGCTACATTTAATTTAAGTTTATTTGTCTGCAAATTTCTTTCAATATTGGCCAGTGTGTTGTTAATTTCTATTGTAGCTTGGTCTAAACTGTGATTTGCACAATACACCAATGTATCATCGGCAAATGAGCTAATAGAGCAGTTCCCTGCAATTTGATGAATATCATTTATATGAAGAATGAACAGAAGGGGGCCTAAAACGCTTCCTTGAGGTACTCCAATGCTATTACTCAATTTGTTGGAATAACAATTTTTGTTTTTTGACTTTGGTTGTTCAGATAGTTCTCCATCCAATCATAAACAGTGCCAGCAACTGCATAATACCTCAGTTTGCGTAATAAAATGTCTCTATCATTTGTTTCAAATGCACGTTTCAGATGCACGTTTCAGATCTAGAAAAACTGCAATAACATTTATTTTCATAAAAGATACAATGGGCCTACGTGTCATCATACCACACACGAGATGGAGTGTTTCATTTATGGTTTGAACAAATTTATACCTAACTATTTTCTCTTTATATATTGCAGACATACAATAATCATCGTGAGAAAAATCCGACTCAGTCATGCTCTCTACTTCTAACCAACGATCACATTTTGACCATGAGAGAAGTTTTTCCTCACACCATAAACTTTGAATTGAATTCAGTGCGTCAGCATGAGCCTGAAAAAGGAATCCAAGCCCTGTCTTGTGCCTCGATAGTAGATTTAACGTCGTTTCGCTTGCCGTCAGCCGAACAAAGCTGGTGCATTCTCGTGAGAAATTTCATGGTATTCGTTTTTTTTTTTGTAAATTGAGTATTTTATTTCCACAGGAGTTCGCTTGCAGAGAAGTGCATGAATATAGCGGAGACTGGATATTATACTTTTCTACCAACATGGAGCTTGAAAAATTTATAACTACTCTCGAGTATCTTTGGCAATATACTAATGAAAGGGTAAGTGTGATCAAAGGACTCCGCACGAAATCATATGGGAAAGTGGCCCTTGGTCAACTTGGCTGAAATTATATTTTGTTATAGTGTGGTCAGTCATTAGAAAAATGTGTGAATTTAAATGATTTTGTATGTGTTCATTCTGAGATATAAGCGGCCGAAGTTCGTAAAAACGTCATAGTTGGGCAGGATTGACAAAGAAAAAAACTGTTTTGATAGTCGAAATAAGACAAATTCAGGATGAAAATGTATTTATCTGAACTCATTTATATGTCCATTTATAATCTTACTAATGATGGTACATTAGGGTGTATACGGGGCATAGCAAAAAGTCGTTTTCCGAGATATTTTTTTCTAGCACTATTCTAGAATCAATAAGTTATATCTTGGTATGACATTATAGTTTCAGTCTATTCTAGGCGATAAAAATGTGTTTTGTTTCTTGATAACTCTCTCGGCTTGAAATACGATTTTTTTTTAATTTTTGGATTATACCCCTATACTGGAAACAATTGACAGATCGTTTTTGAGTACAAAAAAAAATCAATTGCTAGAGTTGATTGAACAAAAAATAAGGTACCTGTCTGAAGTTATTCAGTATTACCTTTAATTTAGATACAGGGTGCGTAACATTTTTATCTTAGGTTACTTATAATGTTTTTGTTTAATATCTCAAAAACTGTTCCATTAACAGGGTGCCTACCAACCTGGAAAACATGGAAGTCAGGGAAACACGTTAAAAAACGCCCAAAGTCCGGGAAAGTAATGGAATTCTATTTTCTGCCATCTATGGAAATATATAAATAAACTTCTGTAGTTTGAAAACACGATAGCGGAAAAATTCATGATTGAAGAAAAATTCCAAAAAATTTGAAGGATATGGCTAAAATTGATTCCAAAGACCTGGCTAGAATAGTAACAACTTCTTGCCTGTGAAAGATATGGATATAGGATTTTCAACAAAAAGGATGTTGTTGAAGTCTAAATGTAAAGAAAAAGATGAAATAGTTTTTTTGAAAGAACTTCAGAAGTTTTTAGTTGCAACTGTAAGCAGAATTTTGCAATGTTCATGTTTAAATTATGAGATTGTTGAGGGAATATCATATCTTGAATTTACTTTGATTGTAGTAGATCCCAAACAGTCACAAAAAGAATGAATATTGTTCTGGAGAAGGTACTCAAACAATTCAAAAAATTAATAAACTTAAACTGAAATTTTTTTAGAAAGTATAAAAACGAACATCTTGATTCTTATTATAACTCATTACTGAAAGATATAGGTGAGTTTTTTTACTTATGGAAGTTGACTAAATTAATCTTGATATTATCTCATGGCAACGCTTCTGTAGAAAGTGGTGTCTCATTTAAAAAGCAATTATTTGTTGAAAATTTGAAAGAGAGATCGCTTGTAGCACCAATAGTTGTTTATGACAATATTATGTATGTAGGTGGGACCGAAAATATTATTATTAATGATAAAATGTTGAGGTATTGCCGTATATCAAATAAAACACTTGAAGAAAACAAAAAAACTGAATCCGTTATAAATTATCGAGACAGTGAAAAACGAAAAATTGAAAATGAAATAAAAATGTTGAAAATGAAGAAACAAAGAAAAAATAGTATCCTGACTGAAGAAAATGAGGACATTCAGAAAACAATTGACAAGTTACAGCTCAATTTAGGGTTTTAGTTTATTTTAATTTTTGTTGGTGGTTATACTTACCTCATATTAACATGTGAAATGTTTTACTTATTTCAATAAATTTGAAAGCCCCAAGACTTCATAATCGATAATTAACCTACAATTCCCTTTCTAAACATTCCCATTGGAAAATTAAAATTTCCTTTAACAGAAAAAATAATTTTGATTATTTTTTTTTAATAAGAAATTATGATCACTTTACTCAATGGATCTATATCTGAAGGTTTTTTTAACACATTCGTTATTGGTCATGGAAAACTTGAAAGTCAGACATGGAATACCTGGAAATGTCAGGGAATTTCATTTTTAAAAATTGGTGGGCACCCTGATTAATTTGGACGTAATTTTACTCACACTATTTTGAAAATGTTGACTATTATATTTTAAAGTTTTCTCAACTTTGTATGTTGCGTCTCTATGATATTCATATTTAAAGTTTACGGTATTACGATATATGGAGTGGGTTGTTGAAGTCGTTAGTTATAATTTGTTCTTGAGTTTGCGTGTATTGATGAGTTCAATCTTGTTGTTGAGTGTGGTTTGTGATGTTTGTAGTATCAAACAATTGATTTCGAAAAGTTATATGATAGAATTTAATTTATCAAAAGGTTCCCTAAAGTTTTGTTTAATCGAAAGTAATATACCCATATATCGTAATACCGCAAACTTTAAAAATGCATATCTTAGGAACGCAACATACAAAGTTGACATTCACTGAAAACTTTGTAAATGACCTAAGAAAAATATGTACGCACCCTGTATCTAAATGAAAGGTAAATATTGAACAACTGATTCCAACAGAAAGATACCTTTCATTTCGTCCAATCAACAGCACCACTTATTAATATTTCTGTAGTAAAAAACGACCTGTCAATTGTTTTCAGTATAGAGGTATTCCAAATTTTCAAAAATTCATATTTCAAACAGAGAGAGTTATCAAGAAACGAACCGAAACGTTTTTATTAGCTAGAATAGACTAAAACTATGATATCTTGCCAAAATATAACTTGTTGGTTCTGGAATAGTGCTAGAATTAAAATCCTGAAAAACGACTTTTTTTACTTTGCCCCGTATACACCCTAATGATTATAATTGGACATATTAACAAGTTCTGATTAATGTATTTTCGTCCGGAGTTTGTCTTATTTCGACTAAAAACAGTTTTTTTCTTTGTCAATCCTACCCAACTACGACGTTTTTACAAACTTCTATCTCATAAACGACACATACAAGATCATTTGAACTCACATATTTTTTCAACGACTCATCCCACTATAACAGGAAAAAATTTCAACCAATTTGACAGAGAGACAATTTCCCAAATGTTTTCGTGCGGGGTCCTTTCTGTTTGAATCCATTCTTAACATAAATACAAATTATTTTTGAAAAATGTGGGTTGGAAATTGTTTGATGAAGTTTTCCTAAATTATTTCAAGAACGATTAAATTCTTCCATATTAAAGTTGAGAAGAAAAAGTCCAAAACATAGGAATAAATATTATACGAGACCCCTTGTTGTTTATTCATCTATTGATTATTTTCAATATTCGAAATAGGAATTTTGGTATTTTTATTGTAATGTTATGAATTTTTATAGGAAGAGTCCTTTCCGTTGAGCACTATTCCTGAAACGGATCCACTAAGCAAGAAATGCGTGGATGTTTATACATCCTTGATAAAAACGTGGCCATCAAATACTGTATTATTACAGTTTTTGTAAGCGAAAATATTTGTACGCTAATTATTTAGTATTGCGCTTCTAATGATTTCACTCAATTTTTTATTTTCGACTATTTGTATATATTTATTGATTTTCAATGGTTAATTTATTTGATGATAGCTTTATAATGTAGGTTTACCTATCTTTCTAGTCATATTTTAATTTGTAATATGAAGTATTGTGATAATTATGAAAATAATGATTGTAATAATTATGGTATTATACCTACCCAATAACATTAATATAGGCTTTAGTACTTGATAAATGAATATGCACATGTAGACAAGACACATAATTCATAGAATACCATTGATATTTTTAGAATAGTAATTGAAACTATTTACCTATTTACTCTATTGCTTAGTTTCTCAGTATGAGATCTGATCTAATTATGTTGCATAAAATATTGAATTTCAAGAAAGTAAATTTTCAACATTTATTCAAGAGTAAAGTTATTCTAGTTACATATACATAGTTCACATACCTCAAAGTCAATATCCCATAGTTTTTTTCTCTCTCTACCTAAAATTGATTTAGTGGACTATTTATTCACTTGTGAAATTCAAGACGAATGTAATTATTATTGCAAATCTCATTTTCTAATATGATTTGAATCAAATAAGAATTTAATATCTGTAATGAAACTAAATGAATGATTTTCACTCCAAAGGGTTTACAAAACCACTACGATCGCTTCGCTGTACAACAGCATCTTCAAGTGGAGAAGACAATCTAAATTACAACTTTGCTGCATTCTCTCAAATATTCATTGTAGATTGATTAGGGTTCAGGTGTATACCTGTCTCCAAATAACCCCAGATAAGAACCAATATTACTAATTATATTTAAATTAAGCCTTTTCAGGAAAAACAAATTAAGTGAGGGTAAATTATTCAATTTTAGTTGGTCATTAACAAGGTTACCAGAATTTTTCCATTTATTAATCTCCATACTTTCTAAAAGATTCAACTTCATGCCCTTGTTTTGAACATGAAGGATTTCAAAATCATGGCCGAAAGCATGGTTTTCGGTTAATAAATGTGTTGTTGTTTTTCCGTTAACAAAGCTGTTTCTATGCTCGGTTAGGCGCTTTTTAAAGGTTTTACCAGTGTGACCAAGATAAAACTTGGGACAACTACCGCAGGTTCATTTATAGACTCCGCACATTTCTTGTTTTTTCCGCTTCATCTTTGTTGTTTTCAATATGTTTGCCCAAAGTATTGTCTGTCTTAAAAGCAATATTAAAACCTTGCTTTTCAAGAAATTACCTATTTTATTACTTCAGTTCACCGATATAAGTTATTGTTTTGAACCTTTGGTGGTCTTTTAGAGAGGGATAAACTTCTAGAATTGTTTTCTTAAATAGCTTCTTAGACAGAAGGTTATCTATCAAAGATGATTTAAACCATTGTTAACTGCAATTTGTTTGATAATTTCTAGTTCTTTATTAAAATTTGGTGTGCTGAGAGGAATGTTAACTATTGTAAGCTGCTACTTTATGTTGTATGGATTTATCGAATTATCCTTTTCCGATTCTACCATGAAGTTAATTGAAGGATGAAGAGAATTAATAAATTCCAAGAATTGATTCAATTATCCAATTGTTTCTGTGAAACCTATAAATAAAAATATCATCAACATACCTATACCAATATAAATCAGGATGGATTTATCGAGGGGCTATATATAAAAATATAAATAGAAAAGTTATTGTTGTGCAACCGTAGACACGTGTTTCGAGCTTACGCTCTCATCAGTACGGTAAAATCAAGTGCGAAGATGTATAACACTTGGATGTAAAAATGGAAACAAAGAAAGTCAACAACAGGAAGCCAACCACACATTTGTGGCTTCGGTTAGAAGACCTTGAGATTTCAAGGCAACAACTAACGTCGCCACGGAGGCAGCTATAGCGTGACAATCCTAGCCAGGAAAATATAAATCAGGATGGATTTATCGAGGGGCTATATATAAAAATATAAATAGAAAAGTTATTGGGTATAACCCTCAAATTGTTGTTTGAAATCTCAAGGTCTTCTAACCGAAGCCACAAATGTGTGGTTGGCTTCCTGTTGTTGACTTCCTTTGTTTCCATTTTTACATCCAAGTGTTGTACATCTTCGCACTTGATTTTACCGTACTGATGAGAGCGTAAGCTCGAAACACAATTTGAGGGTTATACCCAATAACTTTTCTATTTATATTTTTATACACCAATATATGAAGTTTTTGAACATTTCGTTACCTATTATTTGAGTTTTTAAATCATCCATGAAAATTTCAGCTAAAAAAGGGCTTAAGGGATTACCCATAATCAAACCTTCATTAGAAGAATAGAATTTATTGCTGAACTGAAAATAATTTTGACTAACATGGCGTATATCTAATATCTCCTGTTTAATGATGGGGTTCACATGATTTATAACGGAAAAACAAATTCAACATAGGCTACCCATTTATTAACCGAAAACCATGCTTTCGGCCATCATTTTGAAATGCTTCATGTTCAAAACAAGGGCATGAAGTGGAATCTTTTAAAAAAGTATGGAGGTTAATAAATGAAAAAGTTGAATTTTGGCCCCTCTCTGTAGTTTTTTTGGTGGAGTGGTCTAATTTCAAACTTTTTTAATAATTTTTTTTTGTAAAATATCGCTGAAGTATTATTCTAACGTCTATATTACAAACATTTTCCGAAAATTTTAGAGGGGGGCTGCGAGAAATGTTTCTATGGAAAGTTTTGGTTGACTTTTTTGTTCATGAAGTTTAGCTCATCGTAGTAAAACCAACATGTACTGGGCTGCTGCTGCACATTACGTACTGGGCTGCTGCTGCACATTACATCAATACATTGCCTATTTTGTGGTGATTTCAAAATTGTATAACACAAGTGATTTGTTACAAAAAGAATAAGATATGGCTATTATTATCCAAAAGGGTATGTTTCTGACAAAATATAGTTGGTCCATTTAAGAAATTTTTGATTTTGCATTACCTAGTGAACAATAGGGAATATGCATAATTTTTTTTTATTTGTTTGATCAATTTTTTACTTCGTTACAACATAGTAAAAAGTATAAATACGGTTGAAAGTCTTGGAATTAATTTTTAAAATAATATATAAAATACCGATTGAATTTGACCTATTTGAACGCCTCCATTTTCGCGCGCTGTGGATGACGTCACATGGCGCGATCAGTTTTGTTCTTCTTCAGTGTCGTTCGTTGAGACGTACTCTGATTGCTCTACTTGCTTGAAGTTGATATTTTATAAAAGAGTAAGACAAATGCAGTACAAGTTTTAGAGAGAGATGAACATATGTGAAAGTGATCTCGATCAACCAGAGCAGACTTCAATGAACAAGCCTTTCTATAGTTATGGCCATTGACAGTTATTAATTAGGTTAGGGATTTGCAGTTTTAATCGCTATTACGATAATGGAAAATGCTAAAAAACCATTTTATAGGTATTGTCTAGTACCGGAATGCCAAAACACAATTATAAGCACACCAAGTATTTGTTTCTGTTCCAAGAGATGCGAAAATACATAAACAATGGTGTAAGGTTATGAGAAGAGGCGAAGTATCTCCAATATCACATTTACATTGTTGTGAAGATCATTTCAATGTGACTACATTGTATTTCGATAGTTAACATGAAGTGAATTGATCAGAAGTAAGTTTTGTATGCATAAATGTTTTGTATATCAAGCGGGAGATAACTCTGTTTATACCTGCCTCACCTAAATTACAAAAGGAAAACTATCATTTGATAAACTATTACTACTTATCAGTTCAGGTATTGTCGGATTGTGCTTTCACAAAACCACTTTCAGTCATTGCTCTTGATAATTTACAATTGTCACTAGACCAAAATCGCACTATGTAATGGAAAACACTACAAATATATAAATAAAAATATGAAAAAGATAAATGTCATAATGTGCCATGTGACGTCATTCTTCGTTTCGGCCAATGGTGATGCGTTTCGCAAATTTGAATTCCGCGCGCTTATTATGCACTTTTTAATTAAAGTTTTATGGACTTAAATAAAAACTAAATGATAAACTAATAGTGTAGGTGTAATGTCAAGACAATAAAGTGTTGGACGTAAAAAAATCAAGTAAATTTAAATCACTTGCATATTCCCTATTGCAATCTTTTACGTGAGAAAATGTTACTTTCACAATTATTTACCTCGAGTAAAATTATTCATTACTTGCGAGGAGCTTCTCTCCACGACTATTTGTAGGGTCATTTGTCAAAGATCAGAAAAAATATACAGATCCAGATTTTTTTAATAAGATCATTGGTAACGACGAGTCTTCCTGTACCAAGGATAGGTACATGAATCTCCACAATTTGCGTATCATAAATCCACACGAGAAGAGAGAAGATAGATCACACTATCGATTTGAGTCAATCTATGGACAGGAATATTTAATGGTTCAATTTGGGCCCGTTCGAATTGCCGCCCTCACTAAACGCCAACAGTTATTTGGGATTTTTAACCGACCTGCTACCCATTCTATTGAAAGATGCACCACTGGCGCTGCGGCGTATGGTTTCATTACGCCCAGCACATTACGGTCGCCAAGTAACAGCACATTTAAATCGAACTTATCCCCACCGATGGATCGGAAGAGGTGGTGAAATTTTGTAGCCCCCTCGTTCACCTGACCTAAATCCTCGGGATTTTTATTAGTGGGGTTGCCTTATTGACAAAGTATGTTCAAAAGCCATACACGATGAATCCGAGTTGAGGGAACGCATTCGAGTTGCTGCAGCGGAAATATCAGACATATATTTCAGGACAGTGAAAAGATCTTTTCTCAGTCGTGGCAGGGCCTGTATACGCAAACGAGGTCGCCATTTTGAACATGTCCTATAATGATTGTAAAAGCTCTTTATGTCATTAAAAATATAAGTACCCTAAATAATAACCTTTTTTTGTAAGAACAAATCACTTGTGTTATACCATTTTGGAATCACTATAAAATATTTAATGATGTAATGTGCAGCAGTAGCCCAGTACATTTTCGTTTCACTACGATGGACTGAACTTTATGAACAAATAAATCTACTACCTAAACTTCCCAAAAAAAACATCTGTAACAACCCCTCTGCAAAATGTTCGGAGTATGTTTTTAATGCAGACGTTAGAATTATCTTTCATCAATATTTTACAGAAAAAAATGAATTAGAACGCTGTAAAATTGCACCACCTGCACAGACAAAACTGCTAAGAGAGGCAAAAATTCATTGTTTTTATAAAAAACAAATATATCGAAAAAGGCAAGACTTTCATAGTTGGTATTTTTTCATAGCAGGTAGGGTATCCCTTGATCTACATTCTCCTTAAGTTATACGTGGTCTTTACGGGACACCCTGTATATAAAAACCTTTTTTCTTCATTCTTATAAAAATCTGATATAATTGTACACTAAAGACGTTAATATTTACATCTTCTTTCTATCATTTATGTCCGTTGACGACATATCTCGTTGACGAATATGTCTCAAATGTATTTTAACATGTTTCTCGAATAATGTTTTTAACCTTAATTTGGATTCTATTCTTCAACCACTTATTAGTCATAAAGTCAAGGTCTCATACTGAGGTACTGAATTTGATAACGTGATGTTATTTTCTATATTCAATGTACTCTATATCTCTATATCACTAGTAAAACTGAAACGTATATACTACTTACCGATTAAACGTTTTCAAAATGATATTTTTTTGAAAATGTGATGGAATCACATGGATTCTGGTATCCAAGAATTTTATAGGATTTCGAATACCTTGCAAAATCTTTTAAGCGTGATTATGAAGTGTTGTTGAAAATAACAAGGCTTCTGCTGAGATATCAGCTTGGAGAATATTAGTGAGGTAACAAAAAAACTATGATGCAAATATTTGGACAATTTTTCCTTTGGGTTTACAATTTTCAAAATTTATAATGTTATTTCAATTAAAACATACAATAAAAACCGAAAAAACGCCGACGATCAGATGGTGTCACCATTGTTTAAAGAGAAAGAAGATAGTTGGTCAACCTTACGGGTACAATGGTTTGATCTAAATGGGCACCACCCCTAGATGTCACTAGTTCGATTGTGCCCAAATCAAGGTGCGACGATATTAGTACTAACAAAATTGTCTAGATGGCATTTTTGAGAGTTTTGAGTTCGGAGGAATCTGCAAATGCTTCTTTTGCTTTGTTCATTAATAAGTTCAGTACCGTATTGACTTATTTAGGTTTTAGCTTGATATGTATGTAACGAAATCTTTGAAATTAATTTTCACCCACTTCCAGACTTCCGAATGACTTGAAATTTGGCAAGTGCGTACATAATTCCGGTGACAATGTATTATGACATTGTTGAGGAAAAAACAGTATGGCGGACGAGTTTTGTGGTTTTACTACTTTTTCCGATAATATAATAAACAAAAATTATTATCAGTCATTATCAGATCATCTCACAACACTGCGAACATAGGAGAAGATATGACTAATTAACTATAGTCCAACACCTTCAGTTTTCGCCGTTTTCGGTTTCGCTGTTCACGATGAGAATAACTGTCATCGTGACATCCTAATAATTATCTAGCAAAGACACTTATAGGTAGTTCATTTAAAGACGTAATAACATTTGGTATATTCAGATTAAAGTATTATTTGTTGAAATGTTTGCAAATAGGCCAGACAATTATCTCTACTATATTGATTGCCGTGGGGGAAGTACTGTAATATAGTCATCAATAAATCTACGAAGTATTCTGCATCGAGTTTTGTTCCGCCGCAAGGAAGGAATGCAGGACTCAAAGCTACAAAGAATTCTTCCGAGACCACGCCTACTACACATGGAGGGGACGTCTGATGGAAATTGGCTTAAAAACAGCACAATTTTGAAAGTTTAGACTTTAGTTACTTGAGTCAAGTATCTTGTTCAGTGTGTCAAGTTGAAAGTGCAGTTATTTGTATTTGTGTAAGTAGGGAAGGGTGGGCCACATGGAGACAATTTTTAATTTTTTGGGGATAGAATTGGCAACTTGAATTTTATTGCTACAGTTACGTATGCATTATAATCTTTCATCTGATTACACACATTTTTTGAGTAAATTATTAACACAATATTATAATTGTTTTTCTGATAAGGGAATTTAAAAAATTGGATTTTGTCTCAAGGTAGCCCACGAAGTGGCCCACTTTGAGACAAGACAAAAACAAAACAAAAAAGCAAAAAAAAATAAACGTTTTTCTGAAAATATTACACAATTATGTGGAATAGACAATCTAATAAAAATATATCTGAGGTTGTAACATCAAAAGGTACAAACGGATATCGATGCCATCAAAATTTACACCGAAGTTTATAAAAGACTGCTGTCGTTTTGTGCTGCCCCCTCTACTATTTGCTGAAAGCAAACATTTCATCAGTTTTCTTCACATACGCAACATCCCCAACGGCGGGAAAAATAAAGTTTTTTTGTTTGATACTATGCCTGAGACACGTCTCAAGGCGGCCCAAAATTCGTGTCTCATTTATTTTGACCATGTAGTATTCTTCCTCAATCCAACCTCATTGTCTTACTGAAATATGAAAATAGCACGGTCTTTAATAAGAAAGTTGGGACATATTGCTGGAGTGAAAGCGGACCTGGACGCCCGTAAAAAAAATATTTTGACCATGTTGCTTCATTCTTCAACCCAGTGCTATTGTCCTACTGAAATATGAAAATGGCACGGTACATTTTGAGAAAGTTGGGATATATTGCCGGGGTGAAACCGGCCTTGGACGCCCGAGAAAATGTTTTGCCCATGTGGTATATTTCCTCATTGACTTACTGAAATATGAAAATAGCACAGTCTGTAATAAGAAAGTTGGGAAATACTGCCGGAGTGAAACCGGCCCTGGATGCCCGGAAAATATATTTTGACCATGGTGCTTTATTCTTAACCCAGTGCTATAGCCCTACTGAAATATGGAAATGGCACGATACATAATAAGAAAGTTGGGATATATTGCCGGGGAAAAACCGGCCCTGGGCGCCCGGAAAAATTTTTTTTGACCATGGTGGTTTATTCTTCAACCCATTGCTATTGTCCTACTGAAATATGAAAATAGCACGGTACATAATAAGAAAGTTGGGATATATTGCCGAAGTAAAACCGGCCCTTAAATGTGAAAATGGCACGGTCCATAATGAGAAAGTTGAGAAATATTACCGGATTGAAATCGGGTGTCCAGCCCAGAAAAATTATTTAGACCATGTGGTTTTTTCCTCAGTCGATCCATTTCTATTGACATACTGAGATATGAATGTGACACAGTATATAATAAGAAAGTTGTGAAATATTGCTTGAGCTATAATACCAGTCCTGAAAACCGTAGGAAATTATTAACAATACTATGTCTTATTTACCATTCTTTGTTAGGTTAAAATAACTAGACCAAAACCCTTACATACCAATTTTCAATAAAATCGTACCATCCGCCATTTAATCTTGATGTAAAAGGGCTCGTACATTTCAGCCTTTTGCTAGCAATTCCATTGCCAGCCTTTTTCTCGTGAGCACTGCGCATGCTTTTCAGACTTTTGTCAGCAACAAAAAGGCTGACATAATTATAGCAACAATTCTATATTTCAAGGTCAACTCCGCGCAAATTGGTTATATATTCAGATTTTTTTAGCCAAAACTGTCAAATTAATGTCGGTAGACACATTATTTATCATGTACTTTCACGAGTTCATGTCCGTGTCTCTCAATATACGTCAAAATGTCGAAAATTTCCAAAAATACTTCCAACAAGCCTGAAATTAGTTGCGACAATGTACGAAGTACGATGTAGACTTTTGCTGGCAACTCATATTGCTAGCAATACACTTGCAGTGAAACGGCTGAAATGTACAAGTCCTTTAACGAATTTTTACCAAAAAAAAAATCATAATCTCCTACCCCGAAACCTCATATAAGTACCAATTATGAATAGAATCTGACCATAATCACAAAACTCGTCCGCCATGTTGCAATATTGATTTTATGATTTTGATAAACAAAATCATAATTTCCGACCCTGAAAACCCCCACACACCAATGTTGAGTCGAATCAGACCATGATCACAAAACCGCCAAATTGGAAACTCAACTTTTTTTGTCTAACATGAATTTCATAATGCGTTGGCATTGGAATTATGAACACCTGATAAAATTTCAAGTAAATCGGACAACTAGAAGTGGCTCCAAATTCAGTTGCAATATTTGACCTAACCTAACCAAACATTACATGCAAACAAACATGCTTGTAAAAATGGTATGCATATATCTTTTTTATAAACTCTTCATGGTACCTAATTACTAAAATAAAGTTCGTAAAACTTGTTACATAATATTTCAAACATGTAAGTCCGACCCTGTCCAAGCAAATCATGGTCATCATGGATGTTTCAGAAATTATTAAAATTATGAGATTGCTAAGGAAATGTGCACGAAATTCCAGAAATTCCTTATAAGTTGTACATTCCATCTAGGTCGCGTACTAGTACAGTGCCTTAAATTATGCCATTCTTGCAAGGTTCTATTGAAAGAGCCTAGATGTCACGCGCGATTGCATCAAACGCTTTTTCCACAGTGACTGACTAACTATCTTCTTTCTCTTTAAACAATGGTGTCACGCATTGATATACGTGATACTTCAGTTATTACTCTTAATACAGATTTGGAATAGCATTTTCATTAAAATGAAAATTCGATTCGAGTGGGGAGTTTCAAGCGCAAGCCGAAGGCGAACGTGAGGAACAACGAGCATGGCGAATTCTCATTATAACCAAGTAACAGATTGTACTTTCTCCACGATCAAAATTTCAAATATTATCAAACGGAAACGTAATAAACACTAATTTTGACACTCTGATTCAAATCTTGTCACTACGATGGCAATTAAGGCTAACGTTATTATTGTTACAATAGTGTAAGAATTTTTTCCAATCTCTAGGAATAGAATGGAATATATTTCGATTGTATAGGAATAAAAGTGTGGTAGAGTATTTCTTTAATTTAAAAAAAGGGAATGTTAGCATCTGTTATTAAATTTGAATGCAGAATTGGCAAATTTTTTATGGTCGTGGAAAAAGAATTCTTCTGTATATAGGGAAATGGCGAGCGCGAGAACGCATTAGGGAAAATAGAGAGCGGTGAACTTTCTGCAATCATATATATCTCAATTTCTCTTTTTTGAGTCATTTCTTGTCCACTTCATTGTTTCGTGGGACACCATCTTTATAAAATTAGGAAATATTTACTTTAATTTCACGTGCACACTACAACAACTATTTTGAATACAATATTCCATGACATCCGTACTCATAGGTTGGTGTGGTTTCTATACATCTTGGGTTGGTGCCAATAACAAGAAAATAAGTAACAGGCAAGGAATAGGTGGAGAATGTTGTTGAGGTTCCAACTTTGAGAGAAACGAAAACACTCAAAATGGTGAAATGGGGATGCAGTTTAGGGGTTGAAAACGGTTTTTTGGGACTTGCGGCGATACCACTTAGCGGAAAAGGTTCGATAGAAAAGTTGTAGATAATACTTTATTAAGTATTTTCAGTTTTTTTTTTCTTTCGAATAAATGATTTGATTTACATGAAAATTTGTAGGAATATGTCTTTTTTTGTGTCGAATGAGCATGATTTTTTCGCAATTCAGAAACTACTAGTTTTGAATTTTGTATATTTTTCGAAAAAAATTCCTTTATCTTCCACGAACAATTGTTCTGATGTTTTTTTTTTTATTTCGTAGGTCTATAAGTGATCATTTTAATTGTTGAAATGTCTACTTTCAAATGGTCTATGTAACTTGGTGGTTTATTGATCGTTAAACTGCTTAAAATTGAGAAAAAAGTATCTCTGAATCATGATTTTTTCAATATTTTCAATTATTTTCGACACTCTTCATTATTTTTTAGAACAAAAAGAAATTTATATTGAATAGTTCATAATAAAAAAATTAATTTGATAATATCGTTTTTATTCTTTTCTACAACTATTGAAAATCATTGAAAATATTGAGAAAAGCATGATTCAGAGAGACTTGTCGGTTTTTCTCAATTTTAAGGGGTTTAACGATTCATGAACCACCAAGTTACACAGACCATTTGAAAGAAGACATTTCAACAATTAAAATGATCACTTATAGACCTTCGAAATACAAAAAAAAACACCAGAACAACTGTTCGTGGACGATAAGGGTATTTCTTTCGAAAAACGTACTGTTGTGTAACTACCTGTCAGTTGTGTATTTATCTAATGTTGTGCTCTGTCTAATATTTATTGTGTTCTGTGTAAATTGTAAATTTGACATCTTCGGATGTTGACGGTTGACAGACGGAAGTTAGACAGAGAAGATGGCTGTACGTTGTTGGTGTAAGCCGAATGTAGAAGAACCTAAGTAATAAGTTAAGAACCAATAAATAATATTGAACAAATAGATACATTATTATTTTAAACTATTATCCATAAAGATAGTTTAAAACACGTACCTAAATCGAAAATTAGTCGTCTTCTGAATTGCGGAAAAATCATGCATATTTCGCAATTTTGACAGTTAATTTGAGTTTATGTCGAAAAGTATTGAATACAAAAGTTTTTAACTTTTTTATTATCTACAACTTTTCTATTAAACATTTTCTAAGAAACCACGTTTCGCCGTAAATCGCAAAAAACCGATTTCAACCCCTAAACTGCGTCTTCATTTCACCATTTTGAGTGTTTTCGTGTAACCTATAAAGTGTTTAATATAATATAAAAACAATAAGAATATAAATGAAACATAAAATAAAACTAAGAATGATCTGAAAGCGGCGATTTAGTGCTTTCTTTCTCATAGAAAAGGACATAGGCATCTCGGCTCACCAGGAATCTAGTTGAAACTGGGGTCACACGTGAATCATTATATTCATGCCACCCGCATACGGATGTCTACAGTAGGCTGTGTAGTGTGTCCGCAATAGGTAATCCCACTATGATTAGATAATGTATACAGACTATATCGACAAGGGGTTACGTTTTCTGCTGTATAATTACTCATATCCAATCCCTCTAAAGGAAAATCAATGGTAAGATTCAATTTTCATTGGAATATTAATGTTGGATTACTAAAATTTTAGGGAATTTATGAATTGATAGGGATTTCGTGCACTCCCTTCTCTCTTTGCACTTCGCACATGTCGGCTTCTCGTTACCATCTTCTTCCCTTTTGAATGAGTCCAAACATTGTGACAAATTTAGTTGGCCTGCTCTTCGTGTTATTGAAAGGGAAATATCCCAAAACGGACCGAAAGAGACTGAACACTGACCACAATAATTACATTTCAATGTAGATTTCAACTGGCCAACGAAGTTGTCTACAATTATGGAATTGTTCATCCTTAAGTATCTTGAGCCTTCTCATTGTCACTCAGCCTCTCATCTAACTCTCTCATTATGGGTTGCGGCTTTTCCGTTACTCTATTGACGTCTTCATGTAGACCCTCTAACAGGAATCGTAAGAACTCTTGAGCATCTTCTTGGGCAAAAACGATGAAACGAGGAACGATTCTTTGGATTTGACTTTTCAAGGAGACACTATTAACAACTCTACCAGACGAATCATCTGACTAAAGTTCCTTGATCACCTGGACAAATGCTTTGATTAAAGCTCCCTCCCTAATGTGGGTGTTTAATTTTTTTTTTCTTAAAGTTGGAACCTCAACATTTTTCATTTGGTCCTTGCCTGTTACTTCTTTCTTTTTCACAAAAATTATAGGCACCAGTCTATCAGTGAATGTCTTGTTTTGGTCTTCAAACAGTCTTACAATTGTTAAAAGTAGAAGTATGTCGTTTGAGTTTCAATATATAATACGGCTTGTTTGTATGTTTGGTCACAATGCAGGTACAATGTATAATTTTCACATCGTTTAAAATATCCGCTTTCAAGTTGCTGATGCAGTCACATGTATAAGAAGACATATACCAATTTTATTATCTAGAAATCTACTAATTTCGATGGAAAAGCTTATACATTTTTAGTACATAAAAAAACGTTAACCAAATTTCATAATTTAATGTTTTGTGATATTACGCATGTGTATGAAAGAAACTGTATGCTTTAAAGATTTATTTATTATTATTTACTTTATTCATGGAATACTTTTGAAACATACTAGGGACACGGCGAAATTTCGAAATTGTCCAATAGTAGTAAGTAACTTTCCTTATATTAATTCTTACATCTAAATCATAAATATGATTTGATTTGATATACACTGCACCCCAGCATCGGCGGAACACCTATATTTCCGAAAAATTACAGTAGATGGAAAAATAGGTCGAAAATGTCTTCGGATTCATAATCAGGACAACCTTTTTACTACCATACCAATTCACTGTATTTCTGGAAAATCTATTTTTTTACTTCTCAAGGAAACACAGCCGTATGTATAAATTTTTATGTAGAATTGTACATTTTTGGTGTATCTATCGATTTTGCAAATTTCACAATTCTACGTCAAAAATTTTTAACGAGGGCTTTTGTATGAGAAGTGAGACAAATTTCGATTTTTCAGAACTGAATTACTTTTAGGAACAAACCGAATAAGTAGTTAAATGTTTGTTCTGATTACAAATCCGAAGACATTTTCACCTACTACAATTTTTTTGAAATGTCGGTGGTTCCATCGCTGGTGGTAGGTCATTTTGTAATTTGTTCATGTATTTATCGATTCTGCAAAGGACCCCGTATATTTTCCATGTAAAGTGGCTTTCCGCAATTTTTTCTGAAGTTTTGATATGTTGTAGATCCGGGCAACCGTAGTATATGGACTATATATAGTCCAATTAACAAATCGATCCTATGACAAGTTTTACGAACTACAGGGTGATGTAGCAAAACCTCTCCGATAATTTAATACCCACTAACAGCAGAAATGTTTGTAGCGTCCATTTTGCAGAATAATAATATGATTATGAAAGATGGCATGATTGACATCTTCGAAACTACATTGCGAGGCCATCTAGCGGTGCTCGTTTCACGTAATCGGATCGAAACTTGGCTGTGAAGAAAACTAGTTCGGCATTTTTGAAAGAGTTGCGATCCTCAGATAGATGGCGCACCCCATTCTACCATTCAAACTAATTTTTTTCAGTGATTTGTCTTTATACCCTAAAAACTATCAAATAGAACGCCGTAACTATAATATTTTGTTTGGGGTCCCAAAGGAACATTGACCATTTTTACTCGCACCTGCAAAAATTTATTTTAGGTAAGGATAAACTTTCTTATTATTGTGTTGGTTTCTAAATATTCCTTTAAAAATGTATGCCCTTAAGGCCATGTTCAAGATTTTGTTAGGTACCGGTAGTTTTGTTTATTTGGTATATTAATAGTATAAAGAGGGGTTTTCATCAGGGTGTAAAATAAAAGCTGTCCACACTATGCAGTAGGTTATGACTTTGTAAAATTGATTTCACTTGTGTTCGACTTTTGCGTATGGTTACAAGCATTCCTGCGAAGCGTAAGATTACAATCCTACTGGCAAAGGAATCCGAGTTTCAATCCTGAGATTTCGGCAAAGTCCGACCATGAGAGTTTCTTTACAGTGTCAAAAATCGATATTTACTCTTAGGGTATTATGCATTGATTCGATTATTGTGTTTTAATTCGAAATTAGCCTTTCTTAGAAATGAACTCGTCATGTCTAAGTCGTAGCTCATGAATAATTCTACTCGAATAAAAAAATGGTATATCTCAAAAGGTGTTGCATTACACCATATCCATAACAAACTTGTTTTGATGTTCACTCAATCCGTTGAAACTGGAAAAAAAACTGCTAAAATTTGCCAATTTTTTTAAAAAGTCGGGGTCGTCATCAACAAAATAAGAATTCGTATTATTATATGTCCAACAGTATATAGTTTTCCAAATATAGGGTGGCAATTTAAATACTTACCGTATCTCATGAACAAAATTTACGAAGTGTCTACAACTATTTCTACAATATGAAAATTACACTGAAATGTATAATACATACACCCCATTATTAGGTAGGGGGGAGGAGAAGGGGAAACTTACAAGAATGAAGCAAAATTAATGAATTGGCAAATCTTATCCGTTTGTTTTCCAGTTTCAACGGATTGAGGGAAAATCAAAACAATTATGTTTTTGATATTTATCTATTTCTATGAACATTGTCTTGCCATGCTGTAATACAACACCCTGTGTGAGATATCACTCTTTATTCGAATAGAGTTTTTCAAGAGTTACCACTCAGATATGATGAGTTAATTTGTACGAAAGGCAAAAATCGAATTTTTGACGCCCTGTAGCTCGAAAACTGATAGTAGGATCGATCTGTAAAACTATATGAGGATGTCAGGATCAACAACATATCAAAATGTCAGTGCGGAGTCCTGTCACAATTCTACATAAAACATTACGGAAGTTACGGGGTTGTTTTCTTGAGAAGTGGAACACTGTGTGTATAATGAATTGAGAGCTGTGTTCAGTGTCTCTGTTCACTGTCGTTTTGTTGAATTTGCACAGGTTACTATTATTCTGAATTTCCTGTGTCTTATCAAAAAAGATTAAATTGCAGATAGCGACAACATTAGAGAAGGTATTAAACATATTGGAATTCTCTACATTCTTATGTCTGAATATGTAATATATTTGTTTGTTTTACATTCAATCATTTATGTTCAATCACGTGGCTCACGGTTAAATAAATAGTTTGATCAAACAAGTGACGTCATTCTGTTGGTTCTGGTGGTTCCATTCAAAACCAATACGCTCTATAAGCCGTGACGTCACGCTTCCAATCGGGGTTGGTGCGAGTCAGGTTATAGTATCCAAACAACGTGTTTGCTTATGGCGTTTTACACGTGATAGTTTTTTGGTGGTGAGTTTGAGAACTGTATAGAATTTATAAGCAATTTTTCGTGTGTTTCTGGGAAGCTCGAAAACTTAATTAGGCACTGTAAAAGTTTATTGAAGTTATGAGTAAAAGTTATAATAGTTATTTATGTATCAAGGGCGTAAAGTAGGCGTTTACGGTCTGAGGCGTGAATAATGGCCCGTTGGCGTCAGCCGAGGGCCATTACACGCTGACGGCCATAAACGCATTTTACGCACGTGATACATACAAAATTTTATGCACTTGTGGTTAAACACGAATCACAAATATTGACTTGAATTTTGGGCTACACGCTTTATATGTTATGTATACTTCAATAATCAAAAGTATGGTGCCTGTGAAAGATACTGATTTATTGAAATTTAATAGTTTTAAAATACTTTCATTTTATATTATTATTGTTCAAATCTAAAGCAGGAATTCCGAAAAACTCGATTTACTGAGGTTTAGTCACTCAGTAGAGAAACAAATTGCACCTGACGAGAGCAATAATTTAATTGTCAAGAAACGTCAAAATTTGACAGATAGAGAAAATCTCAGAATTCTTACTTGAGAGAATACTTAGGGGAATATTAACAATCATTTTGACTGATTACTTATATTAAATTCTCTTTTGTGGAAATTTGAGGATATATACTAAATATATTCTGAAATACATTTGCTACAAAAACTAGTAAAATACAAGTGCTTTATTGATATACTGGAAATTGGTCTCCAAATTCATATCAAACTAAAAGTATTCTCAATGAATACTTCTTGTTCTCATAGCGATGAGGATGTTTGTAAAGCAGCTTTCCATAAGGAATAATTTTTTGGAATCGACTGCTATGGTCATTTTAGCCATGTGTTCTGGTAGGCCTTGTTACAAACTCCATACGCCACCTTAGGAGCAGCACTGTTAATTGGAACGCAACAGTGAATCGTGCAGACCTCACCCCAGTCGAGCCACGAGATTTTAATAATTAATTAAATTTAATTGAATTTAATTAAATGAAATTAAAAATCCCAGCCGCAACTGGGGCTCGAACTCCGGACCTTTCGACTCAGAGTCGGACGCCATAAGGAATAATTATATACAAGAAAAGAGGGAATATCCCATCTTTAACATTGGTAACTGTACCAACTGCATTGTTAATATAAAATTTTTAATATTAAGGCTTAAGGCATTGATAATGTCGATTATGAATAAATGTTGTTAATGAGTATTTTTTCATTGAACTGAATTGATTGTTTCGTGGAAGGTCTTACATGAATTGATGTGTAAATATGGGCAATTTGAGAACATTACCAACTTTATGGCCTACGGGCCATAATGGGCCCGCGGGTGCTAAAGTGTCATTTATAAAACCGGGCGGTAAAGTGTACTTTAGTGTGCATACAAATTTTGTATTGTATATCAAAAAGTATGATTACTACTTCACTAGTGTACGTGTCAGTAATAATCATCATTGTTAACAGTAGTAAACAGCTCTCAAAATCGGTACCAAATCAAATATCATACCCTATAACGCCCAAAATGAACAAAATATTTATATAATGAATCCTGACTTAAACCAACCAAATCAAGCGTCGTGACGTCACACTAGTAGCGCATATAGAAATGATGTCAATTCAAGGCAGTTTGGCCAAAGTATTTGACCGTGATCCACGGGCTTTTTGATGAACTGCTTATCAAACCATTAAATAATCTTGGGTGTTGAGTGTGTCCACTTTCCACTCACAGAACAAAATAGTTTCAGTTTTTACTGGGTTTTTCATGTCAGGTAAAGTAAATTCATAAGGCTCGATTGCCAGTTCTTTTTTTGAAATTCTTTTATTTCTATCATTTCTGTCCAAGAGTTTATGCTCAAAAGTTTTCATTATCCGAGTGTATCGAAATAAAGAATAATATAGGACTTTTTATTTATGAATGTACGGATTTGGAACGCCAACTGTATGTAATTTCTGTTGCTGTGTTACTGATAATTCAGTCTATTGAAAACATATATTTTTCTACAAGCGTGCGTGATTCACCCTATACCAGCACGTAATTTAGTTTGGGAAGTGTCATTTTTCCGCACGCTAAAGTTTTTTCAAGAGAGTTTTTTCCGCTCTAGTGAGGAAATATATTTTTTCTCCGATTGTTCATAATGATATAGGAGGATATTGTATTTGCAAATTATTACAATTCCCACAATCTCTTTATTTTTCCTGTAGTGTTCAATTAAAATAAAATTTGATAGAAATCGCAGTTGTTGGAATGGTTGGTTGCTATGGAAATGTCCATAATAATTATAGTTAATAACAACTAAATATATGTTTTTTAAATACTTGTTAAAAGTTATGTAATAATTGCTAATAAATGTTTACGTCAAATGTTTTATTCCCATTGAGTATAATCACTTTGCTGCCTAGGCAGGAAAAGTAATACTTTGCTGATTAATATGTGTCAGCAAAATTAATATTTGCTGCCAATCGGAGAAAAAATAATATGTTCAACTCGGCAGCAAAGTAGATTGACTGCCTTAGCTGAATTCCTAACCTCTTTACGCTCGGCTATGAATTCAGCCTCGGCAGTCAATCTACTACTTTGCTGCCTAGTTAAACAAATAACTATTCCCGCACGCAAAAGTTTTTTCAAGAGTGTTACATATGTTTTAATGCGTTTGTAGAAAAATCTTGATCCTAACTCATACGGAAGAATACTTTGCCGCACGATTAGTTACCTGAACTTCGCTTTGCGTCGTTCGGGTAGCGGCACTCGGATGCAGTAAAGGTACTCTTTCCGTACTTGTTAGGAACTATTTCATTTTTTTTTTTTGTAACTAATTTTCATGTTTTACTTGTTCTAATATTCAAATCAATATTACCCAATTGTGCTAGTTTATTAAGCTCTATGATTTGCTGGGTGAAAAATGTAATCATTGTTATACCAAGTGTCCGCTTTTACAACTTTTTTGTTTTTGAAGATGGTGGAATTAAGTTTGGAGGATGTATATACGACACAAAACTGCATTTTTTGAGACGTAACTCTCATGCAACTTCTTGATTCACCAGAAGTGACATAAACTTTCGATATTAAAATGGGTCACCAGGTATGTTTTCACTTCTTTTGTCTCCACATGACATACTGAATACAACCATGTCTACCTTGTCACTTTTTGTAACCAAATTAATTTTTTTATTTTGAAATTTAATTTTTATTCTAGAGGGTTATGAATAGGTACCTTCAAATCACTAATTTCTGTCCCAAAATTTTGTGAAAAATACAACATAATAGGGAATATTTATTTATTTAAATTTACTTGATTTTTTTACCTCCTATACTTTATTGTCTAAACCATTAGTGTATCATTTAGTTTGTATTTAACTCCATAAAACTTTAATCAAAAAGTACATAATAAGCGCGGAATTCAAATTTGAGAAACGCATCACCATTGGTCGAAACGAAGAGTGACGTCACATGGCACGTTATGAAATTTATCTGTGTTGATATTCATACTGTGCTACTCGTCTTTCATAGAAAATTTGTTTTTATTTATATATTTGTAGTGTTTTCCATGACATAGTGCGATTTTGGTCTAGTGACAATTGTAAATTATCAAGAGCAATGACTGAAAGTGGTTTTGTCAAAGCACAATCCGATAATACCTGAACTGATAAGTAGTAATAGTTTATCAAATGATAGTTTTCCTTTTGTAATTTAGGTGAGGCAAGTATAAACAGAGTTATCTCCCGCTTGATATACAAACAATTTATGCATACAAAACTTACTTCTGATCAATTCACATCATGTTAACTGTCGAAATACAATATACTCACATTAAAGTGATTTTCACAACAATGTAAATGTTATATTGGTTTGGTGCGTAACTGACAGCTCGGAGGTACAACAAACTAAAGAAGAAGAAAAAACCTTATTTTTCCGTTTGCTTTGGTAATTAAAAAAAGTTTTTCGCATTTTCTGTTATTGCCCTGTTTTTACTGTTTCTGATGTGTTTATTTCTGTTTCTGCTGTTTTGTTGAAATTTAAAAATAATGGACTTCACAACATATTATTCAAGCTTAGATGATGTTCATCGACAACGGGATAAAAATAAACTATCTGCTACTCTGTGCTACCAGTAATAGACATTGATTCATATTTTCTGGAAGCTGAAGAATTATCAACAGATATTTCACTTTTTCCCAAAATAATGTATCCTGATCTTGTAAATTGTTTAGTGGACACGAAGAGTGGTTTCACAATGAATAAAATTTGACAAAGCATGTAGTCTTAGGTAAGTGACAGGGAACTATTTCAGTAGAGGAAATACCTTTTCAAAGTGAACAAGGTAGTTCTGATGCACCTGTAAGTTCTTCAATTTCTTCTACTAATTTAGAAAGAAATTCCACTAGCACAACCTCAGTGTCACCAGAACTAACTCAAAGAGTGTCAAGGGTCTCTAGAGGACCCACCCGCGTGGACCTGTAACTTGAACTCACCCATGTCCGTTTCCTCGGTAATCAGCTTATTTGAGAAAGAAGAAAATATGTTGAATGTTATTTGTTAAGCTTTGATAATTTCCATGAATCATATTTGAAATTTTCTTCTGTTACTAGGCACACAGAATTTGTAACATTTTGGATATGAATGTCAGAATAACGTCAATTATCTGGAAAAGAATTTTATTTTATATTTAATTTATTAATATAATAGTATGTGAAAAGGTTGACACATCTTCAACAATTAAACAATTTATTAAACAAATCAAAAGAACAACTCGTGAGCAATCAAAGTGCAAATCATGGCACAATTATCAGGCAGGAAAAGGCACAGCATCTAATTTCTTCATTTATATTTCTCTATAAAGATTCAGTACAACAAAACTAATTGGATTTTATTTTTTCTGCCAAAGATTCTGAAAATCGTCTGATTATAGAATGAAGAACTGCCACTTTGGACTTTGTACCAAGCTCATCAGTAAATTTTGTTTCTTTTCCTCAGAAACAGGAGATATATCTAATGAGTTTGTCTCCCGTTAATATAGGGGTTCATCTTCATTGAGGTTCAGACACTTGGGATTTGCTAGATTTTAGTCCAAAACTCTGCAGGGTTCAGCTGGCTTATTGGTTGATTTTTTTCCTATCAACATAACTTACTCCTGTTTTCTTGTTATTTCGTCTATCGAAAATAACACAGTAGGTACATGAGAACAAATCTCCCCAAACCTGCTGTACAATCATAATGAGCACTAACAATACTGCCATCTTCAAGACATTATCCATGGTGTTAATAATTTATCGTTCAGTCTTTGAGAATGCATCACCTAGAAAAATTTCAAAAGTAAGTCATCAGTATTTCTATAGTATGATAGTTCACACCTTTCCACTCACTAATATATGCGAATTTATCTCTTCCACATACATTTTTTTCACCCACACACTAATTGCTATTTTGTGAGCTTTCAAACTTTTATATGCTTTCATTTCATTCATTGTGAAAGCACTCTTCGATTCCACTAAATAATTAACAAAATCAGGATACATCATTTTTGGGAAAAGTGAAATATTTTCAGCATCAAGAAGATATGGATCGAATGAACATCACTAAACCTGACTAATATGTTGTAAAGTCCATCATTCCTAAATTTCAATATAACACCAGAAACAGAAAAAACACATCAGAAATAGTTATAACACAGCAGAACTAGTAAAAATACGGCAGAACCAGTAAAAACACGGCAGAAATAGAAAAAACACCGAAAAACGTTTTTTATTTACAAAAGCAAACAGAAAAGTGAGGTTCTTTCTTCTTTTGAGTTTGTTGTACCTCCAAGCTGTCAGTTACGGACCAAACCAATTGGAGATACTTCGCATCTTCTCATAACCTTACACCATTATTTACGTATTTTCGCATCTCTTGGAACAGAAAAAAATACTTTATTTGGTGTACTACTAATTGTGTTTTGACATTCCGGTACTAGACAATACCTATAAAATGTTTTTTTAGCATTTTGTCAATGCATATTGTAAACAACACTGTAAAAGGCCATAACTATTGGCATTTCAAGCTAAGCAATACGCACTCTGGTGGCTTTAATGTAAACTAGTTTCTGCGACATTGTTTTCTAACCACACTTTCGTATCGTTTGTTTACCATTGATTTTTATGAATATGAATTCTTTAAACTGTTTTCATTTCATCTTAATTTAGTGTTGAGAAATTGCCTTTTTACAGGCAAAGCGACCCTTCCGGTCTTATAATGGTGTCTTACAATGGTTATTGTTCTGTGCTACATTGCAATTCCTGGGCCAGAAGAAATTAACGTTTCACAGATATCCCGAGGAAAATGACCCAAAGGTTTATTTTGAAACGGAGATGGGACGAGAATTGATCTCAAGAAGAAAAGCCTGGAAATTAAAGGTTCGGATTGTCAAACCACTAAGCAAATTTATAAAAGTGTGTTCGCTCCATTTTAAATAAGAAGATTATATTAACAAAGGTAGCAGGTATCTTATTTATATTCACTTATTTACATTTGCTTAATTTTAATATAACCGTCTATAATTTTGAGTTCTCCATTCACTTGATGAGGCTCGGATTGCAGAGCGCTTGTCTGGAGACAGAGAGCACACACTTTTGTCACTGAAGAGTTCTATTCATTTTTTCCATATAATATTATATGGTCTGCATTGAGGACTTCTTCACCTTCTACTACACACCGAGAACTTTCGGTCCTTTCAGCATACCCTAGAAATTCCAATGAACCTAATTTTAATTGGGCCATTTGTCTTTGTTTATAAGAAGACGATTGAAGTATTTTATCACTAGCTTTCTACTAACAATTTTACTATTAATACCTCAACACTAATCCTTACACCAATAATCATTTATCTGAATGAACATTAATAAAAGGTGAAAGTCATCGAACAGTTTCAACAATGTTTAAAGGGCCTAAACCACGCTTCAAATACTCAATACACGAAATAAGCAAAGTAAACAATGAAATCTATATGAAAGAAAAAGTAAGGTTATAAATCAATGTCGTAGAAAGTACTTCATCGTCCGCCGCCGGTAGCGCTACAATCTTAATTTGAAATCCCAATAGAAAGGCTTGCTGATTGAAGACTGCTCAGGTTGATCGAGATCACTTTCACATATGTTCATCTCTCTCTAACACTTGTACTGCATTTGTCTTACTCGTTTGAAAATATCAACTTCAATCAAGTAGAGCAATCAGAGTACGTCTCAACGAACGACACTGAAGAAGAACAACACTGATCGCGCCATGTGACGGCATTCACAGCGCGCGGAAAATGGAGGCGTTCAAACAGGTCAAATTCAATCGGTATTTTATATATTATTTTAAAAATTAATTCCAAGACTTTCAACAGTATTTATATTTTTTAATATGTTGAAACGAAGTAAAAAATTGATTAAACAATTTTTTAAAAATTATGCATATTCCCTATTGTTCTCGGTCAAAATGTATCTGATACAACAAAACAAATACGTAAAATTTTATTTAAAAAATTTCCATTACTAATTTTTTTTAAGGGCAACATTTAGAATTAGAAAAAAACTGCACACTATTTAGTTTCAAATAAATTTTCGTTAAAAAACTTTGAAATATCATATTAGATATTTCTCAAAATCTTTTGGGATTAAAATAAGTTTCAAATGCATGGAGTAACCTGTAACCATCACAACTGATAAAACAAAATCATTATTCAAAAAGCTGATAACATATTTCCTTGCACAAATATTATTATTAACATGTTTTTCAAACAATAAACTACATAATAATTACCTAATTTCCTTTTGCAGAAGCGAGGTTAAATAAGATGTCGACCTCCTTAATGATTTTGTTTTACCAGTTTCGTTGATCACAGGTTACTCGATGCATTTAAATCTCATTTTATTACCAAAATTTACTTTATTTCAACGGAGATTTATAGATATTTTAGTGTATTGATGAAGGCGATTAATGATCGAGATATTTCAATTTTCGAGATCATTAATCGCATTTTAATATAAGAGTTGAATACAATATTTTTTCCGTTTACATCACTCTTGTTGAAATGAAGGAATTCTATTTTTTTTCTAGCAATAAAGTTAAAGATCTTACTTTAGCAGTTTCCGCAACATCTGGCAATATAAATTTATCGTCAATATCCATTTTAGCGTCCATAACATCTGCGTTTGTTTGGTTGCATTCATAGAGAAATTGACCATTAATGACAAATCGACCATTAATAGGAGTAATTTGAGGACTATTTCTCGAAATCATTCATTAATAACAAATCGTTCATTAATAGGGGTCATTAATGGTAGATTTAATTTGCATTGAAGAACATTAAACAGAAGTGTTAATACGGGTAGGCGGAAAACGCTATTTTCTTTTTAACGGAAGTTTGTTTATATGTTTATTGTCTAAGAATAAGAATTCTTGTTACGAACACGATGTCATAAATAATTGAATAATGATTAGAGATAAAAAATTTAAATTTCTAGAAGACTTTAAATATAAATCAATTATATAAAATACATAAAATTTCAAATATATACATGTACAAGAACTAAGACTATAAGTAAAAATGTGGTTTTCCCCACAGTAGAATCACAAATTAAATTGGAAAATGGTAAAAGAGGTTATAAATTACAGGGCATCTTGAAACATTATTCTTATAGGTCGTAATAGGCTTTTTCACTTGATATTATTTTCGTTTTTTTTAATACAAGAGATGTCTCTTTGATATCTTTGGGAAGTGATTATACACCCTGATTCCATTATAAATCAAGTAATTTTGAACAAAATGGGTTTTTGGGATAGGAAGCCTCATTTCATGTGATGTCTTGTATGTGAATAGCTATAGATGCATAGTTTTCCTTATTTCTGTGTATAATCGATACTGTTTCCAATATGAATATTGCAATGACTGTAAGGATTCTGTGACCACAAAACAGAGGTTTACATGAATCTCGCCATTCCGCTCTACATAAGTACCAGACAGCTCTTTTCTGTAAAACAAAAACCGATTGCAAAAGCTGTTTACTGCACAAGCCCCGAAAGGGTATACTATACCTTAGATGAGAGTTTATTAATGCATAGTATACCACTTTCGCTTCGGCAAACCCGAGTTCCTTTGCGATGTCATCCTGAAGCCAATTTTTATTGATATGAATAATATGCTGACCGAATTTTAGATTTTCGTCTAAGTAAACTCCCAAAAATTTCAAGTTGGATTTATTTTCTATAACGGTGTCGTCTAAGGGGATATCTGGTATGTTGCATCTGAATGTTATACATTTGTTTTGCTTGTATTCAGCGATAGAAGATTTGAATCACACCATTTCTTCACTTTTTGAATTCTATTAGTGTGCGGTATCAAATCAATCGTATAGGCCAATCACTAGAATATTTTTTCTCCACGATCATCACAGATTTTGCCAATTCTGAAATCAAATTTGATTATAGAATGCTGGAATTCTCTCTCTTTCGAGATTGATGAAATATTCTGCAACATCTCTGCCCCCATGCAATTTAAATGTATTTTCCCGCTGCCGACACTGTAAATAGTCCATACATGCTTAGCAACAAAACAGGTAAATGGCCTATATCATTCGTTTACTAATTCATCTTGACAACGGAACTTAATAGTGTCATTTACATGCCTAGGGTAATAATGACTTTGACTTTGACAAGTAATACCTTCAGCTTCATTCATATAAATTTTTAGGTTATGAGACCTTTTGAATATTATTGTTGTCTGCTTATTCGGTAACTTAGTTACACGCACAAGCAACTTAGAATGAAATAGCGAACGAATAATCATGAAGGAAGGGTAAGAAAACAAACTTCAATTCAGGCAAATTTTGAGAAATGTCAACAAGCAGCGGGAAAAACGTAATAAGTAACCCGGAATGTATCGACTGTTATCATCCTCGGCAAGCGACAAGCCTCGGCTTTGCCTCGGCTCGTACTCGCTCACCTCGAATGTTAACACGTCTTTACATTCCTTGTTACTTAAATAACTATTACATTCTCTCTCTTGTGATAGAATAATATTCTCACACTGGTTAGCAATAATAACATTAGCCTTGACGCAGTTGATTGTCATCGTAGTGGCAAAATTTTAGTAAGTGTCAAAATTATTGCTGTCATGTTTTCTATCTTTGATCGTGGAGAAAGTATAGTCTGCTACTCGGTTAGAATGAAAATTCGTGATGCTCGTGGTTCCTCACGCTCGCCTTCGGCTCGCGCTCGGAACTTTCCACTCGCATCGAATTTTCATTCTAACCTTGTTACAGAATATACTATTCCTAACAAAAATACTAGTAGAAAACCGACTGTGCCATCACATGAAAGACCGTCCGTAGTTCTATTCTGTTACGTTTACGACTCACAACTTTCATTTATTAATTTATTATAAACATTTAAATAACAAAAAACGTCTTTTTCGAATAGTTTTGCTTATAAAATGAAAACTGATAGAGCAATCTGGTTGCTCCAATGAAAAGAATTGTAGATAATTGAAATACGAACTACCCGATCGGATCATTAGCAACGGAGGAAAACCGGAAAAACCAGAAAATTTTACGATTTTATTAATTACCAGTAGAAATCCAACTGTGCCACCACATGAAAGACAGTCCATAGTTATATTCTGTTATGTTTTCGACTCGCAACTGTCATTTATTAATTTGTTATAAACATTTAAATAAAAAAAACTTGTTTTTTATTGTTTTGCTTATAAAATTAAAAGTAACGAAGCAATCTGCTAGTGAGAAAAATTGTAGGGAATTGAAATACGAACAAAATGGGATGTTTTACGACCCGATCGGATCATTAGTAACGGAGAAAAACTGAAAAAATTGGAAAATTTTGAGATGTTTATAAAAATTCATAGCTCCGCCATTTTTCAAGAAATAGGGTTGGCCCTCCTCATGAGAGTATTGAATCATGTGTAACTTTATGTGTGCACAAAACAGGCTCTAACGGATTATTAATTTTGGCACAATTGCAATTTGATTTTTATTGCACTATCTTTCAGCGTGCCTGGATGCTCTAGTGATAGTCCGATTTCCATTTCTAAAACAGATTTTCAAAGTAGAAGTACAGCACCACAAACATATATTCTCATTTCGCGAAAAAATGCTGCGAAATGGGTAAAAATGCTTGCAAACATGGCTGAAAACGGCCGAGCCGGTGGAAGCGGTCGAGTGATAGGAGAGAGCGGGAGATGAGAGGAAGCGTATTATCACGTAATCCGTTCATTAGAAGAATTCCCCTCATCTCCCGGACTCTCCTATCACTCGGCAGCCAACGCGGGCTCGGTAGTTTTCAGTCATGTTTGCATGCATTTTTCACCCATTTCGCACCATTGTAGTGCAAAATGAGAATATACGTTTTGTGGTACTATACTTCTACTTTCATATTCAGAAATTGAAAGCGGGCTTTCACTAGAGCATCCAGGCACGCTGCAAGATAGTGCAAAAAAAATTTAATTGCAATTGTGTCAAAACTAACGATCCGACAGCGCCTTTTTTGTGCACACATTGAGAGAAAGGCTAATCCTACTTCTTTAAAAATGGCAGAGTTATGAATTTTTCAAACCAGCTTACTCTATTAGTTTTCATTTTATGAGCAAAATATTTGAAAAAACACGTATTTTGTTATTTAAATATTTATAACAAATTAATAAATGACAGTTGTGATGGCATAGTGGGTTTCCTACTAGTATTTTTGTTAAAAACTCACTAATTTTATTCTCTATTGCTTGGTGTAATAATAAAATAATCTTTTTTCGTAACCATTTGAAAATAAATTAGTAATCTCAAATTCAAATTAGAATGAAAAATAAATTTCTCAAAAAAAAGTGTGAAAACAGAATTCTTTTGGGAGATCGTTTAGTATCGAAAAGTCGTTGCCGACCGATGTTTCACCCTTTAACTCCCATATACACCTACGATGTAGGCTTATTATTTATTTATTTATTTATTTATTTATTTATTTATTTATTTATTTATTTATTTATTTATTTATTTATTTATTTATTTATTTATTTATTTATTTATTTAATTTATTTATTTATTAAGAGATGCAATGCAGGACAAGCAAGTCCTAAATTAACAATTACATCTATGATACCTTACATCTAATTGTTACCTTATATTTTTAATGCAGTCTCTCATGTTTTGCATGGTAAAGAAAAATCCCCAAAAAAAACAAATGTTTTCACACAAATTTAAGTTTAACCTCTCTAGCGTGAGTCCATAATCAAGAGAAAGAAAAAGAGAAAAGAAAATATTAAAAAAGAAAATTGCCTTTTAAAAAATATTTACAATGAATCATTTAGAAAAATCTGAAATACAGTTTTTCAAATGTTTTTTTATTTCATTATATACAGGGGACCCAGGGTTAAACCGCCAAACGTTTAGGATCGGTTCTTTAGGTAAAAATGGAACTTTTTTCCTTTGAGAACTTGCTTCGTTTTCGAAATACAAAGTGTTCAACGTTTTTAGAAAAAATCAGTTTTTTATCAATTATTTAAAAACGTTCTTGCTGATTTCAATAAAACCTAACATGCTCATTTGCGGTAATAAGGGGTTTCTTTTAATGTAATTATGGCAACATTCCAGTGGCGTCCCAAAGGGTAATCTAATTAATATTAGGACGAATCTTTGAACTCCAACTGTTTTTTTGCAAGTTCAGTTTTTTCTGGATTAAGCCATTAAAAGTACATTTTTTTTGTTTATTGCAATATCTTGCTTAATTTTTGAGAAACAATTTAAAAACCGATTTCTTATAACAAGAAAAAACTACCTAAGAAATTGATATTAGGACAAACGTATTCTTTGTATTTTATTAGTAAACGGAAAAACAAAAATTTACAAAAATTACCACAATTTTTTTCAATGCAAACCTGCGAACGACGTATTCTGCAGCTGCACGGCACCTTGCTGGTGTAATCTCTAGAGCTGCTTGAACAATCCTTTCTAGGCAAATACCTTCGTCGTTGATGGGCTGAGCATACACTTTGGTTTTTATTGTACTCTATACAAAAATCTATAGGGGTTAAAGGAGATCGTGCCGGCCAAGGAACTTTGACACCCTGTATCTCGAAAACGAAACAAGTAAGGACACATGAATATAGGAAACAAAAGTCTTATTTTTGCCTAAAATACCGATCCTTAAGAGCTACCATCACCAAAAAGTCGAATTTCTTCCTCATCCCTTCCAGCTATGGTTTGTTGGGATACTTATCAAGAATGGGGGTGAAGATAATGAACTCGATGAACACTGGCAACACAGCACCTGTCCATTCTCGATTACAGCGCCAATCAGATATAAATTTTCCGATCGTAGAATCCGTTTCTTGCAAAATTCATTGATTTCATTAAAGAGATATTTTTTGTATGGGATCGGTGGTCTCATAAGGATTCCGGAACCTATCAATTTTTTTAATTCATCATTTCATTTAATTTTTTTTTCTTAAAAATTATCATAACCAAAAATCACTGAAGTTCCGGAATTAACAAAAAAACATTGGGTAATGCAAAAAAATTAAAAAATTCTCAAACAAAAACTGTGGTCTCAAAACGGATTCCCGTTTTAACGGATTCCCGTTTTAACAAGGTAGTGTTTGCTCTCAACGTTTAGCGGTTTACCCGTGGGTCACCCTGTATATTAAGTTCTCTCTTGTTTGCGCAAATATCATTCAATATAGTGCAAATTCGCATGAGAGGGTAATTTTCTCTAGCATTTGTCCTAGCCAAAGTCCTGAACACAATATTTCTTGGCGTAATTCTTATTGCTACATAGAAGTTTATCCTCGAAATGAAAGATATGACATATCTATTGAGTAGGTTGACTAAGAAAAGAGCATACAAATCAGTAAAACGCATAGTCGTCTCCACAATTTAATATCACCATCCGGTGCAGTAAGATGGTAAAACGGCTGTCAATCAGTTGACAGTCACATAGTAGTGCATGTTTCGGACCTACATAAATCCATCATTAGCTATTTAGTAATTCTACTATAAAAGGAGAACAATGTAACTAAAGACAAGGCTCATTATAAAATTACTTACATGGAGATGAAAAAATGTTGTAGAATTATATGTGAAAAATAATTGCTGTGCTACATAATAAAATTAAGAGCAGAACATGGTTTTAATAGACTAAATGCTGTTCATTATTATTTTTGTTTTTGAAAAACTGAAAAATGGGAGGCCTAAATTCCTTATTCCTATAGGGAAAATGAAAGGACCACATGGGTAAATTTTGGCCAGTCTATGAAAGAAACGTGGAGGAAGAACGGATATAAACTAACCGTAAAGCCAGAACCACTGTCAAAATTGTCTCACGTCAACCTTGACACGGAACAACTACAAGAGAGCGTGATACACAGGACGATAAAGGAGGGAATAAATCCAACAACAACACTATCCTGAGTAAGAAAATCCCGCGATCCATACCAGTTGCATGCAACTGTATTTCAGTACCACAACGGGTATTGCGTTATATCTAACAGATACTTCGTTCCTCATTGCAGAGGACAATTTCAAGTGCTCTCTGTAACCAACTAGCAGAATTACGTTTCCAAGGACTCTAAATCAACTCAGGAGATTTTTTATTATCGAATAAATTCAAATACAAAACTGTCAACAGAAGCCAAAAATAATGGAGAGCCTACTATTATTGAAATGTCAAACTATTTCATGATATATTTGAATCCGGACCTGGGAATATTTTAAGGCACACAATAATGAGGGTCGTCGGCTAATATTGATTTTCGACCTTCTTAGATTGTTGGTTCTACTATACTTGCCATAATAAGCCTACATCGTGGGGGTATGGGAGTAAAGGGTGAAACATCTCAACGATTTTTCGTTATTATAAATAAATGGTTATAAAAAGTGTCAAGTGATACATGATTGTATTCAGAATATCACATGGAGACAAAAAAGTGAAAATATACTGGTTGTCCCGTTTAAAAACCGAAAGTTTATGTCACTTCCGGTGAAACAGGAAGTTGCATGAACTTGAGTAACTTCTCAAAAAACGCAGTTTTATGTCGTTCGCAGATCCTCCAAATTTCATTCCATTGTCTTCATAAACAAAAAAGTTACCTTACCCGTACACCCGGTATACTCTGTTAATGTAAAGATTCTATTGAATATTCCTCTTGTGGTGCTGTCTTTAGTGGATTGTTTGTTATGTTATGCTTGTTATAAAAGTTATTTTGTTTGTGATAAAAGTGGTAGTGAATTTAGCTAATATCTTGAGTTCTGAATTATATAAATTCAACCTGGCCATTATTTTGTTCTCGTACTAGAATATTGATCAGGTTTAATGGAGATAGGAATTAAATTATATTTGCTTGCATTTAAAAATAATAAATTATACATTTTGTACAGTTGTTTTATTGTTTCCAATGTTCCTTTGGCCATAATAAAATGCACCGTTCAAACTAACTTTCTTTTGTGATATTTCATTTTTACATCCTCACTTCAACCTAGTATAAGAAGTATGAACGGGCAGAATTAATTCAACCACATCATTATTTTAAAAGCCATTTCTAGTAATGACGATCAGAAGGATAAAGCGAGCTTTTTATAAAACAGGAAATATAATAGTTATTTGTGTACCAAGGGTATGAATAGATGTTTATGCCCTGAGGGCGACGTTTTACGAACCCGAGGGACTCTGGCCTGAGGGTTTGTAAGTCGCCCGAGGGTTTGTAAGTCGCCCGAGGGTAAACACATCTGTTTATGCCCGCGGTACATACATAACTTTATGTCATACTAGTTCGTTATTGCAATCCAATCTCAATACAAATCAGTATATAAAAAATTCCGGTTTGAATTAATAACATTGCCATTTTATCATAGTAGACACTATAGTTGCTAGGTGAATGTTGACAAATGTAAATGTCATGAAATCACAATAATTTTTAATTTTATGTTAATTCGTCAAAATGTTAATCGAATATTTACATATATTACAATTTTCCGTTTGTAATTTCATTAATAAAGGTTATTAAATAAGTTAAACAAAAAATTATTTCTCTTTATGCCCGCGCGGGCCATAAAGTGAACTTTATGCCCGCACGGGCATAAAGTACGACATTAGATAGTTGGTAACTAAGCAATAAAAACACAATAATGAATTAGTATGACATAAAGTAAATTATATCCTTTTTCGTACATGTGGTTCAGTTTTTTGAATACCCATTAGTTTGTTGATGAAATGAGCAATGTGGGCTCTGAGCCAACCTTTGTCACTAGTATTAGGAAAGAGGTTCCTCATCTTACAATCAGCTCAGAATTTCTAAGCAACAAGATATCCAACTGAAGGGTGTCCTGTGCGCTATCATGCTCAGACCATGGGCATATTCAATTCAACATTGAAATAGGCCCCAGGCCAGTGGTACAATACCGAAACATGCGGAGTATGGACAGGGAAGGATACAAAACCTCCCTGAAGAACCATCTCCAAAACGGATTGACCACAATAAATAGTCGTGATCAAATAGATATTGCTGCGGAATATCTACAAACTGCACTTATCTCAGATTATCACGAAGACTGTCCACTGAGGGAGAAAAGGAATAACCGAAATGCTTCCTGGTGGAACAAAAATCTGGATAAAACATGAAAATAAGTTCGAAGGTTATTTAATCGGGATAAGGTATCAGGTGAATGGGAAAACTATAGGTCTGCTCTAACCAATGACATATTACCGTTAGACTCCGTCATTTAAATTTCGAGCTGCGGTCAAGACATTCACAATAAAAATTGTGCTTGGAATGTGACCAAAGCTCGAAATGTAAATAACGGAGTCTAGACGTAATATGTCATTGGCTCTAACCACAAACAACAAAGATATCTGGAAAGCAAAACAAGAATCATGGGAACGATTCTGCGAAAATGTGTCCAATACATCAAGCGGAACCCGCATCCACAAGATTCTATCCAGAGAGCCGAAACAGGAGCTGGGATTGCTAAAACGTCCAGACGGCTCCTTCACGGCCTCCAGGAAAGAAACACTAGAGCTATTAACTAATAACCACTTCCCAGGCAGCCTGATTCTGGACAATCAACCTCCAGTCACAAATATGGGCCAGATAAAACGACCCCACAGAGATGACTGGGTGGTTGCCAACAAAATAATTACACCACAGGTGATAAATCGCCAGGAGAGGATGGCATAGTACACCAAGCAATAGAGCATAAAATGCGTGAGTTTTTAACAAAAATACTAGTAGGAAACCGACTATGCCATCACATGGGTTACTGTAGTTATATTCTGTTATGTTTTCGACTCGCAATTATCATTTATTAATTTGTTATGAACATTTAAATAACAAAAACCGTGTTTTTTAAAATTGTTTTGCTTATAAAATGAAAACTAACAAAGCAATCTGGTTGATCCAATGAAATAAATTGTAGATAATTGAAATACGAACGAAATGGGATGTTTTATAACCCGGTTGGATCATTAGCAACGGAGAAAAACTGGAAATTTTTGGAATTTTTTGAAAAATTCATAACTCCGCCATTTTTCAAGAAGTAGACTTGGCCTTTCTTCTGAAAGTATTGAATCATGTGTAGTTTATGTGTGCACAAAACAGGCGCTGTCGGATCGTTAGTTTTGGCACAATTGCAATTTAAATATATTTTTTGCACTATCTTTCAGTGTGCCTGGATGCTCTAGTGATAGCCCGATCTCAATTTCTCAAACAGGTTATGAAAGTAGAAGTATACTACTACAAAACGTATATTCTCATTTTGCGCTAGAATGGTGCCAAATGGGTGAAAAATGCATGTAAACATTATTAAAAACGACCGAGCCCGCGTTAGCTGCCAAGTGGTAGGAGTGAGGGAATTCTTCTAATGAACGAGTTACGTGATAATACGCTTCCCCTCATCTCCCGCTCACTCCTTCCACTCGACCGCTTCTACCAGCTCAGCCGTTTTGAGTCATGTTGCAAGCATTTTTCACCCATTTCGCAGTATTCAAGCGCAAAATTAGAATATACATTTTGTGGTACTTTATGTCTACTTTCAAAATCTGTTCTAGGAATTGAAATCGGACTATCACTAGAGCATCCAGGCACGCTGCAAAAAAAAATTAAAATTGCAAATGTGCCAAAACTAATGATCCGTCAGAGCCTGTTTTATGCACACATAAAGTACACATGATTCAATACTTTCATAAGAAGGGCCAACCCTATTTCTTGAAAAATGGCGGAGTAATGAATTTTTTGAAAAATCGTCAAATTTTCCGGGTTTTCCTTCGTTACTAATGATCCGATCGGGTTATACAACATCCCATTTTGTTCGTATATCAATTATCTACAATTCTTTCCATGGGAACAACCAGATTGCTCTATAAGTTATCATTTTATAAGCAAAACAATTAAAAAAAACACGTTTTTTGTTATTTAAATGTTTATAACAATTTAATAAATAATAGTTGCGAGACGAAAACATAACAGAATATAACAACGAGATGTCTTCCACAGTCGGTTTTCTACTAGTATTTTTGTTAGGAAAAAATGCTCTATTGATTGGAATATAGCTCCAGTTCTGTTACAAATCGGACTGGAACATATCATACCTGCCCTTATAAGACTCTTTAGAGCCAGTTTAGCTTGTAACTATTTTCGGAATGACCTACACCCAAAATCGCTCAGACCTGTTAGTCTGACATCCTTTCTGCTGAAAAGCATGAATGGGCACATAAGGTGTGGGGCATTAACAAAGCACCCCCACAATGTTCACCAGTATGCCTACCATGCTGGCAAATCAACAGAACTTGCCCTCAATAACCTTGTCTTAGGAATAAGCGACACCCTGGAAAACCAGTCGCTGCATTCCTGGACATAGACATAGACTACCTCACTCCCTATCTAATAATAAATCGCCTTTATTCATTACAAAAAGTACATGAAATGGTGAAGTTTCAGCTCAATGCTGTTTTTCAACTTTACCGCAAAAAAACTTTAAAAACCAAAATCAATAATGGTCAATCTGAAAACAATATCAAAGATTAGTTGAAATGAACTGTCCAGAGAAAACAAAATGGATAATTTTATGATGATACTTATGATATGTAGCACAGATCAGAAACATGGTTAATCAAAGAATGGAGGTAAGGTATGTTTAAACCTAGGATTGAAGTTCATAATTGTATAATCTCTGAATTCAGGTGGCACCATGTTGTAGTGCTAGCTGTATTTATATTATTTTCTTTCAAGAATTTGAATTTATTCAAAAGGTAAGGGGGCTGATTTGACTTGATAATTGTATGAGCTAAAGTAAGTGCATGTAGAGTGATAGAATCATTTATATCCAGCCATCCTATTTCAGAAATTTTATTTGATATTCGGTCATATTTACGCAAGCCTGTACAGAATCGGTCAGGGCAATGCCGTAAATGGAATCACAGTAGGAGATTTTAGAGAAAATTAAACTTTCACACAGTTTGATTTGGATATGCTGCGGTATGGTATGTCTATTTGGGTACAGTTGTATAATCGTGGCATAGGATGATTTGCAGAGGGTTTGCACGTGTTTGCCAAACCCCAACTCAGAGTCGAACCAAAGTCCGAGATTTTTACAGTCCTGTGCGAGAGGTACTGGTGTGATGTTTATTTGTACGTCCATTGCTTGTTCAACTAAATGCCGTTCATTGGGGTTTCCAAAAAGTATGATTGACGATTTGTCAGGATTCAGCTTCAAATTATGACAAACAGATATTTTAAATAGTTTATTGAGGTCATCGTTGATATTCGGAGTAGTTTCATTTTTAGTTCATTATGATGGAATTCAAGGACTAATTAGGTGTCATCGGCATAATTAAACATTTCACAATGACTCGTAAAGTCTTTGAAGTCCGAGATATAAACAGAAAAGAGAAGCGGGCCTAAAATAGAACCTTGAGGAACTCCATAATGAACAGGCAAGACGTTCGACACTATTTCATCTGAAATAACACATTGTGTTCTTTCTGATAAGTAATTTGCAATTAATTCAACTGCATCTGTATCAAATCCAAAGAAATGTAGTTTTTTGCAGAGAAGGTCGTGACTTATGATGTCGAATGCCTTGCTAAAATCAAGAAGAGTTAGACAACTAATGTATCCTCTATCCAATGAGTGCAGAATGCTATCTGTGATATTTGCAAGTGCGGTAGTAGTGCTGAATTGATAGCAAAATCCGGACTGGGTATCTGGTACGATTTTACTCAGGAAAATATATTCAGTCATTCGATTTTTCATTATAATTTCCATAACCTTAGAGAGAGTCGGAAGGATGCTGATCGGTCTAAGATGACCGTATTCTGTGGGTGAAGAAATTTTTGGTAGAGGTATTATACCGGCCTGTTTCCACTCGGAAAAATTTTGCTTATTATTGCTGTGTTAATAATGAATGTGATATATTCGAGAAGACACTCAATTGAGATACTCAACATTCTAATAGAAATTTTATCAGAACCAATACAATTGCTTGTTATCTGCTCAACGGCATTCCTGACATCATTTAGACTGACAGTGTGAAGAGAAAATTTTGATTGAAGATGGTTTGAATTGCATTTAGAAAGCAATACTTTCTGCTTTTTACTAGGTTCCGTGTGAATCTTACTTTGAAACTGAGTAATGATAGCATCTACATCACTTAGACTATGAGGCACATCAACAGACTGAACACTTGATGACATCCATTTTTCTTAGTGTAGTCCAGAGCAATTTGCTATTTTTTGTCTCATTACATACTCATTAGCACGTTTTTCTCTTTTAATGGCACTGGAGACATAATTCCTAACTCCTTGTAATGAATCCAGTCCTCCACTATTTTCGTTGATTTATATTTTCTGAAAGTCTTATCGCGAACTTTGCACATCTGTTTAATATTGTATGTTTGCCAAACCTCAACTCAGAGTCGAACCAAAGTCCGAGATTTTTACATTCCTGTGCGAGAGGTACTGGTGTGATGTTTATTTGTATGTACCATGGAGAGTAAGGTTTGTTGACCTTGCCTTGTCGAAGAGGAGCATTTGAGTTCAAAAATTGAAAGATTTTTATTTAAAAAATTCACTTGATCGTTAACATCTTCAAGTTCGTAGATGAGGTTCCAATTGAAACTGTGAAAATCATTTTGAAAATGATGCATATCTAAGGTTCTGAAATCACGAAAAGTCACGTACTTGCTTTTTGCTGGAATATCTAATAACTTCAATTTACAGGAAGTAACAAAATGATCAGAAATGCCTGGAAGATCGAACACACGTTGCTATCCAGGATCAGATCTGGCGAATTCGTTATAATAACATCAATTAATGTTTGTGATGTTGGAGTAACTCTGGTGGCTTCAGTTATTATTTGCGAAATACGTTTCCATACGTTTCCAAAAATGCGTTGAAAATTGTCGTAGAATTACCATTCCGAAAAAGATCAATATTGAAATCGGCTGCTAGCAAAAGAGTATCACAAGATATAACCAATTCATTCATAATTACTTCAAGTTTTTCAAGAGACCTCATGATATTAGAAAAAGGTGGACGGTAAAGAAAACCAAAAGTTATATTTTTGTTCTTCATCTTGGTAGAAACCCATAATTGCTTTAAACAATCGTTCATTTCATGAAAGACTATTTTATAAGTGAAGTTATCGCTAATGAAAAATCCTAGGCCACTGTCTCTAGAGGGATTGAACCGATACTATGTGACTGGATAAGAACTATGATTCACAACAGAACTATAACGACCTCTCTACAGGGGGAAAGTGTCAGCTTCAAGCCAGCCAGAGGCTGTCCACAAGAGGGGTCCTCTCCCCTCTGTTATGGTAACTGCTAGTGGATGATGTGCTGGCCACTCTCTCGTTCTGGGAGGTAGATCAGCAAGCATATGCTGACGATCTGGTCCTAGTAATAAACGATAAATCCAAAGAGACGTTCTCCTACGTCCTTCAGGATATATTGGATACCATATATAAATGGTGTGAGAGGGAGGAAATGTCCATTAACCCCCACAAAATGGTCATAGTACCGTTCATCAGGAAAAGGAAGCTGGAACATTTAATACCTCCTTCCATCAATGGTGTAACCAACAATTCCTTTTGCAAAATATCTGGAATAACCCTAGGTGAAAAGCTAAACTTGAACTCGCACTTGGAAAAGAGTATCCGAAAGAATATGTGGCAAAACATGGGACATGTCACCAAAACACGTACATTGGCTGTACGTGACCATCATATGACGAATGATCACGTATGGCTCCTTAGTCTGGTGGAGCAAGGGTCATCAAAAAATGGCCCTTACTAAACTTAACGGACTACAGAGACAAGCGTGCCTGGCGATAACTGGAAGCATTCGCTCCACGCCAACGGCAGCCCTCCTTGGATTACTTCCTCTCCACATGGTTCTGGAGAGAGAGGCAAGATTTGCAACATACAGACTATACCAAGCGGCCATTAGTCTACCGCAGGCATGTGTCATGAGAAGCAGAAGCATGCTGAAGGGCATAATAGCTCACAACATTCAGACATCATGCCTAAAACTACCAACAATCAGACGTCCTACACTGTATCCTTTCATGAAACAGAAGACTGGGTCCGGAATGAAACCGACCTAAACAGGGCAAATGAACGTTGGTTTACCGATGGTTCCAAAACTTTGGAAGGCGTCGGAGCCGGAATATACGGGATGAACCCAGTAGTGAAACGCTCATTCAGTATGGGTAAACTAGCTACGATATTTCAGGCAGAAGTATATGCCATTGAAATCCAACTGCTTTAACTCTAGAGCATTATGGAACTGCAGAGACACCTTAAACTGACTAGCGCAACGCAACGTTACCCTAGTCTGGATCAAGGAGACTAAAATTTAACAATGAGTCTCCTTGAGTCTGGATACCAGGTCACACACAAAGAGAGTAAACTAACAGGAAGGTTTAATAAGCTTTAGCCAATCAGAATCTTGTAGGATCGACGCGTCATAGTGACGTACTTGGACATGAGTCGACGCGTCATAGTGACGTACTTGGACACGAGTACAGAGTCGAACTCGAACCAAGAAACAAAACTGTCTCATGTAACTCTCATATACCAAGAGCTAGTCCGTCACTGTCTATGGAGAATGGCGGCCATGACATGTCCAACTACGTCACAAATGTTCTTTCATCTCTTTCTATTAGTGTCCCCATTGTCTTATGGGGATTAAACTCTCCTAGTCAAATAACGTTTAGTCTCCTTGGGTCACACAGGCCTAGAAGGAAACGAAATAGCGGACGCTCTAGCAAAAGGGGAGGGGGGCGAAACAACGTTCACTGGACCAGAACCGGTAATCGGTTTAGCATATAGCACTGCCGATAATTTCATAACAGCTTGGGCAGACAATAAAAGCCTCGAGAATTGGCGTAGTCTATCGGGCCTAGCCCATTCCAAAGCATTTATTGCTTGTACAAGGAAAAAACAGGACTCTGACAAACTGCTAGAACTCAGCAGAGCGCATCTCAGAGTGATAGTAGGTTTGCTTACTGGCCACTGCAAACTCAAACATCACATGCATAAAATCGGACTTGCACAAGATGCAGAGTGCCGGCTACACATGGCGGATGATGAAACGGCTAAACACATTCTGTGTACATGCCCTGCAGCGGCCAGAAATAGATTTTCAATATTTGGCGATATGACAGTAAGGCCAGAAAACCTAGTAAATTGTTCTCCCAATACATTCCTCAATTTCGTTAAGAGATTGGATTTACTGGGAGAAATATAACTGTAGGGTGAGCCACAATAGTCCATTGGCCGCAGTGGAGGGCCTGATACGGGCCCACTCACGTTCAAACATATCCACTTATGGTTTGAGTAATGACTGCTCGATATGGATTTCTAACAGTGAGTACTAGGTTTGTTCCTTGAGGAGGTCTATATGACATCGTTTTTTATATATAAAACAACTATGGAGGCAAGACATGAGGACGGTTTTTCTTTAAAGTATTGAAAATCAATACTGGTTGATTTCTGGTTCGATTCGGTGTTTTGATGATCAGAGCTATTTTAATGTGACTTTCCATTTGTTTGATGTAATTCACTCGAATGGTTGCAATTGTCTGAATTATGTGAGCTGATGTTGTTAACGCCATAAAGTAAAGTAGTAATCATTTTCATTGCCAAGTCCCATAAGCTAACAGGGCGAGGGTCCCAGAGGTAACCAGGGTAACCTCATATTTTGATTTAGGGGGCCTCTCATTACACAGATATCTTTTTAGTAATTTTCCTTCATTTGTTCAATTTGTATAATAAGACCTCATTCTGTGCATTTTCCTCACTTCTCATCAGTAACAACGAAGTTTGTCAGTTCGAATTATGGATTTAAAATCACATGAATATTGGAGCATGACTAAATAGTTTGAGAGCTGCTGTGAAAATGACTTCCTCACAGTTACCAAAGGTTTGAATTGGCACGTCGGTTCTACTTTATATTGTAATTTCAAAACCGTCCGTCTGCCGGGCGTAAGCGGTCGCTTTATTAGATTTATAATTTGAAAAAAATACTCAGAATTGCTAATAATTACCTCATTATTACCAAAATTAATGTTTTGTGAAAATGGTCGAAGATCTTAACTAAATTGAAATCGTAAGCGTTTACCGTTGGTAATGGTCGCTACTTTGGAGCAGACGCTGTCAAATGTATCAAAAAACGCCATCAACTTCTCACAGGTTACCACCGTTATTTTCGTGCCAAAGTTTTACTACATATGTTACTAACCAAAATTCAAAAAGGAAACTTTGGCAGACGGTCGCATTGTAACAGTAGACGTGCCTAAATTACTTTGAGTATATGAAAGTACGCGTAATGTAATTATTGAAAACGACCTAGAGAATAGATTTCCTTAAGCAAAAACTTAATATAGTGTAATATATGAAGTTTTGAAGCCGTGGGACACTCATGTTTATTTAAAAATCACTTTATTCATTAGAAAGTCATGTATAATAGGCAGCAACTATAGACAATAGCGTATTGGGGATTTGTTCACCGTAAAGCGAGAGCAGTAATCGTCAGGTAGGAGTCAATGGAAATTATTTTAATGTCTTCATATTATTGTGCAGTGTTTACTCAGTTTATCAGTATGCCCTACTACTTCATTTCGATTTACATCTAGATAAACTTATTCATTGCTAAGTAAATTTCGATAGATTATCGTTATTTCTCGAAAATGAAAAAGTTATAGTCATCACCCAGTAAACATCAAATGTTCATGAAATATATCGAAATCACTATACTTTTGAATATTTGAAATAATATTTTTGTGCTATATTTCACCTCTAACATAATCCAGATCTCTTCAAAGAAATCGTTGTGAGCTCCTCTCTTATTTCCGTATTAACACAAAATCCGTAACGCCTCTGTCTGAATTTCCACAATATTCCCACGAGAGATCGTAATGAATCAGGACCTGCTAGTAGAAAGTCATTCAAACTTATACCATGAGATTTTAAACCTGCATCAAACAAGTCTGATTTTATTTGGCTTATTCTAGTTTCCAACAGAGAAATGTAGAAGATACCAGCTTGTAGCAAATTCTCGTTCAGCTTCTTCGGATTTTAGTTTCGTGATGTACCCTTTCTCTTCATAATATTTCATTTTGGAACATTACGTATTTGCGTAATTTTCATTCATTTCATTCATTCATTCAATTTAGTAGCAACAGAATTTTTTTGACTAAGTTCATCATGTGGAGTAATCAGTACTCCGAATGACTCTGTATAGAATGAGCGTGTGTTACAAGTTGTTGTGAATTTTCGTCTGGGTTGCCTGTTTCGCAAATATGTAAAATATGAGCCTTCAAATGTTCGTCATCCTTCGAATGATTTGATAGACCATGGACTGCCGTCCCAATTTACATCTGGTGGCAACCGGTACACTTTCTGAACCACATCTTAGCTGTCTATGAATAATTAGGTTTATGTTATCTTGCCCAATTATCATGACGAGTTTTTCGTTTTCGAAACTTTTGATAGGTATTCCCTTCAAATATGGGTATTTTTTCCAGTTTTCCATTATTATTGTCTGCGACGGCAAAGATAAATTTTCTAGTGTTCGAATGCTTTTCAGAAAGAAAGGCTCTTGGTCTAATTTAGAAATCTTCAGATCGAGCTTTTGGGAGTTAATCATTAGTCCATTGAAGACAGAGCGGTTCGTTGGTTCCTTTCAGAGCAAGTTTTTTGGCTACCTTGCTATCCAAAAGTACCACCGTTGAGGCTCCATCACACAGAGCATATATTTCCAAGATTGCTTTTGGTCCATGCAATCTTATTGGTACCATGCGTAGTAAGACTGATTTCTCGTTTTCCACAATACACAATCTTTGCACCGGCGAGTTCAAAGGCTCAAAAGGTTCAAAGGTTTATTCATTTCTTGTTGGACAACATACATTGTATAAGAAAAGGTCAGTGTAAAAGTGTATAAAAAAACGAATAAAGTATATGCTCTAAAATTCAATAGAATATACATGTAAATAAAATCATATAATAAAAACAGTTTAAAAGGTGAAGCATGCTCCAAAATTGAACGATGAGTTGAACGAAGAGTTTACTGCATTCCATTGAAAAATTCATTCATGTTATACGGACTACGTTTATTAGATGTCTTTTCAGTTGATATTTGAAAGTCTTTTCACGTTCTATATTTTTTATAGAGGATGGTATGTGAAATATTTCAATACGTTCCAGTGACTTTTGGGCTGTATGAAAATGTAGTAATTTGGTTTTATCTGTATTGAAATATAGATAGTGATCTTGGAACCATTGACTCAGTTTACGTAGAGTACTTTCACAGTTTTCCTTTAGGCTGGCGTTATCTCTACCAGAGAGTAGAAGAGTTGTGTCATCCGCATAGCTTGTGACTTTTATATCTGGTAGGATATTACCTATCTCATTGACATATAAAGTGAAAAGGATTGGGCCCAGTACCGAGCCCTGTGGTACACCTAGATCAATTTGAATTTGTGATGAGAGTACAGATCGGACTGAATCTTCTTTCTGGTGATTAACTGACACATATTGAAGCCTTGCTTTAACAAATGATTCTATCCGGTCCAGACAAACACCCCTAATACCATAATTAAAAAGTTGGGAAAGTAATATATTACATTACATTACATTACATCTTTATTGAAATAGGAAACCTAATATACACAACTATAAGTAAAAAATATAATAAAATGACACAAGTACAATTAAATATATATCACACGTTAAACATTTAAAAAAATAACCATTTAGACAGACAACGAAGTGTATACAAAAAATAGCAAAATCACAAGTTAAAAACTTCAGTTACTAGTAGATAGACCAATTAGGTATAGGTATATAATATACACAACTACAAGTTAAAAATAACATGACACAAGCACAATGGAATAAATATCAAACGTTAAAAATTAAGAAAGTACCCATCTAGATAGGCAACAAAGTATACACAAAAAAAATGGTAAAATCAGACGTTGAGAAATTAAAATTCGCATGTAGATAGACTAATTAGGTATTTAAGATTACATTATTATTATTATATAATTAAACAAAACTGAGTATAACAGTACCTATTACTTTTTTTATTATTCATTTTTTTTTAATTCTTTCAGTGCTGCTTTAAAATCTTCCAAATTGGATTTTTTCTTCAATATTTCAGGTAATTCGTTGAATTTGTTGAAACCTTTAAAAAATATAGAGTTCATGGTACTCCTAAATGCCGTTCGATTTATATGTATATTATTTGAATTTCTAGTGTTGTGAGAATGAATGTTTTTATTCAAGTTGACATACTGGTTAAAGTATTCTGGTGCCATACCATTTACAATTTTAAATACCAGAATCATTGTGAAATAGTAGAGTCTACTTTCAACTGACAACCAATTTAAACATTCTAGCATATTTTTTATGGGAGTAAGACGATTCGTTTTCAATATTACCCTCATCCCTCGATTTTGTAATTTTTGTAACATATTTAGTTTATTGAGGTTAAATAAAGATAATATAGACGCACAATAATCAAAGTGTGGTTGAATGATAGTATTGTAAACTGTAACTTTAGACTGTATTGACAAATGTGCTATTCTACTGAAAAAATATAGTTTTTTTGATATTTTTTTATGAATATATTCAAAGTGACTGTCAAAATTTAAAAAATTATCCAGTTGGAAACCAAGGTATTTGACCGTTGACACAACTTCAATTTTTTCGTTATTGATATGTAGGTTTATACCGTTGATATCGAGAGAATTGTATTTATATTTTGTAGTGAAGATCATTGCTTTCGTTTTTCGTTTCGTTATATTGTGGTCAACACAGTCAAAAGCGCGGCTCAGGTCACAAAAAACACCTATAGGACACTCCTTATTATCTATAAAGGTGACTAAATCATCATAAAACTAATAAAGTGCAGTACTTGTTGACTTTCCGGATCTGAAACCATGTTGTCTATTTGACAGTATATTAAGGTTATTCAAATACTTGAGTAACCTATCCAAGAAGCAATACTCAAAAACCTTAGAGAAGCTAGGACTCAGAGTAATGGGTCTATAATTTTCCAGTGCTTTATGAACTGGAATAACTTTTCCTACCTTTAGAATACTTGGAAACCTGCCATCAGTAAATGAAAGATTCACCAAGAAAGTCAATGGTTCGGAAATTATGGTGATTATTTTTTTCAACAAAAACATTGGTACCTCGTCTGGTCCTGAGGAGCTTTTATTTTTGAGTCTCGTTTTGAGTAAATCACTTAGCTCATTTGTCGTAAATGGCAATAGAAACATTGAGTGGTTGAAATCTTGTACGTTCTGGAAACTAGAATGATTTCCAGACTGAACACTAATTTTATTTCGTAATTTAATTGGAGCATCATGAAAAAACGAATTGAAAAGATCACAGACAGTTTTTGGATCTTCGATGTTCTCATTATCGTGCTTCAAGTTGATATTACGTAGACTTTTACTCTTTTTATCATTGAGTTCAGAGATTACTTTCCATGTGGATTTACCTGGATTGTCAGAATTTGTAATAATGTTTTGATAAAAGGATTTTTTTTTTACTTTCTAAAAGACGGAAATGTTTTTTCTTCGACTCTCTATAAAACTCAGACAGTTGATGACATTGAGTTTTCAAAATGAATAGGTCTTTCAAGTTCTCGCTAGATTCTTTTATTTCCTGATCGATCCATTTTTTTAATTTGATTTAATCGGGACGTTCCGTATTGGAAATTGGTTTTCAAAATGCCTCATAAAAATTTGATTAAATGAGTTAAATGCATCGTCAACATTTTTTATACCATAAAGTTCATTCCAGGTTTCAGATTCTAGTGATACCTCAAAACGATCTATTGCATCATTTCTGAAAATTCTTTTTTGGATATATTTGGTTTTAACACTATCGTTCTGGTCATACAATTCATAAAGAACGTATCTATGATCGGATATGTGGTTGTCAATTACAGCAGTGACTCCTTCTGATTCGAAATTGACGAATATGTTATCAATAGTTGAAATACAAGTGCCCTGTATTCGAGTGGGCCATTCTACTAAGTGATGCATATTGAAACATGAAAAGACGTTATTCAACTTCTGAAAATTAGAAGAGTTATTATAGGAATCACAATTGAAATCCCCCAAGACAGTAATGAAAGTGTTAGGTTTGAAAAAGTTATCGAATATCTTCTCTAAATTTTCACAAAAAATATTCAGATTACCACTTGGTGATCTGTAACAGTTGATGAGTAAATAATGTTTTTCCTTATGTTTCCACTTGATTCCACAAACTTCGATATGTTTTTCAATGCAGTATGTACTCAGGTCTAAGTTCTTGACATTTAGGTGTTTTTTTACATAAATAGCAACTCCACCTTTTTGAAATTCAGTTCTACTAAAAGAACTCGCTAATTTGAAATTTTGTATATGAACACTGATTAAAGATTCTGGAGATTGATGAGTTTCGGAGAAACATAAAAAATCCAGGTCTTCGAAACCAAGCAGATCACAATACATATTATTTATTTTTACAGTGTTCAGACTAGCCACATTGAGCAATAAAATTTTAGGTTTGAAAATGTGCGGAATTATGTTGTAATCGTGTCCTTCGTGGGAAATTGAAAAAACCGTTGAACGCATCCACCATAAGGCCACACTTTCGGGTCCATTGCCTTCTTGAAGTTTTGCGCAAAAATATCTACTTTGAATGAGTTATACAGGGTTGGATGTTTTGGTGTGAGATTTTTGCAAACTACTTCAGGAAAATTCACCTTTAACATACTAGCCAGATCATCTGCCTGGGTATCAGTATTTATTCTGTAAACATGAAGGGATACCTTTCTTGGAACTCCTGTTATCAAACCATTAGCCTCATTGCTCCCAACAATTTGCTGACGTCGGTATCTTTTTCTGGTAACATGTCGCCATTCAGATGTTTGATTGATGTCAGACGAAACTTCAGAAACTGCTGAAATAGGATACGTCTCCACCCTCGATGCCGCCGACGAGGAACCGCTGCCTTTATCGTTAGGAGAATGTATCTGCTTTTTTAGCATATCTGTCTGCACGAGTGAAATACCTGTGGATACCTCCTGATGACTAATATGTATTTTTGGATTTTTTAGAAGCGAGCCACTTTTTGTGTGTCCTCTTATCGGGTTAGTGTTTTCTTCACACCTTCCAGATTTACTTGGGTCGTTGAATTTATTAAGGAGATTGCTATGTTCATTCATAATTTTTATTTTGTCCCGTAACTCATGAATGATAATGTCTTTTTGTTTTAAAATATATTTAAACATATTTACGTCAATTTTTTGATCGTCCAGAGCGTCTGTGAATCCATCCAATACATCAATTTCGACGAAATCACTTGATATGCAGCACTTTATCACATTTTCACTGATAATTTCGACATTTTTATTTTTACCACAACTTGGGTGATACACTGAATCACAGTTGACACATTTCCAGATATTTTTTGATATAGATCTATTGCATTTACTGCAGATATTATCAGAGCTATTTGACTGTGCGTTCGTACCGGACGCCATGTCTCAAATGACCGTGTCGGCAGCAACATTCTCGGAGGGAATAACTGATAACTCAGGTTTTTCTTTGTGCAAAAGAGGGTAGTGTTGTGTTACAGTTTACAGGCTGAAACACCAGATACTTTCCTACTTCTTCATTTGAATTTCTGATGATTTCGTTTGAAACAAGAGAAACAAAGCTGTTTCTCCGTCAGTTTTTTCTTCCTTATATCAATATCATGGGCTCATATAGCAGCAATTTTTCGTTCTTTCAAAATAACTGAATATTCTTTCCGGTCTTCTTGAGTAGGAATACTTCTGTTTTGCACGGATTCTGCAGGCAGTGATATGCTACCGTCTGCCAAAGTTTTCTTTTTGAATTTTGGTCAGTAACATATTTAGTGAAACTTTGGAACGAAAATAATGGTGTTAACCTGTGAGGAAGTTGACGGTGTTTTTTTTAAACATTTGACAGCGTCTGCTCCAAAATAGCGACCATTCCCAACGGCAGACGCTTACGATTTCAATTTAGTTAAGATCTTAGACCATTTTCACAAAACACTTGTTTTGGTAATAATTAGGTAATAATTAGCTATTTTAAATTATTTTTTTTAATTACAAATCTAATAAAGCGACCGCTCACGCCCGGCAGACGGGCGGTTTTGTAATTACAATCTAAAGAAGAGCCGACGTGCCAATTCAAACCTTTGGTAACTTATGAGGAAGTCATTTTCACCGGAGCTCTCGAACTAAAAGAGATGAGAGAGAGAGAGAGAGAGAGAGAGAGAAAGAAAAATATACTTTATTGTCGAAGAAATAAAGCTTGTGAATTTAAAAATTAACTAAACATTAAAAATAAACAGTTTGCAATTTAAACGCTGTTTTACGAACATGTCATAAAGTTAAAAAATATACAGGGCAATTCAAATTCGACCCCCACCATTGGGATCTCCTAAACTACAGGAGATACGTCGAAGCTTAAATTGGGGCAAAGTTGCGTATTCTGGTGCTTAACAAAATACTGTTTTGAAACTTGGAAAATTCCGAGTATTTCCGGAAATATCGGGAAAAAACTGAAAATCGGAATTTGACAACATAGCTCAAAACCAAAAGTACATTTTCATTGATACTTTTTTTCAGCTACACGTTTTCATGTTCAGATTTACTATCCGACGTTTCGTCTTCTGGCATTCATCAACTTTTTTTCTGTTATGGGCGCCATATTGTTTTTTTAAACAGAAAAATAGTGATTCTCATTAAACATCATAAGTTTGCACAAATACTTCAGTAGAAATGTCCTCATTCTCAAATGAAGAAAAACGAGATATGTTGAAACTTTATTATGAATTTGATAGGAATAGTACGAAAACAACACAAATTTATTTTGAATTATATCCTTGCCGGCCACCTCACTGGTCCAGAATTTCCTAACCACCTATTAGGAAATCTTTGGTGTAAATATTCGCAAACTGCTCTTTTATTGTGTGGAGGAGCCCCGTCATGCTGAAACCAGCAGCTGTTATAATTAACAAGGGGAAACGTATCCATATATTCTTCGAATTCGTTTCTTAAGAACCGAAGATAGGTTTCCCCGTTCAAAGTATCAGAGAAGAAATGAGGTCCAAGTATTCGGTCGTCATAAATTCCAGCCCACACATTCAAACGAAACCGAACTTGTGGTCTGACTTCTCTGAAGTGTCGTGGATTATTTTTACTCCAAATGTGCTCATTATTTCTATTAAAAACACCACACTTCGAAAAAGTACTTTCGTCGGTCCGAATAATGTTTTTCAAGAAGTTTGTAGGGTCTACCCTATTCGAGAGCCAGCTACAAAATTACATCCTTCTCTTAGGATCACCTGGATGTAATTTTTGTGAAATATGTACCTTATAACATTTCAAACCACTTTTTTTAAATTCCCTCCAAACGCTCGTCTGTGGCACATCCATTTATCTAAAAAAGTACCAAAAATAATTAAACTTCTTCGAATATGGAATGAACAATTATTTTACCTCGGCTAATAAGTTACGTCTAATATTTTGTTCCATTCTGCTTCCATATTTCATTTTTGGTTTTTGAAACGCACCGTACTCAGCCAAGTGTTTGTCCAAAATTCCGAATAATGTTCTATCCGACTGTTGTCTTGCCGGATATAATTCAAAATAAATTTGTGCTGTTTTCGTACTATTCCTATCAAATTTATAATAAAGTTTCAACATATCTCGTTTTTCTTCATTTGAGAATGAGGACATTTCGACTGAAGTATTTGTGCAAACTTATGATGTTTAATGAGTTCTGATAACTAGTGTTTATCATACAAAATTTTTCGATGGAGTCATGACCATCTCAGATGAAGTTGTTTTTTTAATATCTGTGGTTTCAGAAGTGCAAATCATAACAAATTATACACCAATGAAATCCGAATGAGAATCACTATTTTTCTATATAAAAAAACAAATAACGATAGAAAAAAATAAAAACGAAAATTCCGATTTTAAGTTTTTTCCCGATATTTCCGGAAATACTCGGAATTTTCCAAGTTTCAAAACAGTACTTTGTTAAGCACCAGAATACGCAACCTTGCCCCAATTTAAGCTTCGACGTATCTTCTGTAGTTTAGGAGATCCCAATGGTGGGGGTCGAATTTGAATTGCCCTGTATACAGGGTGGGGCACCGAAACAGATCGAATATCTCCAAAACACATGACGTGTTGTGAAAATGCAAAAACACGTCGATTTTTAATCCAAGGGAACATCTTCCTATCATAACCTAAAGTGTCATACCTCTTCTCCCACCCCTTGGTCACTATCACCCAAACAATTTGAATAGGGAAAGTAGTGAGTGTGACACACCATTAAAAAGGTAATTTCATAAGGAATTCTGCCATGTTAATTTTTGCTACCTATCTTTTTATTTTGGTGCCCTCTTGCGGAAAAAACAGCTGTTCCGTATTCCAAATTAAATTATGATACTTCATTTGCAAGCTAATTTGACATAAACTCGGTGACAATGCATTATGGAATTTTTCTAAAGGAAAAAACAAAATGGCGGACAAGATTTGCAATTATGGTCCGATTCGATTCAAAATTAGTGTGTGGGGATTTTCAACAAGATGGCTGGTAAAATTTGTAATTATGGTTCGATTCGACTCGGCACCAAAAACGAATTCTTCAAAACACATGTGTTGTGAAAAAAAATGCAAAAACACGTTGATTTTAAATCCTCTACTGTAACCTCTACTGTAATACCACTCATCTGCCAACCCCTTTGTCACTCATAAAATTTGAATAGAGAAAGTACTAAGTGTGGCACAGCATTGAAAAGGTAATTCCATAAGGAATTTAGACATGTGAGTTCGCTACCTAAATTTTCATTTTGGCGCCCTCTTGCGTGAAAAACAACTGTTTCGTATTCCAACTTATGATATTTGATTTGAAAGTTAATGTGAACAATTCACGAAAATTTAAAAAAATTAACATTTTATGAACTTACAAATTGGAAAATTTTGCATAAATTGCTCAAAAACATCAGACAGCGTTTCGAGACTAACTTATATGTATGGTAGTTCATTGCGAACACTTTGAGTATCTACTGTGAATTATTGCAGTTTGGAATGATTTGAATTTATGCAAGGTTTTCCAATTTGTAAGTTAATGCAATGTCCAATTTTTTTATTTTTCAAAACTTTTATTCACCTTTCCCTGTTTGTTAGTATGTATCTATATGTGGGACAAATCTTGCAGCTCACTTTTGGCCCACTTCTAGTGGTCCGATCAACTCGAACTTTGGTAGATGTTCATTATAGCGATGACAATACATTATAGATTTTTTGTTGGGAAAAAACCAACAAAATGGCAGCTCCAGGATGGTGGATGATATTTGTAATTATGGTCCGATTCGATTCAGAATTGAATTGTGTGTGTTTTAGGTACACATTTTCACCATGACTAAAATGAATTAAATAAAATTGATAAAAAAGCTTACATACAAATGCAATGAAAAGAAAAAAAAAATTTTCAGATTCAAAAGCTTATTTTGTTCAAAAGCAGTACAAAATAAGTATTCTTGCGCGGTAGATTTTTTATTCTGTTACGCAAAGAATAACCTACGTCACACATCTAAAAAAAAATATTACAAATTCCGTATGCCATCTTTGTTTTTTGCATTGACAAAAAATCCGACCCTGAAAATCCTCACATACTAATTTTGATTCGAATCGGACCATTATTACAAATTCCGCCCGCCATCTTGAAGCCTCCATGTTTTTTTGCATTGACAAACAAATCATAATTTCCGGCCCTGAAAACCACCACACATCAATTTTGAATTGAATCGGACCATAATTTCAAATCTTGTCCGCGCCATTTTGTTTCTTCCCTCAGAAAAATTCCATAATGCATTTTCACCGAATTTATGTCAAATTAGCTTGCAAATGAAGTATCATAATTTGGAATACGAAACAGTTGTTTTTCCCGCAAGAGGACGCCAAAATAAAAAGTTGGGTAGCAAAAATTGACATGTCTGTATTCCTTATGATGTGTCACACTCACTACTTTCCCTGTTCAAATTGTTTGGGTGATAGTGACCAAGGGTTGAGGGAAAGGGTGACAGTTGAGGTTTTTTGCATTTTTTTCACAACACATGCGTTTCGAAGATATTCGACCTGTTTCGTTTTCGGTGCCCACCCTGTATGTAAAAATCTCAGATCAATAAGTAAACATAGATGAGCCCGATGCTACGTAAACATCATATTCACTGAACCGAAGACAACTTTGACACCTCTCATCCCTAATGTTTTCAAACATTGACGCCCTGTTGTCAAATTGGTAAAAAAATATGATTTTGGTAGGAACCTACCAATAAATGCATAATCAATCACATTTTATATTCAGATGTATTATTCTAAAAATTCAAGAGAAATGTTTATGTCCAGAAAGGTGTGAAAAAATTACCAAAACGGAAGATATACTTATGTCGTTTTGAACTGATGAAATTTTAGGCACTCTGAAAATTTCGAGCGGTTACTAGAAAGTAGATATAGAAGGCCGGTTCCAGATGTAATTAGAGCAAGTAATTAGGGCCAGTAATTAAAGCAAGTAATTGAGTCAGTAATGAGAGTGTAATGAGAGTGACTATGACCTTCAGGTGTATGACTCATCACTATGACGTCATCAGTGACCTTGAAATGTATTATGTGTTCGACTTTGAGATTTGAACCGGTTCTAGGCCTCCCCCCACCACCATGACGTCAGACATGATCTTCGGGCCACGTTGGTGGGTGTCAGAGGGCGCAACTTTGGTTCATAGTGGGGGTTGTTTACTTTTCATTATAAAAGAAATGAATTTGATGCAGATTCAATTTAAAAAAGAGTTGTGGGTAATTGTAGATAGAGTTTGTATATGTACTTGCAAGTGGTTAGTTTTTTTTCAAAACACAATTGCTTATTGGCCTTGTGTGCCTCTCAAGTACTTCACTAATTGCTCATTAGACATACCAATTGCTTATTACATGCAGTGTCGGTATTGCGGATATGACCTTGTGTACTTTGCCTCTCAAGTACTCTTCATATTCTTGAAATTGCCTATTTCAATTACACTATAGTTAAATAAAACACTCTGTTTGAAGATAGCCAAAAGCTTTGGTCATCTTCAAACACAGTGGTATTTAGGTTTTTCCATACACTATTGAAATTGCTCATTACCACCTTCAATTGACTTTTCAATTGCGTGGATCAGTCATAGCCTATATGTACACTTGGTGACAGAGTCCCAACATAATTAAATCTTTGAATGGGTTTATGAAGAAAAAAATACACATTTGTCAATTTTTTTTATTAGGACAGGTATATTTTTCATAACGGTACACACTGTAATTGATGCAATTTCGTGGTTCTGTGGAAACATCATGGCACGCTCTCACCGTCTCCAACGTTATATTGTCGAATTTCTTCATCATTTCAATTTTTTCTTCATACTGTTGAATTTCCATTTGAAGTATTCTTATATTTGCCAAATGCTTTTCCAGTAAACTTTCAATGTTCATGACTACATCCGAGAATGCACACAGCCGTACACTGCGGAGCAACAGTCAGATATGCAAACACTGATTTGTTCACGCTCAGCCCTCTCTTTATCGGTGCGGTGTTGGTGCGAACTGGACATACAACCGGTTCTCGACCTCCCCCACCACTATGACGTCATCAGTGACCTTGTAATGTATTATGTGTTCGACCTTGAGATTTGAACCGGTTCTCGGCCTCCCCCCACCACTTTACACCACCACCATGACGTCAGACATGACCTTCGGGCCACGTTGGTGGGTGTCAGACGGCACAACTTTGGTTCATAGTGGGGGTTGTTTACTTTTCATTATAAAAGAAATGAATTTGATGCAGATTCAATAGAAAAATATTACCATAGCAGTTAGCGCAAGTGGTGAAGAGTTAGTTTCCAATATAAAGTATAGTGAGTGTGTTTTTCTTTTGGAAATTATTTATATTTTCCTTATACATTTTCATCATGTCAGTTTCAAAAGTAGATTTACAAAAAATCAATTTCATGATTAAAAAAGAGATAGAAGTATTAGAGCAGAGGGTGATATCATCATTGCCAGTGAATGAAGCTTACCCAATTAAGAGTATGTCAGTTTGTTCTACTTGATTCGGTAACTCCATTTTATTAATATTGGTGGATGTGAGCAATGATACATTATTCAAAACATGGCTACCAAAACGCGTTTCAGAGCAATTTACTGACGATGATGTAGCATGCATCAATTCATCAGGTGGTAAATATACAGTAGCATATTTGGGTCAGAGTCCACAAAGCTTTGCCGGCATGAAAACGAGATCGTTGGTCAAATTTGATCTCACTGAATAATAGTATTAAGTATATAATTTCCACTTGTCATAGGCTAATTCTGATTCTTTATATTATAGGTGATAATTGTAAGGAAAATATAAAAAAATTTCATACATTGTTAAACACACTCTTCGGTGAAGACATCATCAATAGTCTAATGTGAGTATTACTCATTCTATCGTAAGCATACTCATTTCAATAATTTTTGTTTGATTTCAGTTTCATTCTTGAGAGATGTGGATGCAATATGCCAGTGAACATTGGACCAAGGCCACAGATATCGATTCAGCTGTTACAAGGTTGTCTTCAGAGTTGCATGCCCTGGCCGAGGACGCTCATCATGCCACCATTTACGACTTCAGTGTATGTTATGATGAAGAGCAAATTGAATTCTGCTTACGAGACTGTGAAAACTATAAGAAGGGTGTGGATCTTTGTGAGAAATATTCAGATGGTTCTTTGGATTTGGATCAACTCTGCAATAACATGATTGTGTGTGAGCTGAGGAGATTTCTCTACCGACTGCTGCCATACCTACCTGGAGGAATCATCCAAAAGTACCAGCTGGATGATCTAAGCGACGATGAAATCGAAGATGGTCAAGAAAATAGTGACGATGAAGAAGAAATTATTTTAGATTGTTTACATGTACCCAAAACTAATTGAATTTTGAGCTAGTGATATTTGAATAAAAAATCTAATATTATTTATTAATCTTTTATTTACCTATTTCTCTTTTACATCAATGAAGAAAGGAAAACGAAATGAATACAAATCAGAATAATGAAAAAAAATTACATAATATATGTGTGTGTTTCGTCAATATCTGCCATGAACTGTTCCATCCAATGCGTTGTATTTTAGAAATGTATCATGCAAAATGAGTGCATATACTTTGGTGTTGTCTGGAAACTTGAGCTTTCTGGTTTCAAATTCGAGTTTTATATCAATAGTTGATGATTTTGTGGCGTTCGGTTGATGTGAGCAATCGATGACGAATAGTGGATTCTCATATCTTTGTCATAATAACTTCGTTGAAAGTTTTCATAGGCATAATATGCCGAATAATCGAGTTTTTTATCGAAATCCAAATTCCAACGTTCATACGGGTATACTTCAGAGTTCAACACTCGACTATTATTGATATCAGCAGTTGTGAATTTTGCGATGTCTTTTGTTCTATCTTCAGAAACGGTAGTGCTTTGGAATCCAATGATGATATAACGAGGTGTTTCAAGGGCATTGGTTGTCTTGATCGCCCATATGTCTGAAGATGTTCCACGTAGTGATGGGAGTTCATAAAGATCCCACATACGATACGCCAACTTGATTTTTGCATTTAGACCACTTTTGTTGATTCTACTCAAAAGTTTGAGTTTGTGTTTATCTTCGGGTATTATATGTTTTATTTTCCATTCGATTTTATTGATTTCTATATTAGCATCAATCTCACCAATAAATGAGTTTTTGAAAGATCGAGCAATGATTAGAATCAATTCCTGTTTGGCATTAAGTATACTTTTGTTGTAATCTTCAGCAAATCCCATCAAGTATTTGAGTGGTAATTTACCACTGAATACATGACTGGTTACATCCAAGATATCCTGTTTGACTTCTGAGAGACCCTATCCAGTGGTCAATAATGTATTAGCATGCGATTTTCCAAAAGAAATCATGGTTTTCATTGTGGATGTTATTCCTGGTTTTCGAACAACAGCCACTTGTTCACCACCCATTTCATAGCGAATTTCATCAAACAGAAAAGCAATAGCATTGTTGGAGAGATAACATTGTTGTCTCGTCGTTGGGAGTGAATTTTCCTTCTATATAAATGAAACTCTCAGCAATGTCGAGTATCACATCTTGGTTATTGATCGCGATATGGATTTCATCTGAATGTCTAAACCCCCACCACCATGACGTCAGACATGACCTTCTGGCCACGTTGGTGGGTGTCAAAGAGCGCAACTTTGGTTAATAGCAAGCGCAAGTGGTGAAGAGTTATAAAGTTTCCAATATAAAGTATAGTGAGTGTGTTTTTCTTTTGGAAATTATTTATATTTTCCTTGAAAACATTCGTTTATGTAATATGATTGTTGAATCTGTGTTTGATGAATTCAATATGGATCCTGAGAGTAGACTTGATTATCTTATTACACTACTGGATGCTGAAATAGTAGAATAATATCATTCAAAATACTCAAACGTTTCTTCCCACTGACAAAACTGGAAAATTCATATTTATCATCAGTATTAAGATAAGAGCATATCGTTGGTGCAAATTTCCAAAATATGTATCAAGTTCACGTGCAAGTTGAAAACTCAAATTTCACAATGAAGAATGTCTGCATCCGAGAAGAATACAATAGAATCCATTACATGTTTGCTTGGGCATATGCCTACAAAAACTCACGAAGTAAATTCTGGGAGTATTCTGCTATTGAGAAGTCGCTTCAAGAGGCGTATTGGAGAATGTGAGAAGATATTGGCACCTATTCTGAATGAAAACCACAGGAGAAATATTTATAAATCAAGATTCATCAACTGTGATCTTGATGATGAGAAAAAATAATATCATTCAAAATACTCAAACTTTTCTTCCCACTGACACAACTGGAAAACTCATATTTACCCTGGCCCACATTTATGTATCACTCAAATATTGTTTCGTGTTATAGTAAAATAGTATGTTTGAAGATGGTCAAACCTTTTGGCCATCTTCAAACCATAACTATGGTGTAAAAAATTGCCCAATGAAAACATCCGAATATTAGGTAATAGAGGATGGTTGATGAATCTTTGTTTAATGAATTATTTTTTTTTGAAAATTTCTGTAGACTTGGAATATTAAAACATGTATTAGCGAATTAAATGGTTATATACAAAATTATTTCTCAAAATTGTCATTGTGAAAGTAACTTTGTGAGAAGAAAGATGAATAGAGCTATAGATAAATTTGGACGTAAGAGAAAATGTGGAAATGGATCAACTATACGTGGACCTGCAGGTATCGGTTTCAAGTTGACAACAGATGGACAATATGATATGCAGGGAAAAAGATTGAAGAATACCGGTGAACCTGTTGATGGAGAGGATTGCGTGATCCGTTTCTATCTCGAGGATGAAATTAAAAACGTAAAGGACCTAATTCTTGCAGCTATTCAATCTTCTCTGCAAATAGCATTAACTAATATATCAATGAAGGATGAACGAATCATTGCAGCTGTAGAAAATTTCTTGTATTCGATAGAATCGATGAAACATGTTGATCAAATTCAAGTTATCAACACAGGAGGACTTGGGAGCATGCAGAGAAAAATATAAAAAATTTAAATAAAGATGAGTTTCATCATAATCGTGTTTTATTCTTTATTTGCATGAAAAACGTTAGATGACGAATTGATTAATATATGAGATCCTACACTGAATGTTGAGTGAGTCAAATTCGACATAACTATATCTTTTCCTTTGAATCAGAATTCTTCATTTTCACCACTTTCAATAAATTGTATGTGAAAAAAAACGAGTGTATGTTTCCCATAGTTTATTAATAATTATACAACTTACTGAAAATAAAATGTAATACAATTAAATGAGAATATTAAATCATAGCACTTTTATCTATTCATGAATTATGTTCACTGGGGAAGCCTAACCACTTGACATACAGTTTATTTCCTTTTCTTCTCAATACTCTTTCAACTAGATATACATCAGGATTATGCGTTTTCAATAGTTCTGATTCATAAAAACATCCTTTAATCGGGCTCCCATCCATGTCTTCAATCATATAAGTTATGGGGTGTGTTTGGTTAATTTTAACAATTTTAAATAGTTCTGCTGTAAAATTGGCAGTGTAACCCTTTTCGAAAATATTCTTTTACTTGCTTATACGTACAATATCATTCATTCAGAATTTAGGTGTCTTTTGTTTCTTGTGGAATTTATGTGCACCCAGTCTCTTCATTCCTTTGAATTTTATTTTTGTTGTAGACTTCACATCGATGGGTTTCATACCTATCGTACGATGTATTTTGTTGTTATATTTCTTTGTTAAAATAGGTAAAATATCTAACCATTTGTGATGTCCCATCATTGAAAATTCTCTGTAAAGCCACGTCTTTATTGTTCGAATTACCCTTTCTGCTATGGCAGCCTTCATAGTACTAAATGTGAAATAATGGTTGATGTTATATTTCCGCATAAGAGATGAGAAACTACTATTGAAAAATTCTTTCCCCTGGTCGCTTTGTAGATGTTTAGGAGTATACTTGGTTTCTTTCAATACAATTGCCATTGCATCGGTGACAGCGGCACCTGTTTTAGTTTTAACGGGTACTGTCCATAGGTATTTGGAGTAGCAATCAATCACCACAAGAATATAACGATGTCCTTTGTTACTTTTAAGTAGATGTCAAATGAGAATGCAACGGGAGGAGGGTCTATACAAATGAGAGAGCAACGGGAGGCATATGTCAGCAGAAAGTCCATGAGAATGCAACGGGAGGAAGATCTATACAAATGAGAGCGCTACGGGAGGCACTAATCAGCATATTGCACATGATTCCACATTCCCGGTATGAATAAACATGTATGAACAAATCAGAATTCCTTATACAAGGTGTCCCATTGAAAATTTTCAACTTTATGTCATATAATTGATAAGTTTAAGATATGAAGTAAACATCTGAATGAATTTCAATGTGGTATGTCCCAAGGACTAGTTCTCTGGGCATTTTTCTATTACAAGTTATTCCAATGTAGTGTGCTCCAAGGATCAGTTCTCTGGACAATTTTCTGTTACAAGCTATTTCATTTGTTGTGCCTCAAGGAACAATCACATAGACAGAGACTAGAATATTTTTGAATTTCAATGTGGCATACCTCAAGGACCAGTTCGTTGGGAATTTTTCACAAATAATAAATTAATTTCAAAGTGTTAAGCTTCAAGGACCAGTTTTCTGGGAATTTTTCATCTACTAGTCATTTCAGTTTTTGTGCCCCAAGGAAAAAACACATAGACTACAACTACACCAATTCAAAATTCCATTTTAGCATTCCTCAAGGATAAGTTCTATGGGCATTATTATATATAATAAATAATTTCAATGAGGTGAGCCTCCAGGACCAGTGCTCTGATAATTTTTCTATTACAAGTTATTTCAATGTAGTGTGCTTCAACGACCAGTTCTCTGAACATTTTTTCTATCACAAGTCATTTCAGTTTTTGTGCCTCAAGGAACAATCGCATAGACTTCAACATTTTTCAAATCTCAATGTGCTATACCTCAAGGACGTGGTAAGCCTTAAGGACCAGGTTTCTAGGCATTTTTTCACAGATTAGGTATTTCAGTTTTTGTGCCTCAAAGAACAATCACATAGACAACGCTTTCACCATTTTCAAATTTCATTGCGGTACACCTCAAGGACCAGTTCTTGGAATTACTTGGGATTTGCTGACGCTACAGTTCTGGTTACAGAGAGGTCAACGAAATTCAATGCGAGTTCAATGACCTCTTTCAAGGTCAATAAGTGCACGTGTCAGGTATCAGATTACCTGAAATTTTCTGACGCCACGTTTCCGGTTATAGTCAAGTTTCGACAAGTAGGAGAAATCCAAGATGGGTCCAATGACCTCTTTCCATATCATGAGGTGCACGTGTCAGACATCAAAGTACCTGGGATTCGCTGACACCATGGTTTCGGTTACAGAGAGGTCAGCAAAATTCAATACGGGTTGAATGGCCTATTTCAAGGTTGATGAATAGGCGTGTCAGATATCAAATTACCTGGAATTTGCTGACGCCATAGTTCCGGTTACAGATAGTTCATTGAAATTCGATACGAGTTCAATCACCTATTTCAAGGTAAATAATTGTACGTGTCAGATATCAAATTACCAGAAATTCTCTGACGACATAGTTCCGTTTACAGATAGGTCATATTACCTGGAATTAGCTGACGTCATAGTCCTAGTTACAAACAAGTCTCGACAAGTAGGAGAAATTCAATATAGGATCGATGACCTATTTCAAGGTCAATAAGTGCACGTGTTAGGTATCAGATTACCTTTAATTCGATGACGCAATAGTTCCGATCAGCGAAAATCAATACGGGTTGAACGACCTACTTCAAGGTTTATGAATGCACGTGTCAGATACCAAATTATCTGGAATTTGCTGAGGTCACGTTACAGACCAGTCTCGACAAGTACGAGGAACTTGAAACAGGTTCAATTCGTGAGTTCACATGTTCGAGTGTCTGTGGGTTCGTGTATTTGTTTGTGATCATGTGTTCTTGTGTTCAAACCTCAGATATACATAGAGCGCCACAGACAGCTGTTTGATCGCGTGTCCTTATGTTTGTTTGTGTGGCTGTTTGTTCGCTTGTTCTTGTGTTCTTGTTTCTACGTGTGTTCAACTGTCTGTGTGTTCGTGCTTGTTCGTGTGTTCGCGTCTTCAGGTGTTCGAGTGTTCGTATTTGTTTGTTCGCGTGTTCAGGTGTTCGTGTGTTCTACTGTCCGTGTGTCCGTGTTTGTTCGTGTGTTTGCCTGTTCGCATGTTGGTGTATGCGTGTGTATGTGTTTGTTCGCGAGTTAGCATGTTCATAAGTTTTGTGTGTGTAAGTGTTTGATCGTATGTTGATGTGTTCTTGAGTTCAACTGTCTGTATGTTCGTGTGTTCGTATTTGTTCGTGAGTTCGCGTGTTCGAGTGTCTGTGTGTTTTTGCGTTCAAACCTCAGATACACATACACATACAGCTGTTTGTTCGCGTGTTCGTATGTTTGTGTGTAGTTGATTGTTCGTTTGTTCGCGTGTTCTTGTTTCTTCGTGTGTTCAACTGTCTGTGTGTTCGTGCTTGTTTTTGTGTTCGTGTGATCGAGTGTTAGTGTGTTCGAGTGTCTGTGTGTTCGTGTATTTGTTTGTGTTCATCTGTTTCTGTGTTCTAGTCGCAGAATGTCATAGAGCGCCACAGACAGCCTCAGATGACCACTGATAACCTCAGATCCCCACAGCTAGCCACTGCTAACAACAGAAAGCCACAGATAAAGATGAATAGCCACAACTCAGTTCTGCTGGCCACTGCTACCCACAGAAAGCCACAGATAACCAATGATAACCTCAGATCTCCACAGCTAGCCACTACTAACCACAGAAAGCCACAGATAGTCACGGATAGCCACATATGGCGATGATTAGCCACAACTCATTTATTCACAGATAACAACCCGTATTGACTTTTTCTGACCTTTCTGCTACCAGAACTATGGCGTCAACGAATTTCAGGTAATATGATATGCGACACGTGCACGTGCACGTTTTGGAGTAATTCATCTCGTTGGTGAAGTATTTCCCACAAACTCGCTTACTCAAGCCTTGTTTAATTGAAACCGATGAAACTCCCACCCATGAAATCTCGCTTCGGGCTCATTTCCACTCATAAGCAATGACATTCAGTTCACTTGATAATATACTTCAGCTTTTTGAAGTTATTCATCCGGTAAAATCTCACTCAAAAACTTTTCTTCTAACACATTGCACGAACCTTATTATGGCAATAAAATTGAAAAATGATAAAGTCTTCGTCTAAGTTGTCGTTCCTCGAGGCACAAAATCTGAAATCACTTATTATAATGAAAAATGCCCAAACACCTGGTCATAGAGGCTTACCACATTGAAATGGTTTAAGATATAAACAATGATGGTCAGAGAATTGGTCCTTGAAGCACACCACATTGTAATAAAAAAAATGCCCCAAGAACTGTTGAAGTGTCCGGAGAACTGGTCCTTGAAGTACATTACATTAGAATAGCTAGTAATAGAAAAATGCCCAGAGAACTGGTCCTTGAGACTTACCTCATCGAAATAATTTATTATATATTAAAAATGCTCCAATAACTGGTTCTTGAGGTGTACCACAACAAAATTTGAAAAATGGCGGAAGAGTTGTCTATGTGATTGTTCTTTGAGGCACGAAAACTGAAATAATTTGTAAAAGGAAAATGCCTAGAAAACTGGTCTTTGAGGCTATAGCACATTGTAATTTGGAAAATGTTGGAGACTCTGTCTATGTGATTGTTTCTTGAGACACAAAAACTGAAATAACTTGTAATAGAAAAGTGTCCGGAGAACTGGTCCTTGAAGTACATTACATTAGAATAGCTTTTAATAGAAATATGCCCAGAGAACTGGTCCTTGAGACTCACCTCATCAAAATACTTTATTATTTATAAAAAATGCTCCAAGAACTGGTCCTTGAGGTGTACCACAACGAAATTTGAAAAATGATGGTGATTGTTCTTTGAGGCACGAAAACTAAAATAATTTGTAAAAGAAAAATGCCTAGAAAATTGGTCCTTGAGGCTTACCAAATTAAAATAACTGATTATATATAAGAAATGCCCAACGAACTGGTCCTTGACGAATAGCACATTGTCATTTGGAAAATTTTAAAGTATCTGTCTATGTGATTGTTCCTTGAGGCACAAAAACTGAAATAACTTGTAATAGAAAAATGCCCAGAGAACTGGTCCTTGAGGCTTACCTCATCGAAATAATTTATTATATATAAAAAATGTCCCAAGAACTGGTCCTTGGGGTGTACCACAATGAAATTTGAGAAATGGTGAAAGCGTTGTCTATGCGATTGCTCTTTGAGGCACAAAAACTGAAATGATTTGTGGAAGAAAAATGCCTAGAAAACTGGCTTACCACATTAAAATACTTTATTGTATATATAAAATGCCCAACGAACTGGTCCTTGAGGTATAGCACACTGAAATTTGAAAAATAATTAATTCTCAAGCTATGTGATTGTTCCCTGAGGCAAAAAACTGAAATAACTTGAAATTGAAAAATGTCCATAGAACTGGTCCTTGAAGCACACTACATTGGAATAACTTGTAATAGAAAAATGCCACGTGAACTGGTCCTTGAGGCTTACCACATTGAAATAATTCATTATATTTCAAAAATGCCCAACGAACTGGTCCTTGAGGTATGGCACATTGAAATTTGAAAAATGTTTAGTTCTCTGTCTATGTGATTGTTCCCTGAGGCAAAAAAACCTGAAATAACTTGAAATTGAAAAATGTCCATAGAACTGGTCCTTGAAGCACACTACATTGGAATAACTTGTAATAGAAAAATGCCCAGTGAACTGGTCCTTGAGGCTTACCACATTGAAATAATTAATTATATTTAAAAAATGCCCCAAGAACTGGTCCTTGAGGTGTACCATAATGAAAGTTGAAAAATGGTGAAAGCGGTGTCTATGTGATTGTTCTTTGAGGCACAGAAACTGAAATAATTTGTTAAAGAAAAATGCCTAGAAAATTGGTCCTTGGGGCTTACCACAGATATGCGAAAGGTTGGAATAACTAATCAGCTCGATGTAAATGAAACTACTGAGAGTGGAATATTTCACAATATTTCAAGCATTGGAGTTGATAGGAAAAACAGGTAAAGGAATGGAATTGTCACACAGGAGATAAAATAATGCTAATACATTTATGATAGAGATATTGTTACATGAATGCACACACGTTAGGTAATGGTAAGGTCAACGCATGGGTACTGAAGGATGGGAAGACAGAGCTGGTAGTGTCGATTTCGATTAATCTACCGAGCGTGGAATGATTGACAATAATAAGCCTGAAAACTAAATACTTAAATGGTTTATATCAGAGATATCCTTTGAATAATAATTTCATTTTCACATCTCTGAACCGTAAGTGAATATTTTTGTGCTTTCATACTCTATCTTACCAGTACCTAGGCAATTGGGCAGATCTCAATTCAACTACTTGAATCGGATTGAATGGTAATACTCCAAGAATCCTTCGTCCTTCTTACGACACCAGAGGTTCAGCAGGGACCACATCTATGCAGGTTCATTTTGTGAGAGTATATTGTGACTTTGAAGGTATTTCACACTTACTTCAAAGATGTAACGGTTGGGTAATTCGTATTCGAAAAAATACCAAACATTTCGAAATTATTAATTTGAATTTCCAAAAGAAAAATTGGTAAACGCTGGTTTGATTTTACACTGGAGAAAATGATACAGTCCTATGTCGCATTTGAGAAAATTGAAAGATGTGCCCCGTTTGGCAGATTTTTACAAGATAAAAATATATTTATGAAAAGAATTACATTACCGATACTCCTGTGTCTGATTGATTTGGAAACTCGAATAAAAATATTTTACTAAATGGCCTATCAATCTACTTAAAAAACTCAAATATTGTTTGAAGCAGTATTATTTTAAAGAGAAATAGAAGATTTTTTTGTGTTTTCATCATAATCTTAAAGGTAGACAATGGCTACCGGAAGATGATGGAATTTTCGATAGCAAGAGTGTATTATTTTCATTGTCAAAGCCCTGAAACACCTAGGGCCATGGCAACTGATGAGGCCCTATGACGGCCTTGGCAAATAGCTGGGACCGCAAACAGGATTTTTATATTTCTTCATTAAAAAACAGTACTCGTGGATGATTAAATCTTCTCATGTACTAATGTTTCCTTTGAAATTACCCTCTAAACTATGTAGAAGACCACGTGCCAAGAAAGCTATTCGTAGAAAATGTTATATTTTGGATAATTTCAGACGATTTGAACATTGGTTCAACCATAGTCTTTTAGCGGTAAGGAATGTAATGTTATGACTATCTACCACAAGCTATTGAAACTGATTCCATCTTCTTGAAACTGTGGAAAATGTACTTCATTCTTTCCAGATATGAATACTAAGTTCCTGTAAAATTGCATGTCAATCAGTTGAGTTATTTTTCCGTAAATGAGTAACAGATGACTCGCAGTCGCACATCTAATTTTATAATAACTAACATGGTGTATGGGAAATTGTGAAGCTAATGTGTCAGAACATTCTGTAGAAACTGATAAAATATTAGCATTATTCCCAAATACTCATATTGATGAATCCCAAAAGATTGAGTCCATAAAGGTGGGGTACAACTATTATTATTATTTATCAAAGCACCGATTATTGGTTGAGTGGAAGAATAGCTCAGCAAAACTCCGCCAGGAGAAAAAATACCATTTATTATTATTATTATTATTATGCTAACAAATTAACCAGATCAATTATAGGTGAACCCATCAAATCCCACTATGTCTTCTCAGTTGCAGTGCCTCTGGATTCACAAAGATACATTATTCTTGCTCATAATGCTTTATACTTTTTTGGAGCAAGGCATTTGTTCAGCCCACGTAAGGTCTGGAATCTGGATTACCACTGAGTTTTGTTTACGAACTGAACCACCAAATTCCCAAAAACTTGTGTCAGCCATTTGTCAAAACACCAATACATTTTCAATCTTTGCATTTTTAGTTCCCAATGATTTTCTGGTAGTAAGTAGTTTTTCTCAATCAATAGAAGTCATGTTTTTCATATGGCTAGACAGAGAAAGTAAAATGTAAAATGTTTTTTAATATTTAGGGAAGTTTGTTTATCAGTACCTACCTACTTATTTCTTATGACTTTTTTTCTGACATCTAAGATTGTGGTAGGATAATAAAACAGACCGCTTATAAAAAATATACTGTGTGAACTGGGATCAAATGAATTGCTGCTAATTAGAAATACCTATACCGGGTGAATTAAACATCGAAGTTAATTCACAGTGAAATGGCAAATGTAATGTGTAATGGGGTTGTAGTTACAATAAAATATACTGACTAATTATACATATATTTATACAGAGTGAATAGCAAATCTAAGATATTGAAGTGGGCACAAGATACAGGGTGAAGAGCAAATACAAAAAAATTAAAATAGGAGGGTAACTGGAGAAATGAAGGACGGGACATATTCAGACGTGTACCGAGGCTTATATGTATTGAAAATACACATAGGATAGCGATGGTTTAATCGAGTTCTGCCTAGCCATATGAAAAACATGACTTCTATTGATTGAGAAAAACTACTTACTACCAGAAAATCATTGGGAACTAAAAATGCAAAGATTGAAAATGTATTGGTGTTTTGACAAATGGCTGACACAAGTTTTTGGGAATTTGGTGGTTCAGTTCGTAAACAAAACTCAGTGGTAATCCAGATTCCAGACCTTACGTGGGCTGAACAAATGCCTTGCTCCAAAAAAGTATAAAGCATTATGAGCAAGAATAATGTATCTTTGTGAATCCAGAGGCACTGCAACTGAGAAGACATAGTGGGATTTGATGGGTTCACCTATAATTGATCTGGTTAATTTGTTAGCATAATAATAATAATAATAATAAATGGTATTTTTTCTCCTGGCGGAGTTTTGCTGAGCTATTCTTCCACTCAACCAATAATCGGTGCTTTGATAAATAATAATAATAGTTGTACCCCACCTTTATGGACTCAATCTTTTGGGATTCATCAATATGAGTATTTGGGAATAATGCTAATATTTTATCAGTTTCTACAGAATGTTCTGACACATTAGCTTCACAATTTCCCATACACCATGTTAGTTATTATAAAATTAGATGTGCGACTGCGAGTCATCTGTTACTCATTTACGGAAAAATAACTCAACTGATTGACATGCAATTTTACAGGAACTTAGTATTCATATCTGGAAAGAATGAAGTACATTTTCCACAGTTTCAAGAAGATGGAATCAGTTTCAATAGCTTGTGGTAGATAGTCATAACATTACATTCCTTACCGCTAAAAGACTATGGTTGAACCAATGTTCAAATCGTCTGAAATTATCCAAAATATAACATTTTCTACGAATAGCTTTCTTGGCACGTGGTCTTCTACATAGTTTAGAGGGTAATTTCAAAGGAAACATTAGTACATGAGAAGATTTAATCATCCACGAGTACTGTTTTTTAATGAAGAAATATAAAAATCCTGTTTGCGGTCCCAGCTATTTGCCAAGGCCGTCATAGGGCCTCATCAGTTGCCATGGCCCTAGGTGTTTCAGGGCTTTGACAATGAAAATAATACACTCTTGCTATCGAAAATTCCATCATCTTCCGGTAGCCATTGTCTACCTTTAAGATTATGATGAAAACACAAAAAAATCTTCTATTTCTCTTTAAAATAATACTGCTTCAAACAATATTTGAGTTTTTTAAGTAGATTGATAGGCCATTTAGTAAAATATTTTTATTCGAGTTTCCAAATCAATCAGACACAGGAGTATCGGTAATGTAATTCTTTTCATAAATATATTTTTATCTTGTAAAAATCTGCCAAACGGGGCACATCTTTCAATTTTCTCAAATGCGACATAGGACTGTATCATTTTCTCCAGTGTAAAATCAAACCAGCGTTTACCAATTTTTCTTTTGGAAATTCAAATTAATAATTTCGAAATGTTTGGTATTTTTTCGAATACGAATTACCCAACCGTTACATCTTTGAAGTAAGTGTGAAATACCTTCAAAGTCACAATATACTCTCACAAAATGAACCTGCATAGATGTGGTCCCTGCTGAACCTCTGGTGTCGTAAGAAGGACGAAGGATTCTTGGAGTATTACCATTCAATCCGATTCAAGTAGTTGAATTGAGATCTGCCCAATTGCCTAGGTACTGGTAAGATAGAGTATGAAAGCACAAAAATATTCACTTACGGTTCAGAGATGTGAAAATGAAATTATTATTCAAAGGATATCTCTGATATAAACCATTTAAGTATTTAGTTTTCAGGCTTATTATTGTCAATCATTCCACGCTCGGTAGATTAATCGAAATCGACACTACCAGCTCTGTCTTCCCATCCTTCAGTACCCATGCGTTGACCTTACCATTACCTAACGTGTGTGCATTCATGTAACAATATCTCTATCATAAATGTATTAGCATTATTTTATCTCCTGTGTGACAATTCCATTCCTTTACCTGTTTTTCCTATCAACTCCAATGCTTGAAATATTGTGAAATATTCCACTCTCAGTAGTTTCATTTACATCGAGCTGATTAGTTATTCCAACCTTTCGCATATCTGTGGTAAGCCCCAAGGACCAATTTTCTAGGCATTTTTCTTTAACAAATTATTTCAGTTTCTGTGCCTCAAAGAACAATCACATAGACACCGCTTTCACCATTTTTCAACTTTCATTATGGTACACCTCAAGGACCAGTTCTTGGGGCATTTTTTAAATATAATGAATTATTTCAATGTGGTAAGCCTCAAGGACCAGTTCACTGGGCATTTTTCTATTACAAGTTATTCCAATGTAGTGTGCTTCAAGGACCAGTTCTATGGACATTTTTCAATTTCAAGTTATTTCAGGTTTTTTTGCCTCAGGGAACAATCACATAGACAGAGAACTAAACATTTTTCAAATTTCAATGTGCCATACCTCAAGGACCAGTTCGTTTGGCATTTTTGAAATATAATGAATTATTTCAATGTGGTAAGCCTCAAGGACCAGTTCACGTGGCATTTTTCTATTACAAGTTATTCCAATGTAGTGTGCTTCAAGGACCAGTTCTATGGACATTTTTCAATTTCAAGTTATTTCAGTTTTTTTGCCTCAGGGAACAATCACATAGCTTGAGAATTAAACATTTTTCAAATTTCAGTGTGCTATACCTCAAGGACCAGTTCGTTGGGCATTTTATATATACAATAAAGTATTTTAATGTGGTAAGCCAGTTTTCTAGGCATTTTTCTTCCACAAATCATTTCAGTTTTTGTGCCTCAAAGAGCAATCGCATAGACAACGCTTTCACCATTTCTCAAATTTCATTGTGGTACACCCCAAGGACCAGTTCTTGGGAAATTTTTTATATATAATAAATTATTTCGATGAGGTAAGCCTCAAGGACCAGTTCTCTGGGCATTTTTCTATTACAAGTTATTTCAGTTTTTGTGCCTCAAGGAACAATCACATAGACAGATACTTTAAAATTTTCCAAATGACAATGTGCTATTCGTCAAGGACCAGTTCGTTGGGCATTTCTTATATATAATCAGTTATTTTAATTTGGTAAGCCTCAAGGACCAATTTTCTAGGCATTTTTCTTTTACAAATTATTTCAGTTTTCGTGCCTCAAAGAACAATCACCACCATTTTTCAAATTTCGTTGTGGTACACCTCAAGGACCAGTTCTTGGAGCATTTTTTATAAATAATAAATTATTTTGATGAGGTGAGTCTCAAGGACCAGTTCTCTGGGCATATTTCTATTAAAAGCTATTCTAATGTAATGTACTTCAAGGACCAGTTCTCCGGACACTTTTCTATTACAAGTTATTTCAGTTTTTGTGTCTCAAGAAACAATCACATAGACAGAGTCTCCAACATTTTCCAAATTACAATGTGCTATAGCCTCAAAGACCAGTTTTCTAGGCATTTTCCTTTTACAAATTATTTCAGTTTTCGTGCCTCAAAGAACAATCACATAGACAACTCTTCCGCCATTTTTCAAATTTTGTTGTGGTACACCTCAAGAACCAGTTCTTGGAGCATTTTTAATATATAATAAATTATTTCGATGAGGTAAGTCTCAAGGACCAGTTCTCTGGGCATTTTTCTATTACTAGCTATTCTAATGTAATGTACTTCAAGGACCAGTTCTCCGGACACTTCAACATTTCCAAATTTTGATGTGCTATACCTGAAGGACCAGTTTGTTGGGCATTTTATATATATAATGAATTATTTCAATGTGGTAAGCCTCAAGGACCAGTTTTCTAGGCATTTTAATTTTACAAATCATTTCAGTTTTCGTGCCTTGAAGAACAATCTGTAGACAACGCTTCCAGCATTTTTCAAATTTCGTTGTGGTACACCTCAAGGACCAGTTCTTGGGGCATTTTTTTTATTACAATGTGGTGTGCTTCAAGGACCAATTCTCTGACCATCATTGTTTATATCTTAAACCATTTCAATGTGGTAAGCCTCTATGACCAGGTGTTTGGGCATTTTTCATTATAATAAGTGATTTCAGATTTTGTGCCTCGAGGAACGACAACTTAGACGAAGACTTTATCATTTTTCAATTTTATTGCCATAATAAGGTTCGTGCAATGTGTTAGAAGAAAAGTTTTTGAGTGAGATTTTACCGGATGAATAACTTCAAAAAGCTGAAGTATATTATCAAGTGAACTGAATGTCATTGCTTATGAGTGGAAATGAGCCCGAAGCGAGATTTCATGGGTGGGAGTTTCATCGGTTTCAATTAAACAAGGCTTGAGTAAGCGAGTTTGTGGGAAATACTTCACCAACGAGATGAATTACTCCAAAACGTGCACGTGCACGTGTCGCATATCATATTACCTGAAATTCGTTGACGCCATAGTTCTGGTAGCAGAAAGGTCAGAAAAAGTCAATACGGGTTGTTATCTGTGAATAAATGAGTTGTGGCTAATCATCGCCATATGTGGCTATCCGTGACTATCTGTGGCTTTCTGTGGTTAGTAGTGGCTAGCTGTGGAGATCTGAGGTTATCATTGGTTATCTGTGGCTTTCTGTGGGTAGCAGTGGCCAGCAGAACTGAGTTGTGGCTATTCATCTTTATCTGTGGCTTTCTGTTGTTAGCAGAGGCTAGCTGTGGGGATCTGAGGTTATCAGTGGTCATCTGAGGCTGTCTGTGGCGCTCTATGACATTCTGCGACTAGAACACAGAAACAGATGAACACAAACAAATACACGAACACACAGACACTCGAACACACTAACACTCGATCACGCGAACACAAAAACAAGCACGAACACACAGACAGTTGAACACACGAAGAAACAAGAACACGCGAACAAACGAACAATCAACCACACACAAACATACGAACACGCGAACAAACAGCTGTATGTGTATGTGTATCTGAGGTTTGAACGCAAAAACACACAGACACTCGAACACGCGAACTCACGAACAAATACGAACACACGAACATACAGACAGTTGAACTCAAGAACACATCAACATACGATCAAACACTTACACACACAAAACTTATGAACATGCTAACTCGCGAACAAACACATACACACGCATACACCAACATGCGAACAGGCAAACACACGAACAAACACGGACACACGGACAGTAGAACACACGAACACCTGAACACGCGAACAAACAAATACGAACACTCGAACACCTGAAGACGCGAACACACGAACAAGCACGAACACACAGACAGTTGAACACACGTAGAAACAAGAACACAAGAACAAGCGAACAAACAGCCACACAAACAAACATAAGGACACGCGATCAAACAGCTGTCTGTGGCGCTCTATGTATATCTGAGGTTTGAACACAAGAACACATGATCACAAACAAATACACGAACCCACAGACACTCGAACATGTGAACTCACGAATTGAACCTGTTTCAAGTTCCTCGTACTTGTCGAGACTGGTCTGTAACGTGACCTCAGCAAATTCCAGATAATTTGGTATCTGACACGTGCATTCATAAACCTTGAAGTAGGTCGTTCAACCCGTATTGATTTTCGCTGATCGGAACTATTGCGTCATCGAATTAAAGGTAATCTGATACCTAACACGTGCACTTATTGACCTTGAAATAGGTCATCGATCCTATATTGAATTTCTCCTACTTGTCGAGACTTGTTTGTAACTAGGACTATGACGTCAGCTAATTCCAGGTAATATGACCTATCTGTAAACGGAACTATGTCGTCAGAGAATTTCTGGTAATTTGATATCTGACACGTACACTTATTTACCTTGAAATAGGTGATTGAACTCGTATCGAATTTCAATGAACTATCTGTAACCGGAACTATGGCGTCAGCAAATTCCAGGTAATTTGATATCTGACACGTCTATTCATCAACCTTGAAATAGGCCATTCAACCCGTATTGAATTTTGCTGACCTCTCTGTAACCGAAACCATGGTGTCAGCGAATCCCAGGTACTTTGATGTCTGACACGTGCACCTCATGATATGGAAAGAGGTCATTGGACCCATCTTGGATTTCTCCTACTTGTCGAAACTTGACTATAACCGGAAACGTGGCGTCAGAAAATTTCAGGTAATCTGATACCTGACACGTGCACTTATTGACCTTGACAGAGGTCATTGAACTCGCATTGAATTTCGTTGACCTCTCTGTAACCAGAACTGTAGCGTCAGCAAATCCCAAGTAATTCCAAGAACTGGTCCTTGAGGTGTACCGCAATGAAATTTGAAAATGGTGAAAGCGTTGTCTATGTGATTGTTCTTTGAGGCACAAAAACTGAAATACCTAATCTGTGAAAAAATGCCTAGAAACCTGGTCCTTAAGGCTTACCACGTCCTTGAGGTATAGCACATTGAGATTTGAAAAATGTTGAAGTCTATGCGATTGTTCCTTGAGGCACAAAAACTGAAATGACTTGTGATAGAAAAAATGTTCAGAGAACTGGTCGTTGAAGCACACTACATTGAAATAACTTGTAATAGAAAAATTATCAGAGCACTGGTCCTGGAGGCTCACCTCATTGAAATTATTTATTATATATAATAATGCCCATAGAACTTATCCTTGAGGAATGCTAAAATGGAATTTTGAATTGGTGTAGTTGTAGTCTATGTGTTTTTTCCTTGGGGCACAAAAACTGAAATGACTAGTAGATGAAAAATTCCCAGAAAACTGGTCCTTGAAGCTTGACACTTTGAAATTAATTTATTATTTGTGAAAAATTCCCAACGAACTGGTCCTTGAGGTATGCCACATTGAAATTCAAAAATATTATAGTCTCTGTCTATGTGATTGTTCCTTGAGGCACAACAAATGAAATAGCTTGTAACAGAAAATTGTCCAGAGAACTGATCCTTGGAGCACACTACATTGGAATAACTTGTAATAGAAAAATGCCCAGAGAACTAGTCCTTGGGACATACCACATTGAAATTCATTCAGATGTTTACTTCATATCTTAAACTTATCAATTATATGACATAAAGTTGAAAATTTTCAATGGGACACCTTGTATAAGGAATTCTGATTTGTTCATACATGTTTATTCATACCGGGAATGTGGAATCATGTGCAATATGCTGATTAGTGCCTCCCGTAGCGCTCTCATTTGTATAGATCTTCCTCCCGTTGCATTCTCATGGACTTTCTGCTGACATATGCCTCCCGTTGCTCTCTCATTTGTATAGACCCTCCTCCCGTTGCATTCTCATTTGACATCTACTCTTTTAGCATAGGGCTGTAATTCAGCAAGATCAATTTGCCATAAATCTGCAAAACCTCTGATTGTAGTCACTCTTCTGGGGAAATTACGTCTTGCCGGCTTATGTAATTCATTAACCACTTGTCGTTTCACATCACTTATTTCATTATCCATCCTATCTTTCGATAATGTTACAGCTTCAAATAATGAGGACAAACTGATGAAATTTTTGTGATTGCATCAATATATTATACCTTCTTCTCGTAATTCCTCAATTATCGAAATTATTTCATTGTCATGCCCTGTATGGCCAGCTGACTTTGAAGCTATCAATAGCCGTAGACGGTCCACTAACTCTTTAGGTGAGTTCCAGTAAACATAATTCACAGGTTTGCGATGAAACATTTTCTGCATTTTTTTTTCGATTGAATCCAGCTCCTTCTTTTGTTCGACTCCTAATCGGATAATGTGATGAGTATAACAGTGGTTTGATAACTTCACGAAATTTTTTAGAATTTGTTTGTTTGAAACCATTCTTCAATTGGTGTTGTTTATATGGAGCATTCGTTACTTTCAATATCTTGACATATGTTTTATGAATTTCCTCATCGTCGACATGATGTGGATTTTTCAGAAATATCATATCATATAAAGCTGCACTACTTGGACATTCAAGTTTCTTCACTTTATCAGCATTCCAAAACGAAATGTTTCCACTTTTTTGAAAACGTACCTCGAGACTTCCCATTTTTAGTTTTTGTGTAGTGGGATCCAAACGTATACCAAATATGGTATCATATGCTGCATTTTTGGTTTTGACATTTTTCAAATGATTTTTCAATACATCTTCAAGATTGGAAGGAGACATGTCCAGATCCGATGAACTGATTCCAGATGAAGGTGTTTCATATAGTGTTGTTCCCACTTCATCTTCCAATGTATCCGTATCACTGTCAGCAGAAGATACACTCCCAAAAAAATTATTTTTTACTATTGGAGTACTCATTGCATGTATCGGAGTAGGCCGAGAGTTTCCTTGATTCATTGACAACACTGAAGGTGGTTTCATGGTAGCAGCTGAAGATAGAACGTTTAATGGTTTCGTTATGGGATCATACTATTTTTCGAGTGCCATCCGATTTTCAATATTTCCACTCTTAATTGAGTTGAATTTCTGACGTACAGCTTCAGTTGTCTCAACCAATTGACGTTTTAAAATCATTTCTCTATTTTCAGCAGTATAATCATTATCAGTCTTCATTTTGCTTATCTTTTTAATATAGAGAATACAATGAAGCAGTTACCTCTATGGAATCCAACAATCAATTGAATCTCGAATGTCATGGATATATAAAACTATCAAATCCCATACGGTATCTACCTTCATGTATTCTTCTATCTTTATCGATGACAAGAAATCCATATTGATCTTCCCAACATTTAATACACATCAATTGAAACTTATTAAATGTTACATCGGGTGATACATGATCGGAAAATATATGGTGAAGATTTGTCTCATCCTGTTTGAATATCACAATGAAATTGGTATTATCACGCACTAATTGCTTGGGTACACGTGAATATGTCTGTGCAAGATAAAAACAGTCGACATCCTTATGACGTCCCATACAGAAATATGATCTTATGATATCCTGTTTTTCACATATCACATCGTCGAATATGAAGACCGAGTTTGGTTTAGCATCGGACGGTTCCACTTTTTCTGCATTATTACTGAATGTATAGAAACCTAACCCCTTTATGGGTTCCAATACGTTTCGTAGATATTGATATTTGGGCTGATTGAGTGATTTCGAATATAAATAAACATTTGCGAATCGCAGTCCTTGGGGGTGTGTCAATAGTGAGATCATCGCATTCGTCTTTCCACAATTTGATGGTCCAATTATGAGTCCTCGAACAGATGATGGAAGTAGTGGACCATGTCGCAATGATTTCTGACCATTCAATCCACAACCGAATTTTTCATCTAGATTGTCTACGGTCAACTTTTCTTTCTGCTTCACAATGTGCATCGTACCGTGGTTGAAGACTATGTAAGCGATCACATGTAATGAACATTTCATTTAAATGGCTACCACGAAACGATACGGACGTACTATTAGTGAAAAGAGAAAGAAAGGTCGTGGATTTGTTAATACGTTAATAAACAAACTACCTTTCGAGCTACATTTACCTGGAGGTTATCAATACTGTGGACCAGGAACAAAATTGCGAGAGCGTTTAGCTCGCAATGATCCCGGAATTAATAAATTGAATATTGCCTGTAAACGTCACGATATCCAATATTCAAAATATCCTACAGATCTCACTTCGAGACATAAAGCAGACAAAGAACTTGAATACGCAGCTTGGAATAGAGTTAAATCAAAGGACGCTGGAATTGGAGAAAGGGCAGCTGCTCTACTAGTAACCAACGTTATGAAAACGAAGAGACGTTTTGGTATGGGGTGCAGTGTGGATGCTATACAAAAAAAAGGGAAAAATCATCCCAAGAAAACAAAAAAGAAAATAAGAAAGGTTGCATTTGGAGCTGGTGTAGTTCATAAAGTGCGGAATGTATTGAGAAACGCTGGAGGTGATGAATTCGTAATAAATAATAGAAAAAAGGCTACTACAGTGGCACTGCAAGCGGTACGGAAATATCTCAAAGCTGCAGGTGGTAAGAAAAAAATACGAACACCCCGCATAATTCCGATTCCTAAGGTTGGAGGAATTCTACCATTGATTCCTATTTTTGCTGGATTGTCTGCACTTGGAAGTTTAGCAGGTGCAGTTTCAGGTATCACCAAAGCTGTAAATTCGGCCAAAGCAAGTAGAGTTGCTTTGATGGAAGCGAATCGTCACAATAAGAAAATGGAAACTATTGCTCTGGGTAAAAGTGGTAGTGGTATATTTCTCAAACCCTATCGTAAAGGACTGGGACTCTACTTGAAACCATACAATTCAAAAAACTAGTTGATTCCCTTCCTCGAAGACCTCTCACCGACCTCGACCTCAAATATTATGCCAAGAAAATAAAAATTCCACATTTTCGAGGCATTTTCATGCGTGATAGATTACCATCTTCAGGTCCACGTCATAGCGAGACCGCCATTGTAAATTTAGATGAAATGAGTGGTCCAGGAACACATTGGTAGCATACAGAAAGTATGGAAGAGAAATAACATATTTTGATAGTTTTGGTGATTTACCCCCACCAATGGAATTGATTCAATACTTTCAAAAAGGATCGAGTGTCAAAATTCTGTATAACTATCACCGCCAGCAGAAGTTCAATACAGTTTTATGCGGTCACTTGTGCTTGAAGTTTCTCTCCCAATCATAAAATGGACATCACACCAGAAATGGATCGAGAGGCTATTAAGAGGATGGGATTTTCTCTCAAGATGTATTCAAAATATCACACCTTGACAAAAATGGATCGAGTCATGCTTTTAAATTTGCCTAAAGAAGTAATAATTGCATGTGCAGCACATGAAATTGCTTGGGTTTGGGAAAGGTTACCCAAACATCTCCAAGATGATCCGGACATAATGAAATACAGATATTGCAGTGAGCATCACCCTGGCAAAGGAAGTGATGATATTTCCGATTCTGATGTGAATGATGGTCCTGCACCACGGAAAATATTCTGTTGTTATTACAATATAAATGATATGAATATTGGTGCCAATAAAAATGAAATGGATTTCGATGAAACACCTCCGAAAAAACGTAGGTTATCACGCATGTGTTGTAGACAACAATAAATTGATCTGATGTCATAGATGAGTCATCAGTCATGTCACGCAAGTTTGAGTTACAAGTTATGGGAAAAAGCGTTCTTAGCGCGGATTTTTACCCACTCATTGAATTGGATAGGAATGCTCGTTATGGCTTGGGGCTAATAGGATTCTACGGATGCAACACTATCAATAACATCACGAAAAATAACAACATAATCGGCATCAGGGTCATTGAAGATGATGGCTCAGACACACTTCTTTTCAAGTGGACAGATTACTCCATTAGAATACCATGTGGTGCATACGAGATAGAAGAGTTAAATGTTGTTATTCAAAAGAAAATTGAATCTGAAGTGCTTCATGGCAAAAAGCAGGACGAGATCAAATTGGATGACATATTCAGTCTTCGAGCCAACAATAATACATTCAAATGTATGATGCAATCAATATATGAAATTGATCTGACCCATGAAAATTCAATAGGTCGAATGTTGGGATTCGATCGTCTAGTGTTTGAGCGGAATAAGCTGCATGAATCAACATTTCCTGTGAATATTACAGCTGTTCGACTCATCCGTTTGGAATGCAATATCATATCTGGTTCATATGTAAATAATGAAGAGAATCACATTCTTTTTTCATTCGATCTCGATGTTGAGCCCGGAAATAATCTCACAAAGGAGCCGCATAATATTATTTATATGCCAATCAGTCCGGAAGGACGCCAGTCTATCGACAACATTACTGTACGTATTTTGGATCACAAAAATAACCTCATTGATTTTGGAAGTGAAGAAGAGATTGTTATCATTTTGGAATTGAAGAAAATCGAATAACTACTACTACACCATGGGTTTTTGTTACAATAGACGTAATCATCAAAGAATTGAAAACGTTACACAAACCAATTCCGTTATAAAGCAAGGTTCGAGTAGAAAGAAGCTCATTCCACAAGCGTATGCTAAACAGCTAGCTCACACTCTATCAGTGAGAGATCTTCAATTTTTGAAATCAATTGGACTTTAATTGAAGAAATAACAACAACAATGGTGCTCGAAACAAATAATGAAAAGTTGAATATATTTGATGAACCAGTGCTTGATCATTCCCTCACAAGTTTACATGAGCACACATACAAACCATATGGATCATCATTATTCAGGAATTCGGATGAAGTTCGAATTGCAATCAATAACCAAGATGTGATACTCGACATTGCTAAAAGTTTCATTTATATAGAAGGAAAATTCACTCCCAACGACGAGACGAAACAATGTTATCTCTCCAACAATGCTATTGCTTTTCTGTTTGATGAAATTCGCTATGAAATGGGTGGTGAACAAGTGGCTGTTGTTCGAAAACCAGGAATAACATCCACAATGAAAACCATGATTTCTTTTGGAAAATCGCATGCTAATACATTATTGACCACTGGATGGGGTCTCTCAGAAGTCAAACAGGATATCTTGGATGTAACCAGTCATGTATTCAGTGGTAAATTACCACTCAAATACTTGATGGGATTTGCTGAAGATTACAACAAAAGTATACTTAATGCCAAACAGGAATTGATTCTAGTCATTGCTCGATCTTTCAAAAACTCATATATTGGTGAGATTGATGCTAATATAGAAATCAATAAAATCGAATGGAAAATAAAACATATAGTACCCCAAGATAAACACAAACTCAAACTTTTGAGTAGAATCAACAAAAGTGGTCTAAATGCAAAAATCAAGTTGGCGTATCGTATGTGGGATCTTTATGAACTACCATCACTACGTGGAACATCTTCAGACATATGGGCGATCAAGACAACCAATGCCCTTGAAACACCACGTTATATCATCATTGGATTCCAAAGCACTACCGTTTCTGAAGATAGAACAAAAGACATCACAAAATTCACAACTGCTGATATCAATAATATTCGAGTGTACTTGAACTCTGAAGTATACCCGTATGAACGTTGGAATCTGGATTTCGATAAAAAAACTCGATACTTCGGCATATTATGCCTATGAAAACTTTCAACGAAGTTATTATGACAAAGATATGAGTGAACCTCTAATGGACATTGGACAATTTCGACAGAATCCACTATTCGTTATCGATTGCTCACATCAACCGAACGCCACAAAATCATCAACTATTGATATAAAACTCGAATTTGAAACCAGGAAGGTCAAGTTTCCAGACAACACTAAAGTATATGCACTCATTTTGCATGATACATTTCTAAAATACAACGCATTGGATGGAACAGTTCATGGCAGATATTGACGAAACACACACATATATTATGTAATTTTTTTTCATTATTCTGATTTGTATTCATTTCGTTTTCCTTTCTTTATTGATGTAAAAGAGAAATAGGTAAATAAAAGATTAATAAATAATATTAGGTTTTTTATTCAAATATCACTAGCTCAAAATTCAATTAGTTTTGGGTACATGTAAACAATCTAAAATAATTTCTTCTTCATCGTCACTATTTTCTTGACCATCTTCGATTTCATCGTCGCTTAGATCATCCAGCTGGTACTTTTGGATGATTCCTCCAGGTAGGTATGGCAGCAGTCGGTAGAGAAATCTCCTCAGCTCGCACGCAATCATGCTATTGCAGAGTTGATCCAAATCCAAAGAACCATCTGAATATTTCTCACAAAGATCCACACCCTTCTTATAGTTTTCACAGTCTCGTAAGCAGAATTCAATTTGCTCTTCATCATAACATGCACTGAAGTCGTAAATGGTGGCATGATGAGCGTCCTCGGCCAGGGCATGCAACTCTGAAGACAACCTTGTAACAGCTGAATCGATATCTGTGGCCTTGGTCCAATGTTCACTGGCATATTGCATCCACATCTCTCGAGAATGAAACTGAAATCAAACAAAAATTATTGAAATGAGTATGCTTACGATAGAATGAGTAATACTCACATTAGACTATTGATGATGTCTTCACCGAAGAGTGTGTTTAACAATGTATGAAATTTTTTTATAATTTCCTTACAATGGGTCTTTCTCATCTGACGGCGATTTGTGATTTGATTAATTGACAATAAAATAGATTTTTTACAGACTCCAAAAATACTTTTGTTTTGAATTTTGGGCTAGTAATTTGCTCAAAAAATCAATTACAAGATTGAAAGTTTGAATTTTCTTATTGGTTAGTCGACCTTCTCGTCATCACTCGACTTGCCAATAAAAAAACTGACAAACTGGCAACCGTGGTTAAAAACACATCAACATTTTGAACGACTCAGACGAACTACCAATCTAAATAGGTATATTCTTTATATTATACCATTTTCACACCGATACACTCTATGATGCAACATCTTTCAAGTTTCAATGGAACAAACAGAGAACGCATGTAAAATATGAAGGCTGTTGGTGGATTGACACCGAACGCGCGCCAAATGCTAAACATAACCAAAAAAAGTATAAATCAACGATTGAAGTATTCATATTCAACTAATTGATTCCCATTTTTACTAAACCTTCTTTGTGCATTTTAATTGGTATACCAAGAAGAACAAACTCTTGACAGGCATTAAAAGCAGGTAAATGCTAATTACCTAATTTAGAGGTAGGCACAAACACTAGTTTTCTCATTATTTCAGGCACATTTTAGTATTCTAATGAACCAGTTGGTCCAATTTTACATCATTGACATTGTGGAGTGAAAATAATTTTTTGCAAATGAAGCACTGTTTTATGCCTAATTGTGAAAATAGTGAGGAAAACACTAACAAATATTTTGTTACTGTGCCTGTTGATGCAGAAACTAGAATACTTTGGTGGCAAGCTGCAGGATTTCCTCGAAGTTCGCTTCAAATAAAATCAAAAAGGCTACATTGCTGTGAAGATCATTTTAAGGTATTTCTTTTTTAATAACTTTCAAACTTTGTAATAACAATTATTGTTCTTGCAGATACCAGATGCTTTTGAGAATTGGGAGTATGCAAAATTTGCTGGTATCAGACCTATTATTAAAAGAGGAATTTTGCCTCAGGCAAAAATTTCACACAATGAGTCTCCTGCTACTGAAAATGGACAAAAGAAAAATTGAAGATGATGAAGAGAAAAGAAAAGAAATTAAGTTGTTGTGTTTGTAGGCCTTCATCGAGTAAAACTCTTTCTCCACAAAAAATTACAGAAATTTCACAAGAAGACAGAAATTTTATGCCTAGTCCTAGTTCGTGGATAGTAAGCCGTTCCAGTTCAACTAGCACATTAACTGTGTCACCTATTAAAGAAGTAGTTTCGCCTTGGAAGGTAGAATGTTTTGTACGAAGTCCTGCAATAACACTGTCTTCTCAAACATCAAGCACCTGTTCATCTGGTGAAGAATTTGCTCCGTCCACTGCATCTTCAGGATCAGAAGAATTATCAACAACAGGTGATATAGACTCAAAACAACAACCTTAATCATTGAACGACATTCTCGGTTCTATTTAGGCTTTCCTAAAGACATCTTTTGTCTCGAGACAATTATTTGTGAGAAAGTTAATGTGATTCATAGAGATGTTCTCATAACATTGAAAAAAATTCGATTAGATGATACATATTTTCGTCTTCATGTTGATTTCGAACTGAGTGTGAGTCAAGTCCAAAAAGTATTTGTCAAGTCTGTACCACTCATATCAGAAGTAATGAATAATTTTATTTTTTGGCCATCTTTAGATAAAATTCAAGATGTCTTACCTCTAACATTCAGAGCTAGGTATGCCAAAGTCCAAAGTATTATAGATTGCTTTGAGGTATAGATAGAAAAGCCATCACATCCTATTTTACAATCCAACACTTGGTCAGATTATAAACAGTGCAATACAGTGAAATTTTTAATCTCATGTACACCAAATGGGTTAATTAATTTTATATCACAAGCTTACCCTGGAAGGATAAGTGATAAAAATATTGTGGCAAAATCTGGGTATTTGACAAAAGTTCCTAGGGGTGCCCACATTCTGGCAGATAGAGGATTTAAACATGTACAAAATATGTTATTACAAAAAAATTGTACAATAATTCGGCTAGCATCTGTAAGTGGAAACGAACAAAGTTCTTCAAAAGATGTGAAAGAAAGTAGACAAATTGCATCCCTTCGAATTCATATTGAGAGAATGATCAATAGAGTTCGCGATTTTGAAATGCTGCGTCCACATGCATGTACAAATAATAATTTTTTGCCTTTCATGACACATTTTGTGATAATTGCTTGTGGTATTATAAATTTTCAGGAATCAATTATGTAAATACAACTAAAAAGTTTCAAATAATCATTATACTTGTAAATGATATGATAACATCGACAAAGTCGAAGTACCCTTCTGTCCAAATATGTCCACAAAGTGGAAAATATAAGGCATAAATTTGACAAAAATCAACTACTTCCCTGGCTAATACCACGAAGGACATTGAACTACATCAGACAGATATTTGTGCAACGTTCTTCCAAGAAGACCCAATTGCAAGTGCTTTAGGTAGTTGAAAATTCGATTATCCTTCGATTAGCAAGGGCAGTAGTTGTTTCTGTAAGATTTTTGCCTCATATTTTCCACTTTGTGGAAATATTTGGAGAGAAGGGTACTTCGACTCTGTCGTTGGTATCATGTATTTCTTTGTACTCTCCAGCAAACTTCCGAACTTTGTTCAAAACTCCATTATACATGTAGTATATGTATCCAATTCTCCCAAAATCTGTATACTCAAATCGATAAGCTACTCTGTGAACATTTTTGGAAAAGTGTAACATATTGAAAAGAGAAACATTCTCAATAAGAAATTGAAAAAACATGATTGTCCTGGAAATGGAAAAAACACTAAGATAAAATGAAGTTATTTTTGTAATATCTAACAGAAAACAACTACCATTACAAAAATAACTTCATTTTATCTTAAGGTTCTTTCCATTTCCTGGGAAATCATGTTTTTTCAATTTCTTATTGAGAATATTTCTCTTTTCAACATGAATACCTACATTCCATGAGGTTTACCTTGAACGACGGAAAAATGGCGACTAAAGTTTTCTTTCAGCCGCAGATGATTCTACAACTGAAATTGTGAACATCCCATTCATATTTCCAAATAAAAATCAAAATGTAACATATTGTTATAAAAATGATAATTATAAGTACAATGTGTTTCGTATTATTTTTATTATTGTTGTGAACAAGTCTAGCTCCATGTTGACTAGCCAATTATAATAAAAAAATTATTCATAATTTGTTTTTACATAGTGGTGAATCATGATTCAGAAGTAAAGAATAATTCCACCATTTTTAGAAAACAAACCAATTTGAAAGTCAACCATTTTGGCTTCTATAAAAACTTATTAAAATAAGGTGTAAGCTCAAATTGACTAATATTTGATTGTTTCAAACAGCCCTAGAACTATGCATTGAACTCTTCCTTGGTTGGATCTGTATAAATATTAAAATGTTTTATCATATCTAGAATATAGAAAATGGAATATTGGACGCCTGTGGTGACACTCAGTGAGAACAAAAAGTATTTTACCCCTTCACTACACAAGTAATTTAATTCCTAGATGCGCATTTCGATAACAAAGTTATCTGCATCGGTATGGATTACTAAACTAACTGTAAATCAGCATGCCAGTCTTATTTATATCAATTAATCAATTACCATGAGTTTATATTGTGTACTAGGGAGTGACCCTACCTGATGGACAGGTATCCAGTGAACAATACAACAAAGGCACTTATTTATTCCTTTACTGGTATCAAGTCAATAGTTAGTCAAATATGGACCATTATCATTTAAAGCAAGGGTTTCAAGCCCCTTTTTCGAATAGCAATACTTTCATAACAATCTTATTTTCTGTAATCATCAACAGGTTTTATTAATTTTAAATTTTGGAAACACTCTATTTATTTTCTCGCGAATATTTAGCAAGTGCCAAATATTCGCGGAAACGAACATTCTTAGATCTTTTGGTTTGGCCATAAATAATTACAATCTGAATAAAATAATGTAGCCAATTTATTGAGATTTCTATGAATTTTTGTATCTTAATTTTCTCTCTGTATACCTACTATATACTTTTAGTTTTTGTTCAATTTTTTATTGTATTGATGGTGCATATATTGTAGTTCTAAAATTTAGCCGAGGGTTGTCAGAGTAACTATCATTGATTCTCGATCTGTGTTTGTTACCTTCTGTTTTATTATTGCAAAAGGACACACATTTTCAAATTTGTAGGAGGTACCTATACTTTAGAATGGTGCCATTTTGTCTTAATTCAAGGGGTTTTGCGATTAATCTTACAGTAGTCAAATAGTAATGTGTTCCTTTGTTCCTAATTTTGTCTGTTCTTTCTTATCTTTGTTTTAGTTGAGATTTTATGTAAATCATAGTATTAGTTGAAAGATTTAGAGCATTTTTACTGCTGACTGATGTAGAAGTAGTGACAATCTACATTATATTGTTACTTTCTGTTTTATTATCGCAAAAGCAACTAGAATACCAATTTTCAAAGTTGTAGAACCGCTATTTGGAAGGTGTGTCTTAATGTTTCAAATGGTTTATGATTAATGTTACAGTTGTAAAATATGTTTTTACTAATTTTGGTGTTAAATTTTGTCTGTCATCTTTGTTATACCTACTTGAAATTTGATCTAGATGATGATGTTAATTGTTGAGATTTTAAGCATTTTAACTGGTGCTTTTCCCCTTTGTGGTGAATATTTATTAATATAATGAACACTATTGTATTAAATGTATGTAATACAGTTGTAGACTTTTAAATTATGAATAAATTTCTATTCTATTGATTTTTGGCTGCTTATTTGACAGTAGTTTGTGGATTTGTATAAACGAAAATTTATTTCTAGCTGTACTGAGTACAGAAAAAGGTTGAGTTTTCTAATTTTTATTTATTAAACTTTTCATAATTTTTCTTTTGCTAACTCAAGTCTATTTAAAGTAAGCTATGAGAATATAACGTGATGTACAATATTGAATGAAAGTTTGTTTTTGTGGAGGATATTCGTTTCTTGACATACCTTTTTGGGAATTTTAACCTTCCACAGTCTGAAAATGAAAAAATGTTAATTCAAAGAAATCTGTACAAGTGTAGAGGGGCAATAATCAATTTGCCCCGATCAGTTACTGCGTTTAGAAGACTGTTGTCTTGAAAACAGTTTATTATTTTCTCAGTAATGTATCGAATACTAAATTTGCCTAAAAACGAGAAATTTTTTTTTAAATTGACTAAAAATACTTCTCTTTTTTGAAAACGTTGACGTTTCGGAGACCTGTCTCCGTTATCAAAACTCGAAGGATGAAGACTTGCTAAAATTCTATTTTTGTCAGCTTGGATATGAAGGATTTGTTTTGACAAAGTCAAATTAAATCTGCCAAATATTTTTATATTGACATTTGCTGTCTGGATACATATAGGGTGTCTGATATTAATCAATCAATCTGTTATTTCTCAAATCTCTGATGTACAAATTATATAAAAAAACTTCTAGCTCAGGCTATTTATTTATTTATTCAATCAAGTACAAGTACAGAATTTGACACTAATTCAAAATGGTACAGCTAATCTAAATTTAACGGCAAACAAACAATAAACAAAAATATGTGTATATACAAAGACATTAGTGAGCTTAGTAACATGTCTATATAAATATTAGTAAAGGACAAGATAAAAATAAATTACATTGAATTAAATACTATTGCAAGTTTTCAGGTAGGAGTGACGGAGAATTTTAGTTATTTCTTAAATATGTAAAGAGGGATATTTAGCACGAAACAGCTGTCAAAGGTTAGAACTCTCGGAATTAAAACGAAATATACTCTATTTTCACTTAGATTCTGCTTGCGTTCCTCATAACGTATTAGAAACTTGATTGAACCTTGGGTTGGTCAGAACAACGAATTGTTGGCTGCCTGTCAATTTGTGGACAAACCTCTACTTTTGGATTCCTTGGTTCGTGTCAAATTAAGTTTCAACTAGTGACTGTAGATGTCATGAATAACTTACTGTTATAGTATGTGTTGCCTCACGGTATTAATTCTTGAGTGGATTCGTTTTGATTTCGAGAGCTCCATAAATCCTTTCTGATGAGTGCGTTAGCACGAAACAGCTGTCAAAGGTTAGAACTCTCGGAATTAAAACGAAATATACTCTATTTTCACTTATATATATATATATATATATATATATATATATATATATATATGATGAACGATGAATATTGGAGTTTTCTTGAAGCCTACAACAGAAAACGGTGCGACCATAAGTAGTACGATATGTTTGTATATAGAAAGTGTTGCAGGTTCTGGTGATCCTAGGGTTGGCATGAAATGATAATTTTTCTAATATCTCTGTACAATTTATGACACAATTTACAACTTTGAATAAAAATATGACATGGCATTAATTCGTCTCTGTTCTAAAGTTTCTAGGTTCAACAATGAAATTCTTGTTAGAGAGTCGAGACCGTGGAAGGAAAGTACAAGTTTCCAAACAAGAAAATTTGTGAACCGATTTTGTACTCTCTCGAAACGGTCCTTCTGGCAATCGTAAATTGGTGATCAAATTATACTATTATATTTCAGAATTCTTCGAACAAGTGAAATATACAACATCTTAATTGCATTCTGATCAGAAATATTTGTAGCTTGCCTCTTTATAAAACCCACCATTCTGAGAGATTTATTACAAATATTGTAAATATGATCGTTGAAATAGAGTTCTTTATAAAATATTATCCCTAAATCACTAATACTAGTTACAGCTTGCAAATCAACCCCATCAACAGTATAGTTGTAAATAGTTGGATTGAGTGTTTTATAAAAACGCATGATTTTACACTTATCAATATTGATTTTCAAATAATTTTGTTTAGAGTAATTGGTGAAATTGATTAAATAATCCTGAATTATCTTCAGATGATACAGTCGATCATCTTCAGAGATACAACTCTGTAGAATTTGGGATCATAAAGTAAATTTTACAATTTTTTAAAGGATCAATAACATCATTGTGGGATACCTGAGGAACTCCAGAGGTAACATTTATTGATTTAAAAGTAGAATCTCCTATTTTCACTTTCTGATTACGCTTGGCCAGATGAGAAGTAATAAAATTTAAAAAAAAACTGCCATCCACACAGAGTGCTTTCAAATCACATCGACCTGAAAACCTTGTTCTAGTTTATTACATAAAAAATTTTGTATGATTCCTGAATTGGTAGCTGTAGAGCGATTTTTAAAAAAACATGTTCATTAACAATAATATGCTTAAAATTGGAAAAAAATTCGTCTGTTAATATTGACAAACATTTTCGGAATACATGACATTTTAGATATACCTCTGTAGTTTTCAATGTTGCTTTAACTACCCGACTTGAATATTGGTGATAACAGTGATGATTTCCATATGATCGGAAATGTTCCATCATCAAACGATCTTTGAAAAATAATTTCATGTGGTGTGGATAATACTCGGCAGCACTGTTTGAGAAGTAACGGAGGAATTCCATCGGGGCCAGCACTTTTGTTTTTGTCCAAGTTAATTACCTTATTCTCGATTTCCTCTGTGCTGAACGTGTGAAATGTAAGCACTGAACTAGACTGAGACGTATCCAGTGTTGGAGTATTTGTAACATCAACCAATTTGGAGAAACACGACTGAAAGTGGTTAGCAAATGCATTAACTGTTTATTTTGAAGTTTCTGAAGTTTTCCCTCTGCACTCCATTATTTTTGGTCTTTCCTAAGGGAATTCAATATGACCAAAAATATTTAATGTTGTCGGATATAATATTTTTATAATATATTAATAATATATATTAAATTTTTTTTGGCCATAGCCCTCTAGCAAACCGTAGACACGTGTTTCGAGCTTGTTGGCTTTCCATTCATTTGTGATATCTATTAGAAGACCCTGACTTCCAGAGCTACAATGCCATTAATGTCACCACGGAGACAGCCATAGCTATCTGTGTTTCATCAGAGTCCAATAATAAAATAAAATAGTGGATTAGTGAGTGGAACTGTATGAAAACACAAAGAATAAAAAGTTATTGGACATAAGAGATGAATAAAGTATCTATCTATCATAGCCCTCTAGCAAACCATAAACACATGTTTCGAGCTTTTTGGCTTTGGTCAGTATGGTGTAGACAAGTGTAAGGATGATCAACAATCAGCTGCAAGTAAAATCAGAAACAAACGGAGTTAAAACAGAAAGCCAACCGTTCATTTATGAAATCGGTTAGAAGACCCTGACTTCCAGAGCTACAACTAACGTCACCACGGAGCCAGCTATAGCTATCTGCATGACATCCGAGTCCAAGAATAATAACCGATATCACATATGACTCCATTTGTTTCTGATTATACTTGCAGCCGAGTGTTGCTCATCCTTACAGTTGGCTACACCGTACTGACCAAAGCCACCAAGCTCGAAACACGTGTCTACAGTTTGCTAGACTTCTTCTTTTTGTGTTTTCATCCCCTCACTAGTCCACTTTTTTAATGATTAAATTTGAATAAATTATGATTTTTGATTCACAGATAACTTGCAACTAATTGCGGGTAGATGGCCTTAATCCAGAATTCTTTAGCTAAATCTAGAATATCTACAATTTCATTTTCATTGAAAGTAACTTCTATTATTTGAACTTCTTCGTTTGCCTCGAATTCAGAAGCCACACAAAAAAGTCCTTTTTTTCTTCCAGAAAAAAACATTTGCAATTGTATCTGGAAATAAAATTTCTTTGCAATAACATCATCTTTAACATATCGTCCGATACTTTTGTATGAAAACGGGCACTTCACTTCGATAACGTATTCCTCCGTAATTCCATCAGGTGAAGCACCAAAAATGGGGTATGTTTTATTGAGAAACAACCCAGCTTTGCAAATTTTCAATGTTTTCAAACGTCCAACTACTTGTAACACCTGAGGTTCACGATTTTTTCCTCGAACAATAGCCTCTGTTTCAATAGGATTTTGTGCGCCCAAAATCCTTTCTCTCAAAGTGCCTTCCAAGGTTTTGGACCTTGCTGCTTCGTATACGATTGATGCAGTAATTCTTGCAAATCGCATCTCAAACCATATGGGATTAACTGTCTGACCTCGACTGTTTTTTTCAATAGTGTTTATTAAATTGTCATTTAGTAAACTTTTGCCAAATTGTAAAAAAAATTCTACTGTTTTGTCCACATCAGATTTCAGAAATGTCGTCCACAAACTATGCATTGAACCCTGATTTTTTGGTTGTTCATAAAATTGAAAAACAATTCCTTTTTTCTCTTGAACGGAATCGACGACAGACTGGACATACTCCAAATCAGGTTCCTTCAGGACAATCGGTTTTCCAAGGATAGTGGCTATATCATCATCAACAATATCAGCCTTTGCAAGTTTTGATCCTTGCCAACAGGGTCGGACTGGACTGGGCGGCAGTTGCCGCCTGGGCCAACCTTAGAAAATGTGGGGGGCCAAAAGCAAAATGTGGGGCCAAATACAAAATGACACAAACACAACTAAATGGTAAACACTTCCACTGATCATTGACCCTTATCCCTTATCATCTTCAAGTTGATAGTAATCGTTAAGGTTCATATAAAGTCAAATATTTCGCGTTTCTGAACTGTAAGATGGCACTGACAAGATATATTTTTCTTACCATAATGACAGCGATCTTTCATAATATTTTCAAATAAATTAGTTTTCTGCTGAAATACCTACCGAATATTTAACGGTCAACCCTACTGCAAATGCATTGGTGCCAAATCTCAATATTATTCGGAGTACTGCGAAATAGCTCACAGGATTACTAATCATTATCTGGTATTAATTGTGGTAATGTGGTTCAATGCATTATGTAGCTATTTTGTCAAGGGGGTTGTGAGAGGAAAGGATACGCCATCTTCTCTCTTCTATTATTCTTTCCATTTTGAAGTGGACTAGTAACGATTGTATCCATACCTTTTCTACCGTTTGTAATTTGGTGGTTTATTTCATTGTTTTTCGGAATTATAAGTTTATTGTTATGTTTTTGAGCTATGTTTTCAAGGTTCTTTCTTTCTTTTCTTTTCTTCTTTTTCCAGCTCTTCTTATATGCTTATTGTTCAGTGGTCTACGAAATATTTCAGTTTTGCAGTATCTCCGTTTTTTTTTTGGGAAAGTAGATTTCGCGGGCCTCATTTCGTTTGAAGCTGGTTTATTCTTTTTCTTACAGTTTGGTTTATTGATGATGCCTGAGCCGTCGGTTTTCCTGTGGAAGATATTGGAAATCTTTGGTATTGCCCTTTTTTTCCGGTTCACCTGTATATTATTTATTGTATTCATTTCGTTTGTATTTCTGATATTCGGGGTTGCAGTGCCCATGGGTTTGTTATAGATATAGTCAGTCCGCCCTTGATCTTGCTTGGATTAGATTTGCTTTTAGCACAAACAACAATATTGTTGGTAAAATTCAAAAAGAGCAGCTAATATGAACAACTCACTTTAATTCATTTTTATCAATATTTTTCAACTTTGTGAGCCGAACTCTGCCTATTATGCCGTTATTTTTTATGTATATAATATAAAGTTATTTAAAAACAACTGGAATGGACAGTAAAGACGCTATTATGGTTATAATTATTATTTTTCAATTGTTTTGCATCCTGTTTTATTTCCAAAACTGATATTTTAAATCGCAAAACACAAAACTTATTACTTACATACTTCTTCAATTGTGTCCAAAGACTCCAAGGCTTGAGGCGGACCAATCCAACATCCAACTAATGAACTGACAAACCCCTATCGACGTAACTTTCATTTTCGAAAAATTACATCGGTTACCGCTGTCTAGAACTATTGGCAACGCTATACAGTAAATATGACAGTGACAATAATTCTGTGCTATACCTTGTGGACAGTAGCAGAACTGTTTTTGTCTTTTCGTTCATGTACTACAGAGGAATCACTTACTGGAGCAATTTACCGTTTTTTGTCCGAGGTTTTGAAAATCATTATTGAAAATATAAATCGTTTGATTTTATTTCTGAAAAATAGTATGAATAATTCCTCAATGTTCAGTATTTTAAATTTTATATAGATATTACTTGCAAAAGCGATTCTTCTCAACTATCTTTGATTATATAACAAGATTTTCAGAATCTTTTGAAGTAGAAAATTCTGAAAAAAATCGTGATAATCTTTTACATTGACATTGATGTCATGATATTTGAAATGGAATCTGATGAATGGTTTTTGTACCATAACAAAACCCCTGAAAGCAAACTTTTGTTGTAGTGTTGTAGTGTTCTCTATATTTCACATTTATTAAAATTATTTTATTTTCTATTCCTCCTCCCTACCTATCGCTTTTATTTTTATATATTACGAATATTTACATTTTTTCTGGAATCCTAAAAAGCTTTTACTTGTGTTTTAACTTAAATACCCTTTTTATATTTTGTTTGTTATTTTAAAAATATATCTTTGTAATTTAGTAGTTTTATTGATAAAAGTTGGCAAATGACGGAGGTCCAAACTCATTATGATGATTTTTTTTAATGGGGAAGTGGTGGGCCAAAACTTGTTATAAATAAGATTTTTTTCAGTGGGGAAGTGTTGGGCCAAATAGGTACACTGCCACGTGGGCCAAATGGTCCCAGTCCGGCTCTGCTTGCCAATAACATTTGGTGGACGTAACAGAGGGCTCTTCACTTCTACGGTGGATCCAAAATAAAAATGCAATGCAATGTTTACATCCTCCTGTAATAAGTAATGATTTGAAGTGAAAATAATAATTAATTTGTGTATATTAGTTACCCTGTGCTGCTACGCAATCCAAGCAATCTGCCGAAACTATGGTCTGTTCTTTTTCATCAATAACTACTTTGATTAAATAAGGTTTTTTTTTTAATTTTATGCTCAGGAGTAATCTTCCCCTGGACCGTACAAAACGATCCTTGACGTTTGAGTTCCACGTAACAAATTGCATTATCTCCATACGATTCTTTTGCAGCACTGATATGAAATAGATAAATTAAATTAGAATAAAAATAAGTAAGAAGTACCATACCAACTTTTTGGTTTTTTCATGCCGTACTTCAGCACTCATAAATTTGATATTATTAGCAAAAAAGTCACTGATCATTTCGCTTGTTGCTTCAGGTAGATTATTAGAATCTGCCTTCTCAAATCCCACAGTCAATCTATTAGACATTTGGATTACAAAATGTAATACAAATTCAAAACACCTCACTGACAACTGCTTATAAATAAACAACAAAAGTTTTATATTTTGTGGTAGTTCAGAAGTCTCATTTTGCTGTCAATGTCAATGCTCTACCAAGGTTGCCATTTAACAAGAAAACTTTCAAGTTTAAATTACTTGAGTTTCCCGCCAAAAAATGAAAATATTGTTTTTTTTGGCGAAAAGAGAAAGAAAAAAAAATGTTTCTTATGATTTTATTATATTTTAATGTTATCTTTCTTAGAAAATGTAATAAAAAAAATCGATGAGAAAGACCCATTATCACCTATAATATAAAGAATCAGAATTAGCCTATGACAAGTGGAAATTATATACTTAATACTATTATTCAGTATATTTACCACCTGATGAATTGATGCATGCTACATCATCGTCAGTAAATTGCTCTGAAACGCGTTTTGGTAGCCATGTTTTGAATAATGTATCATTGCTCACATCCACCAATATTAATAAAATGGATTTACCGAATCGAGTAGAACAAACTGACATACTCTTAATTGGGTAAGCTTCATTCATTGGCAATGATGATATCACCCTCTGCTCTAATACTTCTATCTCCTTTTTAATCATGAAATTGATTTTTTGTAAATCTACTTTTGAAACTGACATGATGAAAATGTATAAGGAAAATATAAATAATTTCCAAAAGAAAAACACACTCACTATACTTTATATTGGAAACTAACTCTTCACCACTTGCGCTAACTGCTATGGTAATATTTTTCTATTGAATCCGCATCAAATTCATTTCTTTTATAATGAAAAGTAAACAACCCCCACTATGAACCAAAGTTGCGCCCTCTGACACCCACCAACGTGGCCCGAAGGTCATGTCTGACGTCATGGTGGTGGGGGTAAAGTGGTGGGGGGAGGCCGAGAACCGGTTCAAATCTCAAGGTCGAACACATAATACATTTCAAGGTCACTGATGACGTCATAGTGGTGGGGGAGGTCGAGAACCGGTTGTATGTCCATTTCGCACCAACACCGCATCGATAAAGAGAGGGCTGAGCGTGAATAAATCAGTGTTTGCATATCTGACTGTTGCTCCGTAGTGTACGGCTGTGTGCATTCTCAGATGTAGTCATGAACATTGAAAGTCTACTGGAAAAGCATTTGGCAAATATAAGAATACTTCAAATGGAAATTCAACAGTATGAAGAAAAAATTGAAATGATGAAGAAATTCGACAATATAACGTTGGAGATGGTGAGAGCGTGCCATGATGTTTCCACAGAACCACGAAATTGCATCAATTACAGTGTGTACCGTTATGAAAAATATACCTGTCCTAATAAAAAAAATGACAAATGTGTATTTTTTTCTTCATAAACCCATTCAAAGATTTAATTATGCTGGGACTCTGTCACCAAGTGTACATATAGGCTATGACTGATCCACGTAATTGAAAAGTCAATTGAAGGTGGTAATGAGCAATAGTGTATGGAAAAATCTAAATACCACTGTGTTTGAAGATGACCAAAGCTTTTGGCTATCTTCAAACAGAGTGTTTTATTTAACTATAGTGTAATTGAAATAGGCAATTTCAAGTATATGAAGAGTACTTGAGAGGCAAAGTACACAAGGTCATATCCGCAATACCGACACTGCATGTAATAAGCAATTGGTATGTGTAATGAGCAATTAGTGAAGTACTTGAGAGGCACACAAGGCCAATAAGCAATTGTGTTTTGAAAAAAAACTAACCACTTGCAAGTACATATACAAACTCTATCTACAATTACCCACATCTTTTTTATATTGAATCTGCATCAAATTCATTTCTTTTATAATGAAAAGTAAACAACCCCCACTATGAACCAAAGTTGCGCCCTCTGACACCCACCAACGTGGCCCGAAGGTCATGTCTGACATCATGGTGGTGGGGGGAGGCCTAGAACCGGTTCAAATCTCAAGGTCGAACACATAATACATTTCAAGGTCACTGATGACGTCATAGTGATGAGTCATACACCTGAAGGTCATAGTCACTCTCATTACTGGCTCTAATTACTTGCTCTAATTACATCTGGAACCGGCCCTCTATATCTACTCTAGAATTATTTTACTCTTGGCAACACCGCTTGTGACAGACACCGGCCGTGGCGGCCAATGTACCTTGTCGTTTTGTGTTGATGAAGTGTTGTTACAAATTTTCCAGTGCGTTTTCGTGATTTTTGTCCTGCTTAAACAACTTAAAGTTACATTTGGAATATTTTTCAAAATAGTGCAGTGGTTTAGTGAGGCACAATGTCGAAATACTGCTTTGTTTGCAAAACAAATGATAGTTAACAAACATTCCACAGGTGAGGTTCCAGTGGCGTCGAATGCATGATGCAAATCATGCAATTAAACGTATTCGTCAAATATAATATTGGAGGTCAAAGAAACTCATTCAAAATTACAGATGCCTATGGCAAAGTGGTGAATTCCTCAATGTTTGTTATAAATATCTGTAAGCAGGGGGAAAAAACATTGAGGCTCATGAAAGGAAAATTGAATTTATTTTCCAATAATATTGACATTGTTAAAATTCTAACAGTGGGGACAATTAATTATATACCAAAGGACCAAAGGACGTGCTTAAAATTTTTGGAAATCATTTCTTTGAGGAAGAGCCTTTATCAAACCATAGTTATGCCTTGGTAAAGGCATTACTTCAAATTTTTGTCAAAATCCGAATATACCATGAATTGTCAATAAGCGGAACTGACAAAGAAGAAAGGGTCAGGTCTCTTTTGACAAAGACAGTTTTATTTAAAAATCAATAAATACCAAGTGTAAAATCAACATTAACACAGGAATTAAAATATTTATTGAATGAAATATATGTTTATACCACACGTTATTATTACAAATTGGCAAATATCACTATTATTCATTTAATTTTAAGCCTAATATACAATATTACAAATGTATTAATATAAAGTTTCAAAGTGTATGTGAAAGAATGATTCTCAAGAAAGCTCAGTACATGAGGATTTCAACACTTGGTATTTATTGATTTTTAAATAAAACTGTCTTTGTCAAAAGAGACCTGACCCTTTCTACTTTGCCAGTTCCGCTTATTGGCAATTCATGGTATATTCGGATTTTGAAAAAAAATTGAAGTATTGCCTTTTCCGAGGCATAACTACGGTTTGATAAAGGCTCTTCTTCAAAGAAATGATTTCCAAAAATTCCAAGCAAGTCCATTGGTATATCATTAATTGTCCTCACTGTTAGAATTTTAACAATATCAAAATTATAGGAAAATAAATCAATGTTTTTTCCCCGTGCTTACAGATATTTATAACAAACATTGAGGCATTCACCATTTTGCCATAGGCTTTTTTTATCTGTAATTTTGAATGAGTTTCTTTGTCCTCCAATATTATATTTGACGAATACGTTTGATTGCATGATTTGCATCTTGCATTCGACGCCACTGGAACCTCGCCTGAGGAATGTTTGTTTACTATAATTTGTTTTGCAAAACAGTATTTCTACATTTTGTCTCACTAAACCACTGCACTATTTTGAAAAATACTACAAATGTAACTTTAAGTTGTTTAAGCAGGACAAAAACCACGAAAACACACAGGAAAATTTTAACAACACTTCATCAACACAAAACACTTGCACTTGCAATTGCGTAATCTGATGCTTTGAGGAACGTTGCACAAGTATCTGTTACATTTAATTCAATCCCCGTCGTGGTCTTAGCCAGGAGAGTAGTTGTTTTCTGACAGGTACTTGCCATATGAATGAACTGGTCCAAAATTTAGGAAGGATCATACTCAACAGAATAAACAATTTTTACAAAAACAGGAAATGGGTTCTGAAAAAATAGATGTTGGAAAGGGTTTTCTTAACTCATAGGGCCAGTTGCATAAAGTATTTAACAGACAAATAAATATTTGATTTGATGATTACCTACTATGGCAACGCATGTCTCAGCTCACCAGTTATGTTACCTACGTTAATAGAGGGCTTTATGCAACTGGTCCATATTTATTCAAATATTCTTATTGATTCGTTGAAACTTAATCTACACAGCATAAACCCCCAGACTCCAAACTTGAAATATAGTCAAGGAACTTGTTACCTCTCTCGGATTAATTACTTTAGACCATAAATAATACTTTATTTTTGATAGCTGAAAACTCCTAGAATCCAACTAAGGAACGAATATCATCATAAATCACAAAACCAATCCGCTATCTTGAATCCCAAAATTTTGATAAAAAGTTATTTGCTGCTAACCCCCGGCTTTTTATTGACCCTAGGAATTTTAAGACAAAACCGCGAAATAACTTGTTGCAGCTCACAGGTACTGCATTTGCATAAGTAATTTTGACCCCCTTAAAAAGCACGGCACTGTGCTAGAGGTGTTTTGTTTTGGTTCGAAACAAAACAGTTTCCGCAAGAATTATCTACGGTTCAGTGAATATGATGTTTACGTAGCATCGGGCCCATCTATGTTTACTTATTGATCTGAGGTAAAAATAGACAATGTATGAGGTGAAAAAAAATTAATAACTTGATTCAATTCACAAACTCGTGATAAGTCAAACAATTACATTAAATTACAGCAAAAACTACTTGTTGGTTTGTGCAGTTTCCAATTGCATGCATTGTTGGTATGAGACCTGTCACAGGTTACAAGTTTATCCGTTTTGTTCACATCACAGGTGCACAATAGGGAATATGCATAATTTATTTTTATTTGTTTAATCAATTTTTTACTTCGTTACAACATAGTAAAAAATATAAATACGATTGAAAGTCTTGGAATTAATTTTTACAATAATATATAAAATACTGATTGAATTTGACCTATTTGAACGCTTCCATTTTCGCGCGCTGTGGATGACGTCACATAGCGCTATCAGTTTCTTCAGTGTCGTTCGTTTGACGTACTCTGATTGCTCTACTTGCTTGAAGTTGATATTTTATAAAAGAGTAAGACAAATGCAGTACAAGTGTTAGATAGAGATGAACATATGTGAAAGTGATCTCGATCAACCAGAGCAGTCTTCAATGAACAAGCCTTTCTATAGTTATGGCCATTGACACTATTGACAGTTATTAATTAGGTTAGGAATTTGCAGTTTTATGGCCGTTTGCACGGGTGCTCCTGTAGTTAAATAAGGTGATGCTTAACTTTAAGTGAATCTTAACTATAGATATTTCGTTGCAGGGGTATCAAATGAGTACATAAGGTAAGCTTAAATTGTTGGTGAGTTAAGTCCAGGATTTTCACAGTTTAAGTGGATAAGTTCCACCTAGGTATGTAGAAAAGATGGATGTTTTTGTTTTTCCGGAAAATAATGTTATTTTCGATGAAGACAATGATCTTGATGATATAATTATGATAATACATGGAATTTCTAGACGAATATATAATCGTGCAGAATATTTCCATAGTTTTGATGACCTCACCTTTTTCACAAGATTTCGAGTAACAAAACCGAGGGGGAAGTAACTCTTTCATTAGGTGTACATCATAACATTTTCATTACTTCATTAATCTTTTCATATTCAACTTAAAATCGAAATCTATGTTTCTGGGGATCCGTGATATGATTTTTTTCGGTTCCAAGTTGGCAAATTTATGCCGTCTGACAATCGGTAAGTGATCGCCTCGGTGATCGCTGAGGCCGGTGAGCAGACGCGGATTTTAATCAGTGATTTTCCGATGAATAGTATAACATCATTAATGGTAATTATTTTTCATTAGAGTTAATTACTGCATTATTTTCATTAGGTGTACAAAAAATGGCTAGTTACTTCCCCCTCGAACAAAACCAACTGCAATATTTATACTAAATGAAGTTGAAGCTGAAATTGAGCATCCTTATGATTTGTAAGTACCTATTCATATTGATACCTTATCAATTAACTGTAAAAATCTTATTTCTGATTACAGAAATAACAGTGTAGCTCCAATGAATCAGCTATTGATATTTTTGCGATTATGTGCTACGGGAAACCATTTAGCTTCTATTGGGGACTTTGGGGGTGTCCATTTGTCAACTGTATCACGGATAACAAAAAGGGTGGGAAGAGCATTGGCAGGAAGAAGCAGACAGTTTATTCGAATGCCTGAAATGGTGGAAGATATTAATCAAGGGCAGTTGGAGTTTTATGAGATAGCGCGTTTCCCCCGTGTAATTGGTGCAGTGGATGGAACTCACATAAGAATTCAGTCTCCAGGTGTGAATGTCAGGTTTTTTTGGTGAAACATTTTTTGTTGTTTCAACTTACCTATTTAGATTGATTTATCAACCTTCTGTTCCTGAACTAAACATGAATGTGGATAAATGCATTTTAATGTGATTTATCGTAGGAGGGGATGATGCAGAAATCTTCAGGAATCGAAAAGGGTACTTTTCATTAAATGTCCAGACTGTAGCAAGTGCAACTTTAAAGATCCTAGATTTAGTGGTAAGATGGCCTGGCTCCACACATGATAGTACAATATTCAACAACAGCAGATTAAAGCAAAGATTCGAGAATAATTCATTTCCAAATAGTGTATTACTTGGTGAGTTGTGATATAAAATACTTTTCAAGACTGACCAAAGAACATAAATTCTGAAGACTTTTTAATTACTTTTCTTGTTCTATATTTATTTGCAGGGGACAGTGGATACTATCTTAAACCTTATCTCATGACTCCACTGTTGAATCCAAATACTCCTGCTGAACAGCTTTATAATGAGTCCATCATTAGGACTCGCAACACTGTAGAGAGGCAAATAGGAGTTTGGAAAAGGAGATTCCCCATATTGGCTTACGGCTGTCGCTTGAAACTTGAAACAACTTTAGAAATAATAATTGCTACTGGTGTTCTGCATAATATTTGCAGACAAAATAATGAAGGTGACCCTCCAGATCCAGAAGATTTAGAATTATTCGTGAATGTGATGGAGGTCGATGAAGTGCCACATATTCCACCTTACCAAGAACATCATGCTGCTCTTGCATTTCAGACACAGAGGAGTTTCATCAATGATTATTTTTCAAATTTAGAATAATCTGTTAAATACATGAATAAATACCCATATAAAACATCAAAATATGAAAATATGTTTTTATTTACTCCAGAGCAGGGCATATAACTGAAAAAATAAATAACATTCTGTTAAACACATTAAATAAAACAACTTATCATATAGATTTTGGAATAAATTTGTCAGACAAACCCAGTTAATTTTTAAATTAATTTGTGAATATTAATTCGAGAAGTTCCTAGCTAGTTTCAAATTTTCTATTTCAGATTTTTTCATTTCTATATATAGCAATAATTTCTGTTTTTGTAGATCAAAAATCTCGTCGATTCATATTTTCTTTTTCAACTTCATATAATTCATTTTTTATTCTAGCCAATTTTAAATATTCTTCAGCCAATTGGCTTGATGAGAGTAGTTGTATGTTTGGTCTTCTTCTTTTTGTCCATTTATGTTTTATTTCGTCAGTTATGGGTTGGCCTAATTTATTGGCAGAAAAGTCTCCCCAGTCTGTCTAGAAAAATATAAAAAATTATCAACTTCTCATGTACGAAATAGAATTATTTGAATAACAAGTTATTTTTTCAACCAGGTAGTATAGCAGCAGATTGAATGCACTTGTTTGAATAAGATAGCAGATGCTATCAAACTACAATCTGTTTTGATATGATACATCTGTGGAATACAATGAATGATGACTTACTTCTTTATCAATCATAATTGAAATCTGAGAGATAATGAAAGTTTTTTAGGTTCGCTCTTATTTCCTCATCCCATGATATTGTTAAACATCATGGCATAAGGAAATATGTATAATATCCAATTACATGTCAGAACTTACTTTTTGTGGTGTCTTGTGTGCTGGTGTCTTTGGTAGTTTTCTTGGATTGAGCTTTGGTTTTCCTGATTCAGTCTGAAATGCATTAACAATTAATTTGGAGGTTGTAGAAGATGGAGTAACATGATACTTATGTTTCAGACTTCCTTTGTCTTAAAATGGGTTGAAAGATTTTTACTTCATTCGCTTTTTCACAACGTTTCAATTGCTTGTATCTGCAATCGTCATCAGGTGAATACAGTATTTACCTGAGGGTGATTGCTGATACAAGCAATTGAAACATGAAAACGTGAAAGAAGTAAAAAAAATTCAACCCATTTTAAGACAATGGACGTCCGAGACACAAGTAATCCACAATTAATTTGTTATGTTAATATGTTGTTAAATTCTGGCATTCATCTTGAAATGTACATATAAAAAAGATAGAGCAAACACTTCATCAATTAAACAAAGAATTGCTGTATCATACCATAATAATAATAAAGTTTATTCATAATAGATTACAATTTTTTTATAATACAATATGTAAGGTATGAATAAACTAGACAATTTCCTCACGAAGTGGAACTTGTAGTGAGGTGAGAAATATACATATATATGAATATAAAAACATTAAATTGAACAATTCAAATAAAATGATTGAAATGAAACTATTGAGTTGAAAGTTTCATACATTTATCATGTTGTAAAAAAAATTACGATATTTTTTAAATATCCAATCCTTTACTTTAATTTTGTATGAATAAAAAGATTTCGTTTTTATAATCTCTTTTGGAACTATATCGAAAACTTTTCCTATAATATTTTTATAATTTCTGGTAGATTTATTTTTATTGAGTTTATTTTTTAAAGTTATATTATTTTTATATCTAGTGTTATATGAATGATTACTAAAATTGATGCAATTTTTGTTTTTGAAGATATAAATCAACATTCTATATACAAATAACTGGACAATATCAAATTTTCTACTTAGTTTATAAAGTTCATCAGAAGGAAACATAAAATTTCGATTATAAATTATTTTTAAAATGTGTCTTTGTATCACTTCCAAATTATACATTAAATTTTGTTTTACTCCACCCCATCCAAGAATGCCATATATTGGAGAATTAATTATATGTGTTACAACTTACCAAAATGTGGATAGTTGGAATTGTTTGAGTAACGCTAATATCAGCTTGTAACTCATACTCCTTTTCATGGGTAATCTGTGAATACGAATGTTCTTGGATGCAGCCATCTGTTTCTATAATTTCGTAATTCAGTGATGTTTCATTTGATTGTTCTGCTTCTGCAATGGTATTAGACTTATCTCTGGTACCTAGTTCGTCCATGATGTTATAATCAGAATCAAAAGGATTATCAAGTCCATACACCGTCTTTTGGTTAATTAATCCTAATACTAATTCAGTTGTGGTGTCCTTAGGATTATAATCAGATCTCCCTCCCCCAGTTCTGACAATTGATTTCTTTTCATCTGCAACCTCTTTTCTTACGTTTTTCTTTATGTTGTCATAAAGTTTTCTTAAAGATTCCTTTGTCCTTGGGTGATTTTCTGGCGATTGTGAATTGAATACAGAGGTGACTTTATCCCAGGCTTCATCCTTCTGCCGCCAAGTTACCGCATCGGTTTTTTTATTCTCTATAACAGCCTTGAAATTACTAATGATGTTCAAGAGGGCTGTTTTTTCTTTGACTGAGAAGTTAGGAGCTCTTTTCTTGGGGTTCTCACTCATCATGTACTTTTACTAGTACTATATTAGGTAAATTCAACTTATAGATTTTGTATTCCCGTGATACCTATTTTAATAATTTTTATGTCGATCAAAATATCAGCAATAATTTGAGTAATTTGACATAACCTTCAACCTTCACTCTTCAATCTTCAATACAGTTGAAATGGAAAAGTCACTAAAGTTACTAGCTTTCGGCGGCGTTGTCATATCTTATTGCGGCTTAGCTGAGTTTTTGTTAAGTTGGAGTGTAGCAAACAGATTCAACTCTACGGAGCACCTCAAATATAAGTGGAACGTAGTTAAGGAATACTTTTAAGGTCAATCCGTGCAAACGGCCATTAATCGCTATTACGATAATGGAAAATGCTAAAAAAAACATCTTATAGGTATTGTTTAGTACCGGAATGCCAAAACACAATTATAAGTACACCAAGTAAAGTATTTTTTTCTGTTCCAAGAGATGCGAAAATACATAAACAATGGTGTAAGGTTATGAGAAGAGGCGAAGTATCTCCAATATCACATTTACATTGTTATGAAGATCATTTCAATGTGAGTACATTGTATTTCGATAGTTAACATGAAGTGAATTGATCAGAAGTAAGTTTTGTATGCATAAATGTTTTGTATATACCTACCTTACCTAAATTACAAAAGGAAAACTATCATTTGATAAACTATTACTACTTATCAGCTCAGATATTGTCGGATTGTGCTTTGACAAAACCGCTTTCAGTCATTTCTCTTGATAATTTACAATTGTCGCAAGACCAAAATCGAACTATGTAATGGAAAACACTACAAATATATAAATAAAAACAAATTTTCTATGAAAGACGACTAGCACAGTATGAATATCAACACAGATAAATTTCATAACGTGCAATGTGACGTCATTCTTCGTTTCGACCAATGGTGATGCGTTTCGCAAATTTGAATTCCGCGCGCTTATTATGCACTTTTTGATTGAAGTTTTATGGAGTTAAATACTAACTAAATAATAATCTAATGGATTAGGTGAAATTTCGAGACAATAAAGTATATGTGGTAAAAAAATCAAGTAAATTTATATCACTTGCATATTCCCTATTGGCTCGTTTCATGATTTTTTTATGATCTCATCTGACAGAATATGTACCTAGTTTTATTGATGCACTCGTGGGAGGTAATTCTTTTACAGATTTTTTTTCCATGGTGATACATTTAAATCAAATTTAACCACAAAGCGATTTTCTTAGAATTCTTGCTGATTTTTTGATAACATCTTACTAAATCTACAACCTCGGCAAGAGTCACGCTTGTGAAAAACTAATGTAGGTTTGTTGGCTTCCAGTCGAACAGAAAACTGTATTTCTTTGTTAAAGGTGTCCCCTAAATAGTTTTTTATGTCAACATTATTAACCGCCATTTCTAATGGTAATTGCGGCTATTTACATCAATACAATTGGCAATAATTTGTCTACATTTGACATAATTTTTTTCTTTTGTAAAAACTTTTCCTTCTTTACGTCTTTAAACTGTTTTCAGACTTTAGATTTTTTTATTTCTTTGATATTTTCGTTCATAAGAGCGTAGACAATTTGCATGGTAATAAATATCAGCTGCAAAGATGGATTCATTAGTTTTAAAATCCGCAATTCTAGTAAAACCTTGATCTTTAAAATCAAAAGCAGTTTCTAGCAATGTTTCTGCCCTATTTTTCTCACAAATTCGAATTTTTTACCTAGCCAAATCTTACCACAAATAATACAATTTATTGTTTCCTCTTTGTTTACATCAGAGGTTGAAGGTCTAGCTGTACTTTTTGATCGTGTAAATTTATCGTATCTTACTGAAGAAGTTCCTTCACGTAAGTCCTGCTTGTCCGATTTTTTTTTTTGTTAATTTAACAATTCGATTTATTTCCCAGAATGCCTGTCTTGTGATTTCTGTTATGTATGACACCCCATGCTTAGAGTAAGGTATTTTATTAAAGCAATTATTAGTTGGTTACTGCTATTGTTCAATGATATTCTTGGTAAGGAATGAAGATTGGACGATATTTTCACTTTTTTGTCACGGCAACAAGCGTTGGTCATGTGATAAGAAAATAGCTCATCCCTGGGATACACTTTTAAATCTTTCAAAAACAAAGTATTTTCGTTCACTAGGTGCCCACCGAATCCGCGCACATCCATGACTATCAGTTTTATTATGTTGTTGACAAATTATGCATATTTTATATTAAATTCCATATTTGCAAAACGCTAATCACTAATATTGCACCACTAGACAACCAAAAACGGTTCAAGCCTTAACAATTAAGTTCGTATTGACCATCATGAGTGATCGTGCATCACGTGCTGGGACAATGTTGCCACATTTAGAATGGCATATTCAAACTTTAGACAAAATTTTAATTTTTATTTATTTTCAGTTTTATGGATCAGAATTTATTTTAATTCCAGTTAATGGTAAAAACGATCGAATTAGACCAATATTTATATTACTCATCGTGTCCCCAAATAAGGACAACCTATTAAAACATTATTTATGTTGAGCTCTGTGTGTTTTCACAGCAATCTTCTATCTCACTCTGATTAGGAATGTATATTATTTCAAAAGAACACATTTGCAGCCATCTGTAGAATATAGTGAGAAAGTGGAGTTCAAATGAAATGAACGTTTCTAGAACTCTGCGTATTAGACCGTGAAGAGCTTTGTTCTGTAACTCTTCTTGGTGACATTCGAATCGTGGCAACTGTCAAATAAAGTATGTTGTGGAGAAAACTTGTTGAATTTTGGTTAATAATAAGTTTATCATTCGTTATTCGTATATTTTGAAATCTAAGATTTTTATAGTGTGGTGTACTGTTTTGTGGACATTGCGAGTCAACGGTAAAATGAACGTAACTATATTATATATCACTATAATATATGTCATTGCATAAAAAATGGTCAGGAGACCTCTCACTGACGAGGAGCTATTACAAATAATTGAACAAGGTTTATCAAATATTGAATATATGAGTGATGACGATGATGAAGCTGATATGGAAGACGGTATGCAAGTGCAATGTTCATTTATGTTTGTCGAATAAATCTAACTGTTACAGAAAATATCATGTGAATGTGAGCAATTGTTAATGAAATATCATTTTTATAATGTGATATCCTTTTATTCCATATAATATGGTTCGCAGAATTTTTACGCCGTTGGCTCACACTGTCCTCATTTGGGGACATGCCCTAGGGCCCAAAAGAACATTTTGAAAAAAAATATACATATATAAAAAAATTGCAAAAAAATCATAGATACTGTAGAAAAATAGTCAGTTTTTTACCTTCAAAATTCATAATTCGTGAGCGAGAGGGCTAAAAAAACTGGCTCTTTTCAAGGGTGGTAACCTGAAAAATCTTGTTTCGTAAACCTTGAAATTGACTCTGCAAATGAGTTATCTCGTGGACCTAAAAAAAAAATACAGAACGGTAGCTAGCGTCTGAATTAATACTTTCATTTGTAATTACAAGTAAATTCGTCGAAGAATTGGAAATGAAGGGAGAAAATTATTAGAAATATAAGCAACAACATCACATTCACATATTTATTAATTCATTGACATTCTATTTGGGTCCTAAATGTGGACGATATTTTCGACTAGCTTTGGCTTTTTCAACATCCACATCTGGGTATTGTTCTTTAACGGCATCCATATCCATATTTGGAAATCTATTCATCAAACCAATAACGTGATTGAAATTTCGCCTATAAACATAAATTTTGTTTAAGGTTTTAATAAGAAAAATAACTTGTATTGTTATAGGTACCTTTGTGCTTTCTTTTTTGCAAGATACAATTTTTCCCTATACTTCAATAAGAATGCTTCAACGTCTTTATCATTTTGGTAAAATTTATATTTCTCACGCCATTCTTTATTCAGTTCTTTTGGTATTAGATGTTCACAATGTCTGAAAAGGAAAGGATTTTAATAGTTATTTATGCAACAAGTGCAAAAAGTAAGTGTTTATTGCTATTGACGTGAAAGTGTCCGATGAGGCCATCAGGCCGATTTGGACAACACGACGAGTGCAATAAACAATTTTTGCACAAGTTGCATACCATATTTTTTCTACGTTTGTGCAAAAACCAAAAACTGTTTCATTCAGGTGGTACTAAAGTGCAAGGAAGACATTGTTTGTTCAAATCTAGATGCTAAAAGTAATATAATAATATTCAAAGAAACAAATTTTATTTTCATTAAATTGCATTTTCTAGTAATGTATGTAATAAATATGATTGACAATGATATGAAATATGCAACTGTTTGAAACGTAATACAATCTCATAGAAAATGGGCTAAATATGGCGTCGATTTGACTTTTATGTTTGTCATGATGACAAAACGCTGTAGCAGAATGATAGATGAGTGCAATAAAGACTTTATTGCACTAAATACAGTTCAATAAAGTTTTGTTTTTTGCATGAACGTAGAAAAATTTGTTTTATTCATAAAACCCAAAACTAGGTATTGCATAATCAGTTTAAACTTGGTCTGAAGACTAGAAGTGTTTCAAACATATTGAAACAACCCTTTGCTTCAAAGGAATATGAGGCCAATACATGATAGTACATATACATACATATAGAGTCGGTTTTTGTTCTACAAAAAAGAGCACTCAGATACCTGTGCAAAGTCAAACGACTCTTGCAGGCCCTTATTTGCTACAAACAAGATTTCAACGGTTTATGCTATCTTCATTTTAGAAACAACTTGTCTATTACACAAACATAAAACAAATTTTCCCTCTGCCACTTCTACCTATGCCACCCGACATTCCAATGATATCAGACTACCTCTACCTACCATTCGAGGCTTGTGTTGCGGACAAGTTCCCAACAAATTAAATGGCAACACTGTGCTGACCGTCCAGGCGGGAAGGCAGTGTGAGTTAGGTTAGCGTCATGAAAAGGTCGAGAAAAAGACCGGCTCTTCTCAATTATCATAACAAAGAATAAATAAGGCATCGCAAGTTATGCTTTCCTGTGTAAAGATATTGTAAATGTACAATAGTGTAAAATAATTGTGTAAATATATACAGTCCAAAACAAATCGAAGCATTTCGTTTATTCACCCAATGAAACGAACCCAACGGACATCAACATGGCCTTCCGAGCGGATGGTGAATAAACTAAAAGCATTGTTTATATAGAACATAGTTAGTCAACCTTATGGGATTATAATTGGATCAAAATGGATGCGACATGTAGATGGCGATAGTGAGCTCGCATCCAAGTCATGTCGTAACTTCAGTGATCTGGCCTCCAAGTCATGCCGTAACTTGATTGAAACAATGGGACAGCATTAAAATCAGGGTTTTTTGAAGAAACCTGCATTAAAATGACGTCAAATATTCATGTTTGTAACTAATCACGCTAGATGACACTCGCGTTTGCGTCCAACACCAATTACACAGGCATTGACTATCTTACTTCTATATAAACAATGCTAAAAGTAATAAGTAACAATGTGAAAATCTCCAAAAACAATTAATAGCTGTGTCCCATAGTGAAAATTTCTATAAACAATTGGATACGGGCAGGAAAATAACCATAACGATGTTCAGTGCTAAGTTGAACGATCGTACAACAGGCGAAAAGGCTGATTAAGGGACAATCATAAAGCAGATATGGAAAATGTTGGTGTTGGACAGTCAGCCATCATGTAAGAATCCAAATAGCATTGGAAAAGTGAAGAAGTTTTTGTTTCCGAAGAGGATGATCAAGAATTAATAAAATATTACAAAATCGGAAGAAAATGAGTGTGGTCATATGGTGGCCTCTGGTAGCGAAACGTGGAAGTATTGGAAGTCCCCAGCCGTAAGTCGATCGGGTAACCAATAAGGTAGGAAATCTGCTTTAATAAAAGGAAGTCTGCATTATCGGCAGTTGTAATAAAATAACAGCTATCACAATTACCAAAAGATGGCGTTAGAAGAAATGTCAACAAAAACAATAGTGAACTTGTGTTGTTTTTAACGAATAATGATCACTTTCTTATGGTGGATTTATAAACTCAACTAAACTAAGAATTAAATTAACAACTAAGAATTAAGAAAGATGAATACAAGATAACCCCATGAGTGTTTTATAAACTTTCAGCTGTCAATTAAATTAAAAATTAGCAACTAATTATCTTTTCGACTAAGAATGAATTGTCTTAGTTGAAAATGGAAACGGACATGCGCAAAATCGGTGAATGAATGTTTGAAAATGAATTTGTTTATATTTTGCAGTGATTTGGTCGAATATTTTCTTGCATTAACAATACAATGGATCGAGAAGAAATGTTGACCATGATGGATTTCATTATAGTTGTAACGATTTTCTCCACATGATATAATTCTTAATTTTTTAGTTGACGTTTATAAACACCTTCTTAATTGCTTATTGTTGATTCTTAATTGATAATTTTGAATTCTTAGTTTAGTTGAGTTTATAAATCCACCATTACTTAATATATTATAGTTCCTTTTAGATTATCCAAAATAGTTTCATGTCAAATTCATAGTTATTAGTCAAATGTCACTCAACAACGATAACAAACTTAAAGGTTGTCTCTGAATCTGGTTGCCAAAAAATACAAAAATGAGCTCTAAAAAAGAGGAGTTGGAGGTGCTGAGAGAAAAAAGAGAACAATGTAAGCAAACAGTAATTAGAATTTAAAACTATATTGAGGAACGTAAGGATGTAGAAGTAACAGCCTTAGTTTATGAGCAATTTTCAGCAAGAAGAGAATTACTCCTCTCAGTTTTTGAAAAGTATTTGCAATGTGATAGTGATAAAAGGGATTTAGATAAGAGAGATGAAGAGGAAATAGAAGTGCTTGAAAATAGGTACTTGGATGTATTAGCTAATATTAATTTAATATTGTCAAAACATGTACAAGCTAAGGTATGTGTTGGAAATAGTGAACCTAGAGTGTCAAATGTCACACCAACAGGTGTTTCTACAACCAGGCTACCGAATGTTAATGTTCCAACTTTTAACGGAAACAATCTTGATGAATTTAAACCATTTATTGAGCTTTTTAATGCTGTCATTGACAAAAACAAAAATTTATCTGATGTTGAAAAATTATTTTACCTTCGTAGTTACTTGAAAGATCAAGCATTGAATCTACTTAGTAATTTACCATTAACAAATGATTCATATAAAGAAGCTTTGAGATTATTGAACGATAGATATTCTAATGAAACATTGATTATTAGTAACTACATTTTTAAACTTCTTGATATTCCAGTTATGCTAAAAGGATCAAGCTCAGCCTTAAGAGAATTTATTTCTCAAATCAAACAGTACCTCTTGGCCTTGAAAAACCTTGCACAACCTACTGATCAGTGGGATATACTTTTAATTTGTATCTTATCAAGAAAGCTAGACCCGTATACTAATAAATGCTACCAAATTGATAGGAATAATAAGAAACTACCTACTTTAAATGATTTTTTACTTTATCTAGAACAGAGCTATTGGTCTTGAATCAGTTCCTGAACAAAGTCGTTCAAAAGAAAAAGTTAAGGTAAACAACTTGACAATCAAATCAAAAGGTGAAAATAAACCTGACAAAAGTACGAAAAAATGTAAGTTTTGCCAGTCATTTGGTCAAAAAATCTACAATTGTGAAAAATTCAAGTTGGAACCTGTGAACAATAGAATTTACTTTGTTGAACAAAACAATGTTTGCAGAATTTGTTTAAACAATCACATTAGCAAATGTCGGTTTAATGCCAAGTGTCAAATTTGTAACAATTCTAATCATAATTCACTGTTACACATAGATAAACAGAATCCAAATAAACAAGATAGTATGACACAGGAAGGAAATGTGATGACAGTAAGCACAATTACCACAAATAATGCAGTTGTGCTACCTACAAATGTGGTAAAAATTAAAGTGAAATCAGGAAAATTTGTGACAGCGAGAGCTCTTTTAGACACAGGTTCAGAAAGATCTATCATTACAATGAATTTAGCTTCAAAAATAGAAGGAGAATTTTACAAAAATGATCTAATGATTGTTGGTGTATCCACAAACAAAATACAAGTGACTGAGACAGTTACTGTCAAACTGCACTCACTCATTTATTATTACAATATAAGTGTGGATTGTGCTGTTTTGGAAAAAATTACTGGCCCATTACCGCACACAAAAATATGGTCTGACCAATTGCCAAACAATTTGCAGTTGGCTGATCCATATTGAAATACACCTAGAGACACAGAAATACTATTAGATGCTAATGTATTTTTTCGAATTTTAATAAATGGCACTGTACATCCAGCTAAAAGCAACTTGGTTCTACAGAACACTTTATTTGGATATATTGTTAGCGGAGAGAGTTCCAAAGCAAATAAAAATATTAATTAAAGTTTTGCTTTGTCGTTACCAGCCATTAATTGCACAGAAAATAGTTTAGAAACATTAATAAATAATTTTTGGCAAACTGAAAAGGTGCCAGAATTATTTCCAGAGTTTTCAAATGATCAAGAGGCTTGCGAAAGTAGCTTTAAAAGGTCAGTAAAAAGAATTAACAATCGCTATCAAGTAGAATTACCTTTAAAAAAAGATATCACGGAATTGAATTTAGGTGACTTTTTCAGTAGCATATAGTAGATTTTTAAATCTAGAAAAAAGATTTCTTGCAAATGAAGATATGTTTAATCGGTACAAGGAATTTATCGATGAGTATGTAGCACGGAATCATGCAAAAATTGTTGATATAAGTGAATGCAATTTACAAGGAAACTCCACATTTTTTATGGCAAATCACCCTATAATAAAAGAAGACAAAAGAACCACCAAATTTCGATGTGTATTTGATGGTTTAATGAAATCAAAACATAAAATTTCATTAAATGATTGCATGTATAATGGTGATGTAGTACAAAGAGAATTGTTTGATATACTCATATGTTTCAAAGAAACAACAAATTTTCCTTTTGCAGCTAAAGTACTACTGAATGATACATATGTAGATGACATCATTACAGGTTGTGATACTCTGGAAGAATTGGTGTTGATTAAAAAACAACTCATCGATATCTTGAAATTAAGTAGTTTTGAACTACATAAGTGGAGTTCTAACAATGAAACTATTTTGAATTTCAGCATTTTGACCCAGTTAATATAAATTCAAATAGTAATATTGTGAAAACACTTGGGTTAGCCTATAATGTAAATTTGTACAAATTTGAAATTGCAGTCCCAAATTGTAATTTTGATTCATGTGTGACAAAAAGACAAATTTTATCATGTATATGCAAATTTTATGATCCACTAGGGTTTGTAGGTCCTATTTTAGTTCGAGCAAAACTTATAATGCAGAATTTATGGATAAACAAGCTAAAATGGGATGATATTGTTCCCAAAGAAATACTGAAAACGTGGAATTCTCAAAAAATCTTGCTGAAATGAAGAGTTTTGAAATACCTAGAAGCTTAGAATTGTTTAATGTAATCAAAATCGAACAGAGCATTTTGATACAGAAATCAAAAATCTTAACAAAAACATTCCATTAAAATCAAATTTAAGATCATTGTTTCCATTTCTTGACAAGACTGGAATTCTCCGAGTAGGCGGGAGGCTCTCGCATGCAGAAATTGCATACGAGCAAAAACATCCAATAATATTACCAAAAAATAGTATAATTACTGATGTTATAATTCAGAAAGAACACATAAGACTTGGTAATGCAGGGCAAAAGCAAATTCTCAGTAGTTTAAATTTAAAATTTTGGCTCATAAATGGAAATCGAGAAATCAAAAAGAATATTCACAAATGTGTGACTTGTTTCAGAGCAAAGGCAAAAGTATCCCAACAATTGATGGGATCTCTCCCACAAGACAGGGTGTCATGTAATAGAGTATTTGACAATACAGGCATAGATTTTTGCGGACCTTTCTCAATAAAACAGTCAAGAATAAGAAAATCTGTACAGTCTAAGGCATACATTTTAATTTTCGTTTGCTTTGCAGTTAAGGCAGTTCATCTAGAACTTCTGTCAGATATGACAACTGAAAATTTTCTTGCTGCCCTACGTAGGTTCATGTCACGTAGGGGCAAACCATCGAAAATATATTGTGACAATGGTGGGACATTTAAGGGGGCTAATGCAGATCTTAAAGAATTTCACATAATTCAAAAGAGCACATAACTAAAATTGTAGATTCTGCGGCTAATGATGGTATACAATTTAAATTTATTCCAAGCTACTCACCCACATTTGGAGGCCTCTGGGAGGCGGGAGTGAAAAGTACGAAGTTTCACCTTAAAAGAATTGCTGGAAATTCAGTCTTAACATATGAACAATTAAATAGCTTAATTATTGAGATTGAAGGGATTCTAAATTCAAGACCAATTACTCAGATTACTATTGATCCATCAGATTTGTCATATTTAACACCTGGACACTTCTTAATTGGTGCTCCAATAACCAGTTACCCTCATCCAGATTTGACAAACATACCGGAAAATAGAGTAAAATTTTGGGAACTATGTACCAAATTAAAGCAACATTTTTGGAAAAAATGATAGGTACACTAGTTATTTAACTATTCTTCAAAATCGTCCAAAGTGGCAATATAACATTCTTAATGTACAGGAAAATATGTTGGTACTCCTCAAAGAAGATAATGTACCGCCATTAAAATGGCCTATAGGACGAATAGTCAAGGTTGTTCTAGGCAAAGACGGTAAAGTGAGAGTGGTCGAAGTCAAAACACAATCAGGCACATATTTACGGTCACTTAGTAAAATTGCAGTATTGCCATTAGCTTGAATATGACAATTGAAAATATTATTGTATATAAGGGATAAGTTAGATTATATGAATTGTATGTATGTAAATAACGTTTATATTTGTATTTATATAGTACATGTAATTATATGTTTATGTATATATATATATATATATGTATATGTATATATATATATATATATATATATGTATATATATATGTAAAAGATACTTAGGTTTATTGTAAATAGCAATGTACAAAAACTTCACAACCATGTCTATTTCAGAATAGCAAAAACTGGCAATATTGGCTCTCGTGGGCCCCCAGTATGTTGCGGACAAGTTCCCAACAAATTAAATGGCAACACTGTGCTGACCGTCCAGGCGGGAAGGCAGTGTGAGTTAGGTTAGCGTCATGAAAAGGTCGAGAAAAAGACCGGCTCTTCTCAATTATCATAACAAAGAATAAATAAGGCATCGCAAGTTATGCTTTCATGTGTAAAGATATTGTAAATGTACAAAAGTGTAAATAGAGTAAAATAATTGTGTAAATATATACAGCCCAAAACAAATCGAAGCATTTCGTTTATTCACCCAATGAAACGAACCCAACGGAGGTATGCCTAATTTCCCCAATTTTTAACTTTTCAATTTGTCATAGCCGTGGAAAATGGATATTCAAATAAATTGATGGATGTAGCCGTTACTACGTGATAAGAAATCATTACGAAAAATGAGAAATAAAACTCTATGTTTTTATACAACTTCTATTTGTAACCAACGTTACTGCAGTTTCGTCCTATTTGGACATTGTCGAACAAAATGATCACAACTCTGTTCATAATTTTGTTTGATAATGTCCATATAGAAACTGCAGTAATGTTGGTTACAAATAGAAGTGGTAAAAAACATAGAAAGTTTTATTTCTCAATTTTCGGGATATACAAATGTTCATGAACATCATGAAGGTAGGTATAAAAAAATAAACGAATTGTTTTATTTTTAATGAAATACCAAGGTGTTGCTATTCAAAGTGGGACACACTGTATATGATGCTACAAAAGGCCAGACTTTTGAAGAATTCAGGTATTTCCATGATCAAAAACTCATGAGAAATTAAGACCACCAAGTTTAGATTCCAGATTCATATTCAGTGGGTGAAAAGAGAATTCCAATTGAGCCAACCAAACAAAAACTGACCTAGTTAACGTTCATCCCCTCGAAGTAGTGATAGTTATCTCGACAATGATTGACAATACTGAATTCCTAATGGAGCAGTCTGGAGTATTCGTCGATGCAAATGATGAAGTCCGTCGTAGGTGTACTAGGGGAATTCCACCAAGAAGATTTGCGGAATTCGACAATATGAGTCTCAGTTTAAATGTAGCTTCATTCAGGGATAACTTTCAAATCTCTAATGTGCCTAAAAGCTGCAAAAGCAACATAGAAAAAGTTGTTTCTGTAAATGATGTGCGATTGGGAAGAGATCCTGAGAATCCTGTAGAAACCGGACCAAAATCAATCAAAACCGAAATTATTCAGCCGGTTGCCGATACATTTTCAAATAAAACACGAAAATCTGTAACTTCCAAGCAATCAAGTATATCTAAAATGGAACTGGAGTTACAATTCATTAGACTGAAAAAGGAACTTGATGAAGAAGAAGCAAAGGAAATAATTACTGCCATAGAACGAAGGCGACAAAACATGTTGAAAGAGAAGGAAATTCAGCAAAATATGTTAGAAAGGAGCGAATCTGCGAGTGAATTTCATACGAAGACAAAATTCAGCCTTGCCGAAAGTATCTATAAAGATCCAGGTGCAGTGAATAACTGGGTTGAAAATTCAAGACATTATGAATTTTCACACAAACAGAATGAAGAAAAATCTGTTCGAAGCTTTCAAATCCCAAACAACCCACAATACGCTCAGACGGTGAGAGATCTTCCGTACTTCTCTGGAGAACTGATAGAATGGCCAATCTTTATTAGTCAATTCAGACGATCGACAATCAGTATGGTTTCACAGATGAGGAAAACTTAATTCGTCTCGATAAAGCGCTGAAAGGCAAAGCACGAGAAACTGTTAGAGCGTTGATGATTTCGCCCGACAATGTTTCCAGATTAATAAAAATGCTCGAGATGAATTTTGGGAAGCCGGAGTGGATCGTATTATCGCTAATGGACAAGGTTAGAAAGTTTGGAATTGTAAACGAAGATAGGCTGGAGTCCTGTTTATCATTTTCTAATGAGGTAAACAGCATGGTTATCACAATGAAGAATATAAATACAACATTATATTTGTACAATCCTGAATTGATAGCCAATCTTGTTGAAAAACTTTCTCCGAGTCAAAAACGTAGCTGGGGAAAACTCAACTACCATCGTGAGCTTCAAGGTTAGAAGACTTCGCAAACTGATTCGAGGAGGAAATAAATATCACTGCTTCTACTACTTACCCCTTTCAGAAGAACAGGAGAAAAGAAACGGTGGTGATATCAAGGAATCGTCACGATATCGAGACCAAACAATGCGAATTTTGTCAGAACTCCAATCATCAGATTCAAGAATGTAGGAAATTCATAGAAAAACCAGTTGCTGAACGGAGAAAAGAAGTTTTTAATCTAAAATTATGCTTTTCTTGTTTGAAATCTGGCCATATGGTAAACAGATGTTGTTCGAGGGTCAGATGCGGTGTCGATGATTGTAGAGGAAGACAGAGTGATTTACTACATTTGACCAGATTACCCACTGATCCGGACAGAACCGATGACAGAACTGTAAATGTTTCATCTAAGATGCCTAAAAACCCTGGTGTGTCGAGTGATTCGATTTTGTTTGGATTTTTCAGAAGACAAGTAAACAAATGAAATAGTGATCTGCTTCTTTAGTCGGTTCCAGAGATGGCGCCCTTATAGAATTTTAGTCCTGTCAATATTCCAGGGATATGGTGATTGATAACTATTGTCAATTTTATGGAATTTCAACAAACTTTAAACACTATCCAAAAATTAATAGTTGTGACGGAATCTAAATTTCATAGTGCAACTTCCTTGTATTGATGACTATTATTAATGTGTTCCTTCATTTTGCTGTATATTTTCTTAGACATTCATAATTTATTCAATTATAATTTGTCTGATTGACTCGGCCGTAACTTGATGAAGATTCATAGTAATTGTATAAAATACACAGAAAACGATTACTTTATTCTTTATTCAATAATCAATCAGACAGTGAAGAAGAAAATGTGCTGGCAAAACATGTCTGATTTAATAGAAATTGTGAATATCTAATAGTTTTCTGTGTAGTTCGTACAATAATAATTTGATCATGTTCCGTTTTTGTATCATTTGTGACAATCCAGAGAAACGAACAAAACAATTCATCTATATCCAGTACCGAAAGTGAGTATCACCATATAGACCGTCAGATAGTGACAGGTTTAGGTGCCCCGTTTTCTCATACAAGCCTCGAATAGGGTTGAAAAGTACATCGATGTTGAGTAAAATCGAGAGAAATTTACGAGTGGCTCCTGGGGAGAACATATGGAAAATTCGATTTTCCAGAACATAAATAAAATGAGTAAGTTGCTCATATTTTCACACTAGCCGTGTTCACCTAGTTATTAATTGATAGAACCTGGCTTCGGAATACCAAAGGCTTGAGTGTTGTAAGGAAAAATCGAAATTTTGATTGATTTTCCCACACAAGCCCTGAAACTATGATAACTTACATCGTCATAAGACCGAAAAACATAATGGCTTGAGTGGCTCGAATGGATAAGTAGATTTTGTCGTCGGAAAATTTAACGGAAATTCTTTTTGATTTTTCAGTTATTTTTCCATGCAAGCCTTTGGAAGTATAGAATATTATTGAAGTGTTAGACATTACAATAAAATTGGCATGACTATTGGATGTAACCGGAACGAAGACTTCCGTCGAAAAGTTGCAGGAAAATTGTAAGGAAATTTCTCACGCAAGCCGTTTCGCATATGCTTAGAAAAAGTGAATTATTTCAAACGATTGGCCGAAGGACTTTTTAAAAAAGATTTATTTGAATTAACGTGACAAAGGACAGAAATTGAATAATGAATAATTACATTTGAGGTATATAAATAACATCGGTTCAAGTGACGTATGTTGCTGAGTCGGCAGACTGGCTTCGGGGAACGACCTGGAAACATGCATCCGTAATGTTATACCATCGTATGATATCTTGATATAACTCCTCCCTCCTTAAATTTCGGCTTCGGGCTGGAACAGGGCTGAAGGCGAACTTCTGTTTCCCTTTTCTTCAAGTTTAATTTCGATTTTGGAATTGGGTCTGTTTTTTGTGCAGTATATTTTTCGAATGCTGAAAAATACTACAACAATAACAGAGATGCAAATGAATAACCATAAGGTCCAGTTATTTGATTGGAAATTATCGATTTCATTTATCGATAATTGATTGGTTGCGTCGATGTGTTTTTGAAGTTGGTGGATATCTTCTAATGGGATGTTCTCTATTGTTAATGGTTTTCTTCGGAGTGTTTCCATTTCCAAAACTTCGTTGCTGATTTTTGGCAAGATGAGTGGCCTTCCAGGGTTGGTTTTTTGGTAGTTCTCGAATTTATAATGTTTATATTCGAGACTGCAGTTTATTGGTATTCTTAAAAGGGTGTTTGTTGCCTTTGACTGTGAAGAATTGTTCCTCCGGGCAACTGGACTTCATTTTGGTTTCTCTCGAGGTGATTGTTATGAGGTAGTCTTCATTGATTTTGTTGAATATTTGTGTAGGTGGTTTTATAGGCACTTGAGGGCACCTAACATCTTTGTCCTGGATGAGGGCAGCCACGCAGTCTTCTTCTGGGTGGAATCTCAACTGTTCTTGGCTGCAAATGTATACATCTAACACTCGCATACAGGGTTGCTCCATATACTGGTATGTTTCTTCTTCGAGAGCCAAATAAGGTTTTTTGGGAATGATTATGGTATTTTTTTCGGTTGGTATTGGGAATAGATGGAAATATTGAAAGGTTTTAGGATAAATTATAGGAAATTCAATGGCAAAAATGAGTTTTGATTCCGAAAAATAACAATTCTTCTCAATTATCGAGTACCATGAGTGTATATCTAATTTTAAGATTTCTTTAGAATTATAGTGATTGTGCAGTTCAATGAGGATATCTTTCAAATTTTGACTACTCAAAATATCAGGGTGAACTGTGTGTAATTTTGGAAAAGTTATTGCATTTTCTATGTTGTCTAAAAATGTGATGATAACATTTGCGTTCAAAAATATTTGATCCAACATACTCGAATACACAGTGTATTTATAAAATTGATCTGTTAAATTAATGAGATTTGGTTTATAGTTTTCGATATATTTGGACATTTCCTTTTGATTTTTGATAATTGATTCAATATGTTTTGAAAATTTGTCAATTATTTGTTTAGAAATTGAAATTTGTGAATTAACTTCTTTTACTATTTGCTGTTGATTATTTTTCAAAATTTCAATTGCTTTGTTATATCGTTCGCCATCTGATGAATCTAAAGTACCAAAAAGCCATTTCTGTACTGTTCCTCCAATATTTATTAGACCTCGTCTGTGTCTGATTTTCGGGTTGTTTCGGATATTGTCAAATTTATGTAAAATTTCGTAAATCAATGGTTTCAAGTGCTCATATTTATTGGTTAAGGTTCTGAAATAAATTGGTTTGTCATTTGGTATGTCTCTTAATTTTTGAAATTTTTTTGATAAGTTATGTATTTCAAACTCTAGTGTACCTAAGTCAATGTCATTCAAAAAAATGTGTTTATTCGTTATGATTTTTGCATTTCCAAATTTAAATGGAAGGATTCCTGGGGAAGGGTTTATCGATTTTATTTCAATTTCTGGGTTGGCCTTGGTCAATGCCATTGCCATTAGGAGGTTCAGGATTTTCAGTTTCTTCATTTTGAGCCTGTAACAAAGGAGGCTTTCTTAATTCTTTTATGTGAATTGTTTCAACTTTGCCTTTGGTATTTCTTTAATTGTACCTTATTATGTTCCAATAATTTTACTATTGTATATGGGCCTAAAAACTTGTTGTTCTTTTTGTTCCTATTTTTGGGGTTTTTCTTGAAAACTTTTTGATTGATTTTAAATTCGTCATTTGAGTTACCTTCTGTGTTCACTTTTGCTATTACTTTCTCTTTTCGAGATTCTAATTTTTCTTTGACTTTTTTATATACGGGGGTTAATTTTTGTTTGTGTTCCTGGACGTACGCTGCAAATAGTTCTTTCGGGGTGAAAATTTCGTTTGGGTTTCTTGAGTTAGTATGGCCAAATACTAATTCAAATGGGGTAAAATCGGTTGAACTGTGAATAGAACTGTTGTAACCTAATATGGCATAATTGATAAGATCTGTCTCGTTAGGGTATGTTTCTTTCAATATTCGTAAATGTTCAATAAGGGTAGAGTGAAGTCTTTCTACAGGGCTGTTAGACTCGTGGTGTCCGGGGGTGGTGAAATTTATTTTAATTTTGTGTAATTTCAAGAGTTCCTTGACCGTTTCGTTGTTGAACTCAAGGCCGCTGTCGGCAGTTATATTTCGGGGGGTACCAAAGGAAGCAAAGTATTTTACTAAAGCATCACAAATGTTAATGGCTGATTTTCCAGCGATTGGTATTGCTTGAGCAAATTTTGAGAAAGAATCGATAATTGTCAGGTATATTTTTGAATCATAGAAGAATGCATCAATGTGAATCAGTTGAAAAGGTTTGGATGGGGTGTCTGTCAAAACTAATGGGACATATGGGTTATTTCGGGAATATTTAGCTCTATTACAAATTTCACAGGAATTTATGTAATTTGTTATAGATTTTTTCATATTTATCCAGTAATAATTTCGTTTTATATATTGGAAAGTTTCTTCGATTCCACGATGATTTGTTTTTCCTTCGTGATGATTTTTCATCATCAAGATTTGTTCTTCTAGATCCCTAACTGTATTAACTCGTTTTGTACATCTGAACAATTTTAAGGTTTGTTTACTGAAATTTTCTGAGTAAACATTTGTGAAATTATTGATTAATTGTGGATTTTCAAAGTGAATGAAGTAATTAATGTTGGGTTTCAGATAATCTTTCATGAAATTAAATATGAGAGGTTCATTTTCTTCTAAATGAACTTTTAGAGTTATTATTTTGTGTATCTCGTATGTTTCTTGTTCGATTGAAATTTTATTTTGTTTGTTTTTGAAAACGTGAATTTGATATAATTTGTTATTGATAATATCATCTCGGATCGGGATTCCATCGTTTATTACTTCTTTTGATAAAGAATGGGGTGTTTCGTCCGATTGAGAGTGGTCAATTTGATCGATTGGGGTTATTGGGTTCATAGGAGGGTTGATTTGGATATCAGAAAGTATATTTATTTTGGGTTGTTTTTCTAAATTATTTTTACTTGTGCTTGGCATTTGATAATCGAGTGGATTTTCTGCGAGATCTTTCAGAAATTCTAGGGTTTCTTCATTGACATTACCTGGGTTGTTAAATACCGAATCAGTTTCGTGCATATTGAGTTGTATACGGGAGAGTGCATCTGCATTAGAACTTAATTGTCCCTTTTTATAAATGATTTTGTACTCATACTCTTCTAACTTTAAGCGCCAACGAAATAACTTAGAATTAGGTTCTCGGATGTTGAAGAGCCAAGTGAGTGGGCGGTGGTCACAAACAATTGTGAAGGGTCGTCCAAAAAGATATGGCCTGAACTGTTTGCAAGCCCAAACTATCGCAAGAAGTTCCCTTTCGATGGTACTGTATCTCTGTTCGGTTTCATTCAGAGTCCGCGAGGCATAAGCGATGGGTTTGTCTTGTCCTATTGTTCCTTGGGATAGGACGGCACCAAGGGCCACATTAGAAGCGTCAGTGGATAATATGAATTCTTTCTGAAAATCGGGGTATTGAAGTATGGGGTCATTGCACAAAATTTTCTTACAGGTTTCGAAACTTTGGATAAAATGTTGATCATGAATGATTTTTGCGTTTCGTTTTAAACAGGAAGTCATGGGTTTAGTAATTTTAGCAAAATCCTTAATGAATTTTCGATAATATCCCATCAGACCTAAGAATGATTTGATTTCTCTTTGGGTTCTTGGGATAGGAAACTTTTGAATTGCTGAAATCTTATCCGGATTAGGTTTTACTCCATCAGGGGTGAGACATGGCTCAGATAAGCAACTGATTTTTGGAAAAATTCGGATTTATTCAATTGGATTTTGAAATTGGAATTCCTTATTCTGTCAAATACCCTTTTAATTCTGAGAATGTGTTCTTCTAATGAAGTACTGAATATTATTATATCATCCAGGTACACTAAACAAGTTTCGTTGTTCAGACCCCTTAGGACATTGTCCATGACCCTTTGGAAGGTGGAGGGGGCATTTTTAAGACCAAATGGCATGCGTTTGAACTCATAGTGACCATTCTGTGTTGAGAAAGCAGTTTTTGGAATGTCATTTTTGTCCATCTGTATTTGGTGATAACCTGATGCCAAGTCGAGAGTTGTGAAATAGTTTGCTCTGCTAAGTTTGTCTAAAATGTCTGTAATATTTGGGACTGGGTATTTATCATTGATAGTCTTTTCGTTCAATTTGCGGTAGTCGATAACTATCCGCCACTTTTGTTTGCCTGTTTTATCTAACTTTTTGGGAACCACCCAAATTGGGCTACTCCAAGGTGAAGCGGACGGTTGAATTATCCCTTGGTCCAACATTTTATTAATTTGAGAAGAGACCTCATTTTTGTGAATTTCGGGAAAACGGTAAGATTTTGTGAAAACTGGGATTTCATCTTTCATTTTTATTTGATGAGTTATTTCACTAGAGAAACTAAGAGGGATGTTTTCGCAGTGGAAAATATCTCTGTACTCATAACATAACTTCCTAATAGCATCTTTTTCTTCCTTATTACAATGTTCCAACCTAAGATTTTTGAGGTTACTTTTCAGAAGGGTTTCCTGGTTTTCGTTAAAATTTTGATTCGATTTGATATTTCCAATGAAATTTATTTCATTTGGATTCAAAGGTTCAACCTGAAAAGGTTCCGTGATAGTAATTTTGACCGGTTTCGTATTGGAGTTCGTTACAGTTGTGAAAGCAAAATAGTTTTCTATGTTTACAATAGCTTGAGGGGATTCTAATTTTTTTCCGAAATCTATATAATCTAGTAAACCTAGCCCGTTTTTTTGACAAACAGGAAGTTTGACCACTTGTGTCCTACTTGGGATAATCAAGGTGTGAAAAATTTTATCTGGAACTCTGTTGGTTGTCATTTCTAACTGTTCAAAAATAATTGGAATGTGGTTCATTGGAGTAATCAGCAATTTTCTATGAATGTCTACTACATCTTGTAATTGTTTTAAAAGATCCATTCCTATAAGGCCATCGTATTTTTCATTGAAATCAAAAATATAAAATTTATGGAATTCTTCAACGTTAAAAATCTCTAATATGGGAATGACAGCCACTTCATTGTGAAATGAAATACTGTGAGAAGTTTGAATATTAAATTTTTCATTGGATATGCAATTTTTGAAAAATGTGTATGCTAATTTTGGACTCATGAGACTTCGTGAACTACCTGTGTCAACCAAAAATTTTGCTTTCACTTTAGGAACATAGATATACGGTAAATTGTTTTGTAAGTGATTAAGGTCTATATTTGTTATGTGGTATTGTCGTTGGTCAAGATTTGTGGAAAATTTTCATCAGAAATGAAATTGTCTGTTTCAGTCATGGTTTCAGTACTCGGTTGATAATAAGAATTGTCAGTGTTGCATTGGTAATCGATATTTTCATGAGAATATGATTCGCCATACGGTTCTGCAGTGATTCCTGAAGCCATATTTTCGTAACCTTGACTTTCAGCTGGGATAATTGAGCACTCATTTGGATAATAATTGGTTTCTATGTTGTGAAGTTCTTCTGCATTGAAATTACGCGGTCCAGAACTTTGAAAGTGGTTTTTATTTGAATTAAAAATTTTGTTTTGTATTGTTGGATTACGAGAGGTGGTCGACATTGGTTCTGGTTTATTTTTTTGTACTTGTCCAGTAGGTTTGAAAATGTTATGTGGTGTACCAAAAACTTGTTCATTTGTAAAATATTTCTGAGTAGGGGCGTTTTGTCTTGGTTGAATATTGGTTGAGATGGAAATTGATACCTTAAATTTTGCGGAGGTAAAATATTTCTATTTTCAAAATTTTGGTTACTGAAATTTTGTCTCTGGAAATTTTGAGGTGGTAACTGCGGTCGAAAATTTGAGATTGATTGTGGCGGATTAAATTGATTATAGTTGAAAGACTGTGGTCTTGGAGGCATCATTCTATTTTGTTGAGTTGAATTCGGAAAATATCCAGTTTGTTTTTGATTATGAATAAAATTTTCTTCTTCTAAGACAAAAGATATTGCAAGTTCTAAAGAATTTGGATTCCTTAATCTAACCATATCTTGAATTCTACCACTCAAACCACGAATAAATGTTTTCAAAGAGAGTTCGTCGTAATTTTGTATTTTAAAGGTACGTACTTGAGTAGTTAGGTTCATTGAAATTAATTTGGAAGCTATAGTACTTCTGCTTTTCTGAATTCTTTGACCGAAAGAGAAAAACGATTCATTTTTGTAAGGTTTCATGATGATTAATTCTTGTACAAGACAATCCAAATTTCTCTGATCTCCAAAACTCAGTCTAAGGAGACTTTTCAAATTAGCCCAATCTCTAATTTCCGGTCTACTACCAATTAACATTAAAGCATTTCCGGACAATTTTCCAATTACGGCTCTGATTAAAAATTTATTTAGTGGATCATCAGCATTTTGTGCATTCGTATAGGTTGAAATCAAAAAATCGCAATGTTCCAAAAATACTTCTAAAGTGCCATCATTATTTCCACTGAAATTAGGGATAGTATCGATATAAAGTCTAAGTAATTGATAATTCACTGTTCTTTCTTCTGAATTTGGCATGGTATTATCAGTTTCTAAAGCTAAACTATTCAACTGTCCTATTAATTCGTCAATTTTGATTTTTCAATAAAGAACTTGAGGAAAAATTTTATCAATTATCTTTACTATTACTATTATTAACTTGAAAATTATCTTCGCTATTAATATTATAATCTTGAAAATGTTTGATTCAAAATTATCTTTACTATTACTACTATTTACTTGAAAATGTTAAATTCTAAATTATCTTGAGCCTACAGTATAACTATGCTTCAGATTATTATTTTCACTAATAATCGAAACACAATTGATTTTCACCAATTCAATCACTAGCATCTAAATTTAAAAAAAAAATGATATGCATTGATTTCTAATTGATTCAATTCAGTCACTTTTGCCACAGAATACAAATGAAATGATAGGAAAAATGGATGGCTCACCTATTCCTGGTCTTCTCCACTCTTCCTGGCTCGATTTCTTGTTTTCTTGGAACTCCCTGGCCTCTGGCTCGTTCTACGAAAATTTTCAGGTTTCTTGTTCGTCAAGAGTTGAAACTCACAAACGAATTCACGATGAGACGTTTTCGAACAATCCTATCACGACTGCGCCAATTATTTCAAACGATTGGCCGAAGGACTTTTTAAAAAAGATTTATTTGAACTAACGTGAGAAAGGACAGAAATTGAATAATGAATAATTACATTTGAGGTATATAAATAACATCGGTTCAAGTGACGTATGTTGCTGAGTCGGCAGACTGGCTTCGGGGAACGACCTGGAAACATGCATCCGTAATGTTATACCATCGTATGATATCTTGATATAACTAGTGATTCTAAGACTAAATAACAAAAGGCTTTAGTGTCGGACATGGTCAGCATATTAATTATACATGATTTATATAACAAAGAGCTGACAAAAACATTTTAGAAAATTAAATCATTTTCCCACCCAGCCCTTTGGCATATACTTAGAAAATGTGTTTTCAAGACCCTGTAATGAAAGGCATATGTAGGAAATGGAACATATTATTTATTTTGAAAAGAGCTGACAAAAATGCAGGGTTATTATTTTGACCATCTGATTTAGTAAACATTTCCTTCTATAAGTAAGATAACATTTTATGTTATGAAAATAGTGCGCTGAATATTGAAGATGAAATGAGCTAACTTTATGAATGATTATATCACAAAGTGGTTTTACAATATCCCCAGAACGAGCTAAATGTATAACTCATTCATGATTGTCATCGTCGTCCTCACTTATTTCCTCTTCCTCGCCGCCTGCTTCATCTTCGTCTGACTCTAAGACGTCGATGTTTATCACTGTCATTTTCGTTTTCATGTTATGTGTGCTCTGCCAACTGACGGCGATGGTACAAGGTATATAGTAGTAGCATATTTCCTATGCTTTATATTATACGACATCTTTACACGTTTAGGATTTCTAATTTTTCATGTTCAGTAGCTGCAGTATTGTTTTACACACATTATTTTTGTAATAATTAAAAATGCAACAACATATATTTCTTACGAATCTGTTAAAATAACTTAACAGTAACTTCAAAATATTAGACAAACTTAAGATATTATAGAAATGTGTCACGGTTCATCTCAAAAGAGGACGATGCGAGGAATCCGGAATCAGCTCGTAGACGGGAGCATCAAATTGATGCCGGAAAGACGTTTATTTACTTGGGGCCGGGGGGTGGAGCAACGCCGCTCCCAAGAGGTAATTACAGAATTACAGTAAAAAACTCTCTCCGCGGTAAGTATCAGCATAAACTACGATAGATCTGGTCATCAGAACTGTCGGGAAAGAATAAAGTTGCTGCAACTGATATGCTTGCCATTTCTATTCAACTCTACCTCTTTGGGGTAGTAAAATGGACTCAAGAAGAGCAGCGACAACTCGACGTAGAAACTCAAAAAATGATGCATCTTCATAGGAATTTGCATCCTACATCGTCCGTCCCACGGCTATACTTCCCCAGACAACGAGGAGAACGTGGACTTTTGAGTTTGGAGTGTCTACATAACAGAATGGTACTGAATGGAGCCTGAAACGTCATCAGGAGTTCAGATCCCATTCTTTGCATGGTCTGTGACCATAAAAAAAGCAGGGATCGGAGCATTTCTTTTTAAGGCAGATGCCCGTGCAGCCGATGCACTTGGTCTCGTGTTCGACACTGACACTGTCACCGAGTTGGAAACCGTTCAGAAAAAGCTCTCATCAAAGCTGCGGAGACTGAGGCACTCCTGCAGCTTCATACGAATAAGCCAATGCATGGGGTCTACATCAAGAACATCGAAGACCTTGGCTTATCCAAAAATCTGTCCTTTGCCTTCCTCAGGTCAAGTGAGCTGAAGTCGGATACCGAGGAATTCATATTGGCCTGGCAGGATGGTGTCTTCAACACCTTAGTCTATCGAAGTCGCGTGATGGGTCCAGCTTATGCGGTCTCAACCTATATCCACAGACATAACGCGGTGCTACGAGAGTGTTGTACTACCACTTACGACTCTCGTATGGTATCGACGAGACAACGGTGTTGCCTTATGCTCCGGGGGATATTGAGTCCGTTGTGGAGAATGAGAAGTGCCCAATTTATTGTTACTACTGATTTCCCACCCTCGGGCAAATACAAGCAAATGGGTGAGGTGAATAAAATCTGTTGAAATGGTGGTTCTAAATTAATGGTGGAATGATGGAAACACTGCTCTCGAGCCTAAAAATCATACCGGCTTGCCGTAATATAGCAGAAATCTTAGACGGATGGATGCAGAAGGCCGTCATCCTTGGTTCACTCTGTCTACTCAGGGCACACCATTCTCGGACCCGATAGTCACTTACCCCAAAGAAGTGAAGAATGGTTATTGCGAATAATTGACACCAGCACGCCCTCCGGATGTATCGGGTCTCCGGAGACAGGGCCTGACTGGGACATTCCTAACTAGGCCAATCAATAGACTAGTAGAAAACCGACTGTGCCATCACATGATAGACAGACAGTCCGTAGTTATATTCTGTTGTGTTTTCGACTCGCAACTGTCATTTATTAATTTGTTATAACCATTTAACAACTTGAGTGCATATACGGCTGCTTTAAACACTTTTTCTACAAAGTATTCGTGGCAATCTATTTGAATACATTTAATCTTGGATTGGTACTTCTTAAAACTCTGTCATTGTACTTGGTGATATAGAATATAGGTCATATTCAACTCGTAATTTTAGTTGTAAGTGATGAATCAGGATAAATCCACACATGAATCGTTTGTGAATATGGTTGAAAAGAGAACGGTATTGATCTTTTATATGAAACATCATCGACTAGAGAGCTTAAATTGGAAGTTGGTTACGTTGCACGCAAATTTGGCCACTTTCAAAATTTCAAGTTATTGTGAAAATCCGTTCCCATTTCAACTCCATTTTGTTTCAATTCTCTATCTTTCTGGTTCAAATATCCTGTCGAACACTTTATAAATGATTGTGAACTTCACAACACAATTAATAGTAGAGATGGAGAGGTAATGGTATTGAATCACCTCAAAGCATGCATAATATTTTACCACACCGAAAGCAGACTACGATAAGAGGTAGACCCACAGTCTGCTACTATAGATGATGTTCGAAATAAAATGGATTTTTCAGAAAAATATATAAATAGGTACATTTTACTAATGAAAAATTGGGTTACAATATTTTTTGAATCTCACGGCATTTTCTACTGTTAGAGCAGACGATGGACTTTATTCAAAGATCTTTTAGAACTGATTGATAAGGATCTTGTTCTTGGGTCACACGTAGGAGTTGTGATTGTTTGATGGTCTCTTTTATTTTAAAATAAATCTATTGTGGTGAACTAGCGTTATATCGAAATTCAGCGATTTTCTAAGTAGCTAATTATAGCCATATCCAGATATACATTAGAAACATCTACAGAAGCTTTTCTTTTATTATGCTGTATAATTTTGATTCTGGTTCATCGATTGCACATCTAAATTTGTTAATATATTTGATTTCCATTTCTCTTTCATTAAGTTGGGAATTTCAGACTCATTGATACCGTGTTTGGCGGTATTTGGTACTGAGACCGAATATATCCTATTTAACCTTCCACTAAATGACACAAATTACGAGATCGTTCTCTATTGAACAAATATCAATTTTTCGCAAACGTTTGTTTTTGATTTCGTCAGTTATGAGTACTTTTCCTAAGTGCCTAAAAAAGTGAGTTCTTTTACCAACAAGTTTGGTAGCCAGCGATACACTACTATCAAAATTATGAGCAATGGGTCCTCTTCTGGAATATAAAAGTTTATCAGACAAAAACAACACATTGTTTGTTGCGACTGATGTATCATAAACACGTTCTTTCACAAAACATATTTTCAAATTTGAACAAGGTAGGTAAGTTCATTTCCACACCACAGGTTGAATAGTTTCATTCCATACTTAATAGCCTTTCCTGGGAAATATTGCTTCATCATCAACCGTCCTCTGAATGGAACTGGCGATTTATTGATTGAATCTCATTTTATTAAAAGTGCTAGTAAAAATGAAAAATTATACACTCTCAAGAAGTATTGAAATCCTTTCTTTGTTATGATTTGTGGACCAAACAGGTTTTGAAAGGACATATCGGTTGGCCAATAATTGGCAACATGTAGCTTATGATCTTAACACTTTATATACCCTGTGAGTCTGATAGATTCCTGGATTTCATTTCTATTGGTTGAGGATCATTCATGAAGCTTTGACTGAGTAGAAGTACCATTGTTATTCGACCAAATTTGATTGATATACAGAAAAAATTACAGTACCCAAACAGAATTCATCTATTCAGATTTTTCGTTTTCAAACTTAAAAATTTTAATATTTTCATTATCGGCAATGGCTTCAAATTCGTCCGTTTTTGTATTTTAAAAATTGATCATATCTTCCAAATTTTCTGGTTCATCATTCATCATTTTGTATCTCTGTTGTATTATTCAGATTTGCAAGTCCACGAAAGTTTTTTTTTACCTTTTTTAATGTCTTTAGATATTTATCGGACGTACCGGAACGTTTTCCTTTCAGTTGATAAATAAACCAAGTCTCCCCAAAAATCTTTAGATTATGTAAAATCAGTACTTCTTCATAATATGAATGACACTTACATGTTTTGACAATCTTATGAATAAGCTGTAAATCAGAGTGAATTTACTTTTTTGAATAATAGCAATATTCTACTAAAAAACGATTGCAACCGCTAACTTGGAAGAGTCAATTTGGATATTATATTTCATAAACTTCCAGTTTGTGAAGTTTACTTCAAAGTAGGATATCTTCCAGTTGCACAATATACAATTTACTCATTTGCCCTTTCACACTTTTATAGATTATCTTGATCTCACAATAACTCATTTTCGGACTGTGGAAGGTTACAGACCCACAAAATTCATTTCAGGAGACGAATGTCCTCCATAAAATCAAACTTTCAATATTTTTAAAAGTGTTCATGTGGCTTGGTCTATTCGTCCATAAAATTTACCAGAATTTATCATTTTATCATTAGAAGTCAGTTCTGAATTACCGGGTAATAATTTATTTACGTTTTAAATTTTATTGTTTTTGTGAACTATTATTCTTCAGATTTGGCAGTAAATATATATATTATTTCGTATTTATTATTGTTAATTTGGACTGGAAAGACAGGAATAACCCTACTCACTACATTCGAATTGTTCGAATCAAATATTAAACTTTTTCGATTTTAGCTCCATCTAGTGGACGAATATCAACAGACCATACATTTTTGTGATGAGTATTCTGAGAAAATTGTTAAGCTGATGAAAATAGACGAATTGCAATTTTCTATAAAAAAGTTGTCAGCACTTCTGACTCGTCCTGTAGGATTATGTAGGGAATGTTTCAATAAAATTTCGTATATTTCAATCCTAAACCTCTACTTCAAATTTGAAATCTCTATGTGAAGCGATAACTGAATGGCAGGCTTATCTCATATATCATTGTTACACAGTACCCGTTCTCTGTGGCACCATGGAAAAGTCGGTATGAATTTCTCGGCAGTCAAGGTGTTAAATAACAAAAAACGTGTTTTTTAAAGTTGGTTTGCTTATAAAATGAAAACTTATGGAGCAATCTGGTTGTTCCACTCGAAAGAATTGTGGATAATTGAAATACAAACAAAATTGAATGTTTTACGACCCGATCAGATCATTAGTAACGGAGGAAAATCTGAAAAACCGTAAAATTTCACGATTTAAAAAAAATCATAACTCCGTCATTTTTCAAGAAATAGGGTTGACCCTCCTCATGAAAGTATTGAATCATGTGCACTTTATGTGTACACAAAACAGGCTCTGACGGTTCATTAGTTTTGGCACAATTACAATTTGAATTTTTTTTTGCACTATCTTGCAGTGTGCCTGGATGCTCCAATGATAGGCAACCATAATAATGAATAGTCTATTCTGAGCAAGGTATGATTTCAACGCCCCCTAGCATCAAAACTATTCATTTTTGGGGTTTGTCACCCAATTTATTTCTATTCAAAATAACTTGAACTGCATCATATAAAAAATTCAGAAAAATCCACCGAAATTTTTTCGTTTTGTGTCATTTGGAGGGTGGGGGGATAATCACAAAAAACTGCTATTTCCCTTATTTAGGCATATTTAAACATTCGACGATACATTTGAAGGCACTCGAGAAATATTTTTTTGCGTTTTGTAATAGGAGTTGGGGGAGAAAGGGGAGGGGGTAAGAATTTTTTTTATAAAACATCACAATATTGTGCAACATTAGCAACAATGAAACAAGTGAAAATATTGTTACCGGGTTCAAAAATAAATAGTCTAATCTGCGCAACGGGTGATCTCAACGCCCCCTAGCAGCAAAACTGTTATTTTTTTTTGGGTTGGCGCAATGGTAACATTGGTTGAGAATTACGTGGACTACATCATACCAAAAATTCAAAATAATCCACCGGGACCCAAATTCCATAAGGAGTTTGCGGGGTCCTTTCTCTCCATTTTACTCAACATCAATGTACTTTTCAACCATATTCGAGGCTTGTATGAGAAAATGGGGCACCTAAATCTGTCACTATCTGACGGTCTAATATTATGAAGATTATCACATAGTATCTTGTATTATTAGAAAACATTTTAATGAAAATAATGGCACGAATATGTCTCACACGGAATCCCGCCATTCCTGCTTATATTAGCACAAGATTGACGGGAATGACAGGTTCTAATGGTGAATTTTCATGAAGCTTAATTTTAATACTTCCAAATGAAATGCGTGGTTGGTATTGTAGTTAATAGCAAAAAATTACATGAATAAGTCGAAAGTGTAACAAATGAAACTGGTTGGTGATAGTGATTCAGTAAATTCCAATAATAACGTTTCTTTATTCATTTCATTCGTCTGCAATACTTGAAAACTTCTGTGCTTGTAAATTTATCCTAACAGGAAAACCGACCGTGGCGGTACACGCAAATGCATACTATTTGGGAAACAGACCACGATTTCATTTGTTTTCTCTTAATCAAGTTGGCGTTTTATACCACAGTTTTGCAGGTATGAGTCGACACACCAGGGTTTCTAGACATCTTAGTTTCATCTATCAAAAATGAATATTGTGCCAACTTGACAAGTAATGTCCAAAATGTCATGTTGCGAGTTGCGCCTGTTATAGTCCGGGGGCCAGCAAAAGAAATCAAGATTTTTGCTTTGTTTGACGAAGGTTCGACTTGCTCGATGATTGATGAGGATCTTGCCGTACAACATGAACTGTTTGGTCCCGTTGAGCCATTATGTTTCCAATGGACGAATGGTATCACCGTTGATATTTCCAGTTGCAATGAGAAGCCAGTCTTTTATAAACTGGGAAACGTAAGAACTGTGATGAATCTGTGCCTTCCTGGACAACATATTGATGTGTAAAGTCTAAGTCGAAAATTCCCGTATTTAGAAAGCAATGTACTTGAACTCCGTTGAAAATGCAAAGCCAATGATATTAATTAAAATTAAAAATACCTATAAAAATTACAAGATCTGTAGGATTGCAAGTTAAACTGAATATAGGATCAGAATCATCAGCCAGACCTACCTAACTACCCATTGTAGCCATCACTCCAAGTCGAACACCCTCAACCTCTTTCCACTATTACATCTGTTAATCGTTCAAGGAATATCACACCAGAAGTTAAACAGAACTCCAATCCTGTAATTACATTTACAAACGAATTCTTGAGCAGCAAGTACTGGATAATTGCAAAAAGTCTTGCTTACGCATATTGGAGACGTGTTCGAGAATACCGCCTAAGTAGAAAAAAAGTTACCAGATTAAAGTTGGTAACTTGTATTATAGTTGACGAGAAATCTCCAAAAGACCAGTGGCTGATTAGTCGGATCACTGAATTTTCACCATGCAACGGATGGGTTGATTAGAATTGCTGAAGTAAAAAGAAGTGAAGGCGATTATAAATGACGAATCTCACCAATATTTAAGCAATATTTTCTACCAACAAGTGATGAAGACTAAAGTTCTTCACGGGGTGGAGAATGTTACATTTATTTTCATTTATAATTAATTAGAATCATGTTTACTCTGTACATTCAGAAAAAATATGCCAGAATTTGTTATGAAAAAAGTTGTTGAAATATTTGTCACTGAACAATTATTATTATAAAAGTATTTTGAGTTTGCAATTTAGTAGTTTTTAAACTTAACAATCGTCAAAGAATCAGATAATCAATTCACACTGCCTCTCTGTTGGTATAGCAGAAGTGATGGAACGTCTGTGTTCACTGGATGTAAGTAAGGGACCTGGCCCTGATCTCATTCCTAACGTATTCCTGAAGAAATGTGCTTTTTCACTAAGTAGACCGCTGTGGTTAATGTTTAATGAATCTTTGACAAATGGTATTTTTCGTTTCTATTGGATAAAGTCATTCGTCAAACCTCTTCTCAAATCTGGAAATCCTGCTCTTATTGAAAATTATAGAGCAGCTATTACTATTATATCTCATCAGTCTCATCCTCAGATTACAAATAATACACTTGTAGTTGCACTACCCTGTACAATCCGGTACAAAAGTTTAAAGAGAAAACATGACAACCCCGTCGCCCACATACTTCTATAACATCACAACTTCAGTGCTTTATTTTGTACGATTGGCTGCAGACGCGTGACAAAGATGAAGAAAAAATTAAAACGATTAGAACAGAAGTGGGCACCTAGCTCAGATACAAGTAAGTTCATGAAATAATTTTTTAATCAGGTTTTTTTTAGGAATCTTCAAGTCTAGGGAACACACAGCTAATGTTGGTTGGGGCGGCAATCATATGATTGCCCAATACTACCATATGGTATCAATTCCTTTTTGCCCCGGGGCCCACATGGGTCCCACACTACATCTAAGCTGCCAGTTATGAATAAACGAAACAGAATTCTAACTCAATTGGCCTCCAGGTGATAGTATACACATTGGGGCGGCAATCACATTATTTGCCAAATAATAATACCACATAGTATTGCACTGGCCATGCCCCGGGACCCACATGGGCCCCAACATTCAATTGATTTTCATTCTGGTATTTAAATATATACTTAAGTTATGAATATGAATATTCGAATTCGATTAATTTCCTTGCGGAATAAAAACTCATGACTCACTGCTGAAATATCGGCTGACACATAAAAACATATCAGTTTTTATTTAACTTGTTCGTTGTGAATAAAACCGAATGATGGTACACTTTCTATATAGAGGGTGAACCACTCGCAATATTATTTTTGATCACGGGATGACACTGAGTCCCTTGATGTTTTTCCAGGTTCTGATAGCAGCAGTGTTGCTTCTTCATTGGAGGACGAAGCTTCTGACATTGTCTTGGTGGACGAAGCCATTCCTGCCCCTCAAAACGAACCAGATCAGATAACTAACCCAGACGTCCTTCACCTGCTAGGCCTGAATCCTTCCGATATAGTGGATGACGGACCCACTATACATGATGAAATTGCCAAACGATGGACTTGCTTCTTATCACGAGGTATCGATAAGGAAGATCGTTTCCAACTGCTACAAAAGTATCCTATTGTGAAAAACTGTAGTTTTTTGAGAGCTCCCAAACTCAACGGAGAGATTTTAACAGTCTTGGATGCGAATACTGTTAAAAATGATAATTTTCTAGGGAAGTTACAGGACCACCTTGGGAGTGGGCTGAGTGCCTTGGCTATCCCGCTAGACAAATTGTTGTTCTCTCCGACTGATCAAACTAACAGTTTACTGCCACATCTGGTTGATGCAGGTCAGTTATTAACGGATATGCATCATACAATCTCACTTCATAGAAGACACTTGCTAGTCCCCAAATTGAATCCATCAGTAAAAACCACTGCCGATAATTGTCCTATCGACACACTTTTGTTTGGGCACGCCTTCTCGGACAATGTGAAGGCTACACAAAATATGCAGAAAATGGGTAATGAGTTGAGATTGGCAAAACCTAACAGAGGTCAATACCAGCTGCACAAGGGGGCTAGTACTTCTGCTGGACCTTCTTCGGGACGATTACCCTTGTATTCTTCACAGCCAAAAAACTACCAGCGACCGAGGCAAAAATCCAGGTGGAAGCAGGGAGGGAGGACGAAGACTCAAGTGAGGAAGACCAAGGACCCAGAACGACACTGGAGAAGCAAGTAGATTCTGATGTAAGTTTCGCGTATGCAGGTCGACTCAAACATTTTTTGATAATTGGAAAAGAATTACTACTAATTCTGAACTTTTGAGTTGGGTAAGAGGTGTCAAAATACCGTTTTCACAATCACCAAAACAGTTGTATTCCCCTCAGATTTTTTTCAACGAGGTGGAATTTGTAAAATACAAATGTATTATTGACGAGCTCTTACAATCGGGAGCAATAAAAAAGTGTGACTTTATACACGGTGAGTTCTTATCAAGGTATTTTCTAGTGAAAAAACCTAATGGAAAGTACAAGTTTATTTTAAATTTAAAAAATCTCAATACTTTCATGGTTCCACCACACTTTAAACTAGAGGATTACCGGTCAGCCTTGAAGTTAGTTACCAAAGATTGTTTCATGACTTCTATCGACCTTAATAAGGATGCATATTTCCTGATATCGGTTGATGAGCATTACAGAAAATATTTGAGGTTCATTTTTCAAAATCAAAGATATGAATTTCAAGTGTTGCCATTTGGTTTGTGTTACTGCCCTTTTGTATTTACCAAAATGTTAAAGCCTGTATTAGCTATCTTGCGAAAGCAAAGGATTAGTTGTGTCGCCTACCTAGATGACATTTTGATATTTGGAAAATCTGAATCAATGTGCGAGATCAATACACTTAAAACAATTACTCTGTTGAAGTCCTTAGGGTTTTTAATTAATTATACAAAAAGTTCGCTTATACCAAGGACTACATGTAAATATTTGGGGTTTATGTATGATTCTCAAAATCCTAGATTTTCACTCACAGAAGTGAGGAAGCAAAAAATCATTGATAGTATACAAAATTTTTGGAACAGAAAGAAGTGTAAAATAAGAGATTTTGGGGGTTAGTTGGACTTTTGGTATCAGCTTGCCCAGCAGTAAAATACGGCTGGGGCTACACCAATCCTTTGGAACGGCTCAAGTTTCTGGCATTGAGACAGTTTATATTGATGAGATTTTTTTTGTGGTGGTTAAACAATATTAAACAGTCATTTGTAATGATTGAAAAGGCAGATTTTGAGTTGGAAGTATATTCTGATTCGTCCTTATCGGGGTGGGGCGCCTTTTGTAATGGTGAGAAAATTCATGGGTTTTGGTCCCACAAAGAGAGTCGTCAACATATTAACATTCTAGAACTCCTTGCAGCTTTTAATGACTTGAGAAGCTTTGCGAAAAATAAAAAGGACTGTAGAATATTACTGAGGGTGGATAATAGTACAGCCATTTCGTACATAAATAGAATGGGCGGTGTAAAATACAGGCAATTGAACGCTGTGACGAGAGAAATTTGGAAATGGTGTGAAATGAAAAATTTATGGATTTTTGCTTCTTATATAAACACTAAGGATAATTTTCATGCAGATAGAGAATCGAGGTCTAAACCAGTGGAAACCGAATACGAACTATTGAAGGTAAGATTCGAAGAACTTTCCAAAAAATTTGGAATCCTCGAGATAGATCTGTTCGCTTCACAATTGAATGCAAAATGCCATAAATATATTTCATGGAAACCAGATCCAAATTCACTCATGGTAGATGCCTTCACAGTCAATTGGAAACAATGGTTTTTCTATGCTTTTCCTCCATTCGCAATTGTTCATAGAGTGCTGAACAAAATTATAAGGGATAAGGCAACAGGGATTGTGTGGTTGTGCCAATATGGCCAGCACAGCCATGGTACCCTACATTTCTTGATTTGAAAATAAGCGAACTCATTGTATTCCAACCAAATGAAGACTTACTTCTGTCTCCTTTTAGGAAGGGCCATCCCTTGTGGCAGAACATTTCCCTGGGGGCAGCAATTTTATCCGGCGGGCATTCATCCTGAAAAAATATCCAGCCTCCGGACTAGACATATTGCTAGCATCTCTTGCAGATACTACACTGAGACAGTACAGTCATTGTTACAAAAAATGGTGGCTTTTCAATGTGGAGCGCAAACAAAACCCTTATGAATACCGGTTAGAAAGGATAATAGAATTTTTGAATATAGAAGTGGAAGCTGGACGTTCATATTCGACAATCAATACTTCATTGTCAGCGTTGTCCTTAGTTTTCACAATGAAAACTGAAGACAATGTTTGAAGAAATATCTCAAAGGTGTCCATAATCTAAAACCCCAAAATCCCAGATACATCTCTACTTGGGACCTTTACCCGGTGTTAGAATTTTTATCAAAATGGCATCCTTTGCAACAGTTATCATTAAAACAACTAACGTGCAAATTGGTCACGTTATTGTTAATATTGTTTTTTCCGTTGACCGGCTGTCGTCCCCTTACGAACGGCAGCCCTCAAAAGTCGAAACTTGTGCGAGCCAAGGATTAACGAGGTCTTACCTTTTTACGTGCGATTCCTAGCACTTTCTCGGCCATCAGAAAAAATTCTGCAGTCGCCGTGGTTTGAACCACCGCCGACCGGCAACCAGTGACTAAAACAATGTCGCTTTAACCACTCGGCTACCTGGCCCCTATTAGCCTTAATAACAGCGCATAGGCTTCAAACTTTATCGAAAATCAAATTGTCAAACATCTTCAGATTTGCGGATAGAACAGAGATAATTATCACAGATAGAATAAAAACAACTAAGCCCAACTCCACACAGCCAAAATTGGTGCTACTACCTATATTCAAAGAAAAGCAGGAACTGTGTGTAGCTTCAACCCTAGAGGAATATATTGTGTGTACTGGTACTCTGAGAACACCTGGCGAAGATATTTTGTTGTTAACGTATGAAAAACCGATCCATCCTGCGTGTTCACAAACTATAAGCAGGTGGCTCAAAGAAACTTTAAAAAGTACAGGTATAGACGTGTCAATTTATACAGGCTATAGTACACGACATGCCTCTACTTCAGCGGCATTCCGTGCAGGAGTGGACATAGCAGACATTCGTAGAGCGGCAGGCTGGACAGAAAGGTCCAACACATTTAATAATTTCTATAACAGACCTCTAGCAATAAATCCCATCAATTTTGCTGATGGTTTATTGAAGGGTTCTGGATTCAAAACCTAAATAATTTAGGGATAATTTTGTTTTTGTTGTGTTTTTTTGGAAGCGGTTATACAATTATGGTTCCATTAACCACTATTTTGTTATTGTATAAGTGCCTTGTTATGTTTCTAATTTTGTTCCTGGTTTATATACTTATTGAAATGTGTTATACCGGGTGGCTACGGAAGTATTGCCTACGGAATATCTCAGTTATTGTATGAAGTAGGTTTGTGAAATTTGGAGCGTCGATATAATGACATAAGAGCTAGAATTTGAGCATATTGACATGTCGAAGTAACTTCCGGTCTGACCGGAAGTAACATCAACTTTCTTATTTTAAATGGAAACCCTATTTTTTTTCTTTTCGCTTCATTCAGCATTCAATTCCCTTTCTAATGACATATCACAAGTTGGTATCTAACCAGAAACTAGATCAGAAAAAAATTATTATTGAAATTCACCGAGTAGGCCGTGGAAGCAAAATGAAAGCCAAAAATTGAAAAGTTGGCTATGGAAACCATACGTCACTTGATAACAGTTGCTACTACTGTGATATTTAATTTTCATTCGTCGGCGTTATAAAAAGCCGCCAAAAAAAATATTGGAAAAATTGGGAAAAAAACAATACTCTGTAGGTCCATAACTTAAATAGGAACATACAACTTTTTCTTGCCTGTACTATTCAGCATAACCATTCCTTTCTAATGATATAATAGAAAGTAATTTTTTGAAATGAAATACCAAAAAATCCAATTATTATTCTTCAAATAACGAAAAAACAGATTTAGCGAAAAAAAAATTCAAATTGATAGGATTAAAGATAAAATAAATTCAAAACAAATGTTCGAAATGCATTCCCTCAGCGTCAATCCATTTATTGACTCTGGTGATATTTTCATGTAAAACGTTTCTCAACATTTGGGGCGTGATATCTTGGAAAGCTCTACGAATTTTTACTTCTAGCTCATGTAGAGTTGTAGGCTGTGTGGAATACACCCTATTTTTAAGATGCCCCCTTAGAAAAAAGTCGCACGGAGTAAGATCAGGTGACCTTGGTAGCCACCTGACTGGACCATGGGTTGTTATAAGTCTCTCTTGAAAGCGATTTTGAAGATAATTTCTCGCTATTCTTGAATTATGCGGAGGGGCGCCATCTTGCTGGAAGTACATACATTCTCTCAGTTATTTCCGCTGGTAGGTTGTTAATGAATTCCGAAATTTCATTCGTTAAAAAATTAAAGTATCTCTCTCCGGTTAGTTGGCCTTGAAAGAGAATGGGGCCAACAATATGAGTTTCAACTATTCCTGCCCAAACATTCACACCAAATCTCTCCTGGAAGCCGCCTTGTCGAAACCGGTGCTCGTTTGCTATCGCTCAGTACCTGGATCAAAAGACCGTTCACACTTTTAGCACTTTACACTTCGACTATCGACAATAATCCAAATAAAGTACAGTACCTACCTTGTATTATTCCTGTTAAATAATCCATTGTTGGTAAATCTTGACTCGTCCGTAAACAAGATATAATAGTTAAATAGGTGATTCTCAGCATTTTGTCGAAGAAACCAATTACAATATTCCAGGCGCCTTTCACCGTCATTTTCATACAAATGTTGATGCAACTGATACTTGAAGGATTTCAATCGATGTTTTTTCAAAATTTTCCTAGCAGAGTCCTTACTTATAGCTAATTCGGCGCCAATCTGCCTTGAGGAAATTGTGCTATCATATTGTACTAAAGCTAATACATTAATTTCAGTTTCCTCATTAATAACAAATGCTTCTTGGTCTTCGTGAACATCAGGCTCAGTTCTTAATTTTTCTTCAAGCCACTGGAAATACCTTCTTGACGGTTGCTGCCTCCCTGGATATCGCTCTAAATACAATCGTTCAGCGGCATAAGAATTTTTTAAACATTCACCATAAATGAGAAGCATGTCAATTTGTTCGGTTCGTGAATAACGGGGCATTTTTTGAATATTCCACTGATTTCGATTTCCAAACCCTTTTAAAATGGCAGAATCAAAAACACTACTTCGAACGTCAAAATAATATGGATAGCAGCGTTCGTGACAGCTCTCATTTCTTTTTTGTTTCATTCCAAAATACATCTTAATCAGCCTACTTGTTAATATTTTGGTTCGAATGATTATTGCAATGGAATGATTATTCTGAATAGCACAAACATCGTCCATAGGTAGATATTAGAATATCTATGTACGATGGCACAGACCAAGTACGTTTATGTTCCTATTTAACCTAGAACCTACAGGATATAATTTATCATTCCACATTAATTTTAATTTTATTTTTGCGTATGGCGATAATCTGTTTTGTTATTTGAAGAATAATAATTGGATTTTTCGGTATCTCAGTTCAAAAAATTATTTTCTATTATATCATTAGAAAGGAATGGTTATGCTGAATAGTACAGGCAAGAAAAAGTTGTATGTTCCTATTTAAGTTATGGACCTACAGAGTATTGTTTTTTTCCCAATTTTTCCAATATTTTTATAACGCCGACGAATGAAAATAAAATATCACAGTAGTAGCAACTGTTATCAAGTGACGTATGGTTTCCATAGCCAACTTTTCAATTTTTGGCTTTCATTTTGCTTCCACGGCCTACTCGGTGAATTTCAATAATAATTTTTTTCTGATCTAGTTTATGGTTAGATACCAACTTGTGATATGTCATTAGAAAGGGAATTGAATGCTGAATAAAGTGAAAAGAAAAAAAAATTAGAGTTTCCATTTAAAATAAGAAAGTTGATGTTACTTCCGGTCAGACCGGAAGTTAACTTCGACATGTCAATATGCTCAAATTCTAGCTCTTATGTCATTATATCGACGCTCCAAATTTCACAAACCTACTTCATACAATAACTGAGATATTCCGTAGGCAATACTTCCGTAGCCACCCGGTATAGATCCAAATTTATAGTATAATCATTGTATAATCATATTACGATGTTTTGGAATTCTTGTTTCTATTGCTGAATTATTACTAAATAAAATAATACAGAAATCTAAATAGATCGTGCATTTCTCTTTCAACATCTACAAGTGTATTATTTGTAATCTGAGGATGAGACTGAGATATAATTCTAAGATTAACTGACTTACCTGTAAGGAAGTTTGATCTGAATTATGTCTCAGTCTCATCCGAAGATTACAAACCCACCCAGCCCACATCCTCCACGATCTATTTCGTAGCAAAATACGCACTGAAGTTGTGATGTTATAGAAGTGGATAGTATGTGGGCGACGGGGTTGTCATGTTTTCTCTTTAAACGTTTGTACCGGATTGTACAGGGTAGTGCAACTACAAGTGTATTATTTGTAATCTTCGGATGAGACTGAGACATAATTCAGATCAAACTTCCTTATAGGTAAGTCAGTTAATCTTAGAATTCTCTCTGCTATTCCCAGGATGTTTCAGTGCTTGGTTAATAGATTCCTCAGTTCAACTTTGGCTAACAAAATAAGTATTGGTCAACAACGGGCGTGAAAACAGCCACGGTTTTTTCATCCACGGTTTTCGATTTGGCAACACCGCGCAGTTCCATAGCATTCACGTAAGTTACGGCTCTCGGACTTTTATGAAACCAATAAAATAGCGATTCAAATGGTAGATATGTTATTCTTGAACTGGATATTGGTGGAAGTTACAGATCACGAAAAAAAAAGATAATATGAGGCGGTGGTGTGCGGCTCATGAGGTAAAATGTAAAACTAATACTGAAAAATTATCGGTTCATGGCACGCAATGTGAATAAGTGAAAAACAGTCTTTTACATCTCAACTTTTATACCGCAACCCCAGAAGTCATTGTCGGGCCGTCGTAAGGGGTAAATATTTTTTTAAATTCCAACTTTTTGCTGAAACTGAATATGGCGATGGCACTCCAAATGAATGGGTAGATAACAATTATTTGCAACCTTACTTTCACCCACCACCTCCGAAAGTCATTGTCGGGCCGTCAGGAGTAGACAATTTTTTGAAAATTCCAGTTATTTACCGAAAACTTACTAGGCGATGGCACTCGAAATGAATATGTAGAAAATAATCATTTCTCCCCCCAAAGTCATTGCCAGAAGGGGTACAGAATATTTTGAAAATTCTAATAATTTACCGAAAACTTATTAGGCGATGGCAATCGAAGTGAATAGGTAGAAAATAATCATTCGCATCCTTACATTCATCCTTCACCCCCAGTCATTGTCTGGCCGTCAGAAGGGGTACAGAATTTTTTGAAAATTCCAATAATTTCGAAAACTTATTAGGCGATGGCATTCAAAATGAATAGGAAGAAAATGATCATTTGCATCCTTCCCTACATCCTTCACCCCTAAAAGTCATTGTCGGGCCGTCAGAAGGGGTACAGAATTTTTGAAAATTTCAGTAATTTACCGAAAACTTATTGGGCGATGGCACTCGAAATGAATAGGTAGAAAATAATTATTCGCATCCTTACATTCACCCTTCACCCCCAGAAGTCATTGTCGGGCCGTCAGAAGGGGTACAGAATTTTTTGAAAATTCCAATAATTTACCGAAAACTTATTAGGCGATGGCACTCGAAATGAATAGGTAGGTAGAAAATAATCATTCGCATCCTTACATTCATCGCTCTGGGGGTGAAGGATGAATGTAAGGATGCAAATGATTATTTTCTACCTATTCATTTCGAGTGCCATCGCCTAATAAGTTTTCGGTAAATTATTGGAATTTTCAAAAAATTCGGTACCCCTTCTGACAGCCCGACAATGACTTCTGGGGGTGAAGGATGAATGTAAGGATGCGAATGATTATTTTCCACCCATTCATTTCGAGTGCCATCGCCTAATAAGTTTTCAGTCTGAGTTTTACTTTCTACTTCATGATCCATCCAAACACCACTGCCTCATATCATCTTTTTCTTTCGATCTGTAACTCCTAACGATATCCAGTTTGAGAATGACATATCTACCATAAGTATAGCTAATTTATTGGATTCATAAAAGGCTAAAAGCCGTAACTTACGAGAACACGATGCATTTGCGCGATGTTGCCAAATTGAAAACCGTGGATGAAAAAAGCGTGGCTGTTTTCACGCCCGTCGGTCAACATCGGTTTCAAGATGGACAATCGACATGACTAACCTTATGATTTATACCAACTTTATTGTATTGGCTGTAGAGAAGGGCCTACAGGTTGAATCTGTTTATACAGATCTATCTAAGGCTTTCGATAAAGTCGATTATGCTATTCTCATTCAGGAGTTATTGTATATTGTCAAAGAAATATCCAATTGTAAATTTCTCATGTATGACGATGATATCAAAATATTTCATATCATACAAAATCCAGATGATTGTCTTATACTCCAAAAGAGCTTAAATGTTTTTTCCTCGGTTTTTTCACATTGTTGTTTGGTGAATAAAATGAGCATGAATCCTTTGAAATGTAAACTGATCAGTTTCCATCGCACAGTGTGGTAACCTTCAACTTTGATAACACTCACTGAGAAAGTTACCTCAATCAAAGATCCAATCCAATCCAATCTAACCTCTCATTTTCTTCGCACATTGAGTACATCTGTAATAGAGCACTCAAGCAGTTGGGTTTCATAAAGAGACATTCTAGAGATTCTGTTCATATGAGTACAGTGAAAATCTTATTCCTTTCATTGGTTAGATCTCATCTTGAATATGCTTCGGATTATTTTTGGAGCCCTTATGCTCAAGTCCACATCGAAAAAATGGAAAGAGTTCAACGCAGATTTTTTATGTAATGCTCCTTTAGGCTGAACATTCCTTACTCTTATACCAACATGCTGTCAGTAATGAATGTGTCCTCTGATCCACAGAAGGCAAGGGTTTGACACCTTGTTTATTTATAAAATTTTTAACGGTCTGATAGATGCTCCTGAATAAATTATTAGAAGAAGTAAAAATATATGTACCTCCTGGTATCACTACGTGAATATAGCTCATTTTCCATGGTTGCACATCTACCAAATTATGGTGCAAACATAGGGATGATTAGATTACTGCAACAGGCAAATGTTCACTTAAGGGCTATAGATATTTTTTCCGCCTCCCTTTGGCAAATGAAGAGAGCTACTATGTAGCTCAAGATTTTTAGCTTTAATTGCTCATTTCAATTTGTTTTGTTTTTGTCCAGTAACTGTATAAAACTGTTACATATAGATAGTTTTATATTTTTTGTATTTTTATATGTTTTTCTTAGTGTTTTATATTATTGTAAATGGGTTTTTCTTCCCGTGTAATAAATAAATAAATTAGACATGTAACATACTTGTGATAGTATTTAAGACCAAAGGCACTAGTTTCAACTTTGCCAGGTCTTTCACCAGTTTCTCCAGTTTCCAACTGATGGTAAGCAACATTCCTCTCTCTTATAACAGATTCAAGATTTTCCATAGAATCCTCTACTTTATCAATCCGTTCAGGACTTGGGAATAGTTTTGTCTCTTCTTTGCACTCCTGTTCCATAGTTAACAACATATTACGTTCTTTCAATAATACATACCTGAAATTAATCTAATAATGAAACTCTCAAACTTCAGAATTTATAGCTACCATAGTTTGTGTAAATCACTATTAGATTTAATTCTCAGTTCTTCAATTTTCCAGGATCGTCCACTTTTAACTTCTTCTGCTCCCCAATTTTCTTTTTCGTCAAAGAATTCCATCATGTCATTTCTTATTGATGTAGTGGAAATATATCTAGAATAGAAATGTTAAAACATGTTGATTTCACAATATAAATAGAAAATTTACTTGTTGTGGGGACTGTTACTGATACATGTAGCTCTTGAGCTCATTACTCTCCAATTATTGAATAAACTAATAAGACTCCTCATTTTGCCAAAACCTTCCATTATGCAATTTTAAATTTTAGTATCCCAACTCCCAAGTTCCAACGTCGAACGTCCCATTCCCAATCACCTACACACCTAACCAAAGTTTTCATGTCCATGGCTTCCGGAGGGCGTATTTGGCCAGCACTTTCCGGATTGTGAACAATGATTGTAATAAGCCTGTTCATTGGTTTGCTTGCTCACTACGTTAAATGGAAAGAAGCTATTAATGATCTAATCTGATTTGAGCAATAATTGGTCTTTCGTTTGTTCTGAGTAACTGCTCAGAGACCGTTCGTTTGTCAGTAGCAAGTTGCTTCGGATCTCCGAGCAATAAAAGATATAAGGCGTTTTCCACTTAGGAGTGTTAAGCCCCTGATATCGGAAATGACTTTATCACTGACTTTTTCGCCAAAAAACTGTGTATTCGCCTTTTGACTTTTGTCTACTTGTGCTTCATGCACACCGACTTAACCTTTAAACTAGACTGCCAATGCCATATTATTGAAATTGATCAAATGGGGCAGATGCAGCGGTGGGATTACGTGAGCCATAGAATTCTACATATCGCTACGTTTTGACGTAAAAGGTATTCCGTTTATACAGTTAGCGACAAATAGATATTTGACAGCATTTGACGCGCCATCTTGGCCCTTTTACAATAGAATTCTACTTAGATCATATATGCTACGCTAGATACGGCACGTAGGTTATTTGTTTTGTAGGTCCGGGGGGGAGTCTAGCGTACTAATCTTTTGATTGGTCGATTTCAAATTTCGAGTATTTCGACGTTAGTTTGACAAATGACAAATGACAAATTTGACGATCTTATTGAGTATATTTTTATGGTTTTGAGAGTTTTTGCTGTGGACAATTTAGTTTGAAGAACAGTGCTTCGATTTCTCATCGGAATGCCAAAATCGTGTTTAGTTTGTAATGTTAAATTTGAGAAGGATTCTGCCAGATCTTTTCATAGGTATGTATTCCATAGGCGTGTTATTGGATAGGACAAGAAGTCAGAATAGGAACTAAAAGTAATTTATGGATAGATACTTTAATTTGAATTGTTTGGCTAATATCCAATGACACCGACAGTGTTGGCATCTTAAGTACCTTTTAGATAAATCGCTGTTTCTTTCGGAAATTCATTCACAGATTGCTTGAAATACATCCATATTTCTTACAAAGCAGTCATGAAAACTATTTCGTTTTGCAGGTTTCCAAAGAATCTTGAACATAAAAAAGGTTGGTGTTAGGTTTTGGGTATTACCGAAAAAATACATTATTATGAAGTTTGGTGCTCCGATCACTTCTCTCCACAAAGTATCAGAACTTCACCAGCCGGCAAGAGATCACTTGTGAAAGGAGCTATACCAATTGCTATTTCAGTTTTACAGCCAATGACTATTGAAAGGTATGATGAGTAACTCTTTTTTCAATTCTTTCATATTCAAGTTACTATGTGCCTTCTCTGCAGAAACAAATCAGCCATTGCGTCATCAGTCCCTGATGGAAGTATTTCATCTGAAGAAATATCACCAGAGCTCATTTGCTCTAACTTTGAGCTTTTACGGAATGAAAAGTTATCAGTATGTTAGAGAAAAATTCAACAACTGTTTGCCCCATCCAGATACCATATCAAAATGGTATCGATCTATTGATGGATCTCCTGGATTTACAGAAGAATCATTGAAAATACTGAGTCTGAAGGTACAATCTGGTGAAAAAGTTTTGTGCAGCTTAGTTTTGGATGAAATGGCTATAATGCAGCGAGTGGAGTGGACTGGAGCACAATTTACTGGATTCATAGATGTCGAAAGAGGTATACAAAGTGAAGATCTGCCTCAAGCAAAAGAAGTTCTTGTTTTTATGTTGGTTGCAATCAACGGTCACTGGAAAATACCTGTTGGCTATTTTTGCATAAATGGTTTGAAAGGGTTTGAAAAATCTTGTTTAGTGAAAGAACTTTTGAAACTTATTCATTCAACAGGTGTAACAATCACATCGATTACTTTTGATGGAACACAAGCCAATTTACGCATGTGTCATTGCTTTGGTGCTAATTTTCATGATGTCACAAATTTGGTTACATACTTTCCACATCCTGTTACATGTAAGCCAGTATATATTTTTCTTGATTCATGCCACATGTTGAAGTTGTAGAGAAATTGTTTGGGTACATATAAAGTTTTAAACAATGGTAATGGGAAAAATATATGTTGGAAATATTTTGAAGATTTGGTTGAACTTCAGCAGGCGGAGGGCTTACATGCTGCTACCAAAATAAGAAAGCGGCATATTCTGTGGAAAAACGAGAGATAAAAAGTTAAAATTGCTACCCAAACTTTCAGTAACAGTGTCTCAGACGCCTTAACTTCTCTAGAAAAAGATTTGAAGCTAGAGCAATTTCAGAATGCAGAGGCAACTACAGAATTTTGTAAAATTGGTAATAATCTTTTTGATATTTTTAATTCAAGGTCGCAATTTGCAAAATATGATTTTCAAACATGTTTGTCACCGAAAAATTCAAAAAAATCTTTGAATATTTGGATGAATACAAGTCTTATATTTTAGGTCTGGAATTCAATGGAATTTCTATTCTACTCACTGACAGAAAAACTGGTTTTCTCGGTTACCTAATTTGTATTGAAAGTTTGAAATCTTTTTATGAATATTATGTCAACACTGAACCACTTTTGAAATATATTCCTGCATATAAATTTTCACAGGATCATATTGGAGTATTTATCAGTGCCGTTAGAAGTCGTGGTGGCTTCAATAATAATCCAACAGCAAAACAATTCCAGGCCATTTATAAGAGGCTTTTGGTTCACACAGAAATAAAGGGTAGTAGTTTTGCAAATGCAGTTGCTTTGGATAGTACCACTATTCTTAGTGTAAGCTCTGTTAACTTAGAGGATTCTAAAGATTACATTGAAATTTTCGACAGTTGTCAAGATCATGATTATGTAAGTTCCCCTTCATGGCATTTAACAATTTTTGTTGAAGATATTGTATCATACATATCTGGTTTCGTTGTTAAATGTTTAAAAAAATGTTTAGTTTGTATAGAATGTGTATCAATGTTGGAAAGCAAAGAGACTTTTTCATTACTGCAAAAAAGATAATGTTATGGCAAAATGATAAATGCATCCAAATTTGTAATCAATATCTGTAAAAAAGGTGAAACCTACCTACGGATTTATCAAAATCGGAATAATTTATTTTCAAAAAATATTAATATTTTGAATGTTTTGGTTAGTGGTTCTCTCAGAAACCTAAAAACTCATGTGATGGAATTTTGCAATGAGCACTCTTATGAAAATGATCCCTAGAATTAACATCCTTTACATCTTACAAAGTTGATACTAAAAAATTATTTTAAAATTCGTATTCATCATGAAACTTTCCAATGTAACACATAGAGTAAGAAGCTTGTTAACGAAAACAATACTGCTTAAAAATCAATGAAATGTACTTTGTCCCAAGAAACTTTTCTCTTTATGAAGATATTTGGAAAATATACAGCAAGGACATTATTATTTGTGTGAATCATTATCTTAAAAAAAGACTAACATTTGAATAATCTGTAGATTTGATGTAAATATGTAAATGAATTTTGCAAATAGTCTTTTTTGTGGCCTGATGGCATACCTGCCTGTTTTCTGAAAAATTAACTTTGTGTAGTAAAATTATGATTCAATATTTATCTTGATTCTAGAAAATTTCCTGAATACTAGAAATATAGTTTTGACAGACCCATATTTGAAACAGCATAATCGGAAAACATACTTAGACTAAAAATTATAGAGGTGAATTGCTCTTGTTGTTAAAATTGTTATTTCCATCAACCGGCTGCACCCCTATGTGCAGCCCTCAGAAGTATTCGCGAGACTTGTGCGAGCTAGGGAGGATGTAGCCCTTACCTTTTAACGTGTGATGGTATGCGTGCTGCCGCCCATACTTGATCTACCGTCGTTGCTTAGACTGAGTGATTACTTGTATGTGATCGTACTCACAGAGCCATTATGATTGTCCTGATATATGCTTCCAGTCTTGTATACCTACCTAAATTATTTGACTCCCTTGTTACAAATTATTTTTATCTTGCGAGTGTAAAAATGTAATTATAGATCAGCAATGTTGTTTCAGTCAGGGAAAATTAACAGTTTATACCAGAGTGATATATCAAAAGCCTTTGAAATGAGTTACAAGTACATCTACGCTGACTTCTGAAAGGCTTGAGTTCACGAGTTATTGATATTGACATCCAAATTGGCGGTATAAGGTATAACTGGTAACTTTCTGATCTGGATGAGGAGTTTTTTGACTGGTTGTTTTCAGTGGGTGAAAATTATTAACTATATTTCTAATATAATTGGGAGTCCACTCTAGAGTACCACACTGTGGCCCCTTGCTATTTAATCTGTTTGTGGATGATATCAATGGAAGTAAACGTGATTCACATTTCTTTGTCTTCGCTGATGATTTGAAAATATATATCATAAATAATAATGAAAACTGTCTTATGCTACAAAAGACCCTAATGAAATTTCACGATGGTGTAAAACCTGAATGTTATGGATCTCAATCTAACCAAGTGTTCCTCTATTTACTCAAAATGTTCTCAACTATCCATTTTCCAATAATGAATTGGACTTGAGAAGAAGGGTAGATAAAATCAAAAATATTGTTATTCTAAAGGACAATAAACTTACTGATATTATCAACCCATCTTTCAACATTTTTAGTAAAACATAGATCAATAATCTTTCACTTAGCGGTGATTTCTAGGATTATATATATATATATATATATATATATATATATATATATACATATAAAAACGTGGATTATTGAGGGGAACTGTATGAAAATACAAAAAAGAAAAAGTTATTAGCCCACAAATTAACGGTTGGCTTTCTGTTTTGACTCCGTTTGTTTCTGTTTTCACTTGCAGCCTAGTGTTGCCCATCCTACGGTTTGCTCGAGGGCTATGTCCAATAACTTTTTCTTTTATATATATTATATATAAAAATATATTCCAAATATGTCAAATTGATGTATATTACAGTGTAAAATTTTATTTCGTGGATTATTATCGTCTTGCCTTCTGTTTAATTGTATATTTGGTATTTATATTTAGTACCTAGTATTCATATATATATTTTACTCTTACTGATATTGGGGCTGTGTATAATGTAGAATGAATGAATGTTTTTGAAATATGTTTCATAAAAATAAACAATTTTCATCAGCAAGTTTTTCATTTTTTATTTAACTCAATCTGTACGACACCACGGTACATTTTGGCATATCTTGTGTATTGATATACTTACCAACTTTTCATTTTGTTTTTTTGTTGTTTTTTGTTATGAGTTCATTATCGATGGTATTTTCAATTAGCCATAATAAAGACTGGTAAAAATATTTTCTCGTATTCAAGTTTACGTAACTATAGAGTTCTTGATTGAATTGACCTCATTGCCAGTTTTAATTAGGTATTGTTTCAAGGATAATTTGAAACCTTGATATCATGATAAAATTTGTGGAGAAAATTTGATCAAAACTTAAATGGAATGTTTTCAATGGACCCAATATCTTTTGGGTATTCCAAAAATATCAAGATGAACAGTACATAAATATAAGTCTAGTACTACTGGTTAAATTTGGCGTACTAAATGAATGATACATACAGGTATATAGAAAAAAGTAGAACTTAGAAACCACTGAATGATTTTCTGTTTGTGGGGTTGAAGTCAATTTTGAGGATGCCAGGGAGTAAGAATGAAACTCTTTGGTATTGCGTCACGACATAAGTCCTGAAGAAGGAAATAAACATTTCCGAAAGCTTGACGCAATACCTACCAAAGAGTTTCTTTCTTTCTCCCTGGCATCCTCACAATTGACTGCAACCCCACAAACAGAAATCACTCAGTGGTTTCGAAGTTCTTTTTTCAACTGACCGGTCACGATCAACCCAAGGTTAAAGGTATATATGTACGTTTGTTCATAAATTATTGCGGATATAATCATTAACGCCTACAAAATTTATACTTAATGCTGTTATATTACCCATCCTCTCAGATTATTCCTATTCACAATCATTTCTTAGTCTTCCATGGTAAGTATTTCATTGACTTCTCAAATATCTATTCTGTGAGATCGTAGGTACTGGCGTTTGCGAGAATCCAAATATTTTCGGTTCACATTAATTTTCATTTCACTGTAACCGATATGGAAATCCATCATTCATTAGAAAACAGAAATTGAAATATGTGTGTTGTAAAAGTACGTCAGTATTGTCAATATACACTGTACCACAAAATATTTTGTGCACTGTACCAAAATATCTCGTACGCTACTGTACTGTAGAACGCTATTGCCCTCTTCACCCCCTCTTATCGGTACCCCTCTAATACCAAACATTTAGTACATGATGCCGTATCTAGCGTAAGCATATATGATCTAAAGTCATAAATACTGGAGAAATAAATGAAAGTGCTGAGGTAAAAAAGTCAAAATAATCAAATTAATAAATTATTGAATCACATCAGTAAACTATAGTAACACTATAGAGGTCAAAATTCGTGACTGGCTGAAAGCTTAACAGTATCGAAGAGTTTTCTTTGAAATAGCCCGATCAATTGACTGCAACCCCACAAATAATACAAACTAGTATACTCTATATGTGAAAAGTTATTGGGTATATCCCTCAAAATGTTGTGCAACCGTAGACACGTGTTTCGAGCTTAAGCTCTCATCAGATCACATATATTGAAAAGCAAACTATTTTCTCATGTAGAAGGCCCCGAAATTAACAACTGAACATTTAGAAAAAGGTAGTATCTAAGAACTATGGCGAAGCTGTGGGCGATGCCGGCCCTGAGCGCTCACGCAGGCCGCATATGACCTTCGAGGCGCTATGCACCGAGAGGAATCTGCACGATTCGAGGCATTTCGAGAAATTTCATGAGCATTCGGAGAAGTGAGCGGTGGATATAAAAGAACTACGCAGCAGAGTGGAGACAGACAGTCAGAGAAGTGAAAGTCGACTATAAATAGTTCCGCGATTGTTATATAAATTAAAGTATTTGTAACGGTACGAATCTGACCACAGACTCAGCCATCATAAATTAAATAGTAGGCACTCAGAAAATTACTTTATTCACCTGTCCATGTACATCATCGTCATTTTCACCTAAGTAATGTAATTAATTTCACTCGTTAGTGTGAAGTAATCCACGATTTTTCAGCCACGGTTTCTAAAATTTACGTGCAATGTTGCCAAACTTCCACATATTTCCTAGCCACGCTTTTCACATATTTTCGATATATCTTCGTTTTTATTCTATTTCAGATGATTCCTCCGATGAAATACTCACAATAGGGTAGGTATACCTACCCGATTCATACTAGATCTCAAAATAAATTAAGGCATTTTTATTACATATATTTCACTCAGTACTCAATTTCGCGTGTTCGTTGATGATTTTTTTCACAGAAATGAAGAGAATAACGGGGAAAAACAGAAAAAAAAATGTTATCGAATTTGTACCACCGTAGGGGAGACAGGGGCAATTAAAATCTGGTATTTTTTACATTTCACCATGTAACTCACCCAATTTCACGTGTTCGTTGATGATTTTTTCACAGAAATAAAGAAAATAACGAGGAGGAACAGAAAAAAAAATGTTATCGAATTTGTACCACCGTAGGGGAGACAGGGGCAATTAAAATCTGGTATTTTTTTTACATTTCACCCTGTAACTCACCTAATTTCGCGTGTTCGTTGATTATTTTTTCACAGAAGTGAAGAGAATAACGAGGAGAAACAGAAAAAAATGTTATCGAATTTGTACCACCGTAGGGGAGACAGGGGCAATTAAGATCTGCTATTTTTTTACATTTCACCCTGTAACTCACCCAATTTCGCGTGTTCGTTGATGATTTTTTCACAGAAATGAAAAGAATAACGAGGAGAAACAGAAAAAAAATAACATTTAATTTGTACCACCGTAGGGGAGACAGGGACAATTAAAATCTGGTACTTTTTTACTTTTCACCATGTAACTCACCCAATTTCGCGTGTTCGTTGATGTTTTTTTTCACAGAAATGAAGAGAATAACGAAGAGAAACAGAAAAAAAAATGTTATCGAATTTGTACCACCGTAGGGGAGACAGGGGCAATTATGATCTGGTATTTTTTTACATTTCACCATGTAACTCACCCAATTTCGCGTGTTCGTTGATTATTTTTTCACAGAAATGAAAAGAATAACCAGGAGAAACAGAAAAAATTGTTATCGAATTTGTACCAACGTAGGGGAGACAGGGGCAATTAAGATCTGGTGTTTTTTTACATTTCACCTTGTAACTCACCCAATTTCGCGTGTTCCTTGATGATTTTTTCACAAAAATAAAGAGAATAACGGGGAGAAACATAAAAAAAATGTTATCGAATTTTTACCACCGTAGGGGAGACAGGGGAAATTAAAATCTGGTATTTTTTTACATTTCACCCTGTAACTCACCCAATTTCACGTGTTCGTTGATGATTTTTTCACAGAAATGAAGAGAATAACGAGGAGAAACAGAAAAAAAAAATGTTATCGAATTTGTACCAGCGTAGGGGAGACAGGGGCAATTAAAATCTGGTATTTTTTACATTTCACCATGTAACTCACCCAATTTCGCGTGTTCGTTGATGATTTTTTCACAGAAATGAAGAAAATAACGAGGAGAAACAGAAAAAAAAAATTGTCGAATTTGTACCACCGTAGGGGAGATAGGGGAAATTAAAATCTGGTATTTTTTTACATTTCTCCCTGTAACTCACTTGATTTCGCGTGTTCGTTGATGATTTTTTCACAAAAATGAAGAAAATAACGAGGAGAAACAGAAAAAAATGTTATTGAATTTGTACCACCGTAGGGGAGACAGGGGCAATTAAAATCTGGTATTTTTTTACATTTCACTCTGTAACTCACCCAATTTCGCGTGTTCGTTGATGTTTTTTCACAGAAATAAAGAGAATAACGAGGAGAAACAGAAAAAAATGTCAATGAATTTTTACCACCTTAGGGGAGACAGGGGCAATTAAAATCTTGTATTTTTTTCACATTTCATCCTGTAACTCACGTATTCGTTGATCCTATAGATCTTTGAGAAGTGATCTTAGAATAGATAATAGGCATATTGAACTGATGTAGATATTTCTGCCAGCAAAAATTCTTAGAAATAAATGTAAACGAATCAACCCCTTGGAAGCGACGGTAAAATGGTGGTAAAATGCTATGGGGCTATGATTTTTTACTGTAATAGTGGGAAGTTCAAAATGACAGACACCCACATGCAAGCAGAGTTGAAAATGCATTATTAGCCAACCTATCCTGACCTGACTTCAAACAGAATAACCATACAAAATTGATAATCAGAAAGAATCCCAGCGCGCGTTCCCATTGGATAATACTGTAAAATGCGTTTCCTCTAGATGGCGCTCAGAAGTCACTGAATCATTGTCTAAAGAAGAATAGTCAAACAATCCCTGTGCAAAATGCATTGGATGGCCGTCACCTGAGACATCTATACTATTTTACTGGAAACATTGAAAATGTATCCAGTAATGTGGCGCCGTTATCGGATGGCACGCAAAACTATACTTCTGTCTCTTTTTAAAATAGAACGCCAGTTTTCATTCGCTTCATTCAGAAATGTGCAGAATATTGTCATTGGTGAGATGTTTAGCAGAATAAAAGACGAGTCAAAGTTTGCATTCGAATGTTTCGAATATCAGATGATGATCAATGGTAAAATTTTATATTGCTGTAATTAAGCCTAATATAATGAAACACGTAATGTAGCAATATTCTTACTGAAAAATGATCCCTAAGTATAGGTATAAAAAATGTTCTATTACGATATTATATCGCAGTTGATATGTTTTGAAAACACATACAAAATATTCATTAGTGCTTGAAGGCACCCAATAAGTAGGTAAATAATAATATATCAGTATTATTTGTACAAGCTTTCGTTCAGTTTCACTCACACGTAACAGGTATAGTATCTACTGTCTAGGTATAACGGGGTCAAAACTTCAGTGGAAATTTTGAGCCAATTCCACTGATCCAATCATCTTTAAATTTGGCAGGTGTCCATTATATTCATTCAGGTTCGTTACGACATTCACAAGAGAAAAAAACAAGATAGCGAACAGTTTTTGTGATTTATTGTCCAACTATTCATAATGCGAATCTCGAGTAGATTTTGTATTTAAAATTCGAAATGGCGAATACGATTTTTGATTAGATTCTTTCAAAATTGGTACCTATACAAGGGCTTGTTGTGTTGGAGACCAATACGAACATTCAAGATTTATTCACACGACAAGCTTTTATATCATTTAAAATTTTATAATGTAACAAAATTATGGGTTTTTCGCTTTAGTGCATTTAAATAAAAGCTTTTATCTGAAAAGGTTTTTTAAGTTTATTTATTTCTTATTTTAGTTTTCTGTGAATATGTTTCTTAGTTTGTTAATTTCAATCAATGCGCCATTGTTGCACGGTCGCTTGCCTGTTAATTTAACGTTGGAAATTTTTCCTAATTTCTACGTGTTCTCTAAATAGCTTTAGAGGGGGGCAGAGGGGTGAATTTTTTTAAAACCGTTTCGTTCAATGGCCATATAATTTTCACTATTTTTACGGATTTTTTTTATTTCTATTCCGCGAGTTTTCCTATTTTTTTGTGACAGGAAAGGAGGGCGAACCCCCCGATCTATTTTTGTTTTCATCATTATTTTCCATGTCCGAAACTGTTGAAACATTTTCCGAATTCCTTTGCGTTCTCTACCTAGCTTTTGAGGGGGGAAAGGGGAGGCGAAATTATTTAAAACATAATTTCCGATGGTCATATATTTTTCACTATTTTTACAGATTTTTCCGATTATAATTTCGCGTTTTTTCCATTTTTTTTTTCGAGAAAAGAGGGAGGCGAGCACCACCCTAATTCATTTTTACTTGCTGTAATTTTTGACGTCCAAATCCGTCAAAAAACCGAAAACCTTCGCGTTCTCTATCTAGCTTTCGGAGGACGGGGGGGGGGGACAATTCCTTTTTATAAACTATAACATTCGACTGTCAGAAATTTTTCACGATTTTTAGAGATTTTTCCGATTTTAATTTCACGAGTTAGTTTTCCAACTTCTCGAGAGAAGGGGGGGCATCCCCCCTCCCTACTTATTTTTTTTCGTTGTTATTTCTGACGTCCAAATCCGTCAATAAAACTTCCGAAACCCTACGCGTTCTCTATCTAACTTTCGGGGGGCAGGGGGGACAATTTCTTCGACTATAATGTTTTGTCATCGGAACTGAACCAACACGAAAAATTTCAATTCCGTAGAATAAGAGGAAGTGGTTCTAATTCAGCTTGCAAGATTTGTACCCATCTAACACACAGAGCAAGTTAAATAAAAGCTCTCAATAAAAACAGAAAATATTATGGTAACTGTCGGAAATGGCATTATCACCTTCATAACATGAAACCAATCATCGGTTGTCATCAAGAACGTTGGACATCTTCCTCCAAACATTAGTCAAGAGAAATCACCCTGAAAATATCTACTATGTGAATTCGAAAACTGACTGAGACCTAACAAGACAAAAACAATGAAATGCCAAACACCACGAAAGTTCGCTACTTTGCTCTCTCGTTTACATGCAAATTGCAAGTGGCAGGTGGAACGGACACTGAGCCAATCAAAAACACGAAATAATGTCCATTCATTATTCACTTTAGGCGATTACTACGACACTTTCCATCTCATTCATTTGTCTCCTTTTTGGGGGCAATCGTGCTGGCGCCATCTACTAATAAACCCCATCGTCATCCAATAATAATCCCATAAGGTTGACCGACTATACTTCTTTAGACAATGACTGAATCTAAAATGCATTGGTCTTCCTACGGGTATGGTCAATGGGCGTGGTCTAATACTTGAAATAGTTCCAGCGTTCAAAATAACCTAAAAATACACCAGTTAGAAAGCAAGTTACTTTCTTATTGGTGCTTTTGTGGGTTATTTTGAACACTGGAACTATTTTACCATAGTGACCCTAGGGCGTGAAACAATATAGTAGTTATTCAAATACCATAAGAGGCCAAAGTGTTTAATTTGAATAAATTGCTGAGGATGTCGAAAGGTAAAATAAGTTTATCAGACATATTCATCTACGTAGACATTGCTACTTTTTGCCTAGCTCTTTGTTTTCAATTTGAAAATAATGTAAAGATACGTTAATGATGTATTCAGCATCGGGGCGCAGGACAAAATCGCCTGGTAATGAAACTTTTGACTTCTGCCGCCGTTCCAAGTTATCTGATTCTGAAACAACGAACACCAAAGAATATCACTGAACTCAATTTGTTGTCCGAATAATTCCATAAAAGTAGTCTCATACAAGTTATATGTGTTTATTAACTGAGCCCCCATGGTTTTTTTCATGTTATTATTTGGAAATATTTCATTTATTTTCATTTATCGGATGTCCAATAATTAGGTTTGTTCGGGTTCTTTAATTGGAAACTGTTGGGAACCTGCGCAGAACTATCGACGCAATGACAAAAATTGGGAACGATTCAGAACTATTTCTAATTTAATAAAAACCAAAACGTACTCGTGTGAAGAGTGTGGCGGATCCTATTGGTGTAGTGGTGAACTGATATTACAACTGACGTTAAATTTGCCATCTGTTTTCTGACTTCTACTGATGTGTTCCGTGGCTTTGTTTACTTTTAGATTTTCGGCGCACACCTTTGAAACCCAAAATTAGTAACATAGCAAACTTGCTTAAAACGAAATACTTTTCTATTATGATGTCCGGTAAGAACTGAAATATGTGAAAATAATGAATCTGACTCAATATGCATACCACAAGAAAACTAAAATAATTTTCTTTGGAGCAATCCTAGCATGTCCGGTTTCAATATTATAGACCGTCAGATAGTGACAGATTTAGGTGCCCCATTTTCACATACAAGCCTCGAATAGGGTTGAGAAGTACATCGATGTTGAGTAAAATGGAGGGAAATTTACAAGTGGCTCCTGGGGATAACATATGGAAAATTCGATTTTCCATGGAAAATTCGATTTTCCATATTTTAACGCGAGCCGTGTTTACCTAATCATTAATTAATATAACCTGGCTTCAGAAGATCAAAGGCTTGAGTGTTGAAGGTGGCTAAAGGGTTCAAATGAGGCTGTTATCTTGTAAAGAAAAATCGAGATTTTAACAGGTTTTCCCACGCAAGCCCATCGAAACTATGAAAACCTACATCGTCACTAGACCGAAAAACATAATAGTTTGAGTGGCGTGAATGGAAAAGTAGATTTTGTCGTCGGAAAATTCAATGGAAATTCTTTTTGATTTTTCCCTATGTTTTCCCCACGAGCCACTCGTAAATTTCCCTTAATTTTACTCAACATCGACTTACTTTTCGACCCTATTCGAGGCTTGTATGTGAAAATGGGGCACCTAAATCTGTCACTATCTGACGGTCTATTAGAATAAAACTCAGATCCCTCATAGGCATGAGAAAGAGATTCTAGTATACTTCTATCAACCCTAGCAAAAAAAGAACAATGATTCAAGAGAATATCATTTTTTTTTAAATCTACCTAAAATGTTCTTTGAATTCTTTGTCAGTAAGCAGGTGTATAGTATTCTCAAAATAGTCCTCATTTTTAATGTGAGGAGTTTGCAATTCTTGAAAAATAACCACCACTTCTTCATCCCCAGATGACGAACTCGATGACGAGCTTGACAATAGAAATACATTCATGATCACTAATTACAAATCAACAAATAATAATAGGAATATTTCTGTAATAAACACTATTCGGAATTTATTTTTATAACCTCAAATGGCTCAATGACATTATTGACAATGACAAATCGCAAAACACGCATGTGTCAAATTATCGATTCCAAATAGTTCAAGCTTGACCGCAGGGACTAGTGAGAACGGTTCGAATCGGTTCGGGATCGAATTCAAATTAAACCAAAACAAGCCATAGCGAAATCCTGAACCGTTCGCGTCGAACTCGAACGCGAATTCCAAAAGACGCATGCTCCGTACGGTTCCGAATCGGATAAAATGAGAACCCGAACAAACCTATTGAGTATGAAATTTCTCGACTCTTTCACTGACCACGATCTGTGGACTCTTTTCAAAGACAAAGAAATCTGATTGGCTCTGTTTGTCCATGTTTTCGTGTCATTAAGCCATACCCCCATACGACTTCGGGAGTTTTACTTTGTGAAGAGATCAAGGGAATCCCGCGGTCGGGATCCCAGACACATCCAGAGAGAAGCGCCACCTTTCATATTTTGTGGCGTTCGCGAAATTTGACGCATTCAGTTTTTTAAAGTTCCGTTGGTATGCTCATTACCACAGCCATTGTCTTTAGACAATGCCACAGCATAAGTAACAATTTACTTTTTCCCATTTGAGCTGGTTTTAGGTGAGTAGGATGAGTATTTCAATTTGCTATTAACAGGTATAGGATAATTGATTATAGGTAATTTCATTACACGATTCCCTTTTAGTCGTCTGTGCAACAGGTGGTTGGTTTATTTTAGGTGTATTTTATATTTTTTCCCTCTAATAGGCAATAAACATGGTCGGGAGATCACTCAAATTTCCAGTTGGAAAACTGGCAGAATATTTAAATGCGAATTATTCAAAAATGTCTTCTGAAGATCTTGATAAACTAAAATTGGAAGATAGTATTATCCAAGAATCGGCATTGTTTATATTTTTTAAGAATGATCGTAAGACGCGACGTGCAATTTATATGGCACTTCGAAGAAACACGGGTAACATACGGAATCTTTTAAATTATGGACAAACTAAAGTCGTTGAATTCGTTAATAAGGAAAATAATGAAATGGACAACACATCATATTTGAGTCGTATTAATAATGCCATGATTAAGGAAAATATTCTGAAAAAGAACCTGTTAGTTGAATCCTACTTCTCAGTTTCAAGTATCTATTCTCACTCATGTCACGCCATGGGTATTGTAATATATTTATACTCCAATTAACTCTAAAATAATTTGTTTAACTAAATACAATGATTCACAGTACTCTAATTTACATAACAATCACTCTACTATTTATATTCGACTTTCATTTCACTGACTGCCCGTCTCCACTGCCTGGTTCTTCTTTTATATTTACCGTTCGATTCGAGGAAATTTCGAGGGAGTCCTCGAATCATATCTAGATTCTTTTCGGTTCATAACGCCTCGAAGGTCATATGCGGCCTGCGTGATCGTTCAGGTCCGGCATCGCCCACAGCTTCGCCACATTGCCCCCTTCTTAGAGATATTTCGTCCCGAAATGTCATCCTTGGAGTGTGTCGATATTTGCAGGACTCTCCATATCTGCATCGTGAAGTTCGATTGAAATAACACTCCGCAGTCTTCAGGTTAGGTCGTGGAATAGGATTACAGCAAACCAAAATCTGGATGCCGCTGGATCGGAATATCGTCTCCAACATACTTCTTATAACTCTCCTATCCAACCCATCAATACCACAGGATAATTTTGGGATTGCCAAGTCCACCAGATTCTGGTCCACCATCGTATCTCTCAGTTGGGTAAGGCTCCTCCAGACATCTTCATAGGACGGTTTATCTTGAGAATGCTTCTTGGTCACCAGGTAGTAGATGTTCCTCTGGCCCTTCTTCAGCTGTAGCACACCTCCAATTTCTGGATTCTGTTTCCGTAGTGTTTGGAGTTGGCCAAATTTCTTGGAGAACACCACAGCGATGCCCCGGACATTCGAAGATCTTCTGCGACGCAGTGTGCTAGGGCGTAATCGACTGGCACTTTGAAAAGGTCCCGTGGCTCCTCTCGAGTTACCCCGTGTGACACTTTCTGTCCATTTGAGTATAAGGACATGAATTTCTAGAACGTCATCGCATCCTCTGGTGGTCTGAGGGTGCGGACTTGGTCATGGTTCCCAGCGTAAGGAGCCAACCTGTTGAAATGCACGACCCTGGGTTTACCTCTGAGTGGTTTATGGATTCATTAAAGCAGGTCATTTATCCTCTTGACGATCTTGTACGGACCTTCCCATGAATTCCGTAATTTTGGTGACAGGCCACGGCGACGCATCGGGTTGTACAGCCAAACTAGGTCACCAACCTGAAATCCTCCAGCATCGGCATTGATGTCATAAGTCGCTTTCATTCGGTCGCTGGCACTCTGGATGTTGAAACGGACTCGTTAGTGGATGTCCTCCATTCGCTGCCGGAGTTTGCTGACGTAGTCCTCTCCCGCGTTATCCTGTCCTGGTGGCATCCCAAACTTTAGGTCACAGGGAAGTCGCAGCTCTCGGCCCATTATGATACTTGCAGGGGTTTGGCCGGTCGACTCGTGTACTGCGGAACGGTAGGCCATCAGGAACAAATGGAGATACTGGTCCCAGTCTTTTTGATGGTCAGAGACTACCTTGAACAAGTGGCGATTGATAATCCTGTTCATTCTCTCAACCATTCCATCGGACTGTGTATGTAGAGCTGTGGTTCTCGTCTTTCGGATGTTCAGCATCTGGCACATTTCTTGGAACAAATTGGATTCAAAATTTCTGCCTTGGTCCGAGTGCAGCTCCAAGGGTACGCCGAATCGACATATCCACTCCTTCACCAAGACGTCCGCGACGGTGATGGCTTCCTGGTTGGGCAGGGCATAGGCTTCGGCCCACTTGCTGAAATAGTCCATTGCCACAAGGATGTATTTATTTCCGTTATCTGATACGGGGAACGGGCCGGCGATGTCAATGGCGATTCTTTCGAATGGACTACCTACGTTATACTGACGCATCGGGGCCTTGGGTCGTGTCCGAGGTCCATTGCTGGCAGCGCAAACAGCACACTTTCTGCACCAGTCATTGACATCAACTTGACAATTGACTCAGTAAAACCGTTGCCTTACTTTCTGCAGGGTCTTCGTCACACCCAGATGTCCTCCAGCAACTCCATCATGGATCTCTCGGAGTACTTCCTGCCTTCTGTTCTTGGGCACCACTATCTGACGTTTGTCTTCCCCACCATCTTCGGACTCCAATACACGTTTCAGGACCCCATTGTCCAGGGTAAGGGAATTCCATTGGGCCCAGTAGGATTTGACTGCTGGGGAATATCTTGCGATTTCCTGCCATGTCGGTCTTTGATTACTCTTTTTCCAGCCGACGACTAAACCAAGATCTGGATCGCTTTCTTGGTCTTTCTGGACCTCGTTGTCATTCCAGTTGTTGTCAACTGCCGTGGTTCTACAAATCGCTGCTTCCTTCTCTTCTGCTCGTCGGCAGTGTGAGCAGTCGTCTGGGCATGGTCTCCTTGACAGAGCATCTGCGTTCTTGTGGCCACTCCCTGCTCGATGTTCGATCTCGAAGTCGAATTCTTGGAGTCTTTCGATCCAACGTGCTACTTGGCCATCGGGGTTTTTGAACTGTAGAAGCTATTTAAGGTCTGCGTGGTCGGTTCTTAACAGGAATCTTCTCCCGTACACGTATTTATAAAAGTGTTCTACTCCCTTGACAACAGCCAACAGTTCTCGTCTGGTGACACAGTAGTTACGCTCCGGTTTACTGAGAGTTTTACTGAAGTATCCGATGACCTACTCTTGCCCATCCTGGATCTGGGACAAGACAGCTCCAAGTCCCACGTTGCTGGCATCCGTGTCCAAAATGAATTTTCCACTCGGAAGGGGATAACTTAGAATCGGTGCATTGATCAATGCCCCCTTCAGCGTCCCGAACGAGTCTTGGCATTCTTCGGACCATTGGAATTTTGTTTGACCTTCCGTGAGCCTGGTCAGTGGTTTAGCGATGTTGGCAATCCCCAGCACATATCGGCGATAGTATGTGCACAAACCAAGGAAACTACGTAGTTGGTGTATATCTTTCGGGATAGGCCACTCCTTCACTGCTTTAATCTTCTCGTCATCCACTGCTACTCCGCGCCCAGAGACAACATGGCCAAGGTAACGTACTTCTTTTTGGAACAGGTGGCATTTCTTGGGGCTCAGCTTCGATCCAGAGTTTCTCAGTCGCAGGAATACCTCCTCCAGGTTTTTAACGTGGTCTTCGAACGATTTGCCAACTACAATGATGTCATCGAGATATACCAGACACGTCCTCCATAAGAGTCCTTTCAGAACCGTCTCCATTGATCTCTCGAATGTTGCTGGAGCATTACAAAGTCCGAATGGCATGACGGTGAAATGCCACAGTCCTGAGCCGATGGTGAAGGCTGTCTTTTCTCTATCTTCTGGAGCCAGTTCTACCTGTCAGTATCCACTCTTCAGATCGAGGGTCGAGAAAATCGTGGAGCCGGCCAACGTGTCTAGGGTGTCATCTATTCTCGGAAGAGGGTAACTGTCTTTCTTCGTCACGTTGTTCAGTTGACGATAGTCTACGCAAAAGCGTGTTGATCCATCTTTCTTCTTCACCAGAACGACTGGAGTGGACCATGGACTGTCAGACGGTTCAATAACTCCATCTTTCCCCATATCACTGACTATTTTGTCAGCCTCTTCCTTATTGGAAAGAGGAAGTCTTCTAGCTGATTGTCGGATTGGTCGAGCGTCCCCAGTATCAATTTTATGTTGGACTACATTCGTTCGACCCCCTTTTCCTTGTCCGGTATCGAAGATGTCTTGGTACTTCTTGACTAATTCTCTCACTCTGGGCTGTTGGGCTGGTTTAATGCCCTTGGAATAGAGGGTTACCAATTTTTCCAGTTCCGCTGTCAGGTTGTTCTCTTGACTAACAGTACCGTGTACACTCCTGATCACAGAGGAAATTGACGAGCAGTGCCCCAAAACAGTTCCTTTCTTCAAAGTCACTGGGTAATAATTGACATTCATTACCCTTACTGGCACAATTTTATCAGCACGCAACAAAGTCTTGCCTAGTGCAATCCCTCGTCCAATTTTCTCATCATGAAGCTTGGGCTCGAACATAACCACGCTTCCATTGCTCGCACCTCCATCCAAGCGAGCCTCCAGTATGGTCTCAGCCCTCTCGGGTACACTCACATCTTCAGCCAGCAGAACACGAATAATCTCTTCACTTCTTCCATGTAGCACCAGCTCTTCTCCGTTCACACGTAGGACGCCCTCTTTGAAGTTCAATTCGAACCCTCTGGAATTCATGACGTCCATTCCAATAAATGCGTCGTCCTCAATGTCCGCTACTAATGCCCGATGTTTCACTTTTGTGCTGCCTAAAATCAGTTCTATCGGTAGCTCACCATGTACAGTGGCCGGCTCTCCTGTTGCTGTGCGTAGCTTCCAGGATGATGGTTCCATTCTCTCTGGTGTTTTAATAAAAGCAGGTCCAAGGATTGTCCTAGTCGCACCAGTATCCAGCAGCATTGCGCAAGGCCTGTTGTTGATGAAACCGTCTACGAACGCTCCTTTGTTCTGTCGTTGGAGGACAGCGACATATGCGTTGTTCATCGGGGCTTTCTGAGTATAGGCCGACGATTGCCCCTTCTCAATAACCTTTGTTGGTCGCGACCTCTTGAGGGTTGGACATTGACTACGCACGTGTCCAAGTTTCCTACAGTTCCGGCATCTCACTAGTCTTTTCTCAGGCAACATTTCCTTCACGACCTTTCTTATGGCAGCTTCCAGGTTATCAGGTTCCTGTGGGTCTTCCTCAACAATCCGGACTTTACTTTGGCTTCTGCAGGATTGTTTCGCTGCCTCAAATTCCAAAGCGCGTGCCAGTGCATCCACGAGATGTGTTGGACGAGCTAATGTCAATGCTTGTCTGGTTTCCTGGTCACGGAGTCCATCTAAGAATGCCTGAACTGCTAGTCGCTCCATTACCTTTTCTGGTGTGGCTGGGTATGCAAGGCGAACCAAGCGTGCAATGTCTGCTTCAAACTCCTGTAGGGACTCGCTTGATTTCTGGCAGCGGTTTTTGAGCTGTGAGTGGTATACATGTTCTAGATGGGTCTGTCCATACCGTAATTCGAGATGTTTAATCAGCTGCTCGTAGTCCTCTTGTTCTTGTGCCGTGAGGGTTTGTAAGATATTTGTTGCTTCTCCACGCAACGCCAGTGTTAATGCTACCGCTCTTTCTCCTGTATTCCATCCATTCGCCTTTGCTGCAGCTTCAAACTGTCTGCGGTAATTTGCCCATGGTGTTTTTCCATCAAACTGGGGTGGTTTCATGGAGAGTTTTCCTGTTTCCGGACTGATTTTCACATCTTTCAAACCATTTTGAACATCCTCTGAGTTCAAACTCAGTTCCAGTACTGAATTTTCATTGACAGATTCTGTGGTGTGGGTAGTGTCAATTTGCTTTTTCAACTCACTGATTGTTTCTTTCATTTTGCTGATTTCTTCCTCGACTCCGCCTCTGATTTCATCACGGATTGTTTCCTTCAAGTTTCCCATCTCTTCCTCAATTTCATCTTTGATTTTCTCCATCTCTGTCTCGACAGTTCCCATTATTTCTTCTAATCGGCTCGCCACGCCACAAAGTTCTTCTTTCATGGTATTCGAATTTTCTAGCAGCTTTTCTTCCAAATTTCTCGAACTTTCTTGAAATTCTTCTTTCAGACTATTCGAATTTTCTAGCAGCTTTTCTTCCAGATTTTTCGAACTTTCTTTTGAAGTTTTTCTTCCAGATTATTCGAATTTTCTAGCAGCTTTTCTTCCAGATTTTTCGAACTTTCTTGAAGTTTTTCTTCCAGGTTTCTTGAATTTTGTTGCAGTTCTTCTTTAATTGATTTGGAATTTTCATCGAGTTTATTCATTATGGAACCCAAATCAATTCCAGAAACTTCGAATAAAAATGTTTCTGGATCCTCGCCCTCTTGGAGTAATCCCTCAGAAAGTCTTGCCTGAAGCACGGCCTTTTTACCACTTGTGTCAAGTTCCCTCTCCTCCAGTTCTTGCTTCAATTCCGCAACCTTCAATTCAACCAGGCGAACTTTCCTCGAACACATTTTGTCTTAGTCTATGTCTCACAGTCTATTTCACGGGTCACCAGTCTATTATTATTATTATTGTCTATCTCACACAGTCTATTTCCCGGACACTAGTCTATTACTATTATTATTGTCTATTTCACACAGTCTATTCCACGGCCACCAGTCTATTATTATTATTATTGTCTATTTCACACGCGAAAATAATTGTCCGAAATACACAAACTTTCTACTTACACAAACACTCTGTATTTCAAAATCGCACTTCTAACACCAAATGTAATATATTTATAGTCCAATTAACTCTAAAATAATTTGTTTAACTAAATACAATGATTCACAGTACTCTAATTTACATAACAATCACTCTACTATTTATATTCGACTTTCATTTCACTGACTGCCCGTCTCCGCTGCCTGGTTCTTCTTTTCCGTTCTTTACCGTTCGATTCGAGGAAATTTCGAGGGAGTCCTCGAATCATCTAGATTCTTTTCGGTGCATAACGCCTCGAAGGTCATATGCGGCCTGCGTGATCGTTCAGGTCCGGCATCGCCCACAGCTTCGCCACAGTCTGAAAAATTGCGAAAAAAATCGCAGGAGACTATACTATTTTATTAAACGAAATTTCCATTGTATAAAGAGTTCATGTGAACATAAAAGTGTAGTTCCTTTTCCCGAAGATTCAGTTCAGGAATCAAATGATCTAGAAACAGTTCAAGAAACATCACTCCAATATTTTTCGGAACCTGCGCCCATAAATGATGAGAGGAAAGCAGAATTACATCATCTTGACGATATTTCTGATAAATCTGTTTCCCACAAATCTTTTACTTGCAGTTCATCAACAATTTCTGATGGAAATGAAAGCGCATCTCATATTTTAATACACTCTACTCCAAAAGTTACGGAGAATTTGACTCCAAAAGTTAGGGAATCAACTTCTTCCATTCTCACATCAACTTCATTGAAGAGAAAAGAAGTCAGTTCGGATTTTGATGTAGTATCGCCAGAAATGATAAAAGTTTTCGAAATGGAAAGTGAAGTACTCAAACGACTTCCGTTGGGTACTAAAAATATACACCTGTAACATATAAAGACTGCGTTTTCAAAGAGGGATAATTTGTTTTAACCTGCGATGAATTGTCTATTATATATCGTAATAAAACTTTAATCAAGGAAAAATACACTCTGTTGCTGAATAAAAAAATCAAGTCTGTGAATAATACATGCAATCTTTATTTTAAACATAACCGCTATTCAAAAAAAAATCATTCCCTGAAAATATATGCGTACTGTGTGCACCCAACGTGTAAAAAGTTTATTTTGATTATCAAACATATTTCTACCACACACTGTTCTGAACATAAAGTAGACGTTTATAGTTCTTCAAAAAATTTCAGACATTTGAGTAAAATAACGACACAAGTAAGAGGTATGGACGGAAAATTATAAAAAAAGAACTGCTAAATATTCAACCCCTTGAACAACGACAAAACGATATTTTGAATTTGGATAATGAATCAATAAGAAATTTGAACTTGGGCCCTGTTAAATCGGATGCTGTTTATAGAAAAATGCGTTCGGAAGCATTCGCGAAAAATGATAGGCATATAGATGATATTCTTGATATAATATTAATGCAGAAGGATCACTCTAATTATATTCAATTAGCAGGAATCCCTTTACATGTTTATATGTATAGTGCCGAACAGGTCAACTTATTAAATTCTATAATAAAGGATGGAGTGCTTCATTTGGATGCCACAGGAACTATAATACGAAGGCCTTATAATACCGGAACTAAAGTTTATTACTACGCGGGTGTTGTACAAATTTCTCAATCAAATAGAGTACCTATGTGCAAGTTTTGGAAATGATTTGAAACGAACATGATGCTGGGAGCATCGGGTCATGGTTGCTTAAATTTAAATCGTTTTGTATCAGTCAGTACAAGAAATGGCCAATATGTCGAAAAATTGTAACAGATTTTAGTTTTGCCTTTTTAAATGCCATTTCTATATCTTTCAACAGCATGGAGTTCAAGGAGTACATCAATATGACCTTCGACTGCATACATAATAATAAACCATTTCCTGTTAATAAAATTCAGCTACATATTTGTTGCTTTCATATGTTCAAATTAATGGCAGCTGATATTGATAATATTTATGAAAGTAATCAAGTTAAAAGACACATGAAAGAAATTCTAGGCGCGGCATATAATATCAATGATTGGGGAAAATTTTGCGACTGGTTTAAAAAATTTTATATTGTTACAAATGCTTATACGAAAAATGCAATTTTTGTTGATGAATTTCGGTTATTATTGAAGCTATGTTGTGATCAAAAACTTGAGGAGCATCTGAAAGTAGAATATGACATTGAGATTCAGACGAATTCAATGGGGACATTCGAGTCTACTTCATTTTGTCAGTATTTCAAACAATTCTGTTTAAATCTCAATTGTCATTTGATTTCAGATGCAGAGGAAATAAACGAATATCAGAATGTAAAGTTTTTTCAAAAATTCATCAAAGAATATATCCCTTTTGTTCCCTTATGGAGTGGTATTTTGTCATCGAATAAAGAACGGTTTAGTAATGCTCCTGTTGAAAGGTGGTTCGGAATTGTCAAAAATATTATAGCAAAGAAAATAATGCGCCAAAGGAGTTCCCGCATTATTAGGAAACTAAGAAAACATGTTCTCTTTGTTTTGAAAGAATTGAATCTTGACATTCCCAGAAAACGATGTTGTAAAGTTCCACCAGAGGATAAAACCGACAGAGGTCTCAATTCTCAAGAAATTTGGGAAAAAAGGTAAAAGAACCTCACAACAATTTTCTGGGGACATCACTGAAACTCGCGTTGAAATCTCAATCTCTGTCCAACATAGGTCACTATTCCGATTTATGTATTTACTGCAAAAGAGGGAATTTAGATTTCACAGCTTCCTGGATTCAGTGTGATGCATGCGATGGTTGGGTGCATCAAGTTTGTATCGATAATATGGAAAATTCTCATAGTGGGTTATTTTTCGGTAGATTTTGTCAAAATAAAAAAGATGTGGGTATTCAAATTCCATCTCGAATTGCCAGTTCTCATGAATCTGACACAAGGGCAAATACTTTATGCAGAAATTATTTCGACAAAAATTACAGGAAAACAAAAAGTGAATTATCAGAAATTGAGATTTCAACGAAAGGTCAAAGAGACACATCTAGATGGTTTGAGGAGAGGCGCATTCGGGTTACAGCATCTCATTTCGGAACAATCCATAACAGTAAGTCCCAGGAATCGTTATTGAATATCGCTAATAGAATAATTAATCCGGTGGAAAAGCAATTGCATTGTATGAACAGCAAAGTAATTCCGAGTGTCTATCGTCTGGCTTGCATATTCATCATACCTACCAGTTCATTGGTGGATCACCCGATGGCCTGGTTGATGATGACGGTTTAGTAGAGGTAAAATGTCCATATACCCTTCGAAATTTTAACCCAATTGACGCATCTCTTAAAGACGCATATTTATTATTACCAAATCCAAGGTCTTCTTGAAATTACTGATAGGAATTGGTGTGATTTGGTAATTTTTTAGTTTTGCGGTATAAAAATCGAGCGCATCTATAGTGACCGACTTTGCTGGAGGAAAATGCTGCCTAAAATTGAAATTTTCTTTAATTTTGTCATGTTACCAACTCTTACCGGAGCAGTGACTGAACCAACATATTTAAAATGGAAAACGGGTAATCAATTGAAAATTTTAGAAAACGGATTAGTTTCGGATCCCTATTATTATAAAGATATTGGAAGGAGGTATCATATAGCATATTTTCCTTCTTTCACTTGTGATGTCACGGAAATTACCCAAGAAGATTTTCAGATTTTGTCGAGCAATGAGTGGTTAACGAATTTCATAGTGGACATATATGTTTAAATATTTTCAAGTGCGAAAGAGTGCTATATCAGCTTATAGGATGCATGCTTGCAACAAGAATTTTTTTATATGCTGACGGGGAATCACACCCTTCATTCGAGTCTTTTAATATTAGTGCAGATATTTTAGTGTTTCCAATTATTCAAAATCCTAAGCTACATCACTTTTGTCTGGCTTTAGCTGATTTAAGAAATAAAAAATTCATATTTTTAAACCCATTTGGAAGTTCGTTATTGGAAACAAACAATTATTTAACGAAGTTTATAATATTTGCGGAAAATTATTATAATGAAAATCACCAAGATTATATTGATATCAGTAACTGGATCGCCGGCGTGAGCTACCACGATAAACAGGATGACTCGTTCAACTGCGGAGTTTTTATAATATATTTTTTCGAAAGAATTGTCAATGGTGCGCTTTTAAACAACGGGGTGAATATAATGAATTACAGACGTGGCCTTAAAAGAACTATAATATAATCATCAGGTAATATGTGTGATAAATGTCTGTTTTGCGGAAATAAAACCAATAATAAAAAATATCGTAGTGTTACATGTAACAGTTGTTTGAGAAATAGTCACGTCAAGTGTATCTTACCTGATCAACTAGATGACACTGTTTTAAACTCATTCCAATATAAATATGGCATTTGTGAAATTAACTAAAAGGATAAATCGCGATGAAATATCATATTATACATCCCTTTTACTGCAGTTATTTTGTGAATTGAGAATATTGATTCAGTATATATCAGAGTGTTGAAAGTAGTCAACTAGGAGCAAATTTTATTTATATTTTATTCAGAAATAAATTTATTTTTACCAAGAATTATATTTATTTATTTTTATTCACAATTATATTAATTTTCAATCAGAATTATATTTATTTTTATGCAGAATTACTATTTTTATTATTATTATTACTTTTATTATCATAATTGCCTTCATGTGGGACAAGATGGCTACTGGCGAACACCCACTATAAAAAAAAGGAAACGCACCATTGCAATACCTCCTGGGTGGTGTGGAAACTTGCATTGGTGTTATAATTTATCAAAATAATGGGTAGGGTGGCCGTGATGATAGATCTCAACCATAAGGAAGTGGGAATCCCAGCACCGTCACCAGTCCCGAATCTTTTCTTTGCCCGCACAAGTTCTCAGGAGCTTCTGAAGAGTTTCTCTCTGGAAGCCTTGAAGATTCACTGCAGTTGAATATACTACTGGCAGTTTTAAACTGAATAAATCCAATTTGAAATAGTATTTCGTTGATTCGAGATTTTCTATTTATTCAACGCCGTTAACAAAAAAAAAATGTTCGATTCATCTTGTGTTTCACAATATTCCTGTGGAAAATCATCAACGAACACGCGAAATCAAGTGAATAACAGGGTGAAATGTAAAAAAATACCAGATTTTAATTGCCTCTGTCTCCCGTACGGACGTACAAATTCGATAACATTTTTTTTCTGTTTTTCCTCGTTATTCTCTTCATTTATGTGAAAAACATCTTCAACGAACACGCCAAATTGGGTGAGTTACAGGGTGAAATGTAAAAAAATACCAGATCTTAATTGCCCCTGTCTCCCCTACGGTTGTACAAATTCGATAACATTTTTTTTTCTATTTCTCCTCGTTATTCTCTTCATTTCTGTGAAAAAATAATCAACGAACACGCGAAATTAGGTGAGTTACAGGGTGAAATGTAAAAAAATACAAGATCTTACTTGCCCTTGTCTCCCCTACGGTGGTACAAATTCGATAACATTTTTTTTCTGTTTCTTCCCGTTATTCTCTTCATTTCTGTGAAAAAATCTTCAACGAACACGCCAAATTCGATGAGTTACAGGGTGAAATGTAAAAATATACCAGATTTCAATTGCCCCTGTCTCCCCTACGGTGGTACAAATTCAAAGTTATTTTTTTTCTGTTTCTCCTCATTATTCTCTTCATTTCTGTGAAAAACTAATCAACGAACAAGCGAAATCAAGTGAATTACAGGGTGAAATGTAAAAAAATATCAGATTTTAATTGCCCCTGTCTCCCCTACGGTGATACAAATTCAATTTTATTTTTTTCTGTTACTCCTCGTTATTCTTTTCATTTCTGTGAAAAAATCATCAACGAACACGCGGTAGTTACAGGGTGAAATGTAAAAAAATACCAGATCTTAATTGCCCCTGTCTCCCCTATGGTGGTACAAATTCGATAACAATTTTTTTCTATTTCTCCTCGTTATTCTCTTTATTTCTGTGAAAAAATAATCAACGAACACGCCAATTTCGGTGAGTTACAGGGTGAAATGTAAAAATATATCAGATTTTAATTGCCCCTGTCTCCCCTACGGTGGTACAAATTCAATATTTTTTTTCTTCTGTTTCTCCTCGTTGTTCTCTTCATTTCTGTGGAAAAATCATAAACGAACACGCGATATTGGGTGAGTTAAAGGGTGAAATGTAAAAAAAAACAGATCTTAATTGCCCCTGTCTCCCCTACGGTGGTACAAATTCGATAACATTTTTATTTCTATTTCTCCTCGTTATTCTCTTCATTTCTGTGAAAAAATAATCAACGAAAACGCGAAATTTGGCGAGTTACAGGGTGAAATGTAAAAAAATACCAGATCTTAATTGCCCCTGTCTCCCCTACGGTGGTACAAATTCGATAACATTTTTTTTTCTGTTTCTCCCCGTTATTCTCTTCATTTCTGTGAAAAAAATCTTCAACGAACACGCCAAGTTGGGTGAGTTACAGGGTGAAATGTAAAAAAATACAAGATTTTAATTGCCCCTGTCTCCCCTACGCTGGTACAAACATTTTTTTATGTTTCTCCTCGTTATTCTCTTCATTTCTGTGAAAAAATCGTCAACGAACACGCGAAATTAAGTGAGTACAGAGTGAAATGTAATAAAAATGCCAGATTTTAATTGCCCCTGTCTTCCCTACGGTGGTACAAATTCAATGTTATTTTTTTTCTGTTTCTCCACGTTATTCTCTTCATTTCTGTGAAAAAATTATCAACGAACACGCGAAATTGGGTGAGTTACAGGGTGAAATGTAAAAAAATACCAGATCTTAATTGCCCCTGTCTCCCCTACGGTGGTACAAATTCGATAAATTTTTTTTTCTATTTCTCCTCGTTAATCTCTTCATTTCTGTGGAAAAATAATCAACGAACACGCCAAATTCGGTGAGTTACAGGGTGAAATGTAAAAAAATACCAGATTTAAATTTCCCCTGTCTCCCCTACGGTTGTACAAATTCGATAACATTTTTTTATGTTTCTCCTCGTTATTCTCTTCACTTCTGTGAAAAAATAATCAACGAACACGCGATATTAGGTGAGTTACAGGGTGAAATGTAAAAAAATACCAGATTTTAATTGCCCCTGTCTCCCCTACGGTGGTACAAATTCAATGTTATTTTTTTTTTCTGTTTCTCCTCGTTATTCTTTTCATTTCTGTGAAAGAATCATAAACGAACACGCGAAATTAGGTGAGTTACAGGGTGAAATGTAAAAAAATACCAGATTTTAATTGCCCCTGTCTTCCCTACGGTGGTACAAATTCAATATTATTTTTTTTCTGTTTCTCCTCGTTATTCTTTTCATTTCTGTGAAAAAATCATCAACGAACACGCGAAATTGGGTGAGTTACATGGTGAAATGTAAGAAAATACCAGATCCTAATTGCCCCTGTCTCCCCTACGGTGTTACAAATTCGATAAAATTTTTTGTCTGGTTCTCCTCGTTATTTTCTTAATTTTTGTGAAAAAATCATCAACGAACACGCGAAATCAAGTGAGTTACAGTGTGAAATGTAAAAAAATACCAGATTTTAATTTCCCCTGTCTTCCCTAAGGTGGTACAAACTCGGTATTTTTTTTTCTGTTTCTCCTCGTTATTCTCTTCATTTCTGTGAAAAAATCATCAACGAATACGCAACATTGGGTGAGTTACAGGGTGAAATGTAAAAAAATACCAGATCTTAATTGCCCCTGTCTCCCCTACGTTGGTACAGATTCGATAATATTTTTTTTCTGTTTCTCCTCGTTATTCTCTTCACTTCTGTAAAAAAGTAATCAACAAACACGCCAAATTCGGTGAGTTACAGGGTGAAATGTAAAAAAATACCAGATTTTAATTTCCCCTGTCTCCCCTACGGTGGTACAAATTCGATAACATTTTTTTATGTTTCTCCTCGTTTTTCTCTTCATTTCTGTGAAAAAATCATAAACGAACACGCGAAATTGGGTGAGTTACAGGGTGAAAAGTAAAAAAATACCAGATCTTAATTGCCCCTGTCTCCCCTACGTTGGTACAAATTCGATAACATTTTTTTTCTGTTTCTCCTCGTTATTCTCTTCACTTCTGTGAAAAAATAATCAACGAACACGCGAAATTAGGTGAGTTACAGGGTGAAATGTAAAAAAATACCAGATTTTAATTGCCCCTGTCTTCCCTACGGTGGTACAAATTCAATGTTATCTTTTTTCTGTTTCTCCACGTTATTCTCTTCATTTCTGTGAAAAAATCATCAACGAACACGCGAAATTGGGTGAGTTACAGGGTGAAATGTAAAAAAATACCAGATCTTAATTGCCCCTGTCTCCCCTACGGTGGTACAAATTCGATAACAATTTTTTTCTATTTCTCCTCGTTAATCTCTTCATTTCTGTGAAAAAATAATCAACGAACACGCCAAATTCGGTGAGTTACAGGGTGAAATGTAAAAAAATACCAGATTTTAATTTCCCCTGTCTCCCCTACGGTTGTACAAATTCGATAACAATTTTTTATGTTTCTCCTCGTTATTCTCTTCAATTCTGTGAAAAAATAATCAACGAACACGCGATATTAGGTGAGTTACAGGGTGAAATGTAAAAAAATACCAGATTTTAATTGCCCCTGTCTCCCCTACGGTGGTACAAATTCAATGTTATTTTTTTTCTGTTTCTCCTCGTTATTCTTTTCATTTCTGTGAAAAAATAATCAACGAACACGCGAAATTTGGTGAGTTACAGGGTGAAATGTAAAAAAATACCAGATTTTAATTGCCCCTGTCTTCCCTACGGTGGTACAAATTCAATGTTATTTTTTTTCTGTTTCTCCTCGTTATTCTTTTCATTTCTGTGAAAAAATCATCAACGAACACGTGAAATTGGGTGAGTTACATGGTGAAATGTAAAAAAATACCAGATCCTAATTGCCCCTGTCTCCCCTACGGTGGTACAAATTCGATAACATTTTTTTTTCTGTTTCTCCTCGTTATTCTCTTCATTTCTGTGAAAAAAACATCAACGAACACGCGAAATTGGGTGAGTTACATGTTGAAAAGTAAAAAAATACCAGATTTTAATTGCCCCTGTCTTCCCTACGGTGGTACAAATTCAATGTTATTTTTTTTCTATTTCTCCTCGTTATTCTTTTCATTTCTGTGAAAAAATCATCAACGAACACGCGAAATTGGGTGAGTTACAGGGTGAAATGTAAAAAAATACCAGATCTTAATTGCCCGTCTCCCCTACTGTGGTACAAATTCGATAACATTTTTTTTCTGTTTCTCCTCGTTATTCTCTTCACGTCTGTGAAAAAATAATCAACGAACACGCGAAATCAGGTGAGTTACAGGGTGAAATGTAAAAAAATACCAGATTTTAATTGCCCCTGTCTCCCCTACGGTGGTACAAATTCGATAACATTTTTTTTCTGTTTCTCCTCGTTATTCTCTTCATTTCTGTGAAAAAATCATCAACGAACACGTGAAATTGGTTGAGTTACATGGTGAAATGTAAAAAAATACCAGATTTTAATTGCCCCTGTCTTCCCTACGGTGGTACAAATTCAATGTTATTTTTTTTCTGTTTCTCCTCGTTATTCTTTTCATTTCTGTGAAAAAATCATCAACGAACACGCGAAATTGGGTGAGTTACATGGTGAAATGTAAAAAAATACCAGATCCTAATTGCCCCTGTCTCCCCTACGGTGGTACAAATTCGATAACATTTTTTTTTCTGTTTCTCCTCGTTATTCTCTTCATTTCTGTGAAAAAAACATCAACGAACACGCGAAATTGGGTGAGTTACATGTTGAAAAGTAAAAAAATACCAGATTTTAATTGCCCCTGTCTTCCCTACGGTGGTACAAATTCAATGTTATTTTTTTTTCTATTTCTCCTCGTTATCCTTTTCATTTCTGTGAAAAAATCATCAACGAACACGCGAAATTGGGTGAGTTACAGGGTGAAATGTAAAAAAATACCAGATCATGTATTGCCCGTCTCCCCTACGGTGGTACAAATTCGATAACATTTTTTTTCTGTTTCTCCTCGTTATTCTCTTCACGTCTGTGAAAAAATAATCAACGAACACGCGAAATCAGGTGAGTTACAGGGTGAAATGTAAAAAAATACCAGATTTTAATTGCCCCTGTCTCCCCTACGGTGGTACAAATTCGATAACATTTTTTTTCTGTTTCTCCCCGTTATTCTCTTCATTTCTGTGAAAAAATCATCAATGAACCCGCGAAATTAAGTGAGTACAGAGTGAAATGTAATAAAAATGCCTTAATTTATTTTGAGATCTACACCTTTTTCAATTGTAATTCAGAAAGTATAACATGTATTTCAGAAAGTATAATTTGTAATTCAGAATAGTAAATTGTAATTCAGATAACGTAACATGTAATTCAGATTAATAAATTGTATTTCAGAAACCGTAACATGTAATTCAGATTAGTAAGTTGTATTTCAGATTGTGTAACTTGTAATTCAGATTAGTGAAGTGTTAATCAGAAAGTGTGACATGTAATTCAGAAAGCGTGAGTTGTAATTCAGAAAGTGTCAACTGTAATTCAGAAACCAAGAACAACCCGTATTAGACGGAGAGCTGACTACGTAGAAATACGGGTGACTCGGTGCAAAGTGAATTTTAGCATTTATAGGTTCGGGTGTCACCAACGTAGCGTGAGACGGGCCGCCAGAAGGCACCCCGGAAGAATAACGCGAGGGTAGAGGGTTAAATATGCGTTTTTTACGTAAAATAAGTTATAAGGTGCAAGGCTGGAAATTGGCAGAATAATCGGATGTTATACAAATAAGGGGAGAAAAAATTGCCAGAAGACTAGGTGGAATATAGGTTTGAAATATAAAAAAAATCATACGTAGTTTTTTTGTAGTACTGAGTTAGTACAATGAAATTGTTCGTACAAACTTTTCGATATCTCGTTTTGTTTTTAAATTTTGATGCTTTTATATAAAAAGTTTCCAAGTCCAATTTTTTTTCGATTTTATTTTTTCCCCTCTCTGTTAACGAATTCTAAAAACTGAAATTTGAAGAGTAGGTAGATTTTGTCAAAAGGTATTTGCTGCAAAAAAACAATTTGGATTTTTTCAATAGTTTGGGAGATCTATCGATTCCCCGGTTTTTTTGGATTATTTCACGGTACATTGATTTTATGGAAAAATTCATTTAAATTTTTTGTAGATTTTCTGAAGGCAATCAAAAAAGATTTCTTGATAAATTTGGAAAATTTTGAGCGTTTCCGAGATATTTCGAATTTTAAAAAATTTCAATTTTTTTATTCATATTTTTAAAGTTTCCTCAGATTTCCAATAATTTTTTCAGAAATTTTCAAGTGACATGATTTGTTTGCATTTTCCAGCTCTATCCATTGCACTATCAAAAATTTCGTTTCAGTTATCGGTACGGTTTTTATTCGTGTTTATTTCTTTTCGGAAAATTGCCCGGGAAATCGTTATGCAATTTCCGATCCTTCTCAAAATCTATACAGACCCTCATTGCATATTGACGCATATCTCAAAAAATCAATCAAGTCAAACAAACAAAACCCTGAACCTTTCTCATTGAATTTATGAAAAACTAATGAAGATATGTTCCATGGGTTTAAATAATTTGTGAATCAAAAACTACCCCTCTAAATTAGAAAAATCTTGAAACAGTTGAATTACCCGTTGCTCCAGGTATTTTGACGGAAATGCATTATTCTACAGCTACTGAACACGCTCTGTAGGGTGAACTAATTTGTGAATCAAAAACTACCCCTCACAACCCTTTGAAGTTGAAATATCCTGAAACAGTTTATAAACTCGTTACTCGATGTTTTTTGGCGGAAATGCATTATTCTTCAGCTACTGTACACGTTCTATGGGGTAAAATAATTTGTGATTCAAAAACCACCCTCAACAACCCTCCGAAGTGGAAAATTCCTCAAACAGTTTAAAAACCCGTTGCTCGATTTTTTTTTGACAAACATGAATTATTCTACAGCTACTAAACACACTCTATCGGGTGAAATAATTTGTGAATCAGAAACTACCCTCAACAACCCTCCGAAGTGGAAAAATCCTCAAACGGGAAGTCGAATTTTCTGATCAAACAGTAAAGGAGAAGTGATTTGCAACATTTTGACAAAATCTGTTAGTGCTCCGACGACGACTTCACTCATAAGTCGAATTTTTAAGATAAGTGCTAAATGCACCACCTGGCTCCCCCGATAGTAGGGTTGAAAAATCCACCACGGGATCCCAACGGAGGTCAACAATTCTCTAACGGAATGGTCCTTTTAAAACAAAAAATGGACATTCAAAATCTGTGTATGCTAGAACCAATTTAAAATGAATATTCAAAATTTTAGGGTTGAAAATTTCAACCCTGAATCCCATTATTCAGTACTTTACGAAAATTGAATATTCAAAATATCCAACCCTAGTCCAAAAGCGAAATTATTTTATTACAATACCTAAATTTGCCGGAAATCATTTTACGCTACAACCGCATTATTCACCCACCAACTTTCAACCCTGTCGTCAGTTATGCAAGTTATGCAAAAGGTCCACATACTCTATTTTGTAGATATTTGTTATTATTTATCATAATAGCCCCCTTTTGGTGTCTCCGGGGTGTCTCCGGAGATTTCGGCTGCTATCTTTGGCCGCTCCTTTCACACCGGTCAGATCTTTGATGGTTTCTGAATTACAAGTGATGGTTTCTGAATTACAATTGACGCTTTCTGAATTTCAAGTTACACTTTCTGAATTACAACTTGCTAATCTGAATTACATGTTACGGTTTCTGAAATACAATTTACTAATCTGAATTACATGTTACGGTTTCTGAAATACAATTAACAATTCTGAATTACAAGTTACGTTTTCTGAATTACATTTTACTAATCTGAATTACAAGTTATACTTTCTGAATTACATATGAAAAAGGTGTAGTATGAATCGGGTAGGTACCCTATTGTGAGTATTTCATCGGAGGAATCATCTGCAATAGAATAAAAACGAAGATATATCGAAAATATGTGAAAAGCGTGGCTTGGCAACATAAATTTTAGAAACTGTGGCTGAAAAATCGTGGATAACTTCACACTAACTGGCCGATCGTTTACCATCAAATAATGGTTTGTTCATTATATTCTATTCCTGGTGCTATGAGATGATTGATATTGATAGGTCTTTATGCCATTTCAGATGAGGATTCACAGTCTCCTTCCACCCTTTGTTTACAACAACGTTACAAAGAACGAGAAAAACTCATTGAACAGTTCTTGTGCAATAACACTATTAATTGTACAACAATTATCAGAAGGAAGAAATAAAATTAAAAGAAAAGTTCCCATTACCAAGTGTAAGAACTATTCCAAATTACCAAATTATTATGGAACGTTGCAAAAACAAATGATATGTTCAGCTTTATTTAAAATATTAGATATGCACAATTTTACTAGTAGCCATTTAATTAGGATTTTAGGTAGATATATAGAAATGTTAAATTTTTTCTACATAAAGAAATTGTAAATTACTATTTATGAAACAATGTATAATTGATTTCGAAATTTATAAAATAAAACATTGACTCATATAAATAACAGTACTCATAAATTATTTCTGAAAATATTATAAATGTTGTCGATGAAATGTGAGTTAGTTTTGTGCACAAGGCAGGGTGAATGACAGTGACTATAGTCTGATAAGTTTTTATATTTGAGTAAACTTCAAGGACGAATAAATATTTATCTATATACCTATCGTTTTAATCATTTACCCCATTTCACATACACACATTTTAGAATAAAATAGAAATCAATTATATTACAAATCACACTTTCTTCTTGCACCTGAGGTTCTGGAATAATGTCAACATAAGAGAGTTTTTTTATTCCTTTCATTAGACATGAAAAGAATTTCTCTTTGAAGGGTGTAATTTATTCAACTACACCTTTTTCATATGTAATTCAGAAAGTATAACTTGTAATTCAGATTAGTAAAATGTAATTCAGAAAACGTAACTTGTAATTCAGAATTGTTAATTGTATTTCAGAAACCGTAACATGTAATTCAGATTAGTAAATTGTATTTCAGAAACCGTAACATGTAATTCAGATTAGCAAGTTGTAATTCAGAAAGTGTAACTTGAATTTCAGATTAGTGAATTGTTATGCAGAAAGCGTCAATTGTAATTCAGAAACCATCACTTGTAATTCAGAAACCATCAAAGATCTGACCGGTGTGAAAAGAGCGGCCAAAGATAGCAGCCGAAATCTCCGGAGACACCCCGTAGACACCAAAAGGGGGCTATTATGATAAATAATAGCAAATATCTACAAAATAGAGTATGTGGACCTTTTAATTAAATTATTTCACCCGATAGAGCGTGTTCAGTAGCTGTAGAATAATTCATTTTTGTCGAAAAAAAATCGAGCAACAGGTTTTTAAACTGTTTGAGGAATTTTCCACTTCGGAGGGTTGTTGAGGGTGGTTTTTGATTCACAAATTATTTTACCCCATAGAACGTATACAGTAGCTGTAGAATAATGCATTTCCGCCAAAAAACATCGAGCAACGAGTTTATAAACTGTTTCAGGATATTTCAACTTCAAAGGATTGTTGAGGGGTAGTTTTTGATTCACAAATTATTTCACCCTACAGAGCGTGATCAGTAACTGTAGAATAATGCATTTCCGTCAAAATACCTCGAGCAACGGGTAATTCAACTGTTTCAAGATTTTTCTAATTTAGAGGGGTGTGGAGGGGTAGTTTTTGATTCACAAATTATTTAACCCCATGGAAAATATTCAGCAGGTTCACAATAGTCAATTTCCGTCGAAAAACCTGGAGCAACGGTTATACTTGAATCGAAAAATAAAAGAAAAAAAAATCGTTGCTGGAAAAACCGTTGCTGCTTTCACACCCGTGGTCTTCATTAGTTTTTCATAAATTCCATGAGAAAGGTTCAGGGTTTTGTTTGTTTGACTTGATTGATTTTTTGAGATATGCGTCAATATGCAATGAGGGTCTGTATAGAATTGGAGAAGGATGGGAAATTGCATAACGATTTCCCCAGCAATTTTTCGAAAAGAAAAAAACACGAATAAATACCGTACCGACTACTGAAATGAAATTTTTAATAGTGCAATGGATAGTGCTGGAAAATGCAAACAAATCATGTCACCTGAAAATTTCCGAAAAAATGATTGGAAAACTGAGGAAACTTGAAAATATGAATAAAAAAATTGAAATTTTTTAAAATTCGAAATTTCTCGGAAACGCTAAAAATTTTCCAAATTTATAAACAAATCTTTTTTGATTGCCTTCAGAAAATCTACAAAAAATGTGAATGAATTTTTCCCATAAAATCAATGTACCGTGAAATAATCCAAAAAAACCGGGGAATCGATAGATCTCCCAAACTATTGAAAAAATCCAAATTGTTTTTTGCAGCAAATACCTTTTGACAAAATCTACCTACTCTTCAAATTTCAGTTTTTAGAATTTGTTAACAGAGCGGGGAAAAAATAAAATCGAAAAAAAAACGGGACTTGGAAACTTTTTTTATAAAAGCATCAAAATCTAAAAATTAAACGAGATATCGAAATGTTTGTAAGAAATTTCACGACATTAGCGCCTTCTGGCGGGCCTTTATCTTCCACCAAGTCTTCTGGCAATTTTTTCTCCCCTTACTTGTATAACATCCGATTATTCTGCCAATTTCCAGCCTTGCACCTTATGACTTATTTTACGTAAAAAATGCATATTTAACCCTCTACCCTCGCGTTATTCTTCCGGGGTGCCTTCTGGCGGCCCGTCTCACGCTACGTTGGTGACACCCGAACCTATAAATGCTAAATTTCACTTTGCACCGAGTCACCCGTATTTCTACGTAGCTCTCCGTTTAATACGGGTTGTTCTTGGTTTCTGAATTACAGTTGACACTTTCTGAATTACAACTCACGCTTTCTGAATTACATGTCACACTTTCTGATTAACAATTCACTAATCTGAATTACAAGTTACACAATCTGAAATACAACTTACTAATCTGAATTACATGTTACGGTTTCTGAAATACAATTTACTAATCTGAATTACATGTTACGGTTTCTGAATTACAATTTACTATTCTGAATTACAAATTATACTTTCTGAAATACATGTTATACTTTCTGAATTACAATTGAAAAAGGTGTAGTCTTTGAATCTTTGAAATATATTTCAAATTATGTGATTCTTCTCCTTTTCTTTTTTTTAAACGGCTCATTACTTTCTATAGAATTTACTTTCTCGTCAGTTCATTCAATTTGATAATTATTATCAAGTACGACCAACATTCAGAAAATGTTATAAATTTGTTATTTTCGTCAACTTTGAAACTCTCAGAAGCCTTCGAGATGCTTGTGCGAACTAGGGAATATATTAATAACAAATTCTTCAATTTACTCCCACCGATTGGTGTCGAATTCAATCCAACAAAATGGGATTTTTAGTGTAATTCAAATTTGGCGCCTCCAATCTCAGGATAGCCACCTTAATTTCAATGACGAAACAAGATGTCCGACAAAATCGATGACATTTCATAACCCCTATCAAGGAACCCTGATTAACTCCCGTATGCACCGTATGTATGTACCACAGAACTAAGTTCTGTGGTATGTACTTAATCTGGATTAATAGACGAGGAAAGTGATGACGTCACAAAAGTCATTCTTGTCAAAAACTAATTCTAAACAAACATCCGTCAAATTTAAATCAGCTATGTCGGATTGTTTCCGTAAAGATTTTTCAACTTCTTTCGCTTGAGAAATCAAAATCTAAACAACCAAATACAAACTAATACACAAAGCAGCAAATCATCAACAGAGAAAGTCACCTAAAATTCTTTGGAATCAGTTTTTGACAAGAATGACATTTGTGACGACACACTTTCCTCGTCTATTGACTTTTCAGCAAATAAATGAGATGACATTATAGTTGATTTCATGGGAGGGACAGAGACATAACAATCGATAAGAATTCTATAGTACACGGTGCATACGGGTTAGATGTTTTGTATTTAGCTATCCTTGTTCTTTGTGAGTGTCCTTGTTCTTGTCTGTAAATTAATAATCTGGCACTCTTCCGACGTCTTCAAAATGGAGGTTTCGCGGTAACCCTGTCAGTATATATAAAGATGTCTAGAAACCATAGATATCTTTAATATGACCCAGAGTTCCTTTATAGGGGGGTTATGAAATGTCATTGATTTTGTCGGGCATATTGTTTTCGTCATTGGAGGGAAATTAAGGTGGCTATCCTGAAATTGGAGTCGCCAAATTTGAATTACACTAAAATATCCAATTTTGTTGGATTGAATTCGAAACCAATCGGTGGGAGTAAATTGAAAAACGTGCGAGTGATTAAAACATTTGTATTAATATCGTCCCCCTTATCACGTAGGGGCGTAAGTGACAAAAAAGTGCAAAATTGAGTTACGCCGTATTTAGGCTTTCTTGCAATGTACTTTTTATCTCACGAAGTGGCGTAACTGTATCTCTAATAATGCCGTCACAAATAGAACTTATGTTCATAGCGTATCTATAGGGTGATTAAATTGTCATCAATTTTCGTTTTTCCTCTCTCCTGTGAAATATTCAGAAATCAGATACGCCCCTACGTGATAAGGGGGACGATATATTCCCTAGTTCGCACAAGTATCTCGAATACTTCTGAGAGTTTCAAAGTTGATGAAAATAACAAATTTTTAACATTTTTTATAGATTCTGAATGTTGTGCGTAGTTGATAATAATTATCAAATTGAATGAACTGATGAGAAAGTAAATTCTATACAAAGTATTGAGCCTTTAAAAAAAGAAAACATGGAACAATCACATAATTTGAGATCTGAAATATATTTCAAAGACTAATCTCAATTTATCTGTTGTAGCACTAGTTGAATAAATGGCACCATTCAAAGAGAAATTATTTTCATGTCTAATGAAAGAAATCAAAACAACTCTCTTATGTTGACATAATTCCAGAACCTCTGGTGCCAAGAAGTATAATTGATCTCTATTTTTTTAAAAATGTGTGAATGTGAAATGGGGTAAATGATTATAATGATAGATAGATAAATATTTATTTGTCCTTGAAGTTTACTCAAATATAAAAACTTATTAGACTATAGTCACTGTCATTCACCCTGCCTTGTTCACAAAACTAATTCACATTTCATCGACAACATTTATAATATTCACAGAAATGATTTTGAGTACTGTTGTTTATGATATGAGTCAATGTTATATTTTATAAATTTCGGTATCATTTACACATTGTTTCATAAATAGTAATTTACAATTTCTTTATGTACAAAAAAATTAACATTTCTATATATCTACGTAAAATCCTAATTAAATGGCAAGTAGTAAAATTGTGCATATCTACTATTTTAAATAAAGCTGAACATATCATTCGTATTTGCAACATTCCATAATAATTTTGAGTTTGGATAGTTTTACACTTGGTAATGGTTACTTTTCTTTTAATTTTATTTCTTCCTTCTGATAATTGTTGTACAATAGTGTTATTGTACAGAACTGTTCAATGAGTTTCTCTCGTTCTTTGTAATATTGTTGTAAACAAGGGGTGGAAGGAGACTGTGAATCCTCATCTGAAATGGCATAAGGACCTATCAATATCAATCATTTCGTAGCACCAGGAAGAGAATATAATGAACAAACCATTATTTGATGGTAAACGATCAGCCATTGGTACAGATTCTAGCAAGTATCTCTCTATCTCCAATGAAACTCCAACAGATTGATACGATATCACAGTGGAGAGACCAGATTTTTACCAACACGTATTGGTAGGAATAACTAAAAAGAAACACCAACATTATATCATATTTTCATAGCAGAAATATTGGCTTTCAACAGTTTCTATCCCAAACTGTTTATTATTAGAACAGTTTGAATTCACCGTTGTTCTAAGCATTTGTATTGACTTCTCATGTAGGAGAGATTATTGAAGATTGGTTTCAAAATCTCTTTCATTAAAATGGTCTGAACAAATCCTGGAAAAATCAATGGGTACCATACCCATACTACAGAAATTGATCCATTGCTGCTTTAGTGTTCTTGGAGAATATATGGAACGACAATTTATCATCATGGTATGATGTAGGAGTATTGTTACAATATTAAACAAGTAATTAACAACTAGCAATACAAAATACAAGAAATAGGCATATTTTATTATGATTTATCTGAGCTCTGAGCCACGGGCTTTAGTAACTTTATTTACTCGCAAATTGACGTAAATATAACCAAAGTTACCAATTTCAGGATAGCCACCTTAATTTCCCTCCAATGACGTATTCTCTCCCTTTCCTCAGTCTTCCCCTTGTCAAAATGCTCACTTATTTCATAACCCCTTCCTATCATAAGAACCCTGAGGTGCGTTTCAATTTAACGTCTGACGTCCGGTAACGGACGATGTATGACGTCATAGTTGTTTCGTAGGGCGATATCTTTCGGATTGAATTTTGAAACGCTCTCCTAAATCGTGGTGTAAATAGTTGACGGTCGGACGTTCCACTCAAGAATTTTGAAACGATGGAATGAAGTTTTCGGACAGGACGTTCTAATATCGAAACGCTTCGTAAAAAAAGTTAGACGTCGGACGCACGTCGGACGTAATATTGAAACGCACCTCTGATATGACCACAGAATAACGCTGCTCGTAGCCTATTATAGTCACCAGTGGAGTCAACATATGAACATAAATCTAACATTGGAATGAATGAAAGTTACCGCCCTCGCAACTTCTAACTGCTACGCAACAACGCAACCACAGCTTATCTACCACTACGCAACTGCAAAACAAATGTAACTGTCTAGTGTCTGCGGTCCCGTTGTTTTTTTTTTCATGCAGTTGAAAACGGATCACGGTAGTGAGTAGTTACCTGTAGGTGAAATAAATATGGCTAACTTATTTTATACGCGTAAGACTTTATTAGTGTTTTTGGTGATTTTACCTAGCATATTTAGTGCTGCATCACATATAGGTGAGTCGTTTTGTTTATAAATTGGCTAGTAACTAGTTTGTGACAGTTTGAATTCACTCCGTATGTACGAAATTTCATGTGGATCAGTAGATCACGTTACGACGACGATACCTGTTGCACATTACCTGTTGTTTTGTTCTGTTGAGAAAAAGAGCTGGCTCCTTCCATTTGATTGCGCCCTGGAATTCCATTTCATAAAATAAGTCATTAAAGTAGGTATTTGTTTAATTATATCATGAGGCAATTAATCCAGTAAATTTGTTCTTAACAGTGTCCCTAGCGGGAAAGTTGTGGAGTAGTTTTAATTTCTTCCGTTCCACACGTTTTTTGGGGTGCTGAATTCGAATATAAAGTTTGCTAACAAAATTTCTTCACAGAACATTGAAAAAAAATTATAAAAAGTCAACTTTTTTGCGGTTTTTCGCTTATAACTCGAGAACTATCAACTTTTCGTAAATAACCACCCCATTCAATGTGAACAACTATAAAATTTCCTACAAATTTTATCTTTAAGGTTTTTTTCTCCGTCAAACCGTTCGGGCTCAAGTGCTAGTTGAAAATCGGCTTATTTCAAACCCCTTATCACACTGGATAGCTGGGAACTCTCTAATTATTATTTTTGTTGGTATATTTAGGTGTAATTGTTATTCGTTGACGGATCGTTTTTATAAATATCCAGATAAACTCATTTAATTATTTGTAATGTTGAATTGACTCGGCCTTTGCTGTGTTTAAGTCCTTCAAATTACCCATTGTAATTATATCAAGGTTATATCCTTATATCCATATTTTGATTGATTGATACTCTCTGTTTTCGATACACCTGAAAAATTGCGAGAGTACAGTCAGTTTTTAATAAAATATAGAAAAACTACCTGGAAACTAAAGAATTATTGCATTGTTATCTTGAAAAAGCCATCAACTTCCAGCTCATGAAATATTTGACATCTGCGAACGAAATTATATACAAAAATAATCTAAATTTTCTCAGAGCACTACACAGACAGCAAACAACCACAGCTATGTACCTGATGGCTTTGCTGAAATTGATAAAAAAATGAGACCTTGAAAACAATGTCTGCAAAGAACAAATAACTACATCTATTCTATTTTCAATAATTCTGTATTTCGCATAGGTATATTAATATATTGGTAAATTATTTGAATAAAGTAAATTGCTAACTGAAGTATACTAGTTCACATTTATTTGCATAGAAGTTATCCTAAGGTTACCCTTGTTTCTTACTACTATATAGCCATGAACCTGGTTATATGACTTTTTTGGAACTATCGTGATTAAATCATAGTTAGTCAAGTACTTTTGAAGTTGCCCTAAGTATTGTGGGAAGATTTGGGAAGTAGCTGTTTCCATGTGAAAATTATTTTGTATGTATATTGTTGATACTATTAGTTATACCACTCTTATTATTCTTATTATTCGATTGTTCACAAACTTACTCTGATTAGAATTTGTCCACTGGTGGTAGGTATGTGAGATCCTATAAGCATATAAGACCCAAAATGCCATTCCTGATACCATAGCCACCAAGAATAGTATGGCCAGTACTCCAGATACTCCAACTTTCTGTTGTCCAGGAATTGCGATTTGCCCAGCTAAAGCTCTTGGTCCCTCTTCAACACCATTGTGAACACTTGTTCATTGTCGGACACCAGTGACACTGAAACAATTTTTCGTTCGTCAACTTCGTTCTTGTGTTTCTTTGTACAATTTTAATAATAAATGTCATATCTAATGAAATATAACTAAAATCAGTAACTAAAATTCCAGTGTGAAAACAGAAACGGTTGTGACGCCAGAAACGAAATAATAGTATATGCGCAAGGGTGGCATATTTAACTCCTTCGAAATCTTCCAAATTTATATTGCAATTGAAATTTTCTACATCATTATCATGATAATGATTATAATGAATGAAGGTTTACAAACAAAAACGATAAAATTATGACATTTGTGCTATTAGTAAAACATAAGATCCAATTTATCAGTGGCTGAGACAATCACACATCATGGGAGAAAAAGTGCGTTACTGCAAAAAAAATCCTGTGGTATTCAGAACGATATGATGAAGCATACCTGCTCCATTTCAGATTTTGTATCTCAAGACACACCCTGGAAAATAGCCCCATAATAAAAAAATCTACAAAACAGAGTCAATTCATCGTTTCTTGAAATTTCTTCTTCACTGTGTATTCAGAATGCCCTAAGAAAGACCGGAGTTAAACGGCAAGTTGGCATCACCAGCAAGACGGACAGCGCCACGCTTCGATGAAGTTGTGCTCGTGATCGCGGCAGCGTATGGGTATTCATTGAATCACGTTAATTTTTGTCCGTGTTCATGAAATATTTTTATATGAACCTGTTGGAGAGATGAAAACCCATCTCATACTCAAAGCAATAAAATTAATTGCTTCAGAGAAAAATATGTATCTCTTCATTGAACTAATGAAATAGAAGTTGATTTTGTATCATTCATTTGTTGGTATTTTTTCCATGAAGAATGTTGAGAAATGACGTGTTGAATACGTTGAATGTGAAATTTGATTTTGTAGCATTCATTTGACCCCCTTCCAAGCATCTAGTAAAAATGAAAAAAAAAAATTCTGACTCTTAAAATCATCTTGTTGGAATTTTTTTCGTGAAGAATGTTGAGAAATTAAAAGTTGAATACGTTGAATGTGAAATTTGATTTTGTAGCATTCATTTGACCCCCTCCCGCCCTCTACAAAAAATGAAAAAAAATGTTTCTGGCTCTCAATATCATCTTGTTGGGATTTTTTCAGTGAATAATATTGAGAAAGGAAGTTTTGAATACGTTGAATGTGAAATTTGATTTTGTAGCATTCATATGACCCCCTTCTCCCACCCTAGAAAAAATTTAAAAAATGTTTCTACCTGTCAATATCATCTTGTTGGGATTTTTTTTCTTGAATAATATTGAGAAAGGATGTGTTGAATACGTTGAATGTGAAATTTGATTTTGTTGCATTCATTTGACCCCCTTCCACCCCTCTGGAAAAAATTAAAAAATGTTTCTGGCTCTCAGCATCATCTTGTTGGGATATTTTTTATGAAGAATGTTGAGAAATGACGTGTTGAATACGTTGAATGTGAAATTTGATTTTGTAGCATTCATTTGACCCCTTCCCTCTCTCTAGAAAAAATGAAAAAAATGTTTCTGCCTTTCAAAATCATCTTGTGTGGATTTTTTTCATGAAGAATATTGAGAAAGGATGTGTTGAATACGTTGAATGTGAAATTTGATTTTGTAGCATTCATTTGACCCCGTCCCACCCCTCTACAAAAAATGAAAAAAAAATGTTTCTGGCTCTCAATATCATCTTGTTGGGATTTTTTTCGTGAAGAATATTGAGAAAGAAAGTTTTTAATACGTTGAATGTGAACTTTGATTTTGTAGCATTCATTTGACGTCCTTCCCCCTCTCTAGAAAACATTTAAAAAATGTTTCTACCTTTCAAAATCATCTTGTTGGGATTTTTTTCGTGAAGAATGTTGAGAAATAACGTGTTGAATACGTTGAATGTGAAATTTGATTTCGTAGCATTCATTTCCCCTTTCTACCCCTCTAGAAAAAATGAAAGAAATGTTTCTGGCTCTCAATATCATCTTGTTGGAATTTTTTTCGTGAAGAATATTGAGAAATTTTTTTTCTAGATTTGGGGACGGGGGTCAAATGAATGCTACAAAATCAAATTTGACATTCAACGTATTCAACATTTCATTTCTCAACATTCTTCACCAAAAACATCCCAACAAGACCGGAGTGAAACTGGCAAGACGGCATCGCCAGCAAGACGGACAGCGCTACGCTTCGATGAAGTTGTGCCCGGTATCGCGGCGGAGTATGGGTAGTCATTGAATCACGTTAATTTTTGTCCGTGTTGATGAAATATTATTATATGAACCTGCTGAAGAGACAAGAACCGATCACATATTCAAAGCAGTATAATTAATTGCTGCCAAGAAAACTATGCATCTCTTCATTGAACTAATGAAATAGAAGTTGATTTTGTATCACTCATTTGATCTCCTCCCATAATGTTTCTGACTTCAAATAACATCTTGTTGCATTTTATTCATAGTGAATAATGAAACATGATCTATTGAATACGATGAATTTGAAATTTGATTTTGTAGCATTCATTTGACGTCCTTCCCTCTTTCTAGAAAAATTGGAAAAAAATGTTTCTGCCTGTCAATATCATCTTGTTGGGATTTTTATCGTGAATAATATTAAGAAAGGATGTGTTGAATACGTTGAAAGTGAAATTTGATTTTGTAGCATTCATTTGACCCACTTCCCCCACTCTAGAAAAAATGAAGAAACATTTTCTGCCCTTCAAAATCATCTTGCTGGGATTTTTTTCGTGAGGAATGTTGAGAAATGAAGTGTTGAATACGTTGAATGTGAAATTTGATTTTGTAGCATTCATTTGACCCCCTCCCCCACTCTAGAAATAATGAAAAAAATGTTTCTGCCTTTCAAAATCATCTTGCTGAGATTTTTTTCGTGAGGAATGTTGAGAAATGAAGTGTTGAATACGTTGAATGTGAAATTTGATTTTGTAGCATTCATTTGACCCCCTTCCCCCACTCTATAAAAAATGAAAAAAATGTTTCTGTCCTTCAAAATCATCTTGCTGGGATTTTTTTCGTGAGGAATATTGAGAAATGGAGTGTTGAATACGTTGAATGTGAAATTTGATTTTGTAGCATTCATTTGACCCCCTTCCTCCACTCTATAAAAAATTAAAAAAATGTTTCTGCCCTTCAAAATCATCTTGCTGGGATTTTTTTTCGTGAGGAATGTTGAGAAATGAAGTGTTGAATACGTCGAATGTGAAATTTGATTTTGTAGCATTCATTTGACCCCCTTCCCCCACTCTATAAAAAATGAAAAAAATGTTTCTGCCCTTCAAAATCATCTTGCTGAGATTTTTTTCATGAGGAATGTTGAGAAATGAAGTGTTGAATACGTTGAATGTGAAATTTGATTTTGTAGCATTCATTTGACCCCCTTCCCCCACTCTAGAAAAAATGAAAAAAAAATGTTTCTGCCCTTCAAAATCATCTTGCTGGGATTTTTTTCATGAGGAATGTTGAGAAATGAAGTGTTGAATACGTTGAATGTGAAATTTGATTTTGTAGCATTCATTTGACCCCCTTCCCCCACTCTAGAAAAAATGAAAAAAATGTTTCTGCCCTTCAAATTCATCTTGCTGCGAGTTTTTTCGTGAGGAATGTTGAGAAATGAAGTGTTGAATACGTTGAATGTGAAATTTGATTTTGTAGCATTCATTTGACCCCCTTCCCCCACTCTAGAAAAAATGAAAAAAATGTTTCTGCCTTTCAAAATCATCTTGTTGAGATTTTTTTCGTGAGGAATGTTGAGAAATGAAGTGTTGAATACGTTGAATGTGAAATTTGATTTTGTAGCATTCATTTGACCCCCTTCCCCCACTCTAGAAAAAATGAAAAAAATTTTTCTGCCTTTCAAAATCATCTTGTTGAGATTTTTTTCGTGAGGAATGTTGAGAAATGAAGTGTTGAATACGTTGAATGTGAAATTTAATTTTGTAGCATTCATTTGACCCCCTTCCCCCACTCTAAAAAAAATGAATGCTACAAAATCAAATTTCACATTCAACGTATTCAACACTTCATTTCTCAACATTCCTCACGAAAAAAATCTCAGCAAGATGATTTTGAAAGGAAGAAACATTTTTTTCATTTTTTCTAGAGTGGGGGAAGGGGGTCAAATGAATGCTACAAAATCAAATTTCACATTCAACGTATTCAACACTTCATTTCTCAACATTCCTCACGAAAGAAATCCCAGAAAGATGATTTTGAAAGTCAGAAACATTTTTTTCATTTTTTCTAGAGTGGGAAAAGGGGGTCAAATGAATGCTACAAAATCAAATTTCACATTCGACGTATTCAACACTTCATTTCTCAACATTCCTCACGAAAAAAAATCCCAGCAAGATGATTTTGAAGGGCAGAAACATTTTTTTCATTTTTTATAGAGTGGGGGAAGGGGGTCAAATGAATGCTACAAAATCAAATTTCACATTCAACGTATTCAACACTTCACTTCTCAACATTCCTCACGAAAAAAAATCCCAGAAAGATGATTTTGAAAGGCAGAAACATTTTATTCATTTTTTCTAGAGTGGGGGAAGGAGGTCAAATGAATGCTACAAAATCAAATTTCACATTCAACGTATTCAACACTTCATTTCTCAATATTCCTCACGAAAAAAATCCCAGCAAGATGATTTTGAAGGACAGAAACATTTTTTTCATTTTTTATAGAGTGGGGGAAGGGGGTCAAATGAATGCTACAAAATCAAATTTCACATTCAACGTATTCAACACTTCATTTCTCAACATTCCTCACGAAAAAAATCTCAGCAAGATGATTTTGAAAGGAAGAAACATTTTTTTCATTTTTTCTAGAGTTGGGGAAGGGGGTCAAATGAATGCTACAAAATCAAATTTCACATTCAACGTATTCAACACTTCATTTCTCAACATTCCTCACGAAAAAAATCCCAGAAAGATGATTTTGAAAGTCAGAAACATTTTTTTCATTTTTTCTAGAGTGGGAAAAGGGGGTCAAATGAATGCTACAAAATCAAATTTCACATTCGACGTATTCAACACTTCATTTCTCAACATTCCTCACGAAAAAAAATCCCAGCAAGATGATTTTGAAAGTCAGAAACATTTTTTTCATTTTTTCTAGAGTGGGAAAAGGGGGTCAAATGAATGCTACAAAATCAAATTTCACATTCGACGTATTCAACACTTCATTTCTCAACATTCCTCACGAAAAAAAATCCCAGCAAGATGATTTTGAAGGGCAGAAACATTTTTTTAATTTTTTATAGAGTGGAGGAAGGGGGTCAAATGAATGCTACAAAATCAAATTTCACATTCAACGTATTCAACACTTCATTTCTCAACATTCCTCACGAAAAAAATCTCAGCAAGATGATTTTGAAAGGAAGAAACATTTTTTTCATTTTTTCTAGAGTGGGGGAAGGGGGTCAAATGAATGCTACAAAATCAAATTTCACATTCAACGTATTCAACACTTCATTTCTCAACATTCCTCACGAAAGAAATCCCAGAAAGATGATTTTGAAAGTCAGAAACATTTTTTTCATTTTTTCTAGAGTGGGAAAAGGGGGTCAAATGAATGCTACAAAATCAAATTTCACATTCGACGTATTCAACACTTCATTTCTCAACATTCCTCACGAAAAAAATCTCAGCAAGATGATTTTGAAAGGCAGAAACATTTTTTTCATTATTTCTAGAGTGGGGGAGGGGGTCAAATGAATGCTACAAAATCAAATTTCACATTCAACGTATTCAACACTTCATTTCTCAACATTCCTCACGAAAAAAATCCCAGCAAGATGATTTTGAAGGGCAGAAAATGTTTCTTCATTTTTTCTAGAGTGGGGGAAGTGGGTCAAATGAATGCTACAAAATCAAATTTCACTTTCAACGTATTCAACACATCCTTTCTTAATATTATTCACGATAAAAATCCCAACAAGATGATATTGACAGGCAGAAACATTTTTTTCCAATTTTTCTAGAAAGAGGGAAGGACGTCAAAATCAAATTTCAAATTCATCGTATTCAATAGATCATGTTTCATTATTCACTATGAATAAAATGCAACAAGATGTTATTTGAAGTCAGAAACATTATGGGAGGAGATCAAATGAGTGATACAAAATCAACTTCTATTTCATTAGTTCAATGAAGAGATGCATAGTTTTCTTGGCAGCAATTAATTATACTGCTTTGAATATGTGATCGGTTCTTGTCTCTTCAGCAGGTTCATATAATAATATTTCATCAACACGGACAAAAATTAACGTGATTCAATGACTACCCATACTCCGCCGCGATACCGGGCACAACTTCATCGAAGCGTAGCGCTGTCCGTCTTGCTGGCGATGCCGTCTTGCCAGTTTCACTCCGGTCCCAACAAGATGATATTGAGAGCCAGAATTTTTTTTCTATTTTATCTAGAGGGGCAGAAGGGGGTAAAATGAATGCTACAAAATAAAATTTCACATTCAACGTATTCAACACGTCATTTCTCAACATTCTTCAAAAAAAATCCCAACAAGAGTGGGGGAAGGAGGTCAAATGAATGCTACAAAATCAAATTTGACATTCAACGTAATCAACATTTCATTTCTCAACATTCTTCACGAAAAAAATCCCATCAAGATGATATTGAGAGCCAGAAACATTTTTTTCATTTTATCTAGAGGGCGGAAGGGGGTAAAATGAATGCTACAAAATCAATTTTCACATTCAACGTATTCAATACGTCATTTCTCAACATTCTTCACGAAAAAAATCCCAACAAGATGATTTTGAGAGGCGGAAACATTTTTTAAATTTTTTCTAGAGTGGGGGAAGGGGGTCAAATGAATGCTACAAAATCAAATTTGACATTCAACGTATTCAACATTTCATTTCTCAACATTCTTCACGAAAAAAATCCCAACAAGATGATTTGGAAAGGCAGAAACATTTTAAATTTTTTCTAGAGTGGGGGAAGGGGGTCAAATGAATGCTACAAAATCAAATTTCACATTCAACGTATTCAATTCGCCATTTCTCAACATTCTTCACGAAAAAAATACCAACAGGATGATTTTGAAAGGCAGAAACATTTTTTAAATTTTTTCAAGATTGGGGGAAGGGGGTCAAATGTATGCTACAAAATCAAATTTGACTTTCAACGTATTCAACATTTCATTTCTCAACATTCTTCACGAAGAAAGTCCCAACAAGATGATTTTGAAAGGCAGAAACATTTTTCATTTTTTCTAGAGGGGGGGAAGGGGGTCAAATGAATGCTACAAAATCAAATTTCACATTCAACGTATTCAACCCTTCATTTCTCAACATTTTTCACGAAAAAAATCCCAACAAGATGACTTTGAGAGGTGGAATCATTTTTTAATTTTTTTCTAGGGTGTGGGAAGGGGGTCAAATGAATGCTACAAAATCAAATTTGGCATTCAACGTATTCAACATTTAATTTCTCAACATTCTTGATGAAAAAATCCCAACAAGATGATATTGAGATTCAGAAACATTTTTTTCATTTTATCTATAGGGTGGAAGGGGGTAAAATGGATGCTACAAAATAAAATTTCACATTAAACGTATTCAACACGTCATTTTTCAACATTCTTCACGAAAAAAATCCCAACAAGATGATTTTGAAAGGCAGAAACATTTTTACTTTTTCTAGAGTGGGGGAAGGGAGTCAAATGAATACTACAAAATCAAATTTCACATTCAACTTATTCAACCCTTCATTTCTCAATATTCTTCACGAAAAATATTCCAACAAGATGATATTGAAAGCCAGAATTTTTTTTTATTATTTTCTAGAGGGGCGGAAGGGGGTCAAATGAATGCTACAATATCAAATCTCACATTCGACGTATTCAATCAACATTTCATTTCTCAACATTCTTCACGAAAATAGTCCCAGCAAGATGATTCTGAAAGGCAGAAACATTATTTTAATTTTTTCTAGAGTGGGGGAAGGGGGAATGGAATGCTACAAAATTAAATTTCACATTCAACGTATTCAACACTTCCTTTCTCAATATTATTTACGAAAAAAATCCCAACAAGGTGATATTGACGAGCAGAAACATTTTTTCATTTTTTCTAGAAAGAGGGATGGACGTCAAATGAATGCTGCAAAATTAAATTTCAAATTCAACGTATTCAATAGATCATTTTTCATTATTCACTTTGAAAAAAATGCAGTAAAATATTAATTGAAGTCAGAAACATTTATTTTCGCATTTTCTGGGGCGTGGGGGGGGGGGGTCAAATGAAGGATACAAAATCAACTTCTATTTCATTAGTTCAATGAAGAGATACATAATTTTCTTTGTAACAATTAATTTTATTGCTTTGAATATGAGATAGGTTCTCATCTTTTCAGCAGGTTCATATAATAATATTTCATCAATACGGACAAAATTTAACGCGATTCAATGAATACCCATACGCTGCCGCGATACCGGGCACAACTTCATCGAAGCGTAGCGCTGTTCGTCTTGCTGGCGATGCCATCTTGCCAGTTTCACTCTGGTCTAAGAAAGCATACCTACCGCATTTCAGATTTTGTATCTCAATACTCACCCTAGAAACTACCCCGTAATAAATAAAATCTACGAAACACAGTTGATTCATCGTTTCTTGTCATTTCTTTTTCACTGTATATTGAAAATGATCTGAGAAAGGATACCTGCCCCATTCCAGATTTTGTATCTCAATACTCACCCTAGAAACTACTCCCGTAATAAATAAAATCTACGAATCACAGTTGATTCATCGTTTCTTGAAATGTCTTTTTCACTGTATATTGAGATACAAAGTCTGAAATGCGGTAGGTATGCTTTGTCAGAACATTTTGAATATACAGTGAAAAATAAATTTCAAGAAACGATGAATTAATTATTATGGGGTTAGTTTCTAGGGTGAGTATTGAGATACAAAATCTGAAATGGGGGAGGTATGCTTTCTCCGAAGCTTTCTCAGATCATTTTGAATATACAGTGAAAAAGAAATTTCAAGAAACGATAATTCAACTCTGTTTCGTAGATTTTAATTATTACGGGGTTAGTTTCTAGGGTGAGTATTGAGATACAAAATCTGAAATGGGGTAGGTATGCTTTCTCATGGCATTCTAAATACACAGTGAAGAAGAAATTTCAAGAAACGATGAATTGACTGTTTTGTAGATTTTTTATTATGGGGGTAGTTTCCAGGGTGTGTCTTGAGATACACAATCTGAAATGGGGTAGGTAAGATTATCAGATCGTTCTGAATATATAATGGGATTTTTTTTGCAGTAACGCATTTTTTCTCCCATGATGTAAGTGATTGTCTCAGCCACTGATAAATTGGATCTTATGTTCTACTAATAGCACAAATGTCATAATTTTATCATTTTTGTGTGTAAACCTTCATTCATCGTAATCATTATCATGATAATAATGTAGAAAATTCCAATTGCAATATACTATTACTTCGTATCTGGCGTCACAAGCGTTTCTGGTTTAACACTGGTACTAAAAATAGATCATTTGAATTTGCTGATACTCAAAAAACATGAACTAAAAGCTACACCAGCATTTATGGCACACTCCAAAAAAAAAAAATTTGTACAGTTCCCGTTTTCCAGGAAATGAACGTGGGCTAACTTTTAAGTAAAGCTGCACCAAACATTCTGTATTTTGAAAAAATACGCAATTATTGATGATCAAATGGCTGCTAACATTTTTTACACATTTATTACAAATCATTGACGTGTTGAAAATTCCAAAATTTTAATCCCCTAGGGGTTAAATTGTTTAAAATTGTTTTTTCCGTTAACCAGCTGTCGTCCCCTTACGAACGGCAGCCCTCAAAAGTCGAAACTTGTGCGAGCCAAGGATTAACGAGGTCTTACCTTTTAACGTGCGATTCCTAGCACGATCCGAGGAGAATATCGAAAAGAGGTCCGTTGTCACCCATCCAAACCCTGGCCTCGCTTACCGTTGCTTGGTTTCGGATATCGGTGAACCGGCGCTCTCCGTTCGAGCTATCCCCGCGGAAATAACCCTTATAGAAAGAAAATTCACTAATAAATATAGATCCCAACATGATCGGTGCCAGAATTGTTTACAAGATTGTTTATAAGTTTTGTACAAACTATCTAAGTGTTAAAAATTACCTGATGAAGGCCCCCCAAGGGGTTGAACACCTCTAAACTTCTCACAATTCCTATTACATTATCTATCACATTGCGCGTATCGCTAAAATTTTCCACAAACTATTCAAAAATAATTAGAATAAATCGACGTGTTAGAAATTTCAGAATGATGATTTCCATGGGGTTGAACACCCCACACAGCGCATAAACTTAATTCAATGCACTGCAAACTAAACTATTTCAGATTTTCATATCATACATTTGAAAAAATATCCTCTAAGGGGATGACCGCTCATTGATAGGCTCTACGTGTTTTTTGTAAAATTGATAATTGTTGCAAAAAATTATTTACTGGTCGTTACGTCAGAACATTATTAAACGTTGATTTCTATTAAAACCGATCAGATTTGAAAACTACTGATTGTGGCTTTAAACTTTCCTTTTATTTCAGTAACAATAACAGACAACGATATACTTCAAAAACTGACAACCCCCTTTCTTCCATATAAAGAGTGATGTAATTAAACATCCATAACACTCTTCCACACCTAAATGAAATCACTCAAATGCTTAGGTTTTCTAATATTTCTTCCTGATCTTCTCACAATCTGAGTTTCGAGAGACATACCACTGCTCCCAGCTTCATTGGTCATTAGATCTTCATCTATTCCAGTGACAGAAGCGTAGTGTTCGTGAAGCAAAATATACAGGAGCTTCTGTTCCGTCAGGCATGATATGCGATAAAATGGCTCCGACTCCATAGGGGGATGCATCACAGCTGAGTACTAATGGTTTTTGTAAGTCATACTGTATCAACAATGCATCGGATTGCAATAATTGCTTCATTGTTTTGAAAGCTACATCATGTTTTTCTAACCACCTCCATGGCTCATTTCTATCCAAAAGACGATATAGTGGTTCAGCAACAGATGCTTTATTTTCCAAAAACCTATCATAAAAATTCAGAAATCCCAAAAAAGACTGAAGTTCTTTTTTATTCTCTGGGATTTTTGCTTGATGTATCGCTGCCATTTTATCAGGAGTTGGACGAATCCCATCGGCATTAATGAGGTAGCCCAAAAATTGTATTTGCTTCAGGTTGAACTGACATTTAGACTTCTTGAGTTTCAACCCTGCTTCCGAAATTCTTTCTAGGACCTTTGTAGTTCTATCTGTAAGACCAGCATCATCTCTGCCCATTATGAGAACATCATCGATAACTACTATTACACCATCAATACTTGATAATAATTTTTCCATTTCCCTTTGACAGATGGCTGGACTACTATTTACCCCAAAAGGAAGTCTCTTCATCTTGAATAATCCCTTTGATGTATTAATAGTTAATAACTCTGCACTTTGTTCATCTACAGGAAACTGGAAGTAGGCTTCTTTGAAATCTAATTTGGCAAATATTTTACCACCAGACAAGAAATTACTTCATTTATAGATGGAAGGGGATGTACATCCACTTTCACAGCTGCTCGATTGACTGTACATTGATAATCTCCACATAATCTCACGCTGCCATCCGTTTTGATTATTTGAACAACTGGGGTGGCCCATTTTGAAGTACGAATGGGTTCAATTACGTTCATTTTCTGTAAGCGCTCGATTTCTGTTTCAACTTTTGCTCTCAGAGCAAGAGGTACCGGTCGTGATCTCATGAATATAGGTTTAGCTTGTGGGTCTATATTCAAACTTACTGGTGGGCCATTGTATTTCCCAATTTCGTTTTCTTCAAACAGTTTTTTAAATTTTTCGAAAATATGTTCATTCCGTTGATAATAAATTCCTTTCAAACGAATACCTAACTGATTAAACCAATTTCTTCCCACTAATCCTGGACCACTTCCTTTTGCTACCAGCAACGACAACTTCATTTGGAAATTTTTGAAACAGACATCAACCATACAGGTACCTAATACTTCCAATTTTTGTTTAGCCCAGGTGTGAAGTTTAATATCAGATTCTGTCAATTTATTTGATTCTAATTTCAATTCAGTGAAAGTTTGTTCGTTAATAATAGAATAACTCCAGAATCAACTTCCATCACCACTGGCACCTTATTAATTTCCATCGACACCTGCACTGGCGGTTGACCTGAACCTTCAATGACATATAATGAAGTATACTGATCTACAGTTTCTTGTGTTTCTTCCAACTCATTCCCTTGTATTTGATGAACTTTCGCTCTGGAGTAACTGGTTTTGAATGATGTGTTTTTTTCTGGTTGCATTTTTCTTCTGTTTTGAAAATCAAATCTGGTTCTTTGTTTTTACAAAAATTACATAAAGCTTCTTTAAATACACACTCATCTGGTTGATGATTCATACTATTGCATCGGTAACATACTCTCTTTTGGTTTGTCACATTGTTGAAAAGAGAATTCAATTCTCTTTACAACCATCTAATTTTCTTTGAATTTCGTTAATATTTTTTTGCAATTCAAATTCGAAATATCAAATATAAATGCGGATCTGAAAACTAGTCATAGCTTGATAAATTTGAACGGTTTGTTGTGGATTAATGAAACCAAAAACATTGCAAAGGGTATTATCGATACTACTTTTTGAGAGAAGAAATATTGCAATTACGGTACAGATGGCGCTGGGGGCACATCAACTAGAAAATTTCGATAGGCATAAAAATCGAAATTGAGAAAAAATTCCTCTACTAAATTCAAAAATATTTAGATGGTTGTAAAGAGAATTGAATTCTCTTTTCAACGATGTGACACTCGACACCCCATGCCATTTGAAAATTTTGAGTTGATGTGTCTCCCCGCGCCCCCTGTGGAGCAATCACCATATTTTTTGTTTCAAAAAGTAGTAGTAGTGAAACCCTCCAAACGGTTTTTTTTCATGTTTGTACGTCGAACCGTTCAAAACTTAACAGGGGCGGACTAAAAAAAGCCGCACTGTATAAGCAAAACAATTTTAGCTATTTAAATGTTTATAACAAATTAATAAATGACAGTTGCGAGTCGAAAACACAACACAATATAACTACGGACTGTCTTTCATGTGATGACATAGTCGGTTTCCTACTAGTATTTTTGTTAAAAACTCACTCATTTTATGCTCTATTGCTTGGCGTAGAAATATGGGGGTTTACTGTGGTGAGAAACTAAGTTTGTGCACTCTGCTTTCATGAGCGTATCTTTGTATTTTACGAGTGTTCGATATATTTTCTCTCTTTGGATAGAGTTGGGTTGCTATTCAGTTTTTTGTATACGTTTTTTACTGAAGAAGTAGTGTCGTCATTTAGTATTTTATAAGTAGTGTTAGGAATCATTTGGGTAAGGTTGTCTTCAGAATCAATCGTCTCTGTTAATACCCCCCAGACCCCCGTTAGGTCAGCGCAGCGACATAATCACTTAAAATGGCTCCGCAAAAATGTTTTGCTCCAGGCCTCACATTTGCCAAGGACGGCTCTGGTGGGGTAGGGACCATTAAAAGCCGCACAGTACATCAAAATCAAAATATATATTTACCAAATATCCGATATTTGATATTTTCAATAAATATCATGATATTTACTTACTCCTGACAAAAAACCAGTGTCGAAATCAGTGATTCTGGACGGAGTCCTAAAGTAACTATTTCCTTATTGATATTGCAGAAACTTTTGTTTTTCTTTTTCATGAAACTTTTCTGTATGATGCATAGAAATATATATTATAAAGCGTGTTCCGTTTCATGCATTCATCGCATCACTGTTGCAGACATAATCAAGTGTTCTGTTTCAACTAACATTGACATTGGTGGGTTGAATCGGAACGAATTGCTTGCGTGGTGCATGCCGTTTCCCGTAGATGTTGACATTCATCACTTTATCAGTTAACCAAATTCTTATGTAACAAAAACAAATCTGTTAATCTAGTAAATAAATTAATATGGGTAGAACGAAAGTGTTAATGGCAAGAGTAGGAAACGAGCTTTGTGGAAATGAGAGTAGCTCAGATTCTGATACAAGTGATAGTTATGAGGATAATTTCGTCTGTCCCACGCCAAAACCGCGAATATACTAATTTCAGGGTTCTGACTTCAATATGTAAAATACTAATTTTCTACCAAAATTTTCAATGCCAAACTCACGAAAGTGCTATCAGGTTGTCTACTATGAACGAGAGTGAATTCGCGAATGTGAAAACTTAACTTGGTTTTCAAAGCAAGAAGCACGAATATTCTTCAAACTCTTCTCATTCGAAATGACAAATTGCACATTCGTGGTTTTGGCATGAGACCGACGATGATGTTGAATGAATTGACGATTTTTTCTTCCATTGTACGGTGAATCAGGTAAATGTGATAATGCACGATACTTGACACTTCTTCAAATATCAAGTTTAAACTTTGAATTCGGTTTCTGAAGTTTCTGTTTGAACATGAAACCACAGACAAGAAACTCTTTGTTTTGACTTTTGAGTTTGACAGATCTAACTTGGATCGCATTCATCGCTGCTAGACGAACAGGAAGTAGTTCATACACTTTCGATGTCTCAAGGCCAAAGAGGGGAATATAAAAGTGGGCGTGTCAATGCGCTCCCAATGTAGGAAACGGAACGGTCAAATGCGCATTATGTCCTCAATGCATGAAACGGAACACGCCTATATACTTACTCTAGAATGCTAATCCCGCCAATTTTCACGGCGAAAAGCGTGCGACCCGTTTACGATCATCAGTGTAGTTTGGGTAGATCGTTCCCAAGTTTGAAAATAATTTGTTGTTCCAATTCAGAATTTTTTGTTATGAGGTAATAAAACACATGTCATTTGAAAGAGAGAAAGGACCACGCCCACTTTTATATTCCCCTCTTTGGCCTTGAGACATCGAAAGTGTATGAACTACTTCCTGTTCGTCTAGCAGCGATGAATGCGATCCAAGTTAGATCTGTCAAACTCAAAAGTCAAAACAAAGAGTTTCTTGTCTGTGGTTTCACGTTCAAACAGAAACTTCAGAAACCGAATTCAAAGTTTAAATTTGATATTTGAAGAAGTGTCAAGTATCGTGCATTATCACATTTACCTGATTCACCGTACAATGGAAGAAAAAATCGTCAATTGATTCAACATCATCGTCGGTCTCATGCCAAAACCACGAATGTGCAATTTGTCATTTCGAATGAGAAGAGTTTGAAGAATATTCGTGCTTCTTGCTTTGAAAACCAAGTTAAGTTTTCACATTCGCGAATTCACTCTCGTTCATAGTAGACAACCTGATAGCAAGTAGATGTACAACACCAGTTTCAAAACACGCATGCGCATTGACGAAGCTCGCTGGGTTCACCGCGTGACGTTGGGTGTTGCCGGATTTAAAATTAAGGAGTAGAGTTACGGAGGGTGGGACGTTGCCGGTTTCAAAAATTATGGAAGAAAAAAGATATACACGGTGTAGCAACGTAACATGACAGAAAAAACAGTTTTCAAAATACATTGGAAAAATGAATCATCACATCATTGGAGGATCGCATCATTGGGGCATGCAGGGATTCAGAAGTTTTCGTTTTACGTATACAGGGTGTGTCAAAATACACCATTTAAGGAAAAATAAAAATAAATACAGGGTGTGTCAAAATACATCATTTAAGGAAAAAAAATAAATACAGGGTGTCTCATAAACGTGCATCGTGATGGGGTTTATCATTTAAGAAAAAAATATATACCAGGTGTACCAACGTGCCAGTTGAGACAAAAAATATATACAGGGTGTCTCATAAACGTGCATCGTGACGGGGTCCGTCATTTTTAAAGTGCGATACCAATTCGTTTTCAAGGAATACATCAGAGCCATCTGTCGTTCAATATATACATTAATGATATTTTGGATCTGTACGAATCATCAAAAAATAAACACTTCCGGTTTCAAAAAATTAAGATAGAAGAAAAGTAATAGTAAATTCGGATTACCCACATCGAGGAGAGTCCAAATCTGATAATGATAATGGGGCTACTTCCGGTCCAAACCGGAAATGACACTTCCGGTCGTCCGATTTTGATGATTTTGGCATCAATAGATTCGTTTGGATGTCAAGAAACATTTTTAAGCATTTTCCGAGGTCAAAAGGGCATAGGAGGCTATCTTCGTTATTAGTAAAGTTACAGAAACGTGCGGGTACTCTAAGAAGACAACTTTCATGGGAGATCAAGAAAATAATTGAATTTGCGTCTGTCAACTGCCATAAGGGCCGTAAACCGCACATATTAATGCGTTATGTACTATTGCTTAAATCTTAGAAGCTGATTCGTAAGTTTAGTAAAATGGGTGTACCAACTCGACATTTATGAGAAAAAAACATGGCAGCTGTCAAATTTGGTATACCGGATGTCGCAAAATACATCGATTAAGAGAAAAAACATGGCGGCTGTCAAATTTGGTATACCGGGTGTCTCAAAATACATCGATTAAGAGAAAAAAAAACATGGCTGATGCCATACGGGGTGTACCATCATAGTATTTAAGAGAAAAAAACATGGCTGCTGCCATACAGGGGGTACCATCATAGTATTTAAGAGAAAAAAACATGGCTGCTACCATACAGGGTGTACCAACTTGGCATTTAAGAGAAAAAAACATGGCAGCTATGAAAATTGGTATACCGGGTGAACCAACGCAACATTTAAGAGAAAAAAACATGGCTGATTGTCAAATGACATGAGACAGAGAAAAAAAAACATGGCAGCTGTCAAATTTGGTATACAGGATGTCTCAAAATACATCGATTAAGAGAAAAAATACATGGTGGCTGGTTGTCAACGTATATACAGGGTGTCCTACAACGTTTGAGAGAAAAAACATGGTGAATCATTAAGAGAAAAAACATGGCTGCATGAGTGATGGAAGAACGCTTCAATGGACATATGGAGATTCGAAACAACTACTTGCCCATGCAGAGATTGAATTACATCCGACACCTAAGTGTGTAATAAGAGGACGTTTGGACCGTTCATTTGGGAAAAAAAAACATAGCGGAGTCTGATTGGTCAAAGCTCATTATAGTAGTGCCATTGGGTAGTTGAAGTAATCACCAATAGAATGGTATCTGAAGAGTACAGACAGAAGGTTGAGGATTCTTTCGTTCCAAAAAACAACTAAAATAACAAACGCTAAAATGTGTAAAAAATTTGACGAATTCAGCGGTTTTCACGTTCCAAAAAATTATTAAAATTACAAGCGTTAAAAATTTACGTTTACATGTATTTCTTATGGAGATTTGACATTTCAGAATCGTTCAAAATTATCGTTTTTGCGTCCCAAAAAACAAGTAAAATTAAAAGCGTTAAAACACGTAAAAAATGCAACGAAAACATGTGTTTTCATATTCGAAAAAACATATAAAATATCGAACGCCGAATTACATAAAATATGTAACGAATACATGCGTTTTCGTGTTCCAAAAAACAACTAAAATTACGAACGCCAAAAATTTACTTTTACATGTAATTCTTATGGACAATAGGCATTTCAAAATCGTTTAAAATTATCGTTTTCGCGTCCCAAAAAACAACTAAAATTTGAAACGCTGAAACACGTAAAAAATGCAACGAAAATAGACGTTTTCGCGTTCCAAAAAACAAGTAAAATTAGAAGCGTTAAAGCACGTAAAAAATACAATGAAAATAGAAGTTTACGCGTCCCAAAAAATTACAAGCGATAAAAATTTACTTTTACATGTATTTCTTATGGATATTTGGCATTTCAAAATCGTTCAAAATTATTGTTTTCGCGTCCCAAAAAACAAGTAAAATTAGAAGCGTTAAAACACGTAAAAATTGCAACAAAAATAGACGTTTTCGCGTCCCAAAAACCGAGTAAAATTATAAGCGTTAAAACAAGTAAAAAATCCTATCAAAAAGTACCAGTTATCACACTTATATACTAAATTTTACTCAATTGCACTTAGCTTTAAGTATTTTGGTGGTTATGAGGCTTCAACTACTTGCACTCAGTTCTGGATAAATCTAAAAAAAAAAGGATGTTAGGTGTGGGATTCAAACCCACGCTCCCTTTGGGAATCGCAGCTTAACGCCACAACGCCTTAGACCGCTCGGCTAACCTAACGTATACATAATAAGATGTTGGTATTGTAGGATATGGTAAAAAATTCAAACATCTTGAATACAAAATTTATTAAGCATTTTTATTTCGGTAACATATCACATAGCCATTTGTAAAGAATATCTACGTTTCGGAGGCTGCAATTGTAGTTGGTATTGTTGCGACGAATGTATGCATACAAGGTGAGATGCCATCATTGTTGCTGAATGTGGGAACCATCCAAAACGTATTATCATAATCCTCCAAGTTCACAACTCGTGTAAGTAGGCCCAACTGGTGAAATTTGGTAGTAAGATAGTCACGTTTTTGAAGTGGGAAAAATCGACCATTTTTCTTCAATAGTTGATGTGTTGAGTGATCTTTGTATCAAGGTTTTTTGTATACAAATTGATGAGAACGTCAATACACACAAAAAAATGCGACCAAAATAGACGTTCCTCACGCTCCAAAAAAAAAAGAGTAAATTTAAAAAGCGTTTGAACTCGCAAAAATGTGAACAGAACATACGTTTTACGCGTTTCAAAAAATATAAAAAATACGTCACCTCCTTGCAGAGACGCGCTGTTTCTTCTATCGAATTTCTCCCGAAAAGTAGATCGTCTACGTAAAAATTCGATTTTATGATATGTGCTGCTTCGGGATAATTTGATTCATTTTCGTTTGCAAGTTGTGTGAGACAACGAATTGAGAGATATGATGACGCCGCTTCGCCGTATGTAACAGTGTTAAGTTCATACACGGAAAGCGGGTCTTCGGGACTTTTTCGCCAAAAAATCCTTTGTAAAGATCTCTGTTCGGGTTCTATGAGAACCTGACGATACATTTTGGCCAAATCTCCGCATACCACATAAGAATACTCGCGAAAACTCTACAGAAATCAGTTCCCTTTGAATAGTGGGACCTACCATTTGTAAATCGTTCAAAGAGTATTGGGATGAAGTAACAGCAGACGCATCGAAAACCACTCGTAATTTAGTGGTTAAACTATTTTCGCGTAGTACACCGTGATGCGGGATGTAATAAGTGAATTCTACTGGCTTACTTTCGTTGATTCTTGTCATGTGACCTAAATCTTCGTATTCCGAGATAAAATTGCAACATAAAGTTTTGAAAACGGGATTTGTATTCAATTTTCTTTCTATAGAAAAGAAACGTTTTTTAGCTTGCTCGCTAGATTCACCTAGATGATTGAGAGATTTTTTGAATGGGATTTTTACTAGGAATCTGCCGTCGGCTTTCCGTTTTGTATTTTTTGAAAAATGTTCCTCGCATAATTTTTCTTCTTCTGATAAAAGTTTTTCAATGGAGATTTCTTCGATTTCCCAAAAACGGGCAAGCTGAGTTTGAATATCTATATTATGAGAAAAATTGCATGAGATGTGCTTTTGTGTTGATTTACTAATTGGTCCGGATATGACCCAACCAAACTTAGTTTTTTGTAGAATAGGATTATCAGAACCTAGAGAAATTTGTCCGATACACATTAAAGAATAAAATAGATCTGCGCCTATTAGCATGTCAACTGTATTTGATTCGTGGAAATATGGATCAGCAAGCTTAATAGTTTTAAGAATATTTAAACGCTTATAGTTGATTATATTTGAATCTGGAATTTTTCCAGTAATTTCTGGACGTATATAACAATGAACCTTTGTGATGAACGGAATGTGTTTTGCTTGTACATTTACTTCGCATCTTGATTTTATGTGTGAAACTGTCCGATTGAGACCGCATACTTCGAGACTGATCAGGGAAATGGATAAGTTTAAACGTTTGCATGTGTCTTCTCGAATGAAGCTTGATTCCGACCCTGAATCAAGTAACACTCTAATTGTGTGTGATTTCGAATTTTTGTCTATGATGTCAACTAACGCTGTTGACAACAATACAGAAGAATCTGATTTATTTGCAGATAAAGAATATGAAAGAGCATTGTTTGAGGATGTTTGAATATCATTGGAATATGACGTTGACGCATCATTTTTATTATTGTCAACATGAATTAACGTATGATGTTTTCCATTGCATTTTTTACAGTTTGAACATCGGCAAGTTTTATTATTTTGGTTTGTTTTCAGAATTCGTTACAAGAAGTCCTCTATTATTAACCTTTGATAATTTTTTATCAAATGGTTTTTCGCTTTGATTCGCTTCTAAGGTTTCAAGAAAGTCGGCCCGCGATTTTAAAAATGTCTGTAAGTCTTTTAAGGTCGGTACGTCTTTGTCCACCCTGTATTTTTCCCACTCACGAACTGTCACTGTATCCAATTTTGTCGTAATGAGATAAACTATGAGGGTGTCCCACTGGCTTGTAGGTTGTTTGAGCTGTTCAAGGGCTCTCAGATTTTTTGAAACAGTATCTAAAAGCTTTCGCAATTTTTCACCCGATTCTCTGCCAATATGATATAAGTTAAAAAGAGATTTGACATGATTGTGCACAAATAATCGTTTATTATCGTATCGCTCATGAAGAGTTTTCCACGCCACTGCATAATTGCTAGCTGAAAAATCGAGAGACTGAATAACCTGAACCGCGCCACCTTCTAAGGAAGCTCGCAGGTAATGACACTTCTGAATATCGCTGATGCTGACGTTTTAATGTATTAAAGATTCGAATGTATCACGAAACTCTAGCCAGTGCTGATAGGACCCATCGAATGTGGGGAGCTGTATGGTTGGAAGTTTGATTGAATTCAAATTTTGGTTAGTGACTGATGATAACAAGCTGACAGATGCCATCTCTTCCGACTTTTTTGTGTCTTGAATTGATTTTGCAATAGCTAATTGTGAATAGAAATTATTGGTAAATGTTTCTCTTTCGAAAAGCTGTGTATCTGAATCATCACATAAGCTTTCAATTAAACTTTGAACTTGATCGAATTCATCAAGAAGCGTTTCAATTTTAGAAAGTCTTTCTGAAATTTGTACTAAATCTGTAACTGTCAATTCTGATTTACTTTTCAGGTTCTCTAAAAAGTTCGTAAATATCTTTAGCTTTGATTTAATACTGCCGCGATTACGTTTATGACTTTCTAAACTCATTTTTTTTTTATTATGAATGCAAACAATAGTATAAATGTATGAAAGAACAAGTCGACGCAATATTGTATTTGTAGGAAAGGAAAGGAATGCAGGGAAACGACTCACCCCAGCGCACGCTGCTAAGATCTGAGTTGCTTCTTCGTTTGAAGTTTCGGTGTGTATTTCGCAAATGACATCTTCTAATGCGCTGTTTTAGATTTGGATCGATGGACCATGTTTGATATTTGAATTGTATGAAAGAATTGATTCGAATGCAGAATTGTAGAATAAGTTTCTATTTTTCGTTTCTGAACAGAGTTTGTTGTAGTAACATGAAAACAAGTAATTGACAATTAAAAAATGTCAGTGTGACGGACGAAATCGTGATCGCTCTCTGGTGGAGAGGATTTTCTACTGGGGAATCTTGAAGTCCCCGACAAAGTGAATTATCATCTTCCGAATATAGCTGATACCGTATAAACATGATTTCGTTGGGATATATAGGGTGATCATGAACATTCCCCCCCCCCTGTAATTAACGATTAACCCGGTGAAATTTTTATTACCCACCCCTCTTGGCATCAAATCGGAGTTTATTTTGCCACAGAAAATTTTAGAAATTATGTAATGTCAGGTTATAATACTATATTGATATTTTAGATTTCATTATAAATGATAGAACAATATTATAAATCTCTTCGTTGAGAGTAGCCAACAAGACAGTTGTATTGGTGGGAAGGGAAGTTTTAGTGGAAAGTAGACTTTGTAAAAATTCAGGTCGGTGTAGGCCGTGATTGGGACATGCGAATAGGATGTGATTAAGATACGCCAAGGAAAGACCGTCGCAAGTGCATGCTGAGTTTACTTTAATGCCTATTCTTGCCAAGTGAGAAGGGAACTTACCATGGTTCATTTTCATTCTAGTGATGGTGGTAGAACAAAATCTGGACATGTTAAAGTTGTCTATGTGGGGGATGCTTATTGGGAGTGTGGGGTGGATTATTTATTGTATAATGGTTTTTAGATTTAGAAACAAATTCTCTCCAAAGTCTTCCCCAATTTCGACGTGTTTCATGTTTAACGTCTGCGATTATGTCTTGAAGAGAGCAGATATTGGTTGTCATTTCTAAAGAGGTGGCTTCTTTCGCTTTTAAATCTACTTTTTCATTTCCTGCAATACCTGAGTGACCCTTAATCCAAATAAAAACGATATCAATATCCTTCGTAAAGAAGTATTCTAAGATACTTATAATCTCAAAGATGAGATGATAGTTTCATAGTTATTAATTGAGACACTTATTACAATTTACATGACGAGTTGAAGGAACTTGTTCAAGCGTACATTCTACTAGTGGCCAAGATTTTTCACAAATAGTGAAACGTGAGAATGTGGAGATCAGAAGAAATGTAAAAGAGGGTGACGATTGAGATAACAATCACAACAGATATATGAATTTAATAATGTAAGGTAAAGATAGTTAAGTGAATTTTGTTGGTTTAAGCTTCGTAGGAATAAAAAACAAACTATCTGGGAAAAGTAAAAATTATTGATAGAACGCTTTTATGTCTAATAGGAGAATTTGAATCTGGGCAGCGACGGTTTTTTTCCAATGCGTGTTTCACTCGGATAGAGGTTTCTATGATTTTTATATTTGCTGGCTATCAATAGAAACATATAGACATCTATTATTTTTCATCAATATAGGTAATTCAATACGTAAAGGTAATAATAATTATCACTGATGGAACTAATTGATTTTTCTTTTTCATTCATTTTCCATCAACGACAGAATGAAAATGTACCCGATAGCCGATAGGGTTTTCTTGTTGTATGAGAACCGTAGCGCTGCAACGGTGAAGGTGGATTCGGTTAATGCTGTTCCTTGTCACCTTCAGTCATAAGTGATTTCCCGTACCAGGGCCTCATACACTATTGGGCGAGTCAAACTATCCAAGCATTAGGAATTTTATCTGGCTCATACCTGAGTAGTAAGTTGTAACTGATATGTCGTATATTCAGTCAGTTCCTAAATGGTAGATGGAATTGGATGGACCGTCATTGGTCATCACCCTGCATATAATGTTACATTTATTTTGATCTCCACATTCTCACGTTTCACTATTTGTGAAAAATCTTGGCCACCAGTAGAATGTAAGCGTGAATAAGTTTCTTGAACTTGTCATGCAAATGGTAATGAGTGTCTCAATTAATAACTATGAAACTAGTCATAGTAGAAAACTGAATTTTTGGGACAGTGTTGAGGAGAGGATGATGAATAGATTAAATAATAATAAAGGAATTTCACCGGGTTAATCGTGAATTACAGGGTGATTTCTGAAACGTTGATATTTTGTCATTTTTATCATCGAAAATTTTCATGATCACCCTCTATATCCCAACGAAATCATGTTTATACGGTATCAGCTATCTACAGAGGATGATAATTCACTTGAATATACAGGATATGTTCGAAAGAACCGGCCATATATTTCACCAATTTTTCAAATCACCCTGTACGAAATATATGAATTGTGATTAATGATGGAATAAGAATAGTATATTGCATACCAAAATAATTTTATCAATATTTCATTATTACATCGAATTTTCAGACATTACTAAGATGTTTTTATTTTTCACTCTATACATAATGATATAATCTGCATCATCTGAATGATACAGGGTGGGCCAATGGAAACTTTCCACCCTAATTTGTAGGATTGAAAATCACAATTGTAGAAAACGCTCGAACACGTCGATATTTGATTTGAGGGTAAACTAATTTTCAGTGGTTGTCACCCCCGTAGATATAACCCTGTAGCTGGGGGGTGAACAACCCTCAAAATTTGAATAGGGAAAAGGGGTCGTGCCATACCTCTTTTTGAAGGTCTCATTGAGTTCTTCATGACCCTATAATTTTGCCTTATTATTTTCATCGATAACGAAATGACAGGTTGTCAAAATCTTGGTATGAGACTATTGTTTTCGTAATAAAAATACCAAATAATTAAAGTTTCAAGTTTAATAATCAGGTGTACACGTCAAAGTTATCGTACAAACTGTTCGAAATGTCCGCCATTAACATTCATGCAATAATAAAATCGAGCCTCTATCGCGTCTCCATCATTCTGCAACATATCAGCAGTTATTCTTTGACACTCTACAGTTATGCGTTCTTGCAGAACTTGAAGAGAAGCCGGCTGTGTTTTATAAACAGTAGACTTCAAATGGCCCCAGAGAAAGAAGTCAAGAGGAGAAAGATCAGGAGACCTTGCAGGCCACTCAATAGATCCTCTACGGCCAATCCAATGTCCTCGAAAATTTTCGTCTAGAAAGTTCCGAACGGGTGCTGCAAAATGTGGTGGAGCTCCATCTTGTTGGAAAAAAAAAATTATTGTGTGTCAAGTTGTTATCTTCGGCAATGACCTTCCTTATTCTAGGAAAAATAGTTTCTTGAAGCAAAGTAAGATACAGCTGCCCCGTCAGATTGCCTTGCAAAAAGAATGGCCCAATGATGTGCTTTCCTAAAATACCTGCCCAGACATTCAACTTTTCAGGATGTTGAGTATGGCTCTCTCTAAATAAATGTGGGTTTGAATCGCTCCAGTATCGACAATTGTGTCAATTGACCAATCCATTTTGAAAAAAGGAACATTCATCTGAAAAGCAGATATTATACAGGAAATTTGGATCGCCAATACAGCGTTCACTCATTTCTTCTACAAATTGTAACCGTCGATCATAATCATCCTCATTAAGGTGAAGCAGTTTTATCTTGTAGGGGTAAAATTTGTGGGCCTTCAAAATTCTTCTAACGCTTGTTCGTGAAACACCAGAAACTTCGGCCAATTGCCTCGTACTCAATGTGTGATCCATTGTAATGTGCCCTAAAACTGCGATTTGCACGGCTTCCTTCCTAACGACACGAACCGGATTATCCTTTTGGTTCTGCACTGTTTCAGTTTCTAAAAACTTCTCCATCAGTTGTCTAACGTAAGTATGTGAAACATTTTTATCCCGATGTCTTTCATTAAATAGTCGTGCTGTTTGTCTTGCACAGTCATTGTTTTTGAAATAAATAGACACCAATTCGACCCGCTCAGCTACAGTGTAAACCATACTTACCAAATTTCGCTATAAACTCTCGAACTAACGCTATGTAAATGATGGTGCGACCATGTCTAGTAGAAATAAAGTTTGTACAAACATACTTTTTTCTTCAACGGCCAAAAAATCGGATGTTTCTGTTAGTTTTTATGTCAATAGGCGAATACTAAAATTCCTGCGGCGGAGATTATTTTTAATTATTGTCTGTTCCCTAATGTCACGCCTAAGAAAACCGGGGTGATTTTATTATAGCACGAATGTTCATGGCTGACATTTAGAACAGCTTGGAATTTAAATTTGACGTGTCCACCTCTAATATTTGGTATTTTTATTCAGAAAATAAGTAGTCTATTTCCAAGAGTTTGACAACCTGTCATTTCGTTATCGATGACAATAATAAGGCAAAATTATAGGGTCATGAAGAACTCAATGAGACCTTCAAAAAAAGGTATGGCACGACCCCTTTTCCCTATTCAAATTTTGAGGGTTGTTCACCCCCCGCTACAGGGTTCAAGTTACGGGGGTGAAAAAAACTGAAAATTAGTTCCCCCTCAAATCAAATATCGACGTGTTAGAGCGTTTATCAAAATTTTTATTTGAAATCCTACAAATTAGGGTGGAAAGTTTCCATTGGCCCTCCCTGTATATAGTGATATGAACGTACGTTGATAATAATAATGAAGAAAAATGCAGTTGGCAATTAAATCCCGAGAAAATAATTGAATATAAATTACAAATTTTTAACTTGAACGCCCTGTATTTCAAAATCTATCCATCAACGAACGTTGTGATTCTGCACGTTCAATCAGTACATCGAATACTACAATATATTGAAAATTCAGACAATTTCACCGAGAACCATTTTACCTATAAAAAGTGCGGGGTCCTTTGACAACGCATTTAGGACTTTTTAAAACCGAAAAGAACCTTTTAGAGATAGATTACTCCGAATTTTAGGCGCGAAAGAAACTTATATAAAAGAATGTACCCTATGCTACTGTAATTATAATGACCGTGCAACAGTGCTTCTTCATCAACAGGAAGACCTGTCACTAAGATCTGTCACTCTTGTCAGAGATCAGAGACGGTTTATAGAAATTCAGATTTTCTCTTGTCGTTTTGTGTTGTGTTTGTTGTCGTTGGTTATTCCTTCATCATTCGTGAATTTGCATTAATCTTTCAAAGACAATTTCTAATAAAGCCGTTTCTTCCTACAAATAAACAATGAACTGTTTAGTGTTGTGAAGGAAAAATACCTGAAATAAATCATTTTTGGTAGATAATGAAATTTTTATGTACATATATGCTTTGCTCAAAATATCTCAGCTTGACAAAAAATGCATGATTTTTGGTTATTGTTCTTAAGAGGAGACCCCAGCAGAATATTTGAATGAGGAAACTGTAATTTGTGGCATATACATTTTTCTCATGAAGATTCATGTGAAAACGACAATAGAATAATTTGAAACCTAGTGCAGTTCCAATAACTGTGTCTGCGTAAGCATGTATGGTGAGTGATACAACTTTCTGCCACACCGCTTATACTCGTATTATGAGTTCTAGATTCCTACAAAAAGTACTAAACATACACAGAATCGCCTCAGAAAATTAATGTCAATATGGAATTTTCTTTGATGGTAAGGAAAATGCTTCTGGCCTCACTTTTTCATGCACCTCCATTGTGGAAAATGCACTAAGGTAATACAACCAGAAATACTCGTAGAAATAGCATGTTAATCTCTTCAATGATTTAAATTAAATGCAGTTGCATATTTTGACATGAATCGTTCTAGAAAAAAAAAACCTCGAGCTTCCAAGCATCCAATTTTATAAATCCAAGTTGAGTTGAAATTATTCATGATAATAGCTGAAATAAATTTTCGTAGTTTTTTGTACTTTCAATTTATTTTCCAATCCAGTGTTTCCTTGAAATTCGCACCGACGATTTGGGGTGGTTCCGTAGGTTTTTGTTGGTTAACTTACAGCTGAAAAGTGAATGTGATACCAAAAATCAGTCGCTTCAGAGCGATACATAATAATAATAACCGTACTCTACTTTCTGATGGCCTTTGCTGAATATTTGGGATCATAAATATGTGAAAATATGTATTCAATTCAGCTAAAAAAAAAATAACAGGTATAAGTACAATGAGGTTTCCAACCTTATTTTCCTAGTTTCAGAATTAACGTTTGTTAATCTTCACAAGTAGGTACCATAATATTTCAATAAATCCGGGCCTGTTACAAAAAATCACTGATGACGCGCATGCGCATTGTGGACTAGCCTGAACTTTTTACAACACTTTTGACATGGGGATTAGCATTCTGGAGTAAGTATATAATAATATATATTTCTATGGTATGATGTCAAACACTGATCAATAAACAAGTTCCTGCCTGTATGCATTTATGATTGAATATGAGATAAATAAATTCCATGTGGCATGAAACAATATACCTAGATAATAAGACTCATGCTTAACACTGTAAAATACAACTGAGAAAATAATCATTCGATTTTGGTATTGGTATCATTCGAGATATTATAATTCTCATACATTTTACTGTAGATAAAGATAGCACCTAGTTAGATAACTCAAAAGATAAGGAAAACCGTTGATTGACATTAAGAGGCCATGAGCGCGATCATATTTTTTTGTGAAAAAGTGGAAAGAAATTTCAATTCCCATTACAGCACGTACCTGAACTAGAACGTCCTCCTGTCCTTGTTTGAAATCGATACGAAGCCGTTTTTGAGCAATCAATTGACTCTTTTACCCTAAAAAGCGCCCCAAATATGATCGCGCTCATGGCCTCCTATAATAATATGTAAATGTGCAAAGTCTTCTACAGAATATTTTTTGTATTGATGAATGAGCCAATTACTCGAAGTTAACTAATAATTATGCTGTTTACGTTTTCTCTTTGTAGATCCGATTATTATTTGTTAATTTATTTTTGGGGATCCTAGTTGTCAATAAACTTTTGTTATCATTTGATATCAATGGATTCAAAACTTAACATAGTTACGTTTCGAGGGGGAAACATCTCCTTTAAATCTCGTACAACTAGAAATTTTGAGTAATTTGAGTCAATTTTCAGTCATTAAATCTTCGGTTCAGTCATCGGTTTGAGTATTTCAGTCATCGGCTTGAGTCTTTCAGTCATCGATTTGAGTCTTTCAGTCTTTTCAATATTTTAAGTCTCGTACACATTTTAGCGAGATGTTTCCCCCTCGGTACGTTTATTAATTTTTCATTTTTGCAAATCATTTTTGTGATTTTACTTCTTATAAATATCTTATCAATAAATATCATACTAACTGTATTACGAAATATTTCGTAAGGATCTTTTAATAAAAGCACGCATTCTGGAGTTTCATTAATAGGCCAAGCTGTAGATAAAAATGAAAGGCTTTTTCACACAAATAAAAGACGCAAACGGCATATACTACTTTTTATAAGATAGTCCGTAAATGAACACCCCGGTTTCCGCCCCAGCAAAATCGCTTTGCGGAATTTTTTAAACAAGAAATATTGAAAAAAATTACAACTCCTTTGTTTTTTGCGAATATTTCAAAAAGTATTGGAGGAATCGTTCTACAGTCATAGAACTTTTGTAGAGAATTATAAAAACTTCCAAAATGATTTTTTATACGACCAGATCGGTGCATTTTTCACTGAGAAAATCCGAGAAAACCTGGAGAAAGAGACCATTTTTCAAAAATTCACAATTTTTATAAGTCTAAACAAACAATATTTCGGAAACTTGTAGATAATAACATGTGGTTCAACTGTGCGCAAGCTGGTTTCTGTCCGTGCTGTAGTTTTTTGCACAATCGCGTTATAAACAATTTTTGGGCACATCTTTCTGAATGCTTGTTAAATGGGCACATAGAGAGGCAAATTTGCAAAGTCCAACTAATAAGTCAACATTTCTAATACCTAGTTCTAATTACTTTGGAATTATAAGTATTTTCAATGTTAGAAATAATCTTCTACCGCCAGTAACACGTTAATTACACTCAGATTTCATGCAACATGTTTATTCTTGGTAGTTGTTGGAGATTTTCGAGGATTCTCAAATCTATTGATTTTATTATTTATTAGAAAATTAGAAAATGCCACAGGAAAAACTGCGAAAAATTGTAGGTTACATATTTGCCTTCTTCTTCTTTTTATTTCAGAAATGAGATTTTTATAAAACTGCCATTTTAAAGCTGAAGTTAACTTTACTGTTAAAATTAAAGTTAACTTCGAGAGATGTTTATAATACCGGCCCTTAAACATATATTTAAAATTATGTTGACTAAATGCACCTATAGATACATAATTTTTCCATCATCTACAACATTTTCCGCTAAGAAGTCACGTTTCGCCTTTTAATTTTTTTCTCTTCACAAAAATTATAGGCACCAGTCTATTATTAGTTATTCAATTTGTAAAAATTCTTAGGGCAATAATGATTTTGTCAATGGTTGATAAAAAATTATCATAAGCAAAGTGAATGAATGACAAAAGAACTAATAAATAAAAATTTTCAAACAGTAATACAGCATATGTCGGGGCGTGGCGCAGTGGTTAGAGCGTCAGACTCTAAGCCTAAAGGTTTGAGCCCTAATCGAGCTGGGATTTTTTAAATTTAATTTAACCGATATCATTATTAAAATCTGGTGGCTCGACTAGGGTGAGTCCTGCACGATTTACTATTGCGTTTTAATTAACAATGCTGCTCCTAGGGTGGCGTATGGAGTTGGTAACAAGTCCTACCCAGAACACATGGCTATAATGATCATAGCAGTCGATGCCAAAAACACCAAAGGAAAAAATACTGCATTTTCTCTGAACCATCTTACATTGAGATTAGCACAAATTCCTTCAAATGTAAATATTGCATTGTTCACATATTCTATAGCTCATCATACATCTGACAAATGACAAATATGGAGATTCTGGTTTAGAAAAATGAATGAACAAATATTTATTGTTAGGATATCTATAAGTGGCTCATGCTGCGTTTCTGTTTAACAAGTTGGCGAGTCTTATCAACTTGGTTTAATTCCTTATCTTATACAGGGTGAGTCAACAAGATTCCCGTGATCAATTGCTCCTTTGTAAATCACAATTTCAATTTAAGATTTTTTGCCAAACGGACCATTTAAGACTATCTTCCAAAAAAATTCTCATTCATACAGGGTGCGTCATTGAAGCGTGGCTAACCAAAGTTGGTCTTTTTCAAATGATCCACCCACTACATATTCCGATCCGCTGTTTGTCGAGTTATCTGAAAAAAATCTATTTTTTCTACTACCGCTTACCAAAGTAGCCGTTGACGCTTTCAGATCTCAACGCAAAGTTGACGTTTTCCGAGGAATTTCTTTTTGTGACAGCTTTTACGCTCTAGAGCGAGAATATTGATAAAACGCTCGATCTCCCTAGCTTTTGTTGAAAACGAACCTATTCTTGCATGATGGAAAGTGAACACAACAAATTTAAAGCACTCTAAGAAACTGCGGTTGTGTTAAGGTTAGAGATGCCCTACTTAACTGGGTTTTCTGTCTTGGGGTGAGTTCGATCCCGGGCTTCGATAATCTTTTTTTTAAGCTAGTGTTTTCAGTTTTTCCTTTTGTTAGATATGTAAATTATTGGATATTTGGATAGCTTATACATGCGGGATTACTATTGAATGTAAATTTTCTTATAGGTAATATCATGTGCCTATGTTGAATGAAGTATATATCGTTTCTATGTCTAAGAGCTGCGTTTGTAGAAAAAATCATGTGTGTATTTAGAGCACAAAGTGTCATTGCCGCTCTCCAAAGATCACTTTGCGCTCTAAATATACAAATAGCTATTTTGAAAAATCAACTATTTCACATTTCGAGTTATCTAGTGGAGATTATTAGGAAATCGTATTAGTCGATGTTATGTACCTAAAACAACAGATTCCGAGATATTCTACATCCAAAAGATAAGGATCTTTCCACAGAAAATAATGACAATATTCATCTTTTGCATTATATTTGGAATTAAACTTAAACAAAAAAAAAATCATATTATCCCAATGATAATACAAAACATCATATGTGTTCAAACCAGAAGAGACATAGAGGGCAACAATAATTGATGCAGCATATGTTTAATGTGCTTGCATTTTTCTATACGCACTCTCAATCTATTCCGGAAATTATTCTCCACACGTTCCAGCATATTTTCTGAAATTTCTCGAAAGCAGTACGAATTCTTGCTTTCATATTTCCAGGAGTTGTTGGCGGAGTTCGATAGGCAACCCTTTTAATGTATCCCCATAAAAGTACCCATTTTTGACCTGAGGTCCACTGAACTAGTCCTCCTCTATCTATCCATTTTCCACAAATTTGGCGCACCATCTTGTTGGAGCCACATTCTCTACCTAATTGCCAATGAAGGATAATCTGATAAATGGGACAACTGGCGCAAAAACTTAAGATATTTTCTTCCATTAAGATGACCGTTGACGAAATGGCCCAATCAATCGCCGTCCAATAATACCTCCCCACTCATTCAGTGACCAACGTTGTTGGTAATTGACATATCTAACCTATATAAAGTTAGCGAGACAACTTCGAAAAAGTTGATAACGGATTATTCCATAAGTTGCCGCCTTTTTGTCGCTAGTTGCGTTAGTTGCGAAGTTGCGGAGAAAAATAATTTGTTGCTCTTTTTTTTTCAAATATGCGATGAAGTTAGTGAAACAACTTTCGTAATTTCTATTTTTCCACAGATCTGAAGTAGCCATAATTTGCTGCCTTTTGGTCGCTAATTAGCTGCAGAGCAAAAGAATTTGTCGCTCTTTTTTTTAAAACAATGTGATGTTTCGTTACCTTCATATGAAGTTAGCGCAACTTCCGTAATTTCTATTTTTCCACAGTTCTGAAGTATCCATAATTTGCCGCCTTTTTGCCGCCTTTTTGTCGCTAATTAGCTACAAAAATGCGGCAAATTATGGAATAATAGTTGCTATGGTATATAATGATAAAAAATACAGGCCTTTAATTGGTCGAAAATGTTGGATGTAGAATTTTCAATAATATTCAGTAGACCTAGAATTTTGTACTCTTAACTTGGCGCGAGCGTAGGGTTGGAAGAAAAAAATTAAATGGTTTTCCTTTGGAATATCACAGGCCTGGATGTCTGCCTCATCGATTTTCCTGGTTTTTATGAGAATTCTAGTTCAAGAGGCAGACGTGCGCATAATATAGCACACCTTTTTAAAATTTTTATAGCGCTGTCAATAGACAACGCAGAGGCATCATGCTGGCAGACTATTTTTCCATGGCCCTTCTCATCGTTTTTAATCGAACAATTCAGGTCTGCCAGGTTTGCAGTTTATACAGAGTTCTTTAAATCATAAAAATAACTTAAAAATTGAATACTAGAGCAGTCAGAGCTCTGGACTTCTGCCTCTTCGATTTTCTGTGTTTAAAATATTAAATTCTCTTATTAAAACATATAAATGAAAGTTTAGAACGTGTATAAAAAACAGTGTATGAAACATGATGGTATATAAAATAATACAGGGTGGCGCAGCGAAAACGAAACAAGGCCGATATTTCATGTCTATCGTTCGCAGAAAAAAAAAAACGCGCGTACCTGTCGATTTTTGTTGCGAGGTGGGTATCTTTTGCGCACATTCTCAACTTTGTCACTTCAGGCCCCTCGGAGGGGTTAGCTCCAACTCTTAAATCTTCAATGAAATAAGGGGTTCATGTGATTCCGCATTTTGAAGGTCATCAAATTCTTTTTCTGACGCTTTTTAGTTTTTTCAATTTGTTGCAGTAGTTCTCGAAAAAAAAAGTTTATAACAATCATCGGCTGAGAATCTAAAGTTACGCTTGTTTCACTTTCATCAGTATTTCTAATAGACCGGGATCCCACGCTTATTTTCAAAAATGATTAATAACAGGCTGAATCTTCCTGAGTAGCTTCATTTTGCCGAGACGCCCAACTTTTTCCTCTACGAAAATTCTTGATAGTGATAGCTAATAAAGTGCGCAGGCGTCATTCATGTCGATTTGGTGAGTGCAAAAAAGTCATTGATAACAGTTTTTCAGTTGAACCTCGAGATGATTCGATAAAGTACTCGAATATACTTTTGTCCTACAAAATGGATGGTAGGACTGAAGCGTCCTCCACTCCCAACATGTACCAATGACGTGGTCATGAAAAATCATTAGTAACCAGCGGATTTTTTTACAGTTGCTTGGTTAATATTTGTATAATGGAATGGTCATATTGTCCTACAAATTGAATAGTAGGTGTTCCCAGTCCTACGCTCCGAAATTGTCAATTCCATGGTAACAAAAAAATATTAGTAACAGGCTGAATCTTCGTAAGTAGCTTCTTTCTTTTGAGACGCCCAACTTTTCCCTCTACGAAAATTCTCGAAAGTGCTAGCTAACGAAATGCGCAGGCGTCAATCATGTCGGTTGGGTGAGTGCAAAAAAGTCATTAATAACAGTAAGTGTTTCAGTTGAACCTCGAGGTAATTCGATAAAGTACTCGAAAAAACTTTTGTCCTACAAAATGGATGGTAGGACTGAAGAGTCTCCCCCACTCCCAACATGTACCAGTGACGTGGTAATAAGAAATCATCAGATCCCAGTGGATTTTTTTACCGTTGCTTGCTGTATATTTGTCTAATTATATGGTCACATACAGCCCTACGTGCCAAAGCCCTAGTATACAGGGTGTTCCATTATGTTCTTCTACAAACTTCAAATGGTGAATCTTTGACTAATTACAGGATGAAAAGTTCATTTGAAAATGTGTCCTCAAATATTTCGTTCAGGAGATACAGGGTATTGAAGTTGAAATGTTATATTCAATTATTTTGAATAACATTTTGAATAAAATTTGGTGAACGGGGTTTATTTGAGGTGGAAATCGAAATTTGCTATCAATTTTTATGTAGAACTCAGAGGGCGCTGCATACGCTCTGATTATTTATTTAAATTTTCCCTAACTTTTCTTGCAGTGAACTTTAGGGAGCTTTTAACTCGAAATCTTAATCCCACACTTTTTCTCAGCAAAAAAGGTAGAGTTGTTCAACAACGCTAGGGGCAACCGTTTTTGAGAGATTTGCAAATTTCTGCATCGATGCAGGTTATGGGGTCACCTAGGCGCCAGATGAAGTTGCTCAGAACAAAATCTGAGTATGTGATGGATCTCGCTGAAAGAAACAACTTTTTCTTCATCAAGATAAACCGAGAAAATGATTCGTAGTCAAAATACAGAGTGCTAAATATAATATCTTCTTTTGAATTGCACTTTTTGAGGCCTCTAGAGACACCGTTGAGCAGATTTTCACAATTCGTCTGACCTCTTCAGCCTGTTATTAATCATTTTTTAAAATAGGCGTAGGATCCCTGTCTATAATCTTGTAGGTAGTACGGGCTTTATCTAAGAATGACTCCTTTTTGTTGGGTAAAATCCTATCCCGTCCAACTATAATGAGGAATAATTTAATGTCAGTTTTTTATTACATCAGAAAAACGCATCTAATATTCTCATTTGCTCTTTTGAACGACAGGTAGTATACTATTATACGCTTACAAATCATAAAATCATGAAAGTATGTTCAGTATCTTTTTCACAAATTTATTAGTGAAACCTTCTGGTCCAAGAGCCCGCTGCAAAAAAAGATGGACTATCGAGTTACCGGATGATAATTTTTTTCAATGTAAGTTCATACTAGGACCATTATGAAACTCATATCCTGTCCGACCAGAAATGCTGCACAAGACATGACATTGAAACGAAACATTTCACGTTTCTTTGAAACGCTCTTGTCCATTTGCGTGTTGGTGAGATTTTCACTATTCAATTATAAATATTATAAAACATTGTCGAATTCACTAAGGGCGTCCATGGCATCCATTGTATAACGCGTTCCACCTGGTGGCTAATAACAAACGTTGTGTACGGAGGTAACCATACTTAGGGGACCTTGATTCCAGAACATGACCGTTTTGGGTTTTGGCTCCTGGCCGATAGAGGGCGCAGGTATGTCCATTTCGTGGATTTCGTATCTATATTTGAACGTTTTTTTTGTTTCTGTAAAGATAAAAGATAAGGAATAAAATGTGGGAAAAAACTCATCTTTTATTAAAAAGGCACTACTAGTCGTCTTTTGGGAATGAGAAATACGCTACGGCCTCGCTGATTTGTGGAAGATATTTCTAAGAGCTAAAACGGCTTTCATGCCCGTCTCATCAATTTGATCGCGCAGCCTGGTCTTAAAACCTATAAGAAAATTAGTTTGTGAAATTTACATTGTCGTTTTTAGTTCACTTACACAGATCCAACCACTTCTTTTCTTATTTGGTCAGACCCCACCTTTTATAATTGTTTTATCTGGCGCCCAACGTGGGGCCAAATGTGAAAATGGTATTGGACAATACTCCATATAATTTACGTTCAAAAGCGAATATGTTACCTGAAATTGTAAACCAACTGAATTCGTCAGGAAATGGAGAAAACCACAGTACAGATGGTATTTCTGCCAAAAATCAAGGTAGGAGGGAACCTTTTAGAAAATTTTCAACTTCAATCCAACCGATACCCAGTGGCGTCGGGTCTTCAGGCGCCACATCATCATTAGGTGCAAGACCGAAGGAAAAACCTTCCAACCATAGATTTACCCCCTCCTGCCAAATTGTAATTTTCCGCCCCCTCCACAGGGACTGATGCCAGTAAATCCCCCAACTGGGTCAGGAGCATTATCGTTGCAGCAGGATGATATTAACCGAATAGCTCTTCAAGTATACAACCTGCTGAATTCTTCACTGAAACATACTGTGCTAATAATTCAAATAACCTTAATATTAACTATAATAGTCTTACCAACTCAGGGGAGGTTAGAATTAGGCAAAATGATGTACAAGGGCTTACCAACCTAAATATCTTGAAGGCTTCTAAATTTCTTCCTGCGTTTAGTGATAGTAACGAACTCCATCCAGTACATTTTCTGAGAAATCTAGAACGAAATTTCAATATAATTCAAATCAATTTTGCAACTTTAAAATGTCTTATAAATAACTTACTTCAAATTTCAGCCAAGATGTGGGCAAACGCTTTTCTCAACTCGTTCATTAGCTATTCCGAATTCAAATGCGGATTTTAACTGAAATTTTGGGGGCCTAGAAAACAGTTAGGCATTAAACGTCAGCTAGAATCAGCACGTTACTCCGATCAAGAAGGTTCATTTCAAGGTCATTTCAATAAATATGTGGCCATGGCTAAATATTTACACCCACCTTTTTCTGATCGAGAAATAATCTCGACAATAGCTATACATTTCCTCCCAACATCTCAAGTACTCTAGTGGGGGCAAATAATCTGTCGGAAGCATTGGACCGCCTTAGACAAGCTGATTACTTTTTCCAAACGGAATTTAAGCCGCCTAGAAAATATTTTGATCAAAGTGAACAAAGCAAAACTTTCAATACAAATAAAAATTACCAACAAAATAAATATAACCCCCAAAATTAAGATTTTCGCAGTGCAAACAATCCGAACAAAAATGTTTCAGCTCTTGAAATAAAAAATTAAGTTTCCTACTCGGAAAACTTCGAAGAACCTAACTTGACATAAGCCAACAAGTAGGGGTTTTAAAAAGTAGGGCTGATGTGGTGTTAGATGACCCTAGACAGGACCTTCTTGGGGATGATTGTGACATAGGTCATAAAACTCCCCACAGCAGATCTCCTGTTGTGAAAATATGTGTAAATAATTTAAATTTTCCAGCATTGTGTGATACTGGCAATGACATATCTGCTTTTTCCCAGGAAGTTTGGTCACACCTGGAAAACTTTTATGATATTATTCCTTATTTCAATTGTGTCGGTGTAAAGGTTACAGGAGCTTTTAAAGCAAAGCATAAAAAAACTTCAAGCACAGCTTGATTTCCAGTCACATGATTTCTGTCACGGATTTTTTCTATACCTAATATAATATAATCGGTATAGATTTTCTGCGGAAGGTAAATGCCAATATTGACCTGTCTAAGGAAAAAAACATTTTCAATCAGTGATAAATTGATAGTAGTGCCAGAAATATTTTTTACCCATGAATTTAATCCACTCGAGGAAGTAAGTGTCTCATTGTTAGTGAAGGGTAGCTCAATAAGAAATGAGAAATTGATAAATGAGGTGTCTGATGAGTTTAGGTCAACAGAATTGAATTATGACTCAGAAATCTTGTCTTACACTGAGAAAGGTAAATTTCTGAACGTATTTGAAAAATGTAGTGCTGTGATGAAATAGGGAAGACACACGAATATACCCATGAAATTATTCTGAAAGATGAAAAATATTTTTTTATAAAACCTTACCCAATACCAGTTTCGCACCGCACTGCAGTGGAAAAGGCACTGAAGCAGATGGAGTCTTGGGGTGTTATAGAACGCTGTGTTTCAGCACCATATGTGACCCCTCTGATGACTACACTGAAAAAAGATGGCAGTGTTCGCATTTGTCTTGATGCTAGACATTTAAACTCAGTCCTAGTACCAAAGAGGGAGTCCTCAAAACCTATCGAGGAACTATTAAGGTCTATTAGGGGCAGAAAAATAATGAGCTCCATTGGTCTATCACATGGTTACTACCAAATTCCGCTTCGTGCTGAAGATAAAAAATCGAGTAAAAAATACACGGCCTTTATGGTGGGCAAAAAATGTTATAATTTTTGTCGGTTACCTTTTGGTCTATGTACAGCAGTCAGCTCGTCTGAACGCTGCATGCAGACAATAACGGGAACAGGTATTATCCGCAAAGAGATTCCTTTCTTGGGGTACTCAAACAGGATGGTGTGAGACCAGATCCAATGCGAATTCAAGCTATCCTGGATTACCAAAGACCTAAAAATGTGAAAGAACTCCAATGTTTCTTGGGTATGTGTAATTATGACAGATCTTTCTGTGCAAGATTTTCTACCTGCACATAACCTTTGACCAAGTTACTCCGCAAAAAAAGAAACAAATGGTGTTGGGGAGATGAGCAAGAGAAAAGCTTTCAGGAGGTTAAGGTTGTCTTGCAGAAAGCCTCCTTATTATATCATCCGGAGCATGATCTACCTTGGCACGTTCAAACTGACGGATGTCACTATGGGCTAGGCGCACTTTCCAAGTAGTGGAAGGTGCCAGGCAAGTAGTGGATTGAGCTAGCAGGAGGCTGCTGGACAGAGAAACCCGTTATGGTGCAACTGAAAAGGAAGTTGTTTTTGAAGTACAGCGTTGGCTTGTGTATTTATTAGGTAAAAAGTTTACTTTACTTACGGACTGTAAAGCGATCACTTATCTCAACACCTGCAGGCTTTTGACTCCTCATTTACAGCAAGAATATAATTTTGATATACAGCATGTCCCGGTGCGGTGCAATGGAATTGCTGATGCACGGTGATTATTTTGGAGACGAAGACAAAAATTTTCGGATTTTGTCCGCCCTAAAATTATCCCCTTCCTTTTTGTCGACCCTGAAAAATATTACAGGGGTTACAGAAAAAGAAGAAACTTCAGGAGATAATAACGTCTTTGCCTAACAATGAAAAATTACAGAAACAATTCATTTTGCAAAATGAAATTTTAAATAAACATGGTAATGCCGAGTGCTCTTATATGTTGTGCATTCCAGCTGACTTGGTTGAGGAGTGTGTGACCGCTTACCACATGGCGTTGGGGCATTTTGGGGTTTTCAAGACTTTTAGTGCTTTACGCTATGAAGTCTGGATTAATTATTTACATCGTAAGGTAAAATAGATATGTAAGGCTTGTGATATTTGTCAAAAGGCCAAATTATCTATATTACCCAAGCCGGCACAACACCCTATAGTCCCCATACATAAAAATGAGATTGTGGCGTTGGATTTGTATGGTCCTTTGATAAAGAGTCATGAAGGTGCCACTTACCTGTGTGTTATTTTTAATCTTCATACCAAATACGTTGACCTTTATCCCCTGAAAAGGGCTACAGCTAAGTCCATTCTGATCCGTTTTACAAGGGATTATTTTCCAGTAAATGGTATCCCCATCAAAATCTTGCACGACCATGGTTCGCAGTTAAAAGCGAAGTTGTGGAGAAATACTTCAGATTTAGGGGTGCCGGTGGTTTTTTGTTCTGTCAGGCATGCCTCAGCTAACCCTTCGGAGCGAGTAATGAGAGCTAAATCGGTTGTTCAGGACCTATTGTAACGAACATCATTCATGGTGGGCTTGGGAAGTTCCAGCTTTTGTGGAATTTCTGAATTCGGTGGCCCATGAATCTACGGGTTATGCCCCTAATGAACTTCAGTATGGTCAGAGCAGGCTGAAACTTTTACCTGCTTTGTACAAATTCACTGGAGATACAGTTTTTTCCGACCCTTCTCTGGAGCAAAAGTCAATGTTGGCAGATGCCTCGCTGAGAGGCAAGGCTGCCAGAAGGGCTGCTGCTAACCCGGGTAGACCCTATCAAGCGTTCAATGTGGGCGATCTAGTTTTGTTGAGGGCAAATAACACTTCATCAGTCCTAAAGTCTGAAACAAAGAAATTTTTGCTATGGTTCGAGGGACCCTACAAAATCAAAACGAAAGTGAGTTTTGCTACCTATGTACTTACCTACCTTGGTCGTGAAACCGAACGGGGAACTTTTCATGCGAGCCATCTCAAGGTCTATCAGAGTGCTCTATAATTGCTATACGTTTGCACCTTTTAGGGGGACGAGATGAAACGAAATATTTCCACTATTCAATTATAAATGTCGAATTCACTAAGGGCACCCATTGTATAACGCGTTCCACCTGGTGGCTACTAGCACAAATGTTGTTTACGGAGGTAACCATACTTAGGGGACCTTATTTCCAGAACTTGACCGTTTTGGCTCCTGTCCGATAGAGGGCGCAGGTATGCCCATTTCGTGGATTTCGTATCTAAATTTGAACGTTTTTTTTGTGTTTGTAAAGATAAAAGATAAGGAAATAAAATGCGGGCAAAAAACTCATCTTTTATTACTTGATTATTTTCGTCATTTGGGTATGAGAAATACGATACGGCCTCTCTGATTTGTGGAAGCTATTTCTAAGAGCCAAAACGGCCTTCATGTCCGTTTCATTTATTTGATCGCGCAGCCTGGTCTTAAGTAAGCATTTTAAACCTATAAGAATATTAGTTTGTGAAATTTACATTGTCATTTTTAGTTCACTTACACAGATCCAACCACTGCTTTTCTTATTTGGTCAGACCCCACCTTTTATAATTGTTTCAACATTCGGTGTGGCCAGGTTTTGTAAAATGAGAATTAGAATGCTAATCAAAACACGTGAAAAAAAATTGGTTATCTCTGGAAATGAAAAAGTTGGTACCGACTTTTAGTACACCCTGTACAGCTGTAGGTCTGGCAGGATATGATTTTTACTTTACATTAAAAAAAAATACTCATCTGGTAACTGCCAGGTTATTGCAGTGGAGTGGCCCGCAAGGTCACCAGATTAAAGTCCGTTATATTTTTATCTTTAGGGTCGCTCGAAGAGTATCATCTATAAAACTAAAACTATAAAACCAGATTCTTTAAATGATTTACGTCAACGGATCATTGATGAATGTCGGAACATAACACCTGTAATGCTTCAGAACGTCCGAAATTGTTTTAAAAAAAAAACCTTTATTACTGCATTCGAGCAGGAGACCAACATTTTGAACACTTCTATGAATCAAAAACTTAGAAAAACTTGATTTTTTTTCCAAACAATTGCCATGAACACAATTCTAACAATTCAAGTTGAAAGTTGAATAATTATGTTCACTTGTTAGTGTATTAACAATGATTTCTCGAGAACTACTGAATCAAATTTAAAAAACTGGAAAGCGTTGGAAAGAAAATTCGATGACCTTCAAAATGCGGTATCACATGAACCCTAATCCCATTAAAGATTGAAGGATTGGAGCTAACCCCACCGAGGGGTTTGAAGTGACAAAGTTGTGAATATGCGCAAAAGATGTGCCCCTCGCAATAAAAATCGACGGGTCCGTTCGTTTTTTTTTCTGCGATCGATAAATATGAAATATCGGCCTTGTTTCGTTTTCGTTGGGCTACCCTGTATAACAGGAATGGAAAGAGCGGTAGTTATTATAGTAAAGACAAAAATAAAAGAAAAACAATATAATTACTACTCGTAAGTTGTCGTAAGCTGTAATTCCCATGTCAAAAATATTTTTTTTGGTGCACATAAGTTTTATTTGGTTTACATGGATATGGTTGCTTTGACGGGTATTGTACGAATGAATATTCGTTCGAACTGTACATTGATTGAAAGGTATTCTGGACGCATATTATTTACTAACTTGTGAATAAAGATATGCGTTCGAAATTTTATTAATTTTTTGACAGCCATCCATTGGAGCTGCAGATGCATTCGTTCTATACTTTCATATCTATTACATCTTAGAAGAAAACGCATGCATCTATTTTGTATAACTTGTGGTTTTTGAACATCTGTTTCTTGACACATGAAAATAATAGACGAACAGTATTCAAAGTGATGTTTAATTATACTATTGTATATTATGCCTACTAAACTGACTTAGGTTTTTGCTGATTCTGTATGCGAATTCAATCTTTTTAGATATCTTTTTGGAGATGTAGTTGATGTCTTCACTAAATGTTAGTTTTTCGTCAATTACAATTCCTAAATATCTCATGCTTTTCACTCGCTCAAGATCTAATTGATTGTATTTTACGTTGAAATTAAAATTAATTGTATCATTCAAACATCGTTTACTTCTTATAACAATATATTTAGATTTTTAATACTAATTATCAATTTATTTTTATTGAATCATTCACATATTTTCAAATGACTGCCATTCATTTTTTGTACTAGGAATATTTTCATGGTGTTAGAGCGTTTGGCTTCCACCTAGGCGGTCCGGGTTCGACCCCCGGTCGCGTGTCACTGAGCTGAAGTGGTTCGGACTCCACTTTTATTTAAACTGTAGGTCCCGGATCTCCCTTGCTCTCACAAGCTCTGCTTTTGAGGGGTTTTCTCCGAAAACCTGGGAGTTTCGTTGAAACAAAATTTTACAAATTTTTTAAAAAATGAAAAATTATGTATACTATAGTATAGTCAGCGAACAGGTGAATATTTGATTCATCTAAATCCATCTTAAGCAGGTCGTTAATGAAACATTTAAAAAGCAAGGAACCCACAACGCTACCCTGTGGTACTCTCATTATAACATTTTTTGCACTAGGTAATACCATTAACTCTTGTTTTTTTAAACAAATTATTCCAATATGAATCAAACCAACAAAATGCATATTCCTTTACTCCAAAGTAAAGATTAAGTTTTTTCAATAGAATTTCCATATCTACAACTTCAAATGCTCGACGCAAGTCCAAGAAAACTGCTACGACAACATGACCTTTATCAATCGAGTATTTAAAGTCATTTACCACTTTTTGCAATGCAGTTTCACATGAAAAGCCACTTCGAAATCCCGATTGGTTTCGACATAATAAATTTTGTTCATCGAGATATTCTGTGAATTGTTTATATACTGACAACTCAAGTATTTTTTCTACACACGGGAGAGTGTTTATAGACCTAAATTCTTCAATATTCTTAGTCCTAGCTCCTTTAGGTGAAGAAGTAACAACTGACGTTTTTAAATTATCAGGAAATGAACCCTTTCTTAAAGATGTGTTATTACAGTGCAGTAGAGTATTAAAAGTATTCTTCATTAACTTGAAATTGAATTCATCTTCTGAAAATTTATTTTCTTGTTTCATATGATCTGTTGAGGACATTCATTATCCAATACATCCTTCATGTTAAATACAAAACTATCAAAGACATCGTCGACATTTACAGAACTATATAACCAGTCTTTTTCAATAAGCGCTAAATTAACCTCAATATAATCTAAAATCTACATGTCTGTATAAAAAACAATCCTGACTGATTTCAATATCATGTTGGCATATGTTCACCATTGAAGTTTCGTGATATGTTATTTTAGTGTTAATTTTCGATACTTCAATATCGTAATTATTAGAAAAAAACAATTCGATTGTACTTTCACTGTACTGGATCACTCTAATAGAAAATGTGACAAACTGTTTGATACCATACAAAGAACAAAATTTTTTCAGATTTTTTGTATAGATATCATCGGGTATATCCCACCGTATATTGAAGTCTCCCAAAAAATATAATTTTCACTAAATTCGATTTCCTCTAGCACTGATTCAAAGTATTTGCAAAAATCTGCGTGGTTTGCGTTAGGTGAATAAACAATTTAAGGGCACATTTTGCAAGATGCGCCGATTTAAGGGAAATTGTCGTATTCAAATTATGTAAAGGGCATCTGGAAGTAGAGATCAATATCTACAATTTGTGTATTTTGGATTTTCACGTGGGAGGTGAGAAATGTGTTAAAAATGTCACTGAAAGTTAATCAAAACGCTTCAAAGTGCGTCCGAAGCTCAGATCAATAAGTAAACATAGATGGAAGATAATTCTTGCGGAAACTGTTTTGTTTCGGGTTTTTGACATTCGAACCAAAACAAAACACCTCTAGCACAGTGCCGTGCTTTTTTTAAGGGGGTCAAAAGTACTTATGCAAATGCAGTACCTGTGAGCTGCAACAAGTTATGTCGCGGTTTTGTCTAAAAATTCCTAGGATCAATAAAAAGCCGGGGGTTGGCAGCAAATAACTCTTTATCAAAATTTGGGGATTCAAGATAGCGGATTAGTTTTGTGATTTATGATGATATTCTTTCCTTAGTTGGATTCTAGGAGTTTTCAGCTATAAAAAATAAAGCATCATTTATGGTCTAAAGTAATTAATTCGACAGGAATTATGACAGGAAAATTGAATGTATTTTCCAATAATATTGAAATTGTTAAAATTCTAACAGTGAGGACCATTAATGATATACCAAAGGACTTGCTTAAAATTTTTGGAAATCATTTCTTTATCAAACCATAGTTATGCCTTGGTAAAGGCAACACTTCAAATTTTTTTCAAAATCCGAATATATAGTATTTCCAATACCAATTGGAACAGCACAGAGAAGGAATTCCCGCCTCGACATATACGTCGGTATATTATTTTTCTGTGGTATTTCTTCAGTTACTTATTCTTACAATCATAGCAATCGATCGCCCGATGTAAAAGTAGACACATGGTATCTCAACTGAATTTTTCCATCCTGAGTAATTATGAAAAACTTCGAATTTTCAGTTACTTGATTTCCGAGTCGAAAACACTAAAATACAATGAAAACACAAATAATCACCCCGGATACTCATTATTTACAACGAACACACGGCACTGATAAAGAAATATTTTGAAGTGGACAACTAATTTGTATTCAGCCAGTCCAGCTAGCCGAGCCTTTATTCCTCAGCTACCCTTGATGGCACGTTTACTAACTATCTGGACGACTAGGGGCTTCAGGCCAGACATGTTTATGATTATACCAGGGACGCTTTGCAAATAAAACCACTGGTAGTATACACAATTGCCATTTGCCGGGCAGTGATTATGAACACCCCTTGTAGTGCTCTTATTTTTATTGCCGTTCCAATTAGGAATGGATAGACTATACCATGAATTGTCAATAAGCGGAACTGACAAAGTAGAAAGGGTCAGGTCTCTTTTGACAAAGACAGTTTTATTTAAAAAGCAATAAATACTAGGTGTTGAAATCCTCATGTACTGAGCTTTCTTGAGAATCATTCTTTCACATACACTTTGACACTTTAACAATAATTAATGAACTAAGAAATATTGTATTCTCTCTTGACATAGCAATTTTTACATTAATAAAACTTAATACGAAATTTGGAAGAATAGTGGGTTTCATAAAGGCTTAAACGATTTCAATAAACTACCACAATTTGTAAAAAACTCTAACTCAGTAAACTTGTGTCATCATTAAGTAAAAATATTAGTGACAGCTCATTGAGATATTTAGTATTTCTTTTGTTTTTTTTTGCTGATTTTGGAATGTGATTTGATCTAATGTCTGGTGATATGTATGTATATTTTGTTTTGTAATGTTTTCTCAAATGGTCCTTTTATTTACATACCTTAATAATGTTGTACTTTATTTATACATTTGTAATGTTGTACATTAGGCTTAAAATTAAATAAATAATTGTAATATTTGCCAATTTGTCAATAACGTGTGGTATAAGCATATGTTTCATTCAATAAATATTTCAATTCCTGTGTTGATTTTACGTTATCGTATACCTTGCCATCTTGTGATCACTATATTCCTGTCCAAAATAAATGCGTTAAAATTTTTACTTTTGTGTTCAATTACTTTTCCCAGACGTAATCTATAGAAACATTTGTTGCATCAAATATTATATAGATTACGTCTGGGAAAAGTAATTGAACACAAAAGTAGAAATAGAACTCTTTATTAATGCTTTTATTTTGGACAGGAATATAGTGATCACAAGATGGCAAGGTATACGATAACGAAAAATCAACATTAACACAGGAATTAAAATATTTATTGAATGAAATATATGCTTATACCACACGTTATTATTACAAATTGGCAAATATCACTATTATTTATTTAATTTTAAGCCTAATATACAATATAACAAATGTATAAATATAAAGTGTCAAAGTGTATGTGAAAGAATGATTCTCAAGAAAGCTCAGTACATGAGGATTTCAACACTTGGTATTTATTGATTTTAAATAAAACTGTCTATGTCAAAAGAGACCTGACCCTTTCTACTTTGTCAGTTCCGTTTATTGACAATTCACGGTATATTCAGAATTTGAAAAAAGTATTGCCTTTACCTAGGCATAACTATTGGTGTGAAGTTACCCACAGATTTTCGGCCACACATGCAGACGTAGAGCAAATCGAACAATTTGTGGTTGAGTTATTCAGTTTTAAGTAACCGGACTAAAATCTGTGGCTGGGTCTATACGATCGTATGAAATTTAATGACTCGGCAAGAAAGTACAGAAAAGATTCGAGACACAAATCCAATGAAGCATTTTCGGGAGAAGTTAACAACTTAGAATGAATTAGAGGTTATCAAAGTATCATTATCTAGAGAGAGACGGTGGTTGATGTAGAATCAAAACCGTTTCTTTGTCACCTATACAGATTTAGAGTGAACGATTTTCACTCATTGTAAATTGTCTTCAAAGACATTACATACAGTATAAGGTTATGACCCGATAATGTGTGATCATGAAAATCACATGACATAGAGGATTCCAAGTTTATTCATGTGGTGGAACTTTTCTTTATGTAGAATAACATGGTGGAATCCGTTTCTGTGTCACCCACACAGATTTGTAGTAAATTATTTTCTTTCATTGAGAAATATCTTAAAGGCATCACATGGTATAAAGGTTTTATCCCGATGATTGCCGTTCATGGAAATTACAAGAGATTTGAAGGAATCCATATATATTACCAAGATGAAACCGTTTCTCTGTCACCCATTCAGATTTGAAGTGAATTATTTTCTTTTATTGGGTAATATCTTCTAGTCATCACACGATATAAGAGTTATAATCCGATGATGTGCGTTCATGAAGGTTACATGACATATGGAGAATTTCATGTAGATTACCATGGTGAAAAGTATTTCTCTGTCACCCATATGAATTTGTAGCAAACATTTTTTTTCCATTGAGTAATGTCTCCAAGGCATCACGGTATGAGAGTTGTAACCCGGTGATGTGCGTTCATGAAAATTAAATGGCATATAGAGAATTTCATGTAGATCAACATGGTGAAAATCATTTCTCTGTCACAATTTTCTTCCATTGGGAAATGTCTTCAAAGCATCACGGTATAAGAGTTGTAACCCGATGGTGTGCGTTCATAAAATTCACATGTCATATAGAGAATTTCATGAAGATTAACATGGTAGAAATCATTTCTCTGTCACACAAATGGATTTTAAGCAAACAATTTTCTTCCAGTTAGAAATGTCTTCAAAGCATCACGGTATGAGATTTGTAACCCGATGATGTGCGTTCATGAAAATCACATGAGATATAGAAGATTTCGAGTAGATTACTATGATGGAACCGTTTTTCTGTCACCCATACAGATTTGCAGTGATCCATTTTCTTTCATTCATTGTGACCCGATGATGTGCGTTCATGAAAATCACATGAGGTATAGAGGATTTCATGTAGATTACCCTGGTGAAAACCGTTTCTCTGTCACCTATATGGATTTGGAGTGAATTATTTTCTTTCATCGAGAAATATCTTCAAGGTTATGAAAATTGTAACCCTATGATGTGCGTTCATGAAAATCACATAAGATATAGAAGATTTCGAGTAGATTATTAGGTGGAAACCGTTTCTCTGTCACCCATACAGATTTGCAGTGAACTATTTTCTTTCATTCAGAAAGGTCTTCAAGGGATCACACGGTATAAGAGTTGTAATCCGATGATGTGCGTTCATGAAAATCACATGAGATATAGAAGATTTCGAGAAGATCACTATGGTAAAAACCGTTTTTCTGTCACCCATACAGATTCGCAGTGAATTATTTTCTTTCATTCAGAAAAGTCTTCAAGGCATCACATGTTATAAGAGTTGTAACCCGATGATGTGCGTTCATGAAAATCACATGAGATATAGAGAATTTTATGTAGATTAACATGGTGTAAATACTTTTTCTGTCACCCACATGGATTTGTAGAAAACAATTTTCTTCCATCGAGAAATGTCTTCGAAGCATCACGGTATAGGAGTTGTAACCCGATGATGTGCCTTCATGAAAATTAAATGAGATATAGAGAATGTCAAGTAGATTAACAAGGTAAAAACGATTCTTCTGTCACTCACATGAATTTGTAGTGAATAATTTTTTTTTTGTGAGGAATATCTTTAAGGCATCACAAGGTATGAACATTTTAACCCGATAATGTGCGTTCATGAAAATCACATGATATATACAGTATTCCATGAAGATTCACATCGTGAAAAGCGTTCCTTTGTCACCCATACATTTTCCTTCATCGAGAAATATCTTCTAGATATAACACAGTATGAAAGTTGTAACCCGATGAAATGAAAACTGTTTTTCTGTCTCTGGTACATATTTTGATTGAATGATTTTCTTGAAATATCTCGAAATATTTGAAATATATCTTCAACAGAACACACCGTGTAATAGTTTGTTAGATTTAGTTTGATGGCTTGAAGATATTTCTCAATGAAAAGAAATAATTCACTCTAATCCATATGGGTGACAGAGAAACGGTTTTCACCATGGCAATCTACAAAATATCCTCTATATTTCATGTAATTTTCATGAACGCACATCATCGGGTTACAACTCTTGAACCGTGTGATGCCTTTAAGACCTTCCTGAATCAAAGAAAGTAGTTTACTGCAAATCTGTATGAGTGACAGAAAAACGGTTGTCACCATAGTAATCCACTCGAAATCTTCTATCTCTCGTGTGATTTTCATGAACGCACATCAACAGGTTTCAACTTCACAGTGTGCCTTGAAGACATTTCTCAATGGAAGAAAATCGTTTACTCCTAATCTGTATGGGTGAAAGAGAAACGAATTTCACTATGGTATCCTACCTGAAATCCTCTGTATCTCATGTGATTTTCATGAACGCACATCATCGGCTTACAAATTTTATACAGTATGATGCCTCTAAGACACTTCTCACTCTTAGAAAATCATCTACTCCAAATCTGTATGGGTGACATAGAAACGGTGTCCACCATAGTAATCCACATGAGAACCTCTATATTTTATGTGATTTTCATAAACGCACATCATCGCGATACAATTTCCAAACCCTTTGATGCCTTGAGAATATTTCTCAATGAAAGAAAACAATTTACTCCAAATCCATATCGGTGACAGAGAAACGGTTTTCACCAGGGTAATCTAAATAAAATCTTCTATATCTCATGTGATTTTTATGAACGCACATCATCGGGTTACAACTCTTATACTGTGTGATGCCATGAAGACTTTTCTGAATGAAAGAAAGTGGTTTACCCCAAAATTTGTATGGATGACAGAGAAACGGTTTCCATCATGGTAATCTACTCGGAATCTTCTATATCTCGTGTGATTTCATGAACGCACATCATCGGGTTACAACTCTTATATGCCTTGAAGACATTTCTCAATGAAAGAAAATCATTTACTCCAAACCTGTATTGGTGACAGAGAAACTGTTTCCACCTTGGTAATGTACATGAGAACCTTAATATCTCATGTTATTTTCATGAACGCACATCATCGGGATACAATTTTCATAACCTGTGATGCCTTGAACATATTTCTCAATGAAAGAAAATAATTTACTACAAATCCATATGGGTGACAGAGAAACGGTTTTCACGAGGGTAATCTACATGAAATCCTCTATACCCCGTGTGATTTTCATGAACGCACAACATCGGGTTACAACTCTTAAACCGTGTGATGCCTTGAAGACCTTTCGAAATGAAAGAAAATAGTTTACTGCAAATCTGTATGTGACAGAAAAACCATACTAACCATAGTAAATCCACTCGAAATCTTCTATATCGCGTGTGATTTTCACGAACGCACAGGTTTCAACTTCACAGTGTGATGCCATGAAGACATTGCTCAATGAAAGAAAATCATTTATTCCAAATCTGTATGGGTGACACTAGAAAAAAAAACAATTTACTCCAAATCCATACTAGGCTGGTGCCAAAACGAATTCTAAACGCCTAAAATAAGGAAAAATGTAACAGGCAAGGAAGGACCAGGTGGAAAATGTTGTTGGGTTTTTAAGTTCAAGGGAAAAAAAATTGAACACGAAAACACTCAAAATGGTGAAATAGGGATGCAGTTCAGGGGTTGAAAATAATTTTTTACCATTTCCGTTGAAACATGACACCTTAGCGGAAAATATTTGATATAAAAGTTGTAGTTAATGAAGTAATCACAAACTTTTGTGTTCAATACATTTCGACATTACCCAAATCATCCATCAAAATGGCGAAAAAACGATTTTTCAGATTTTGTTTTCTCTCGAAATTTCTCGAAATTTGTAGGAATACGTCTTTTTTGGTGTCCAATGAGCATGATTCAAAATTCAGAAGACGCCCAGTTTTCGAGTTATGAATATTTTTCAAAAAAAAAAAACTCTTATATTCCATGAACAACTGTTCTTGTGTTTTTTTTTGTATTTCTAGGATCTATAAGGGATCATTTCAATTGTTGAAATAACTACTTTCATGTGGTTCATGTAACTTGGTGGTTTATTGATCGTTAAACCGCTCAAAATTGAGACAAATCGACAACAGGTCTCTCCGAATCATGATTTTCTCAATATTTTCTATAGTTGTCGAAAAAAAGTAACAGACAAGAACCATGTGGAGAATGAGGTTTCAACTTTAAGGAAAAAAATACATGAGAACCTCTATATCTTATGTGATTTCCATAAACGCACATCATCGGGTTACAATTTTCATACCCTGTGATGCATTGGAGACATTTCTCAATGAAAGAAAATCATTTGCTTTGAATTCATATGGATGACAGAGAAACGGTTTTCACCAGGGTAATCTACATGTAATCCTCTATAGCTCATGTGATTTTCATTTACGCACATCATCGGGTTACAACTCTTATACCGTGTGATGCCTTGAAGACTCTTCTGAATGAAATAAAATCGTTTACTCCAAATTTGTATGGGTGACAGAGAAACGGTTTTCACCATGGTAATCTGCTTGTAATCTTCTATATCTCGTCTGATTTTCATGAACGTACATCTTCGGGTTACAACTCTTATACGGTGTAATGCCTTGAATACATTTCTCAATGAATGAAAATCATTTACTCCAAATATGTATGGGTGACAGAGAAACTGTTTGTGCCATGGTAATCTTCATGAGGACCTCTATATCTCATGTTATTTTCATGAACGCACATCATCGTGTTTCAATTTTCATACCCTGCGATGGCTTGAAGATATTTGTTAATGGAAGAAAATAATTTAGTTCAAATCCACATGGGTGACAGAGAAACGGTTTTCACCAAGGTAATCTATATGAAATCCTCTATAGCTCATGTGATTTTCATGAACGCACATCATCGGGTTACAAATCTCATATCACACGGTATGAGATTTGTAACCCGATGATGTGCGTAATCTACTCGAAATCTTTTATATCTTATGTGATTTTTATGAACGCACATCATCGGGTTACAATTTTCATAACCTGTGATGCCTTGAAGATATTTCTCAATGAAAGAAAATCATTCAATGCAAATCTGTATGAGTGACAAAGCAAAGTTCCACCATATTTATTAACTTGGATTCCTCTACATCTCATGTGATTTTAATGATCACACAGCTTCGGGTCATAACCTTATACTGAGTGATGTCTTGAAGACATTTTACAATGAGTGAAAATCGTTAAATCTAAATCTGTATGGGTGACAAAGAAACAGTTTTGATTCTACATCAACCAATGTCTATCTCTAGACAATGATACTTTGATAACCTCAAATTCATATAAGTTGTTCACTTATCCCGAATATGCTGCATTGGATTTGTATGTGTCGTATGTTTTCTGTACTTTATTGCCTAGTCATTAAATTATATACGATCGTATGAACCCAGCCACAGATTTTGATCCGGTTACTTACAACTGTATTATCCAACCACAAAGCGTTCGATTTCCTCTACGTCAGCATTAGGGTTTGCAATCCCGGAGTGATAATACAATCCCGGGATCCCGGGATCAAATTTACACCATCCCGGGATTTCGGTATCGGGATTACAATTTGAAAAAAGTATAGGGTATATTGTAGATAAGTAAAGAATACATAAATACTCGTATATGAACTCAAAAATTTATTCTATACATCAACAAGTAAAGAGAAAAAACGCCAAACATTCATTACTGACAGTGTTGACTAAACCAGTAGCGTAAAAAAATCAACTCGTTAAGGGTATTATCGGCAAGTCGGGATCTGATTTTTGTGCAAATGTTACCAGCTGCGGAAAATGCTCTTTCAGATTCTACGCTAGTTGGTGGTATTGTTGTTAAAAGATCATATGCCAGCTGAAGATATGTACCTCTATTGTCACCATTTTCGAAAAGGGCCATTTCCTTTGTTAAATTTGATGAGATCAAATCGTTTCCAGGACGCAATCGAATTGGGTGCATTGCGTTTTCCAATGCTTCATTTAAAATTGTTTCCAGTGTTTTTTCTGTTCGAGGTACAGATTGAGTCAGTGACGCAAGGGGAATTCTATCTTCCTCATCATCTCGTTCATCAATTGCCTCTGGAACTATGCGGAAACGTTTTATAAGACTCACGAGTATCTCCCTAATAACTTTTTTTTCAGGAACTTCAAATAATGCATCTGATTCTTGCTCATTGGGATTATGCAAGTACCGGAGAATGCCTGAGTAACAATTTCGGCGTTGGGCAATTCTAACTTTTAGTGCACCATACAAATCCACACTAACCGGAGTGTCAACTTGTTTAATTTGTTCTAACATAAATTTCAGAGCAATATCTGCTGTATATAAATTTGCATCACGTCGGCACAGTGCCTCCACTGTGATTTTAAGTGGTTCCAGTATCTTAACCAAGTCACTGACAAGTTTATATTCTGAATCCAATATCGGAAGTGGAATTTTTAAATCAATCATTGCTTTTTGAACACAATTTCGAAGAAGATTAAAACGTTCTAACATTGATAAAAGACTGTTCCATCGCGTTTTACAATCTAGTATTAGTTTTAGTTCTCGTCCAAATTCTTCTTTTACATATTTTTGTAATACATCATTTTTTGTGGGCGATTTTCTAAATAATTTGGCCATCTGTCTCTGCCATGACAATATTAATTTCATCTTCGTTGAGATTTTCATTTCCAATGACAGTTATATATTTTTTTTATATAAAACATCCACTACGGCCAGATGTATGGCATGTGCAAAACATAACTGTTGATTTGGACTAATTAATTTCCCAATTTTCCTCATAGTACTAGCTCCATCTGTAGTAACACTTATTATATCATCTGATATCGAGAGTTTGTGTTCTTCAAGTCGTCTTCTGAGAGTGTCTAGGCAAGCAATGGCAGTCATAGAATTTTTTATCCTTATTAACCCAATATTCCAATATATATTACGCCCATGGACATTAATATTCATATAGTGTTTGTTTGATGTGGAAGACCATTCATCAAATGTTAAACTCAGTCCGTAGTGTAAGTGTGCCTTTTGATGCTGAATGTGCTGATGTATTTGTTTCGTAACTTCCAAACGAATTCTTTTGCTGTAGTCTAGAACGATACGCCTTAGGGTATTTGGAGAGGATGGTATTTTGAAACCCCTAGTCATCAGCATCTCGCGTAAATCATTAGATTTTATGAAGGCCCAGAATGGAAGACCATCCAATGCTATCATCCGTGACAGAACTGCCTCAAAAGTATTATCGTTTTTTGAAACACTGAAATCTGTAATTTTCTTCTGTTTTTTATTTGGAGTGGTTTCGGATTCGTATTTATCAGAAGTACTTGCAATAATATTACTACGACTGTGAGAAGCATCCACTTCTACTAAATCAGAGTCTGAAGTCATAATCTCGTCTTTTGAACGAGCCCGCTTAGCTTTTAAATCAATTTTGTGAATTTTGTGCAAATGGGTTAATAACCCTTTTGTAGAGCCTCCTTTGGATTGCAGAATCGCTGGACATCGTTTACATTTCGCAGTGCTTCCGTTATTTGTTTCCTCTCTCAAAAAATAGAACCAAACGGAATTACTGTCCGTGCCTTTTTTGTGATGTACTTCATATTTGATTGTTTTTGACATTTTATTCAATATAAGAACTGGTTAACAGTTAACGGAGTATGAGCCTTTGTTGTATTGCTATAAATAAAAATAAGATTTTCAGATCATTCAGAATGATAAGAATAAATAATTAACTTACTGGTTACGCAATGAAATACATAAACCACTCCCAAAAATATCAGTAATGTCCACTATCACCAACGCAGTCTGCAATATCCAACACGCTTCGCGACAACTGGTTAACTGGTTTAAAAATAGAATATGCCAGCTGCCCAGGGTATTCAGGGGTGGCTCGAGCCCATAATGAGGAATTTAATCATAACTAAATTCACTTGACGAGAACGAAAGCTTGGTCAAAACTAATTCCGAAAATCCCGGGATCCAATCGAATGTGATCCCGGGATTCTCGGTATCACAATATCGCTAGGATCCCGGGATTTCCGGTATCGGTATTTCGGGATTGCAAACCCTAGTCAGCATGTGTGGCCGGAAAACTGTGGGTAACTTCACACCAATGGCATAACTATGGTTTGATAAAGGCTCTTCCTCAAAGAAATGATTTCCAAAAATTTAAAGCAAGTCCTTTGGTATATCATTAATTGTCCTCACTGTTAGAATTTTAAAATATTATTGGAAAATAAATTCAATAAATTCGTATCTGTAATTTTGAATGAGTTTCTTTGTCCTCCAATATTATATTTGACGAATACGTTTGATTGCATGATTTGCATCGTGCATTCGACACCACTGGTACCTCACCTGTGGAATGTTTGTTCACTATCATTTGTTTTGCAAACAAAGCAGTATTTCGACATTGTGCCTCACTAAACTACTGCACTATTTTGAAAAATATTCCAAATGTAACTTTAAGTTGTTTAAGCAGGACAAAAACCACGAAAACACACAGGAAAATTTCTAACAACACTTCATCAACACAAAACGACAAAGTACAATGCCGGTGTCACAAGCGGTGTTGCCAAGAGTAAAATAATTCTAGTAACCGCTCGAAATTTTCAGAGTGCCTAAAATTTCATCAGTTCAAAACGACATATATCTTCCGTTTTGGTAATTTTTTCACATCTTTCTGGACATAAACATTTCTCTAGAATTTTTAGAATAATACATCTGAATATAAAATATGATTGATCCAAAGTCGCACTTCGGTGACATTTTCAACACATTTCCCACCTCTCAGGTGAAATTCCAAATATACAAATTGTAGATATTGATCTCTACTTCAAAATGCAGAATTTGAATAAGATGATTTCCCTTGAATCAGCGCATTTAGAAAGATTTGCCCTTAAACTGTTTAAAACGCGATTGTGTAAAAAAACATCTTGCGCACAGTTGAACCACATGTTATTATCTATCAGTTTCCGCAATATTGTTGGTGCAGCTTCAGATATACAAAAAATATGAATTTTTCAACAATGGTCTCTTTTTCGAGGTTTTCCCAGATTTTCTCAATGAAAAATGCACCGATCTGATCGTATAAAAAACCATTTTGTAGGTTTTATAATTCTCTATAAAAGTTCTATAGACTGTTAAATGATTTCTCCAATACTTTTTGAGATATTCGCAAAAAACAATAGTTGTAATTTTTTTCATTATTTCTTGTTTAAAAAATTCCACAAAGCGATTTTGCTAGGGCGAAAACCGGGGTTTTCATTCACGAACTATCTCATAAAAAGTAGTATAGGCCGTTTGCGTCTTTCATTTTATGTGAAAAGAGCCTATTGTTTTTATCTACAGCTTGGCGTTAAAAACATTCGTCCCTCAAATCCCTGGATTTTTTTCCTTTTCTGCGTTTAATAACATCTTCTTTGGTTTTTCTATGCGGTACCATTTCATCTCAACGTTTTTTCCATTCGCGTTCTATACCATAACTTCTTTCATTTGTACTGTTTTTGTAGTTCATGTTTTGATATTTCATTTTCTTCCACCATTTGGTTCAATTTGATTGAGATATTCTATGTTGACGTTACATTTGGGCCCCCCTACTATTCGAATTGAAAATATTGATGTCTGTAAAAAGTAGGTCATGAAAAGCTTTTGATTGAACGAAATTAAACGGAATTATTCATTCTCAATGAAACACTTCACAGGTACTGCGCAAATAGAATGATTATTGTAACTCCAAAATTATTGTCGTCATGCTCTAATTTCAGACCTTTTTTCGGAGTGAGACATGAAAGTGCAGCACTCCTTAGATAAATTCCATAGGGTCATAATAACGAATATTCGAAACATACAGTGAAATTATAAGTCAGACTTGGACTGATAGTCTAGTCAACATGTACCATTTCTTCAAAAAACATTGAGTCATCGAAACTCATGATCATGGTGTCATTCGAATCGTAATGTCAGCAGAAAGTTGAAGGAAAGGTCCCAAAAGGGGCCGAACAAATTTGCAAAAGTTATAAATAATTGAGTGAAAAAAAAGTGAGGCTTTGTTTTTTTTTTGAGTATCCCGAAAAACATTGAAGATTTTCGAAATGTTAAAAAAGATCTGAAAAGATCAGCGAAATTGCTGGAAAAAAGTTCGGACTCCCAAAAACTGTACCTCCAAAATTTATGTATAATTTTTACAGAGCCCTGAAAATAGAGCCAAAAACGGGTAGTCTGGCTACCGAGCGCGTAGCGTCACTCTGACACAACAACAAAAAAATATTTGAACATATTAAATATGAACATTAAGAAATAAAAAAAAAATCATGTACTTTGGTACATCAAGTAACAATCTGCGGTTTAAAAATTTTCATCCCAATTTCTCCATAAATTATGCATTTGGTAATGAACATATATTTTTTTCACTTTGTGAAGTTATTCTCAATTTACAAATAGATAATCGTTGCAAAAATTGTAAAAACTTTATTTCCCACTTTTTTATTGACACTTAAAAATAAATAAATAAAACAAGTAAATAAAAATTTTTTAGCAACAAATATATTTTTTTAAGGATTTGTTTTTCTTTTGAAATCATATCATAATTGTCATCTATAAATATATTACAAAAAAATATTGATTTGCTTATAAACAATGTATTTGTTTATAACAATTTTTCAAACAAAAAAAAACGACTTTTTATATTTTTGTTAATAAAAAAGGAAAATCAAAATTTTTCTATTTTTGCATCAGTTATCTATTTGTAAGCCTATGAAGAATAACTTCACTGCGTGAAAAAATCCTAGGGATTTAGTTCAATAATTATCGAACCAAAGTCCGAGATTTTTATATTCTTGTACGAGAGGTACTGGTGTACTGTTTATTTGTATGTCCATTGCTTGTTCAACTAAATGCCGTTTATTGGAGTTACCAAAAAGTATGATTGACGATTTGTCAGGATTCAGCTTCAAATTAAGACTAACAGATATGTCAAATAGTTTATTGAGGTCATCGTTGATCTTCAGAGTAATTTCATTTAAACTACTCAACACTAATTTCGTCGCACCCCAAAATTTTGACCATATAAAAATCTGAATAACTTTTTTCTGCATTAAACAATTTGAATTCTGTAAACACTGTTCGCTAGCCCAGTCCTTCAGCTATAATCTCGTACTTCTTCAAAACATAAGGTTTTCCGCATAAAATCGCTACAGGGTATTATCTGAAACTGTGCAAAATTTCTGAATTTTCAAAAGGATCCCAAATGGAGAAAATTTTTTTTTTTCAAATTTGACAGCAGTGGCATGAAGATGAACTCATTACCTCGAGACAGTTTTCGAATTGTCTTATTATCTCTGTTGCTTACAGGGTGATCTCAAAAAATTAACTTTTTGGTTTTGCAGTCATAACTTTTTTCCTCGTCGACCGATTTTCAATATCTCCGGCTCATTTTGAAGCTGAAACTTTAGATGAAGAGATATGAAGATCAGAATAGACTCAAGATGAAGATTGAAAATCAAGGGTTTCCTCAAAGGTGACCTAAATCTGAAACACCCTCAAAATCCGGTTGGAAGGAGAATTAAATGAAAATCAACTTGTTTTCGGAATGATCATCCATTCTGAATACGTCCAGATCGTTCTTGCTGTCAGTAGTCAAGAATTGTGCATGAAAAAACCCAATTATAACGGCAGGATTTTGAAAAAAAATAAAATCAACCCATTGTTCGCCTGAAATGCATGGCCCGTAACAAAGGTAACAAGAATCACAATCAAAGACTGAGAAGCTAGGTTAGACGTCAATTTTGATTCGTTTGCAAAAAAAATTATCATATCGATGCCGCATCTAACGCCCGACCAGCTGGAACTGATTCCACGAATGACAAGGATTATCTACCCTCCAAATTGCCAATCTGCATGGAACAACAGTTAGATCCGTCCAAAGGGCCCACGTCCGAGCTAACGCTGGGGATATTCAGTATCGACCTAGGGGGCCAAGAAGAGGTACAAGAAGAAGAACAACTCCCGCTCAAGACCGCCTTATTGGAAGATTGGTACGGCTACGGGAATTCAGGTTTCAAGTCAGACAATCCGACGCCGGATCCACGATCTTGTATTACACGCAAGGAGACGAGCTGCCTGACCCTTACTGAAACCTGTACATCGAGCAGCAAGACGATTATGGGGGGAAGAACATCAAAACTGGGGAATAGCAGAGTAGAATAGGTGTATGTTTACGATGAGAATAGGTTCAACTTGTTTCGAAAGGATGGTCGTGTGTTGGTTTGGAGAGGGAGGAATGAAACGTTTTTGGAAGGAAATATGGAGGCGAGGGTGGCTTTTGGAGGTGGAGGAGTGACTGTGTGGGGTGGAATATCGATGAATGGGAGGAGTGAATTGGTGATTCCGAGAGGAGAGAGTATGAACGGAGAGAGTATGAACGTTGAGAGGTATAGAGATTTATGTATGAGAAAAATCGTGGTCCCTTAACGCCGCAAATATCGGCAACAACTTTCTTCTCGTGTGAGCCCTATGCGGTCTCGCATTGTCAACGAGTTTTTGAGAGATCACGGTATTGAGCGAATGAACTGGCCGCTGTTCTCTCCGGATATGAATCCGATGGAACATGTCTGGAGTCGTATGAAATTGAAAGAAAGGGAAGGGCGAATGGAAAATTTGGATGACTTGGTGAATGCGGTATAGCAAGAATGGACAGCTGTACCACAGGAGTTCATTGATAGTCTGATAGACAGAATGCCGGAAAGGGTCAATGAAGTAATTTCCAAAAGGTGAGGTCCCACTAAATACTGAATATCATAAATATTTTTAAATTCTAATTTTTTTTTTTTTAACCCTTTATGGGCACCTTATCCGGCCTGACACGCACATCCCATAAGGTAGTGTGGGAGTCCCCTGAGTCCGAATTGAATCCCCCTCAGGTATACCCACTAAACACTCCACCTCGTGCGTGGTAGGCTCGTCCAGCCACCCAAGGCTGACCCGATGACACGTAGGCAGATGCCCATTGTATCGTACCGTACCACTTTCTCGGGCCATCAGAAAAATTCTGCAGTCGCTGTGGTTTGAACCGGCGACCGGCAGCGTGAGTGATTTAAACATTGACGCTTTAACCACTCGGCTACCTGGCCCTCTCGTTACCTTGGTTACGGGCCATGCATTTCGGGCGAACAATGGGTTGATTTTATTATTTTTTTTTCAAAATCCTGCCGTTACAATTGGGTTTTTTCATGCACAATTCTTGACTACTGACAGCAAGAAAGATCTGGACGTATTCAGAATGATCATTCCGAAAACAAATTGATTTTCATTTAATTCTCCTCCCAACCGGATTTTGAGGGTGTTTCAGATTTAGGTCACCTTTGAGGAAACCCTTGATCTTCAATCTTCATCTTGAGTCAATTCTGATCTTCATATCTCTTCATCTAAAGTTTCAGCTTCAAAATGAGCCGGAGATATTGAAAATCGGTCGACGAGGAAAAAAGTTATGACTGTAAAACCAAAAAGTTAATTTTTTGAGATCACCCTGTAAACAAAAGAGATAATACGACAATTCGAAAAACGTATTGAGGTAATGAGTTCATCTTCATGCCACTGCTGTCAAATTTGAAAAAAAAAAAATTCTCCATTTGGGATCCTTTTGAAAATTCAGAAATTTTGCACAGTTTCAGATAATACCCTGTAGCGATTTTATGCGGAAAACCTTATGTTTTGAAGAAGTACGAGACTATAGCTGAAGGACTGGGCTAGCGAACAGTATTTGCAGAATTCAAATTGTTCAATGCAGAAAAAAGTTATTCAGATTTTAATAGGGTCAAAATTTTGGGGTGCGACGAAATTAGTGTTGAGTAGTTTAGTTCATTATGATGGAATTCAAGGACTAATTGGGTGTCATCGTCATAGTTAAACATTTCACAATGACTCGTAAATTCTTTGAAGTCCGAGATATAAACAGAAAAGAGAAGCGGGCCTAAAATAAAACCTTGAGGAACTCAAAATAACACATTGTGTTCTTTCTGATGAGTAATTTGCAATAATTCCACTGCATCTATCAAATCCAAGGAAATGTAGTTTTTTGTAGAGAAGGTCGTGACTTATGGTGTCGAATGGTGTACAGGGTGTGCCAAATTGGACACTTTTGATGGAAAGTCCTGTTTTCACACTAGATAGATGAAAACTGATGGCTGTGTCTTAGGATCAAAGGACCCCGCACGGTTCTTATGGAAAATGGGTCCCAGTCGAATTGGCTGAAAATTTAGTATAATGTAGATTATGGTGTCCTGATCAAATATCTCCATGGGCACAACGAGATCTAATGTACAGTTTTTGAGATACATGGTGTCAAACATGAAGAGGCAGCGTTGCTACTTGCCTTTAGAAAATCAATAATGAATGTGGCGATTATTTTATAAAAACATTTAAGGATAATACTTGCCATCTTAATATTGTCGTCACGATTTATAATGAAAAGTTCTAAGACTCCGTATACAGGGTTATTAATAATTACGTAATGTTTATGTAATTTTTTGAACAAAATCAGTCGAACGCAAAAGCTCGTAGACTTGCCAAATAGGTAAATATCATTTGATTTTGATATTGGGTGTTCTGAAGTTACTATTACACAGAGTGTATTTGATTTAATCGAATGTAGTAACACCGCACCTAGTAACACAGTGCGCTTCATATTTTCATTTTCTGTAAAGGGTATTGAATTAAGGTGGACACCGGCCTTACATTGATTCGTTGTAATATACAGGGTGATTCATTAAATGTGACGACCAGCTTTATTATCATTTAAATATGTATTCAGATTACACAGACAAATTACAGACAAATAGAATTTATTTATTATAGTACAACTCCCTGTACATTTATGCTGAATTAACTAAAACAAACTCTTGAAATTTAAAATAATTATATTGAAACTGTTACATCAGCTAAAAGGATAGGGATAACAGAATTGGGTCGAGTATTGCTACAAGAGTAAATGCTGTAAAAGATGGAACAAATGACCAAAATGACTAATAATTAGTAACTCACACGGTATGTACCGTCGATGAAGATCTTCATTATCTGTCGAATATGGGGCTATATTTCCGAAAGAATTAAGTCATGTTCATATCATTTAGGTAGTCAAGGATATATTTTAGAACCGTCCATTAGGTTAGGATTACATGACAATAACCGATCATAAGATGAGAAATCCTGTCATTCTTACAAATATATAGCAATAAATCTGAATAGAATATACCACGAGAGTAGTTTGAGTGACAATGAATTTGAATGTTTATACACATATTATAAATGCTTAATGAATAATAAAATGGCCTAGATCGATATTACTCCACTTGTAAATCTGGTACTCGGAAGTGTCGATACCTTTCACATAACGATAATTTCGTATGCTTTTTGTGGTATGCATCAACATTTTTAATGCAGTAGTCTCCCATGTGAAAGCGAAAGCTGCATCATCATGCCGTTGACCAGGATCCGTATAAGATGCAACAAATAGACATAAATATTGAACATTTTTATTTAATTTTCTACTTTATGATTAATTTGTATACACATGTTCCTAAAAAAATTTAAAAAATACATCTAAAAAGGAAAATTTTAGGTGACCCTGTATAATAGTAATCTTAGATGACCCAATATCAAAATCAAATGATATTTACCTATTTTGCAAGCCTACGAGCTTTTGCGTTTTGACTGATTTTGTTCAAAAAATTACATAAAAATTGTTAAAATTGTTTTTTCCGTTAACCAGCTGTCGTCCCCTTACGAACGGCAGCCCTCAGAAGTCGAAACTTGTGCGAGCTAAGGATTAACGAGGTCTTACCTTTTTACGTGCGATTCCTACCACTTTCTCGGGCCATCAGAAAAAGTTCTGCAGTCGCTAGGGTTTGAACCTTTGACTGGCAGCCAAAAGTGATTGAAACAATGTCGCTTTAACCACTCGGCTACCTGGCCCCGTAAACATTATGTAATTATTAATAACCCTGTATACGGAGTCTTAGAACTTTTCATTATAACTCGTGTCGACAATAATAAGATTGCAATCATTATCTTTAACTGTTTGTAACAAAAAAATCGCCACATTATTGATTTTCTAAAGGCAAGTAACAACGCTGCCTCCTCATGTTTGACACCCTGTATCTCAAAAACTGTCCATTAGATCTCGTTCTGACCGTGGAGACATTTGATCAGGACATCATAAACTACATTATACTAAATTTTCAGTAAATTCGACGGGACCCATTTTTCATAAGAACCGTGCGGGGTCCTTTTATGACAAACTTAATTGTTAAAACCGTATATCGATATCCATCATCGTTTATGAGTTACAGCGTGTTTTTCGAAAATGTGCATTTTCGAAAAGTTGCTGTAACTTTTTTCCTGTCGAAAATTCCTTGTTTCTATTAAAACATTTCCACAGCACTTTTTTGTGTAGAATTCAATGGTGTGATTTATTTTTTCAAATAACATATCGATAGGTATTGATGGAAAAAAATTATTTAATGAGACACCCTGAATATTCCTGCATATTTCACTAGAGCTTAAAATTACCTTCCCAAAAATATAGCACACGTTATATTTTGGTAGAGTTATCTTTGAAATACAGAGCTTTCAGATTTTTTCATCTAGACTTGAAACACACATTTTGAACAAGTAGGCTTTGGACGACGCGGCGATAAAACAAAAAGCAAATGTTTACTGGTAGCTGTCAAATTTTGATTTGAGCAGTAAAGACGCTCCTCACGTGGTTTTTGTTCAATTTTCAAACACATTCGCAATGAAGTATGAGAATTATGAAAAATGGATGATAGTCTGTTTTATACAAACCGGGGAAAATGCAGAAGCAGCAAACAATTTAAACTACGAGAGGTATCTAGAGAGAAGACAACCTTTTAGAGACATTTTCGGAAGAATGCGACACAACTTAATTGATGGTGGTCAATTTGAAGAGAGAAGACCAAAATTATATCAAATAGGGATACGGAGTTGGAAGAAATAGTCGTTTTAGGAGCTGTTGAAAATAATCCCAAAACGTCAACGCGAAATTTGAAAATATTAACAGGTCTACCAAGAACTAACGTTAGGCGGATTTTGAGAAAGCACAAATTCAAGCCATACAGGACCAGAAAAGTTCACAAACTCAGACCAGGTGATTTTGGACGCCGCATTGATTTTTACCAGTGGTTCCTGGAAAATTGTAACCAAGAGCGTGATTTTTCGTTAAATTGTATTTGGACAGACGAAGCTCATGTAAGCAGTACCGGCATTTTCAACCGCTACAATTCTTATACAATTTTGGAGCAGAGAAGTCAAGGAATATTTGGATTCAGTGTGTCGGCAGGTGTTTTCAGGGGTAGAATTATCGGACCGTTCATTTATAATGGCAGTCTCACATCTCAGAGGTATTCAGAAATTGTGAGGCAAAATATTGAACCTCTTGTTGATGAATTGCCACTAATGGAGCTCAGGAAAATATATTTTCAACAAGACGGGGCTTCGCCTCACAACACTGCAATTGTCAAAAATTTTTTGTATGCAAATTTTGGTAATCATTGGATAGCCAACCAAGGCCCAACCGTTGGCCGGCCAGGTCACCGGACCTAACGCCTATGGAGTTTTACCTCTGGGGAAGGTTGAAAGATCTTATTTTAAAATTGCCGACCAACTCTAAATACGAATTGGAAGCAGCAGTGATGCAAAGTTTTGCTTCCCTCACTGCTATTGAACTAATTAATTCGGCAAAAAGCGTTCAGAAAAGGTGTCGCCTGTGTGTAGAAGCTGGTAGACATTTCGAACACCTCCTGTGAAGAAATATATTTAATTGTTTGTTCTTTGTCATTATTATTATTATTGTTGGAGTTTCATTTATTAGTAGTAAATATAATATAATATGTTATCAGTTTTATTGAAACTATGAGTTTTAATTACTGCTGTGAAAAGCTTTCTCAACATTTGAAAGCTACTAGCGAACAATTGCTTTTTGTTTTATCGCCGCGTCGCGTCGTCCAAAGCCTACTTGTTCAAAATGTGTGTTTCAAAGTGTAGACGAAAAAATCTAAAAGCACTGTATTTCAAAGATGACTCTAGCAAAATATCAAGTGTGCTATATTTTTGGAAAGGTAATTTTAAGCTCTATTGAAATATACAGGAATATACAGGGTGTCTCGTTAAAAAAATGTTTTTTCACCAAAAACTATCGAAATGTTATTTGAAAAAATAAATCACTTGAATTCTTCGTAGAAAAGTGCTTTGGAAATGTTTTTATAGAAACAAGGAATTTTCAACACAGAAAAAAGTTGCACCAACAAGTCTACGTCCTCACCTACATAAACACTTCTTCAAATCAGAGGCCTTTGCGATAGCTGTAATGACAATCAACCTTCAGCCTGGAAAACCTGAATGTTTTTCATTTCCATTTTTTCCTTCAGTAGTTGGATGAATCTCAACTTTTTTTATCATTGGACAAACTTTTCTTGTGAATTCTGATAGTTATTTCTTCTAATATTACCTCTCGAGAACACTGTGCTTCAGTTCGACGAATGCGTTCTGTGCATTTTGTATTCCTCTCTTCAGCCTGTATTTCGGGAAATGTTAGGCCTACAGTAATCGTATTTAGCTGAATATTTAGTAAATTTTATGTACTTTAAAAATGAATGGAGTTGTCTTTGTTGAAAAAGTATTCCTTCATGGACAAAAATGGCGAAGTCTGAAAAAATTTCAAATTTTTAGCCGCTTAAGATGAATCTCAACTTATTTTTATCATTGGACAAACTTTTCTTGGGAAATCTGATAGTTATTTCTTCTAATATTACCTCTGGAGAACACTGTGCTCCAGCTCGACGAATGCGTACTGTGCATTTTGTATTCCTCTCTTCAGCCTGTATTTCGGGAACTATTAGGCCTACAGTAATCATATTTAGCTCAATATTTAGTAAATTTTATGTACTTTAAAAATGAATGGAGTTTTCTTTGTTGAAAAAGTATTCCTTCATGGACAAAAATGGCGAAGTCTGAAAAAATTGCAAATTTTTAGCCGCTTAAGATGAATCTCAACTTATTTTTATCATTGGACAAACTTTTCTTGGGAAATCTGATAGTTATTTCTTCTAATATTATCTCTGGAGAACACTGTGCTCCAGCTCGACGAATGCGTTCTGTGCATTTTGTATTCCTCTCTTCAGCCTGTATTTCGGGAACTGTTAGGCCTACAGTAATCATATTTAGCTCAATATTTAGTAAATTTTATGTACTTTAAAAATGAATGGAGTTTTCTTTGTTGAAAAAGTATTCCTTCATGGTCAAAAATGGCGAAGTCTGAAAAAAATGCAAATTTTTAGCCGCTTAAGATGAATCTCAACTTATTTTTATCATTGGACAAACTTTTCTTGGGAAATCTGATAGTTATTTCTTCTAATATTACCTCTGGAGAACACTGTGCTCCAGCTCGACGAATGCGTTCTGTGCATTTTGTATTCCTCTCTTCAGCCTGTTTTCGGGAACTGTTAGGCCTACAGTAATCATATTTAGCTCAATATTTAGTAAATTTTATGTACTTTAAAAATGAATGGAGTTGTCTTTGTTGAAAAAGTATTCCTTCATGGTCAAAAATGGCGAAGTCTGAAAAAATTTCAAATTTTTAGCCGCTTAAACGTTATATGGCGGTGATCCGGAAGGTCTCCGAGGTCGAAAAATTGAATATGGCATCTCTGTACTATCCCAAACAATATACAAAAAGAAACCTGCTACCCCAAACCATGTAAGGTTTACCCCATTTTGGTGACAAGGTTACTGGATTATAATATGAGCCAGCAATATTTTAGGTTTGTCCAACTCTTGGTGAAGTCAGTATGACGAAAATGTTTGAATGCGAGGCATTTGATCAAAGGTGACAGACATTCGGGAAGGAAAAAGTCAGACCCGAAGTCCTGCAATCCAAACCGTTAATAGATTGTCTATATAGGCCGCAATGAGTCAAGATGATAAACGGACCCCTTGCTGAAATAAATAAAAATGCTATATTGCCTTTAAATGTGTTTAGTTGCACTTATACTTGTTTATTGCTGATCCGCACGACCTTCATCATTAAAAAAGTCTCACGAAAACAATCACCGATGATTATCAATTTTACTGACTCTTCTCGAGTTTCCAATGTGAATGATTCACTTGAACAAACTGTGCTATGAGAACAGGACTTTGACCTATGATTGGGCGCATATAAAGGCTGAGTTATCGCGTATCAGTCGGTTCTAAAACACGTTTGCAAAAATACCTGCTTATCGAGGACTTTTCACAAAGAACATTTTTCAGCGATATGATTTTTTATGCACCTTATTAATTATTTGTGGCTAATAGGTATCATATAGTAATAATAAATTATTTTATTGAAAAGACATAAGTACATAACATTACACTATGACTAAATATGCCACTCAAATGGCAGAGTTTAATTTCACGATTAAATCGCTAATTGCTCTTCCACTCAACCATATAATAAAAAGTATTGAAAAACCATATCAATATTCTTCAAAATGATGTATAAATAAAAAAAATATATATTACATGGAAATATCAGTAGGAAAGCCTTCAACGCTATTTCAAAATTTCAAACTGGGAGTTGGTTCACACATTAACAAACATGAAACAATAAGAGAAATTAGTTTTTTTATTCACTAGATGAATACCTCACTCTTGACCTACGTAATTACAAATTCTTGTAATGACACCCATCCATAGCACTTTTATGAACAAGTATCTGGTATTTTTGTGCACCTATACTTACTATTCTTATATTATGTGATTTTTATTTATTATTTTGGTATATTTAGTTTGATTTTGAATTACTTTGGAACAAACGTTATTTTTGGCATTCTGAAATGTTTGTAATGTGATTTGCTACCAATATAATGCAATGATACAAACATCTCAGGTGTTATTTTAATTTGGTTCTGGCTGTGTTGGAGTTCAAAAAAAGAAAGGAAAATTCAAGTTTTCAACAATCCACCAATGCGTTCAATTGAGGGCACGATATACAGCGTGATTTTCTGTCGTCTACAAAACTGAAAGTTGACCAAATAAATATTTTGTCACACATTGACTTCACTAGAGCTACTTGAGAAATAAATAGTTTTTGAGCACAAGCACTCTTATTACTTAATATACCTAACAGCAAGAAATATCCCCTAAAGGTTAATAAAATATGTGCTTGAGGAGAGCACGTGAAAAATATGAAACTCTGAAAACAGGTAAGTTACAGGTGCTGAAAGTTGACCAGGTCACAAAAACGAAGGGTTTTCGTATTTTGAAAATACCCAAAGGTTCAAATTCCCAATTCTAATAGAATTGATGAATAATGACGCTTGAAGTGAGGTTCAGATCGCAATGAGCTAAGGCTTCTCAAAAAATGTTCTCGCCAGCATTCAGTAAAAACTACGGCGCATACAAGTTTTTATCGTTATTCAAATCCTGTGGTGAAATGGCGCAAAAAACACAAACTATCTATCTAAAGTTACCAAGTCGAAACTGTTGAATTTGACGACACTGGAAACAACAAGAATGAGTTATTTTTCTACCCGTACTAAGGACCAGTATCCATTTAGTATGTTTTATAATCCCCAAGCAAATAAAAGACAGTCAATCAGTTAATTACAAAATATTCATGAAATATTACTTCATTGTGTATTATTATTATTACTGTTCGCCGAGGCCCAGCATCGGCCAAATGCTTGTTAGGTCTTCGTAGAACCTTTTTGCTTCCCGCATCAAAGTCTTGATAGTGTGGATTCTTGGTGTATCCCCAGCAGATGCAGATGATTTCTCAGGTGGTGGCTTCCTGTCAGGAGTCTTACCACGTTCCTGAGAGAGTTCCGGCACAGTTCGAGAAGGTGTCTTAATAGCCGGTAGGTTGGCCCCATCATCATCATGTTTCCGTGAGTAATCCCTGCTGCATTCTCGCAGTAATATTGATGATTATTTTTCGACATATCTTGCAACCAATAAAAACCATCAATTTAAAGCTATGATGTACTTTCAAACCAATCACATTATTATAGTGGAAATTTTCTACTTAGATTATTGCCTTGAGAATATTCGTGGTATTTTGTTTTTATTGTGTGACAACAACTGATACTTTTGATTTGACGTCTGTCATCAGTTTGCATGCAAATTGAAAAATGAATTTAGATAACCGTAATGAATAAAAATGTTTTATAAAGAATGTGTATATGATTGGGGCATCAAAAAATAATCTATCGAATACCACACAGTTCGATAAAGTAGAAAATAATTCTCCACATTTTTTCTCAAACTTGTTGCCATTTGGCAATAGCAAAGCCACTCGAGCCCTTCGTGCTCTCGTGTCTATTGCCTGGCAACAAGTTTTCGAAAAATCTGTCGAATTATTTTCACTTTATTCTCACTCTCTTGTGGTATTACAACTGATAATTCTTATCCCCTTCCTTCGTGTCCTGCTTAATGTCCCCAAACTGGATTCCACTGGCTGGTTCTGGTTCAATAATAGTTGCTACTTCCCCTGCTCTTGCTAGGGCATCATTCCCCTGAATTCCCCTATGACCTGGTACTCAGACAAGTTCCGCCCTGTTCCGTGTGACTTTCCCATTTTGCATGATGGTGGTATATGTTTCATCAAATAGTACCTTGTATGTACAGTGAAGTGGTCGTGGTGTTAGAGCGTTTGCCTTCCACCCAGGCGGTCCGGGTTCGATCCCTGGATGCCTGTCACGAAGCTAAAGTGGTTCCGATTCCACTTTTATTTAAACTGTAGGTCCCGGATCTCCCTTGCTCGCACAAGCTCTGCTTTACGGGTTTTCTTCGAAAACCAGGGAGTTTAGTAAAAACAATTTTTTTAGTCATTTTGTCTGACGGTATCTCAGATGTGTCGTTTCTTATGACCTTTATGTTGGAGTGATCTAGATTGTTGTCTCTCCATTGGTCTATACGGTTTAGTCTGGAGGCTTATATCCACGCCTCTGCTACTCTAGTAATATGCAGAGGAGGGAGGTTCAGGATCACCTACATGCTAATCGTCGATGTGCTGGAGATAGCAGCAGTGACTCCGAGCATGGCCAGTCTTTGTTAACTAGCCATCAGCCTCCCTCTGGTTGTCGGTTGTCACTTGTTCTACCTTTATAATGTTTCTAATTGACTAGCAAAATTTAAATGACGAGACAGATCACGGACATGTGCGCAAACATATCTAATATGAATACACATGCGCTCAAAAAATAAAGAGCACTTTTTACATAAAATAACCTACTTTAGTGACTATAACTTAACCCGACCGGCCCGACCTTATGCAAACCTAACCGAGCTTACCCGAAATACTTACAATACGGTTAGGTTGCGTCTTTCTCTATCTATTTGCACACATACCAAAAATGAATGTTTGTGAAGCGACACGTTTTTAAAGTAATTATTTCTTCGCAAAAAATGCATCCTACATGCTCTGTCTGTTTAAAAAATATGTTTTGTGCATTCAAAATATTAATATCAACAATTTTTTTTTCAATCCAGTTATCTCACAACTAAATTGCTTCTTTCATAACAAAGAGTAGCCAGTACCAATGTCTTCCATTGAACCACCAATGAGTCTTAATAACTGTATAAGAGTACAATGCAACGTTGTCAGATTCCCTAAAATTCCTGCATACTGAATAATGATAAATATGAAATTTTTGTAGTGAATAGTTTTCAGTAGTATTGGCGCCCTAGAGGCTGGCAATTTTTTTATCAAAAATAATAATAGTAAATAATAATAATACTTTCTCACTAACACTCGAAGAGTGTACCATTCTCAGTGAAGATATTTAGCAAGAAATACGCAAGCGAAAAGAGCACGCGCATTCCTATTACTACTTTGTATCTTATGTAACTTATTCCTTACTTCTAGCAACAAAGACGCGAGCGAAGCGGCGCGCATTCCCATCACTACTTAGTCAGTTTCTGTCAACTTTGAGTAAAAAAATTCATCCCTTATTATTTGTTAGTGGAGAACAAGACCAGAAATACGCGAGCGAAGCGAGCGCGCGCATTCCCATCACAACTTTGTCGATTTCTCTCAACTTTGAGTATAAACTTTCATCCCTCGTTTGTTAGTGAAGAACAAGACAAGAAATACGCGAGCGAAGCGAGCACGCTCCTTTCGCTAACGTATTTCTTGCTGTATATCTCCACCAACAAATAGGGTACATAAAGTTGAGAACAATCGACTAATCAATAGAAATGCGCGCGCTTGCGTATTTCTTGTCATGTTCTTCACTAACAAACGAGGGATGAAAGTTTATACTCAAAATTTGAGAGAAATCGACAAAGTTGTGATGGGAATGCGCACGCTCGCTTTGCTCGCGTATTTCTGGTCTTGTTCTCCACTAACAAATAATAGGGTGTGAAAGTTTTACTCAAAGTTGACAGAAACTGACAAAGTAGTGATGGGAATGCGCGCGCTCGCGTCTTTCTTGTTATATATCTACACCAAGAAGTAAGGAATGAGTTATATAAGTTACAAAGTAGTAATAGGAATGCGCGTGCTCTTTTCGCTTGCGCATTTCTTGCTAAATATCTTCACTAAGAATGGTACACTCTTCGAGTGTTTATGAGGAAGTATTATTAATATTTACTATTATTATTATTGATAAAAAAATTGTCAGCCTCTAGGGCGCCAATACTACTGAAAACTATACACTACAAAAATATCATATTTATCATTATTCAGTATGCAGGAATTTTTGGGAATCTGACAACGTTGCATTGCACTCTTATACAGTTATTAAGACTCATTGTTGGTTCAATGGAATACATTGATACTGGCTACTCTTTGTTAAGAAAGAATCCATTTAGTTGTGAGATAACTGGATTGAAAAAAGAATTCTTGATAATAATATTTTGAGTGCACAAAAGATATTTTTTAAACAGATAGAGCATGTAGGATGCATTTTTCGCGAAGAAATAATTACTTAAAAAACGTGTCGGATCACAAACATTCATTTTTGGTATGTGCGCAAATAGAAGACGCAACATAACGGTATTGTAGGTATAGTCGGGTAAGCTCGGTTAGGTTTGCATAAGGTCGTGCCGGTCGGGTTAAGTTATAGTCACTGAAGTAGGTTATTTTATGTAAAAAGTGCTCTTTATTTTTTGTGCGCATGTGTATTCATATTAGATGTGTTTGCGCACATGTCCGTGCTCTGTCTCGTCCTTTAAATTTTGCTAGTCAATTAGAAACATTATAATTACCATTATTTCAAATGTGCAGTTAAAGTGTTGATGGGAAAATGTAGTGGTTATATCAACTCATTTTTCATACTCATTCAATAAAATATTCCATGTGATACGTGAATTAAATATTTCTGGAATGACATTGGCAATGTCGCAAAGTTGGCTTCGCCTTCACGTTATTCCATTGTTTTGAAAAGTTGGCGGCTGCTGATTTTCATAGTTATCAACCTGACAATCCTGATATGACAGATATTCACTAAACAAAGCAGCATGAATTTGTTGATTTTGTCAATGTTAAAAAAGGTAGAATTTCTTGATAAAAAACGGTTTTAAATGAAAAAAAAAGGTGTAAAACTGGTGAATTAGGGTGTGTAAAATGTGCTGGTAAAAATAAGGAGGCATATGAGTGTGTATTTCAAAGAAGAAACATGTGCTAGAAAATGCCAGTTAACATTCAAAAAAAGGCCCGTATCTCCGATATTACTTGAGACCACCAAAAATTTCATTTGGATTTTATGTTCAGGAGGTCAAAATTCGTAAGTTCCAAATATTTTTTTTAATTCAGATGCTCAATGTAACGGAAGTTTTATCAAAATCGACCCTGTTGCAAATGTTGTGTTCCATTTATCGTAATAGAATTTTTCGAGGTCATTTCAAGGGGAGTGAAAGATTGAAGAAGCAGGAAGTCACCGTTCATGTCAAAACTCTGTGATGTTGTTGAGTTCCATTCTCATGGTTAAATTCGAAATTTGAGAAAACACTTTCATTATGTTTCCTTTCTAGACCCATTATTTGAAAATGATCCTATCTGAAAATGATCCCGATACTTCAACCAAAGAAGGTGAAAGAATAACTAATGATTCTGTTTCTTGTTAATTTGGAACCATAATTAAACAATAATTAACAAGATTCCATTTTTAATATGTCAAATCCAATTATGTGCTTTATACAGTTATCGTTCACTGTGGTTTTGGAGTTTATTCTGGCCACTACTACATACTTTGGACAAGAACAGACTGGTACAAATATGACGACAGTAAAACAAAAAAAATTGTTCTAATTGTCAATATCTCAATTCTTCTTTCTGAAAATCGATGTTTCAAATGTGTTCACCAGTTTTCTGCTATATTGTGAAAATCCTATTGAATCGACTGATTCATATTAAAATCATTATAAATACATTTTTTCTCTTTAGCAAATTCATTTTTTTTTCAACTGCGGTAGTTGAATAGGAACACAATTTTTTTCCAGTTTTCAATATTTTTCTACTTCATAGATCATGTGATCTATGAGTAGAAAAATGTGTGAACCCAAGGCAATGCTGAATGCATAAATGTGATGTTTCTCTAAAAACCGAGGATATCTGATTCGATCAATTTTTCATTATATTTGCAGTTTCAATCAAAATAGTAAACAATTTGTCGAAGTTGACAGATGAAAATTATAATTTAATTGAATCAGTGTTTCCAACATTTAAAAACAAAATATATTACCTACCAAGCTGACAACGAAAGCCTGTGAAATATGGTCAATTCGCTCAGTTTTTCCTTTGGATATGCTCAAAACGCGTTTTTACCAGTGAAATAGTAAAGAAAAGTTGAAAAAAGTGCACAATATAACCATTAGAGTGCCTTCTGTGATTACCTAATTGGAAACAATATGTCAAGTACTAGAAATAAAATGGAAATACAAAATCTAATCAAAGAATCAATCTACGAATTGTTCACAAGGTACCTAAGGAATTTATTAGTGAAATCACAAAAATCATCACAGAGAAAATTTAACAAAAAATTAAGATACTCGAGGATAATTTAAAAAGCATGGATTATAAAATTAGAAGTCTCAAACAAAAATGGATACTTTTGAAAAAATGGAGAAAATCAATAATGCATAAACAAACTGACGAAGTGTTGACCCCACGCCTACTTCAATTATTCAAACAAAATGGCCAAATGGATATCAAAAAAGAAGACATACAGACTACTTTCCACATAGGAAAACAAGGACACCAGAATAAACCCCGGCCGATTATTCTGTGAGGTGAGGACCTCACCAAGAATCGCAAAATTATCCTTCTAGAAGCGAAGGCAGCTTTTGGAGAGAGGGCAATATGGACATTCAAAGGGTAATATGCCAAAATTAACGGGAGTAAGGTCAGCATCAATGATATATCTGATATCGCAGAATGAATAAAGACGATTGTTATTATTATTATTATTATAGAGTAGTTTAGGCATATTATTCATTATTGTTTGAACACATTTTTCCTTTAAATTTTTTTTTTCTCCTCTTCTTACAACTGGTACTTAAGTGAACAAATGGATAGGGGCAATTCTAGCTAACAATACTACCCACATATTTTGTATTTGCTGAATATACTCCTAACTTACTTAAGAATGTTTCATTATATTTTTCTTTTATCACTCTTACGAGGATATATTGAAAAATTCTTAGCCTACTATAGAACCAAACAAAATTTCAATGTCAAAATATTTTATTACTCAACATATTCTCCTCTTAATTGGATACATTTATTACAGAGCGAACCTGCAACGTCTCTAGACCTTTCAAAAAAATGTTTCTTCTTGCTCTGCAAACCAGACCGCCACAGCTTTTATTGCCTCCTCGTTGGAAGAAAATTTACGACTTTTAAAACTTTTTTTTCAGTTGAGGAAAGAGATGATAGTCGGACGGAGCCAAATCTGGTGAATAAGGGGGGTGTTCTAGTAATTCAAACCCTAAATCACGAATTTTTTGCATGGCAACATGAGATTTGTGTGCAGGGGCGTTGCCCTGCAAAAACAAAACACCTTTGGATAGCTTTCCGCGTCTTTTCTCTTTATTTTTTTCCCGTAGATTGGTCAGTATTGTCGAATAGTAATCTCCAGTTATTGTTCTACCCTTATCCAAAAAATCAATCATGATTACTCCATGGCAATCCCAAAAAACCTGAGCAAGAACTTTTCCAGCAGATTTTTGGACACGAAACTTCTTAGGTCTTGGAGAACCGGAGTGTCGCCATTCCATCGATTGTTGCTTTGTTTCTGGATCATAGAAATGTACCCAAGTCTCATCCATAGTAACAATTCGGTTTAAGAAGTCTACATCGTTTTCAAATCGAGCACAGATCGAACGCGATGCTACCCTTGCACGCTTTTGGTCAACATTCAAACATTTGGGGTTCCATTTTGCAGCAATTTTTCTCATTTCCAAATTGACGTGAACTATATGATGAACGCGTTCGTATGAAATATTCAGTGCTTCATATATCCGTTTTAGCCCAATTCGACGATCTGTTAAAATCATGTCATGAACTGCATCGATATTTTCGGGGACTGACACAGAAACTGGCCTTCCCGATCGGTCATCATCTTCAATGGAAAATTTACCTCTTTTGAAGCTTGCAGTCCAATTTTTCACGGTCGCATACGAAGGACTTTGATCACCAAGGGTATTAAGCATATCTTCATCTGCTTACCCCTTAACCCTTTTAAATACAGGTACTTGATGATGGCTCAATACTCCAATTTTTCGATTTTCACAATTTCGGTGGACATATTTTTTCTTTTAATTTATTACGTAACTCCGGTTTACTTTTTTGACGTCAAATTTTACACTCCTAATAAGTTATTGTTTGTTGCTATGCTAACGCAATATTTTGTTTATACAGGGAACTGGTCTAGGCTAAATAGATATCAATACATCCTCTTAATTAATTTAAATTTTATGATTGAAAACTTGAATGTGCTTGGGGACTATGTGGAGAGAGAGAGAGAGAAAACAAATTTGTCAGGTAACTAATATGTAAACATAGTACACTTCAAGAAGCTTGAGAAAAAACTTCGATGAGCTCTTGTTAGGTATACATTGAGACATTTGATGCAAACACTCTAGATGCCATAATTTTTTCGGAAACATGGTCAGTTATCAACGTGGACAGTTTCAAAATTTCACAATTCAATGATTCTAAATTCAATCAAAATGATGAAGTTATTGTTTAAAAGCACTGTCGATTACATAACATCAATACAACGCTTCACTGAAATCATTCTTCTAGAAATGGACTATACATGGTTAAGTATTTCTTTTAAATAATGTTAGCGTCCACCTGCAACTAACTGACTTGTTTTAAGAGATTAAAAAAAATATTGTCAAACCAAAATTGTGCATGTTGACGTACACATTACACACTAATACCAATAATTATATTTGTTTGATGGCCCAGCAGTAGTGTTTATCTTACATCAATAAGCGAACCCGTTTAACCAAAGACGCTTCTAGTGTGATTGATCATATTTACGTAAATCTCTCAGGAAAACAAATTCTTGAAAAAATCGAATTGAAGTCTTATATTTACAGTGCCAACCTTACTGATCATTAAACAAATCATGATTTCGTTAAAAACATTGTCAGCTTCCTTAGATTGCAAGAACAACAACACCACCGAAAATACTAACACTTATTTAACTCATAATAAACTAAAAAGATTCCTTGAAGAAGAAAACTGAAATAACATTCTCAGCTCGAATCAACCTCGTTTACTAATAAAGTCACTATAGAGTGTGTCCATTTAGTGCGTAATTCTTCGATATCTCGAAAGCCATTATCAGTAGAGAAACACTTTGAAAACTAATTTCTTCCGTTACCCATTTCAAAAATATTTTCAACAGTACTGGGGGTTTTATAAAAGCGGGACGACTCGGAGATAAGTTTTTTTTTTAATAGAACACCCAGTATTTTTTTTACCTATACATCTCTGTAAAAAAATTTCAAACCAGTTGCAGCGTTACCAAGTTATAATTGATAAACCTATTTTTACCCCTATTGAAGGGTCATGTTGAATTGGGCATGGTATATTCATTTGTTATTTTTGAAATATTTTTGGCATACAGTAGTAGCAAGGTATCACGTTCACAAATCCAGTAATTTTGCAGGGTGTTGAAATTTTAGTTTGAATATTGTAAGATTCAAACGACGTTTATTATAATTTTTCAAATGTATTTTTCTTAAAAAAATTTTTTCGCCTTTCGCCTTTTTATCGCTGAAAAAAAAATCAAAATCGGTTGCGGCGTTGTCAAGTTATGAGTAATTTCCTTATGTTTATCACTATCTCAGGGCTACTTATAAGGTATGGTTCCTTTATTTGATTTGATTGTGGGAATATTGCCTGCCACATGACAATAGAGGTTCTACATAGATCATTCAGGTATTTTTGCGATATGTGCATTGTCCAAATTTGAAATATTCCGTAATCTTGTTACTTATGATTTAAATCATATGTACCTATATGTGAAACAAACAAACATGTCAAAAGCAACGTCTGCCTTTAAAACAGTGGTCTAAAGGCAGTTCATCCACTGGCCTGCTCAAACAGTTGAACCTAATTCAAAGTATTTCTATTTTAATTACATTCTTTAGTTCAGAGCGTCAACCCATTATTTATCATCTAGTCTCCCAAAAACCCCACTGGAGCACAATTATACACTGAAAAATACCTGAAATATTCACACAACTGGTCAACTGGTCCCATTATCCGTAGTGGCGCAGAAATCTTCAAAATTGTTCCCTAAAAGTATCTCTGCGCGTCCTACCTTCTCAGTTAGCCATGAAAAAAAAAATGATCGTTTTGTTGACATTTTCGTTTAGTTCAGTTTCGAAAATTCAAAGTGTTTGATGTTGAGTGTTTGAAATGAATTCTTCCCAGGAAGAATTGAAAATCATGCTGTAACACTTTGGGGGAAAGCCATGGTAATTGTCTGTTAGCCTCAAGAATATATGCCCAAAACTTTCCTCAGAGACGACACCCTAAAGAAATATGCTTCAGAAGATTGAAAGATAGATTTGAGCGCACAGGAATGTAAATTATGAAAAATCTATAAGGAAAAAAACTGTTTTGACAGAAGAAAATTAATTTTTGAATTCTTTCTTGATTTGAAACGCTTTGGTTACAGCTCTGGGATCGAAATAAATCAAAAAACAAACAATTCAACACCACAAATTTCAGAAAAATCTCATAAATATGTTTGGAAACAATTTTCAGAATTTCAATTTCAATAATTAATCAATAAAAAATATATTGTTCATTCATTGTAAAATCGTGACAAATACCACTCGAGCAAATGAAAATTATCGATTATACTTACCTCCTCACTCGGCTCTGGTGGTGTTTCGCAGACAATTTCCCTCATATTATATAAACCAACCAAATGCCATCATTTTTTGAATTCAAACCAATGAGAAAAGGACTTTTCGAAAACACTGTCTCCAGCCCGTGGTATTTTTAAATCGGTGTTTCGCCTCTTACTTATTTAAACGTTTCCATAGTTACAACAATCACTGTAAATTTAGAAACGTCAGTTTGACGGTTCAACTCTTCAACTGACATTAATGACACAAGATGAACCGTTCCTGCAATGTAATTTAGTCCATAATAATATAATGTATACGTGAAATTATCTGATCCAATATCCCTTCAAAATGCAGAATTTTCAAAATGCTTTCACCTTGCTAGTCGCTCAAACTGTGTTGCTGTACAAAACACCACTCGAGCAAGCTCTCGAGGTGTTTATAAGCAACACAGTTTTCGTGACAGCAAGGTGAAAGTATTTTTTTGAAAATTCAGCATTTTGTCGGGATATTATTACTGATAATTTTCCATGATCTCGTGGTATTACCAAAGAGTATAAAGAGGGAACTGTGGGCCCATTCATCAATGAATTAGGAAATTTTGCTCGTTGACCTTGGGCTAACCCAACTACGAATTTATGAATGGGATGAAGCGATGAGTTAAGCCAATCAGAGCGATTCTTTGAAAAGCAGTACAGAGATCATTCTGGTTGAAAAAAAAATGTAATTCCGGACAACCGACGAAAAACGAAATGAAAACATATATCACGTTTGAATTTTGATTTTAATTATTTGAAACGCATTTTATTGTGGTGGTGTTATGGATGTTTGGAATATTTTTGGGTTTTTCATCTTCCACAAACGATCGAAAAAAGGAAAACGACACGCAAGAAAGTGTTTTCTGAATATTTATAATTCTTTGTTATTGAAGCAGGCGTACGAGTCTTCCATCAACCAGAATGATAAGTTCATTTTATATAATTTCTTCCTTTTTAGGAGACATTCATAACTTTATTCGACAAAATACTATTTTTTTTCGTTTCTTCAATAGACTATATTGATTTGTTTTTTCTTTTTGTAGATTATTTGAGGAAGGTAAAAATCCAAAAAGGATGTCAATCTTAAACTATTAGTTTACTTCATCATTCTCAAATAGACCTCGTTAAAGTATTCATGTTCTATCTGCAGGAAGTAGACTCTACATATTATGTTGAGAGACAAAATGTGGAGTGGAAGAAAATAGCTATGAGCTAAACTCCATTAAGTAAAATAAAGTCCATTTATTATTATATTTATTACTTGATGAAGATTTTCTGAATTAAACTAATTTTCAACCTGTGCATTAATCACAAAAGTACATCTCTATTTACTATTACGAAAAGGGTACTGGATTTTCATGTTAATAGTTCATCAGAAGCTGAAGAACTATATTTTTTGGTGAATCGAACTTTCACTCTATATGTGAACTTTCTCTTAGAATGATTCGTAATTATTTTCAGCTGGTAATATTACAGAATGTAACGTTTTATGTCCATAAGTTATTACATGTCTTTCAGAATGACTAGAAATAAACAATTTCTATAATAAAAATATTTTCTCATTACCAATACACTTTATTATTATTCTTTCAATGTATATGCCAGCATATAAAATTTCAAAATAAATAAATAGGGAATATGCATAATTTTTTTTTATTTGTTCAATCAATTTTTTACTTCGTTACAACATAGTAAAAAATATAAATAGGGTTGAAAGTCTTGGAATTAATTTTTAAAGTAATATATAAAATACCGATTGAATTTGACCTATTTGAACGCCTCCGTTTTCGCGCTCTGTGGATGACGTCACATGACGCTATCAGTGTGGTTCTTCTTCAGAGTCGTTCGTTGAGACGTACTCTGATTGCTCTACTTGCTTGAAGTTGATAATTTATAAAAGAGTAAGACAAATGCAGTACAAGTGTTAGAGAGAGATGAACATATGTGAGAGTGATCTCGATCAACCAGAGCAGTCTTCAATGAACAAGCCTTTCTATAGTTATGGCCATTGACACTATTGACAGTTATTAATTAGGTTAGGGATTTGCAGTTTTAATCGCTATTACGATAATGGAAAATGCTAAAAACCATTTTAAAGGTATTGTCTAGTACCGGAATGCCAAAACGCAATTATAAGTACACCAAGTAAAGTATTTTTTTTCTGTTCCAAGAGATGTGAAAATACGTAAACAATGGTGTAAGGTTATGAGAAGAGGCGAAGTATCTCCAATATCACATTTACATTGTTGTGAAGATCATTTCAATGTGAGTACATTGTATTTCGATAGTTAACATGAAGTTAATTGATCAGAAATAAGTTTTGTATGCATAAATGTTTTGTATATACCTGCCTCACCTAAATTACAAAAGGAAAACTATCATTTGATAAACTATTACCACTTATCAGTTCAGGTATTGTCGGATTGTGCTTTGACGCAACCGCTTTCAGTCATTGCTCTTGATAATTTACAATTGTCACTAGACCAAAATCGAACTATGTAATGGAAAACACTACAAATATATAAATAAAAACAAATTTTCTGTGAAAGACTACTAGCACAGTATGAATATCAAAACAGATAAATTTCATAACGTGCCATGTGATGTCATTCTTCGTTTCGACCAATGGTGATGCGTTTCGCAAATTTGAATTCCGCGCACTTATTATGCACTTTTTGATTAAAGTTTTATAGAGTTAAATGCAAACTAAATGATAAACTAATGGTTTAGGTGTAATTTCAAGACATTGAAGTATATGAGGTAAAAAAATCAAGTGAATTTAAATCACATGCATATTCCCTATTATACATAAAATTCTGAAATTTAAAGTAATAAAACAATAAAAACTGAAGGAAAATAAATTCAGTTGCATTTTAAGATATAAGCGAATTCACTATTTATCTGATATCCACAAAAATACTTATACATGAAATGAGAAAAGAATATGAAACAAAATATAATAACCTTCTGATGTGTACACCCACAATTATTGTTCGTAAGCTTCAATAATCTACTGGCATTGTTACTGGGATGATTATGTTCTCGTTCAGTTTCGTAAACAATATTCTTGCCATGATACATAAAACAAAAAAAGAGTGGAACAACACGCAAAGCTCAAATACCTACTTACAAGAGGATTTCACATCGCTAGCCATACAAGTGATATCCACAGAGGCTACAATGAAAAAAGGATACAAATGAAAAATTATTTAAATACTAGTACACACATACAGTTAAATATACAAACTTATTGTGCGGTAATATTTGCATCTTTCTAGATTTCTTAGCTATTCTTTTATCAGTCTGCAAACAGATTTAATGAAGGCACTGCAGTACGACATAATTTATGTTTAAGCACAAGATTGTCTTTAAAATGTAGACTACAAATCCTGCTATTTTTGAATAAAACTAATGGTTCCTTCAACATTATATCTTCATCATCACACGCAATTTTCCATTTAAGAACACGGCCCTTTTCTTTTGGGTTGGGAAACCGGAAAAATCTTAAAGTTTTCTTTGAACTATCACTGAAAAAATTTTGTCTAGGACAGTTTTTGATAGCACATTTACCGCCACAATTTCCACCCATTTTGGCCATTTTAGCTACTAACAAAAACAGCGAAGAACAGGGGTTTGAACAGCCTGTGAAGTTTCAAAGTTTGTGATCAAATTAGGAATAGGTCCAACAGTAAAACACCAGAAACACTCCAAGCACCAATATAATTCAATTCTGATAAATTCTCTGTCGTTTGATTATTTTTGTCAAAAATCACTAAGCTAAATTTGGAATCACTTTCAGGAGTTTCATGTTTAGCTCTAAAAAAGAACAGAATTTGACATTTGGCGAATTGTAAATAGTAGTAAAAATTCAAGGCCAATCGCGAAATGTCCCCGCCCTTTTAGAGTGCGCCATCTTTGCCAATCTAATCTTTGGTATTTTTTCTTTGGTGTTTTTGGCATCGACTGCTATGGTCATATTAGCCATGTGTTCTGGTAGACCTTGTTACTAACTCCATACGCCACTTTAGGAGCAGCACTGTTAATTGGAACGCAACAGTGAATCGTGCAGGACTCACCCCAGTCGAGCCACGAGATTTTGATAATTTAATAGGTCAAATTAAATTAAAAAATCCCAGCCGCAACTGGGGCTCGAACTCCGGACCTTACGACTCGGAGTCGGACGCTCTAACCACTGCGCCACGCCCCGACATAATCTTTGGTATGACCACTGAATATAAATGAAATGACCAACAGCAACTCAAAATGCCGAAAAAAATATAACATTATAGATGAGAATGGATAAAAAATATCCGAACACAAAAACAAAGCAAATATTAGGCAACAAATGTCAAATAATACCCATAAACAGAACAATACACTAGAAAGGGATGAAAAATATTGAAGGTTCCCTTTTCTTGATTATCAAAACACTAGGTTATAAAAATTATTTCTAAGTCGGAGAATTTGGTGGCAACCCTGTATTAATAAAAATGCCATCATTAAGCGGACGTTCGAAAAGGAAGTTAATCTCATCGTAATTCCTAGTAATAGCTATTGGCGACATTTCCATTCAACTTCCTGTCACGTGGATGGCGTGAACCTCTTGTAGCGTTAACACCTTTTGTAGGCATCGTTCGAATATGCAGATCCATTGACGAATCTTGTTTGTATTCAATATCTTCTCTGTATCGCTATTTCAACATATAGGTACGCCCCAATTCCTTCCATGGTAATTGAATGAATTGGCGAATAATGATGAAAAAATGTTTCCGATTAGAAACAGATTTTCCGGTTAGCAATAGAATCTTTCATGAAACTGATAATAACACTGATGATGAACAAGCCAGATGTTTTTTATTTTAACAAAGAATGGACTACCTGCGTTATATTGACGCATCGGGGCCTTGGGTCGTGTCCGAGGTCCATTGCTGGCAGCGCAAACAGCACACTTTCAGCACCAGTAATTGACATCAAGTTGACAATTGACCCAGTAGAACATTCTGCAAGGTCTTCGTCACTCCCGGATGTCCTCCAGCAACTCCATCATGGATCTCTCGGAGTACTTCCTGTCTTCTGTTCTTGGGCACCACTATATGACGTCTGTCTTCCCCACCATCTTCGGACTCCAATACACGTTTCAGGACCCCGTTGTCCAGGGTAAGGGAATTCCATTGGGCCCAGAAGGTTTTGACTACTGGGGAAAATATCTTGCGATTACCTGCCATGTCAGTCTTTGATTACTCTTTTTCCAACCGATGACCAAGATGGCCAAGAGTCTCTCCTGCTCGTCGACAGTGTGATCAGTCGTCTGGTCATGGTCTCCTTGACAGGGCATCTGCGTTCTTGTGGCTACTCCCTGCTCGATGTTCGATCTCGAAGTGAAATTCTTGGAGTTTTTCGATCCAACGTGCCACTTTGCCCTCGGGTTTTTTAACTGTATAAGCTATTTAAGGGCTGCGTGGTCGGTCCTTAACAAGAATCTTCTCCCGTACACATATTTATAAAAGTGTTCTACTCCCTTGACAACAGCTAACAGTTCTCGCCTGGTGACACAGTAGTTACGCTCCGGTTTACTGAGAGTTTTTACTGAATTATGCGATGACCTTCTCTTGCCCATCCAGGATCTTGGACAATTGTCCATCCTGACAAGACAGCTCTAAGTCCCACGTTGCTGGCGTCCGTGTCCAAAATGAATTTTCCACTCGGAAGGGGATAACTTAGAATTGGTGCGTTGATCAATGTCCCCTTCAGCTTTCTGAACGAGTCTTGGCATTCTTCGGACCATTGGAACTTTGTTTGACCTTCCGTGAGCCTGGTCAGTGGTTTAGCGATGTTGCGAACCCCAGCACATATCGGCGATAGTATGTGCACAAACCAAGGAGACTACGTAGTTGATGTATGTCTTTCGTAATAGGCCACTCCTTCACTGCTTTGATCTTCTCGTCATCCACTGCTACTCTGTGCCCAGAGACAACATGGCCAAGGTAACGTACTTCTTTTTGGGACAGGTGGCATTTCTTGGGGCTTAGCTTCAATCCAGAGTTTCTCAGTCGCAGAATTACCTCCAGGTTTTTTATGTGGTTCTCGAACGATTTGCCAACTACAATAATGTCGTCGAGATATACCAGACACGTCCTCCATGAAAGTTCCTTCAGAACCGTCTCTATTAATCTCTCGAATGTGGCTGGAGCATTACAAAGCCCGAATGGCATAACGGTGAAATGCCACAGTACTGAGCCGATGGTGAAGGCTGTCTTTTCTCATCTTCTGGAGCCAGTTCTACCTGCCAGTATCCACTCTTCAGATCAAGGGTCGAGAAAATCGTGGAGCCTGCCAACGTGTCTTGGGTGTCATCTATTCTCGAAAGAGGTTAACTGTCCTTCTTCGTCACGTTGTTCAGTTGACGATAGTCTACGCAAAAGCGTGTTGATCCATCTTTCTTCTTCACCAGCACGACTGGATCTTTCCCCATATCCCTGACTATTTTGTCAGCCTCTTCCTTCTTGGCTAGAGGAAGTCTTCTAGCTGAGTGTCGGATCGGTTCGACCCCCTTTCCCCTGTCCGGTATCGAAGATGTCGGTACTTCTTGACTAATTCTCTCAATCTGGGCTGTTGAGCTGGTTCAATGCCATTGGAAGAGATGGTAACCAACTTTTCCAGTTCCGCTTTCAGGTTGTTGTCTTGGCTAACAGTGCCGTGTACAAATTTATCAGTAGGCAACAAAGTTGCCTAGTGCAATCCCTCGTCCAATTTTCTCATCATGAAGCTTGGGCTCGAACATCACTACGCTTCCATTGCTCGCACCTCCGCCCAAGTATGATCTCAGCCCTCTCGGGTACACTTACATCTTCAGCCAGCAGAATGGAATTATTCTGTCCTTGATGTCTATTCCAATAATTGCATCGTCCTCGATGTCCGCTACTAATGCCCGATGTTTCGCTTTCGTGTTGCCTAAAATCAGTTCAATCGGTAGTTCACTATGTACAGTGGCCGGCTCTCCTGTTGCTGTGCGTAGCTTCCAGGATGATGGTTCCATTCTCTCTGATGTTTTAGTAAAAGCAGGCCCAAGGATTGTCCTAGTCGCACCTGCTGCAGCACCAGCAGCATTGCGCAAGGCTTGTTGTTGATGAAACCGTCTACGAAGGCTCGTTTGTTCTGTCGTTGAAGGACAGCGACATATGCGTTCTTCACCGGGGCTTTCTGAGTATAGGCCGACTATTGCCCCTTCTCAACAACCTTCGTTGGTCTCGACCTCTTGAGGGTTGGACATTGGCTACGCACGTGTCCAAGTTTTCTACAGTTCCAGCATCTCACTAGTCTCTTCTCGGGCAACACTTCCTTCATCACTTTCCTTATGGCAGCTTCAAGAGGGGAAGGCTTCTGTCGGTCTTCTTCCATCATCCTGATCTTGCTTTGGCTCTTGCAGGATTGTTTCGCCGCCTCAAATTCGCCGTCTCGACAGTCCCCATTCTTTCTTCTAAACAATTCGCCACACCAGAAAGTTCTTCTTTCATGGTATTCGAATTGTCTAGCAGCTTTTCTTCCAAATTCCTCGAAATTTCTTGAAATTCTTCTTTCAGACTATTCGAATTTTCTAGACGTTTCTCTTGAAGTTCTTCTTTCAAAGTATTCGAATTTTCCAGAAGTTTTTCTTAAAGTTCTTCGTTCAGAGTATTCGAATTTTCTAAAATCTCTTCTCTCATTCCTCGAGTTTACTCATCATGGATCCCAAATCAATTCTAGAAACTCGAATAAAAATGTTTCTGGATCCTCTCCTCTCCTCCAGTTCTTGCTTCAATTCTGCAACCTTCAAATCGACCAGGCGAACTCTCCTCGAACACATTTTGTCTCAGTCTATTTCACGGGCCACCAGTCTATTATTATTAGAAGTGCTGGTTGCTCACAGAGGGCACTTGCAATTGCGTCCTCTGATGCATTGAGGAACGATGCACAAGTATCTGTTAGATTTAATTAAATACCCGTCGTGGTCTTAGCCAGGGGAGTAGTGTCCTGACAGGTACTTGCCATAATAAGCCTACGTAGTAGGTGTATATGGGATTAAAGGCATCATCGGTCGCAACGACTGTTCGTTACTGAAAAATTACTATTACATGAAATTACATACAGATTCTTCATGAATGTCGAATCCGCTATTTCCGTGGATGCATTGGTACATCAGATAACAGATTTTCTTGATCAATTAATATAGTTAGAGAGCCACGGGTTTTCAAACGCGATGACCCACATACGTCTTCCGTTTGGCGAGGTGAAAGTCCAACCCCAAATTCCAAATATTTTTTAAATCGGGCAGGGCCGACTCCAGTACGAAGGAAAAATGTCTATCGATTTTATTTATATAATATGTCTTCCGTTGTTATGATTCTGTTTAGAAAGTGACTAGTAATCATCTGACAAAGCGGAAGTCGATTTGGTTGAGACACACTACTCGAATCCTATTTTTGAAAATTTTTGTCCCCAAAATCGATCATCTCAAAATTTCAATGTCATATACAGTGACCGCCAAAAAGTATGTACCATATGGGAAAAATTTTTATTATTGGAGTATTGGAAAAAATATTCTGGGGAAAAGTTTGTGCATGTCCGATAACCTAAAAATCGATTTTGACACATGTCACGTGATCGCTAGAATGGCGGCAAAATGAAAAAAATTGCAATGCAGAGGCAAAAAAGGGGTAAGATGGCAAGATATCAAAAAAAGTTATTTGAAAAAGTCACTTAGAATTCAATTTTATACACATAAACGAAGTTTCAAGAGATAATTCAAAAAAAATTGAAAATAGCTATTTTTTTAAAATATTTTCCCATCTATTTAAAAATATTTTTTTTTCTTATGAATAGCTTGACTATACTGAAACATTTGCATTTTGATGATAATGAAAAAACTTTCTCATTTTCTCCACACCAGAGGGCACTAAATTAAAAAAATTGGTTTTTGCCAGAACCCTCGCTGTTACATTGGTTCTTATCTAACAGTTATATCAGAATTCCAAGACTATTGTGTTGATATGGCAATCTAGAAACACCATGTTTCCTGATTTTAATCAAGTTTCAATAATAATGCTGTATGAGCGTTTTACTTTGCACATAAACTTTAAGAATCTTTAATTTGACGCACTATTTTCAAGTTTATGTGCGAAGTGAAACGCTCATGCACGATTATCATCGGAACTTGATTTTAATCTGGAAATTACCATGTTTTTGGAGTGTCATGTCATCACAATGGTCGTGGAATTCGGATATAACTGTTAGATACGAACCGATGTAACAGCAAGGGTTCTGACAAATTCCCATTTTTTCAATTTAGTGCCCTCTGGTGTGGAGAAAATGAGAAAGTTTTGTCATCATCATTAAAATGCAAATGTTTCAGTATAGTCAAGCTATTCATAAGAAAAAAAAAAAATTTTAAATAGATGGGAAAATATTTAAAAAAAATTGCTATTTTCAATTTTTCTGAATTATCTCTTAACTTTTGGATTCCTTGGTTCGTGTCAAATTAAGTTTCAACTAGTGACTGTAGATGTCATAAGTAACTTTCTGTTATATCTGTCTTGCCTTCATGGTACTAATTCTTGAGTGGATTCGTTTTGATTTCGAGAGCTCCATAAATCCTTTCTGATGAGTTCGTGAGCACGAAACAGCTGTCAAAGGTTGGAACTCTCGGAATTAAAACGATATATATTCTATTTTCACTTATAGATATATATATATATATATATGTACATTACTAAGTTCATGGGTTGAACCGCGTTGAGAGTTTATAACTCGACGTTTCGGCTCCTGCTTTGGAGCCATTTTCAAGAGTGTGACTGCGAGGCCTCTATCTGCCTACTCCTCGAGTCGTGGTCTTGAGAGATATCAAGGTCTCAACCTGCCTACTCCTTGATCTCAAAAGACGATCCGATGTTGGTTGCACTGTAGTATTTATAGGTGGTTGGCTACCTGGAGGTGGGCGGGTCTTACGGGTTTTCTCGTTTGTCTTGTCTGCTGGTGCCTGCTGTGTAGTTGGAGTTAATGGGATAATAATTGATTGCGGATAAGTTTCACGTGGCCTGGTAATTACGGTTGGAAGAAGGGGCTTCCAAATGGGGTTCAATTTACGGCTATCATCTTTAATGTTCAGGCAATCTGGCCGTTTTTCGATTTCGATGGGTTCTCTGATAAAACGAGAAGTTCTTGAACGTACTGGGGCGATGGTTTTCGTTTTCTCGAAATCTATGGGGTGACCCGTTTGGATGAAATGAAGAGCTAATGCGGAGCTGGTGTCTCGATTTCTAACTGAAAGGGAGTGTTGATAGGATCGAAAATGGATCTGTTTCGAAGTTTCTCCTATATAAGAGTGGGGGCAGATAGAACAGGGAATTTCGTAAATACCATGGTCTTCGTTGGGAATTTTGTCTTTTGTTGGTCTGATGAGGTGTGATAGTTTTTGTTCTGTGGTAAAGATGGTTTTGATATTTGCTTTTCTGAAAAGTCGACTGATTTTGTCCGTCACCCCTTTGATGTAAGGGAAGAAGACTTTGGATGGACGGTCTTCAACTTGTGGTTCGTTTTTGGTTACTAATGGTTTCTGAAGCTGTTTTTGGATGTTTCTGTCTATGTGGTCTGGTCTGTATCCGTTTTGTAGGAGAGCTTGTTTTACGTTGTGAAGTTCGGATTGTCTGTTGTGGTCGTCGGTTAGTCGGATGGAGCGGGATATCAGAGTATTTACGACTGAGTTGAGTTGTGAGGGATGATGGTGGGACTTGGAGTTGAGATATCGGTTGGTGTGGGTGGGTTTTCTATAAACCGTGTACGAGAAACCTTGTTGAGGATTTTTAGTGATTTGTACATCTAAGAATGGCAGAGTTGAATTGCTTTCTATCTCCATCGTGAAGCGAATGTAAGGGTGTACTTCGTTCAGATGGGTCAGGAAAGAATCCAGGGTATCTCTCCCGTGGGGCCAGATGACAAAAGTGTCATCAACGTATCGTAACCAGCAGGAAGGTTGAAGAGTGGCTGATGAAAGGGCTTTGGTTTCGAAATCTTCCATGAATATATTGGCAATCGCAGGTGAGAGAGGGGATCCCATAGGGGCACCTTTGATTTGCCTATAAAAAGAGTTTTGGAAGGTGAAGTATGTGTTGGACATACAATGTTTGATTAGAGTGAGGATGTCTTGTGATATGTCGTGCTTGTTTTGTAATATGGTGAGGGTCTCGTCAATAGGGATGTTGGTGAAAAGAGAGACGATGTCGAAGCTGACTAGGATGTCGGAGTTAGATATGTTGAATTCCTTAATTCGATTGATGAAGTGGTAGGAGTTTTTCACGTGGGATTCGGATATTTCAACTATAGGTTGAAGAATGTTAGAAAGATGTTTCGCTAAGCGTTGGGTTGGGCAGTTGAATGCACTGACAATGGGTCTGAGAGGGGTTCCGATTTTGTGAATTTTAGGAAGGCCATATATTTTTGGGATTCGAGAGGATCTCTCCTTCGGTATTAATAGGGACTTGACGTCGGATGGAAGGTTTGATTTTTTGATCTGGGCTTTTGTTGTTTTTTCCAGGTATGTGGTGGGATCATTGGGGACTTTCTTGTATTCATCTGTACTGATAAGGGAGTTCATTTTGTCGAAATAATCCGACGAATTTAGGATGACGGTTGTATTTCCTTTGTCGGCTGGAAGAATGACTATGTCGGGATTTTGATTTAATTCTTTGAGGGCGTGTCTTTCAGCGGATCGAAGGTTTGTGGAAGGGGGTTTGGCTGAAGATAAGATTTTGGCCACTTCGCGCCTGATGTTTTCGGCGTCGTTTCTTGGTAGATTGAATAGGGCTTCTTCGGTTTGGGTAATGATCTTTTCTACCGGAATGGTTTTGGGGGTGACGGCAAAATTGAATCCTTTGGCAAGAGCTGAGTGTGCAGCATCAGAAATGGGAAAATCAGATACGTTCTTGACGACTTGAATGTCCGAGTGGGTGGGCGGATTTGGGTTCTGGACTTCAATCTACCAAGAAACGACGCCGAAAACATCAGGCGCGAAGTGGCCAAAATCTTATCTTCAGCCAAACCCCCTTCCACAAACCTTCGATCCGCTGAAAGACACACCCTCAAAGAATTAAATCAAAATCCCGACATAGTCATTCTTCCAGCCGACAAAGGAAATACAACCGTCATCCTAAATTCGTCGGATTATTTCGACAAAATGAACTCCCTTATCAGTACAGATGAATACAAGAAAGTCCCCAATGATCCCACCACATACCTGGAAAAAACAACAAAAGCCCAGATCAATAAATCAAACCTTCCATCCGACGTCAAGTCCCTATTAATACCGAAGGAGAGATCCTCTCGAATCCCAAAAATATATGGCCTTCCTAAAATTCACAAAATCGGAACCCCTCTCAGACCCATTGTCAGTGCATTCAACTGCCCAACCCAACGCTTAGCGAAACATCTTTCTAACATTCTTCAACCTATAGTTGAAATATCCGAATCCCACGTGAAAAACTCCTACCACTTCATCAATCGAATTAAGGAATTCAACATATCTAACTCCGACATCCTAGTCAGCTTCGACATCGTCTCTCTTTTCACCAACATCCCTATTGACGAGACCCTCACCATATTACAAAACAAGCACGACATATCACAAGACATCCTCACTATAATCAAACATTGTATGTCCAACACATACTTCACCTTCCAAAACTCTTTTTATAGGCAAATCAAAGGTGCCCCTCTGGGATCCCCTCTCTCACCTGCGATTGCCAATATATTCATGGAAGATTTCGAAACCAAAGCCCTTTCATCAGCCACTCTTCAACCTTCCTGCTGGTTACGATACGTTGATGACACTTTTGTCATCTGGCCCCACGGGAGAGATACCCTGGATTCTTTCCTGACCCATCTGAACGAAGTACACCCTTACATTCGCTTCACGATGGAGATAGAAAGCAATTCAACTCTGCCATTCTTAGATGTACAAATCACTAAAAATCCTCAACAAGGTTTCTCGTACACGGTTTATAGAAAACCCAACCACACCAACCGATATCTCAACTCCAAGTCCCACCATCATCCCTCACAACTCAACTCAGTCGTAAATACTCTGATATCTCGCTCCATCCGACTAACCGACGACCACAACAGACAATCCGAACTTCACAACGTAAAACAAGCTCTCCTACAAAACGGATACAGACCAGACCACATAGACAGAAACATCCAAAAACAGCTTCAGAAACCATTAGTAACCAAAAACGAACCACAAGTTGAAGACCGTCCAGATAGAGGCCTCGCAGTCACACTCTTGAAAATGGCTCCAAAGCAGGAGCCGAAACGTCGAGTTATAAACTCTCAACGCGGTTCAACCCATGAACTTAGTAATGTACATATATATATATATATATATATATATATATATATATATATATATATATATATTGGGTATAACCCTCAACAAGTTGTGCAACCGTAGACACGTGTTTCGAGCTTAAGCTCTCTTCAGTACGGTAAAATCAAGTGCGAAGATGTACAACACTTGGATGTAAAAATAGAAACAAAGGAAGTCAACAACAGGAAGCCAACCACACATTTGTGGCATCGGTTAGAAGACCTTGTACTCACAAGGCAACAACTAACGTCGCCACGGAGGTAGCTATAGCTACCAGCGTGACAATCCTACCCAGGAAGATACAAATAAGGATGGATTTAGCGAGGGGCAATATATGAAAATATAAGTAAAAAAGTTATTGGGTATAACCCTCAAAAAGTTGTGCAACCGTAGACACGTGTTTCGAGCTTAAGCTCTCTTCAGTACGGTAACATCAAGTGCGAAGATGTACAACACTTGGATGTAAAAATAGAAACAAAGGAAGTCAACAACAGGAAGCCAACCACACATTTGTGGCATCGATTAGAAGACCTTGTACTCACAAGGCAACAACTAACGTCGCCACGGAGTTAGCTATAGCTACCAGCGTGACAAATGTGTGGTTGGTTTCCTGTTGTTGACTCCTCATCGACAATAATATTACACATAACTTAAATAATTCTCCCTTAGGGAACACTTCATCTCTTTTGAGACAATTGGTTAATTTCACCCACTAGCAGCGGCCAATTCGTGGTTTCGTGTCACACTTCAAAAGTGTCTGACATCTAATGTCAATAATGTCAACTGTCTGTTGTCTAATAATCCTAACCAAATTTCTTATGTTACATTTGAATCTCTCCACGTGTGGAGATAATTCAAATAAATGTTTAAACAAATTTTATAACAATGACTTAATATTAATATTTTTATTGTTTGACGTATTTTAATGTGTTTTGTTCATCTTTGTCACATGTGACTTACATGACATGTTGTTTATTACATCCATAGCAATCATTCTCATCAACACAGTAAGTGGTTCTTCTTCAAAGTTTTCTTTCCATTAATCGTACAATTTTGCTTGTTACTTGTAGCTTCCCTGAAGATGACAGTATTCACTGTTGAAATATCGGAAATATAGTGTTAAAAGAGTACACGTTTTGCTTGCTGCTATACCCAAAAAAATTTCCTGTATATATATATATATATATATATATATATATATATATATATATAATATAATATTTGGTTCGATGTAACAATGATATTAAACATATAATTAATTAAAAAAAGTAAACATCGCGGATGAGTTGAAAAATCGAAACCTTCACTTGGGTTCAATCTTAACCTTCCAAATTTTGTATCAATTTTCCTTAGGGGCGAAAAAACGCATTTTCGTAAGGAAATACTTTTTGGCAAACTTTTCGCCCCTTCCCAACCCTTTGAATTTCCTCTGTTTATTTCTGGTAATCTCTTTCGTTTGAAAAATATTTCTTATCGATAATTCAGTTTATAAACTCTGGTCAACCTCACCTCATTATACTATGATAGAATAATTGAATTCATTGAGGCAGGCGAATGCCCTGTGGGAATCTTTTGTGATCTTAGCAGGGCATTCGACTGAGTTAATTATTCTATATTACTCGAAAAGTTAGATAAATATGGTATCAGAGGGCTACCTTTGGAATGGATATCGAATTATTCAAGGAATAGAAAACAATATGTCACCGTGAATAATAAAAATTCTGAAAAGAAGGATATTGATCTTGGTGTGCCGCAGGGCTCAGTTTTGGTACCGGTATTTTATCAGTACCGGCATCATTATCTTTATATGCAGATGATACATTCATGATCATATCAGATGAAACCGATCTAGCCTTGACAGATAAACGCAACACAGTTTTTTCCAGATTGCACGAATGGTATTCTGCAGATCATCTGTTTCTGAATGTTGGAAAAACACAATCGATAAGGTTTCATAACCGTCAAAAATTGTGTCAGGATATCACATTCGGCTCCGATGAGGCTTCAACGCTATATGTCTAAAGTAATAGTAACGTTATATCGTCTCTAGGTTTTCAAATTGATTCATGCATGGACTGGAAAATTCACTGTCAATCACTGATATCAAAAATGAATTCATTATCATATCAATTCAGAACCACTAGAAAAGTATTGGAAATAAATCAACTACTTGCACTCTATTATGCACAAGCTGACAGTAGATTGCGATATGGTAGATGTATATGGGGTTTATCTGTATCCACGCACGATGTTTTTATTGCCCAAAAGCGAGTTTTGCGTTCTCTCGTTGGTCTTCATATAAAATTTCAACACTACCTTCATTATTTATTTTTGAACTCTCTGTACACTCATTCGAGAACAGAGGCACATTATTCAGTACCAATAAAGTCAGACATCAATTCGATACCCAACCAAAAATGACCTTCATATACCTTTTAATAACTTTAGCGTATCATTCAACTCTCCTTCCTCTATGGCGCCCAGGATATTTAATAAATTGCCAAAATATATAAAAGAAAGTAAATAAATGTCTGTATAGTGTTGAAGAGTTTATGTCGTAGAACCGCAGTGTCTTGTTTGTAGGCTTTTATTCTGACATGTTGGCATGTTTGTTTTAGAATATTTTTAAGACAATTCTTATTGGGATTGATATTTTCAACCTGTGGTTTCAGATTTTTCATTTTGTCTAAAATTTTAAATCTTGTATTTATATTTACCTTGATTTAAGTTTTTGACTATTCCTGTACAATGTTGTGTTGTCTATTGGAAAATAAAGATCTTATCTTAACTTATCTAGTAGTTACCCGGTGAACATTTTTAAAATTGTTACATAATATGTGGAACATAAACTTAACGTCTTATGAATGATGGTCAACACCATCAATATGTATCCATTATACGTATTTTCTGAGGCGATAAGTCCCAATTTTCAACGTTGTATCAACGTCATACTTCAATGATCATATTTTCATTATCAAAATGACGTATCATGCTCAATGTCCAAATAGCATATTGTAACATATGTCAAGTAACTGATTCAAAACTTATGTTTCCAATACGACGGTCTTTTCTGAGGCGATAAGTCCCAACTTTCAGCGTTGTATCAACGTCATATTTCATTGATCTCATTTTCATCATCAAAATAACGTGTTATGCACAATGTCCAAAGGACATATCATAATTATATATCAAGTAAGTGATTTAAATGTCATGTTCCTAATACTACGGTCCTTTCTGATGCGATATGTCCTAAGTTTCAGCGTTGTATCGACGTCATACTTCGTTGATCATGTTTTCATTATCAAAATGACCTATTATCGCACAATGTCCAAAGACTGAAAATGGTTATCATGGTATATTGTAGGTATTGTAAGAAGCCTATTAGGCCTTTTATGCATGTTATCATGGTAAATCAAGAGGTCCAATAACTAATGGACAATTCACAAAAGCTTTTGATAGTATTCATATACTGTTACTGAATTTGAGATGATGCTTCGTAACTTCAATAGCAGCGACACCTATCGTTGGGTAGAATACTTCATATTGATTATATTGATCAATATCTGAACATATTTTTTGAGGTATTTAACTTACGTCAGGCAAAGTATGCAAAAATACATAATTATTTGATCGTAAAATGTATCAATTTGAATAAATCATTTTCATAACTATATTATGAGGAAGGAAAAATATGCACATTTCGTCTGATACCAAGAAAACTTTGAAGGGACAATTTTTGTAAACATATATAAATGATACGTATACATTTGATTTTCAAAATGATCATCACCCTGGAGATATATAAACGATCTAATAGTTTATATTGATTATTTTGATCAACAAATGAACACATTTCTTTAGATATTCAACTCACGTCAGGCAAAGTATGCAAAAAAGTACCCAGAGTTACATGGTTATTTGTTCATAAAATGGATCGATTTAAATATGATATATTCATTACTATATTACGAAATATGTAAAATATTCATATTTCGCCTGATGTCAGGAAAAATTTGGAGAGACAATGTTAGACAATGTTTGGAAACATATATCAATAATATGTTTATATTTGATTTTCAAAATTACCATCACTCAAGAGATATATTTATGATATAATAGTTTATTTCGATTATTTTGATTAATAAATGAATACATTTTTTTTAGATATTCAACTTGGATACGTCAGGCAAAGTATGCAAAAATACATAGTTATTTGGTCGTCAAATGTATCTAATCTAATATAATATTTATATTACTATATTAGGAAATTTGTAAAATTTTCATATTTTTCCTGTTGCCAGAAAACCTTTGGAGAGACAATGTTTGGAAACATATTATATAAGTAAAATGTTTATAATCGATTTTCAAAATTACCATCGCTCAAAAGATATGTAAATGATATAATACTTTTTATTGATTAATTACATCAATAGGTGAACATATTTGTTCAGGTATTTACCTTACGTTGGAAAAAGTATGCAAAAATACATGGTTATTTGGTCAGAAAATGTATTGATCTGAATGAAACGTTTTTATTACCATATCATGGAAAACGAAAAGTACACATATTTTGTCTGACACCAGGATAACTTTGGACAAAGTTTGGTAACATATACAGGGTGTTTCATAATAAATGCGCAGGACTTCAGGATGTGATAGCTCGTCCAAAAATATGAAAAAAGTATCTATTAACTTACCCTCTAAAATACACCATTTTCGAGATACAGGGTGTTGAAATTAAAAAAAATAATATTCGTTTTTTGCGAATATCTCTGGAACCGTTTATCGCACAGAAAACAGATTTCGTAGGCATTTTCTACTAATAATAAGCTATGTTTTGTGCAGATTTTTTATTTTTTAAAATTTATAATTGGTGAAAATTTTGAAGGGGTAGTGGGTGTTTTTTTCTCCAACTTCTACGCCACTAGAATCTTTTTCGCTTAAATGATGATTTAGAGATTTCTCAATGGGTCCATGAGATTAAGTAGGTCGCTTACTATGGGATATAATTATTAAAGTAGGTAATTATTTTTGCAGTAAAAAGGTGGTCAAATTTTCTAAATGAATAAATTTAGTATTTAAAGGGCACTGTAGAGTATTTTTGGTGGCAGAATTTTTTAAGGAGGATGAAATACATAAGTGTATATATATGAATTCATTTGTCGCCCTGTCGGAGAGGGTGTGATAGGGGTGAGTTTGCGAAAAAAAATCAATTCTTAGTTCAAACGACGTTGTAGAGTGTTTTCGATTAGAGAATCTTAATCAGGAGGTTGAAATACATAACTGTGGGTATATTAATTCATTTGTCGCACCGTCGGAGAGGGTGTGGTGTGGGTGAGTTGGTTGAAAAAAATTTATTCTCAGTTCAAATGACGTTGTAGAGTTTTTTCGATTGGAGCATCTTGTTCAGGAGGTTGGAATACATAGATGTGGGTATATTAGTTCATTTATCGTCCCGTCGGAAAAGGTGTGACTTTTTTCGATCGTAGAATCTTTTTCACGAGGGTGAAATACATAACTATGGATTTATAAAATCATTTGTCGCCCCGTCAGAGAGGGTGTGGTGGGGCTGAGTTTGTCGAAAATAATCAATTCTTAGTTCAAACGGTTGATATACAAAGCTGAGAGTATATTAATTCATTTGTCGTCTCGTCGGAGAGGGTGTGGTGGAGGTGAGTTTGTCGTAAATAATCAGTCAATCAGTTCAAACGACATAGAGTTTTTCGAGTATGATAATCCATTTGTTGCCCCGTCGGAGAGGAGGTGGTGGGGGTGCGTTTGACGAAAAAAATTAATGTTCATTTCAACCGACCTTGTAGACTTTTTTCGATTGTAGAATCTTTTTCAGGAGGGTGAAATACATAACTATGGATTGATAAAATTATTTGTCGCCCCGTCGGAGAGGGTGTGGTGGTGGTGAGTTTGTGGAACATAATCAATTCTCAGTTCAAACGAAGTTGTAGAGTTTTTTCGATTGGAGCATCTCAATAAATCTCAATGAGGAGATTGAAATACATAGCTGTTGGTACTTTGATTCCTTTGCCGCCCCGTCGGAGAGGGTGTGGTGGGGGTGAGTTTGTTGAAAAAATTTATTTATCAGTCCAACCTAACAAACTCTACAACGTCGTTTGAACTGATAACTGACTAATTTGGACAAACTCACCCCCACCACACCCTCTCCGACGGGTCGACAAATGATTTTATAAATCCATAGTTATGTATTTCACCTTCCTGAAAAAGATTCCACGATCGAAAAGGTCGGTTGAAATGAATATTAATTTTTGTCATCAAACGCACCCCCACCACACCCTCTCCGACGGGGCGACAAATGAATTTATTTACCTACACTTCATCCTCCTCAAAACAATGCTGTCATCAAAAATACTCTACAGTACCCTTTAAATATTAAATTTACTAAATTTGACCACCTTTTCACTGCACAAAAAATAACTTTAATAATCATATCCCATGGTAAGCAACCTACTTGAGAATTGAGAATTCTCTAAATCATCACTTAAGCCAAAAAGGGGATTTTATCAGCCAAGTTACATTTTTCTCAGTGTACATTTGTGGTTGTGGATAACTTCACACCCGTAGACGTATGTGGGTCATCGCGTTTCATAACCCGCGGCTCTCTTACCAATAGTACAAATACCATTACCCTTGAATTTTTGTTTTAGTTTGAACATTTTTGGTTTGTTTCAGATTACAATGTGTATCAAATTGACTCCTTCCGTGAAACATCGGAGTATCCCGTAGAAATAGAGCTAATATACAAGACGGTCCATAGCCACCAGAAGAGGGACACCAGAAACATCACAGCGAACGTAAACGTGACTCAACCATTATTATCTTCGACTGAAAAACCAACACCGCCCACTGAAACCTCCGTCAGTCCGGTGACTCAGAAGGTAGGAAAGATCAAGGGCGGGCTGGCCACAGAAAGACGTGAGAATTTTTCCTAGCGGCTCTTCCTCAAAATACAATATTATCAATTTATAGCAATGAAAAAAAAAGTTATTTATTTTACATAGTCCGGTGGCGTGGCAGGGATGGTGTGCAGGGAAGTGCGACGGGATCACCCAAGTTTTTCTCATATATTTTGACCCGTTGAATGCGAATTTCGAGGGTGATAAGCCGGGAAAGCATCCGGAAAATTGTTATGGACGATTTTCCGAGGGAAATCGAAAATTCCATTTTTCTTTTGAACCCAAATTTTTCTTTCGAACCCATATTTTTTTTGAACCCATAGGATTTCGGGCTTATTGAAAAAAACCGCAAAGGGTTGAAATTTTGATCACCCAAGTACAGAATTGGTACCGAATTGTACTTGCAAAAGTTGCACCCGGAATACATGCGTTTGTAAGGCAGTAATTATTTCATGCTGCTCATTTTGTTTTTGTCACCGCGGTAATACATACCAAAGTAAAATTTGAATAATTATACTGTTTAATTATGGTTTCTTCTGTAAGCAAATAATTAACTCAAACGATTAATACACCATTTTATTATCTAAAAAGTCCAATTTACATCTGACATCTTGACAGCTCAGCTCTGTCAATGTTACCAACATAGCAATATCAAAACACCCTTCTCTTCAAAAAATAACAACTTATTAACAATGAAAAACTTAATACAAATTATGTAGGACGTATTATGTATGCATTACGAATTTATCGAGAAGGATATAGAAGCAATGTTATAAAAATGCATCCAAATTTTTAACTTTTATACATTGTACTCCTAAAATTTACAAATAGGTATGACAAATCAATGAATACATAATTTCGCATCCTACTAAATTAACAGAATTTATAATTAATACAAATTCATCAAGTAATTTAATCTTATTCTACAAAATTTACAAAAAACTTTTTTCACTTAGTAACATAGTTCCCTGACAAATCATTTGACTCAACACTTTGGCTCTCTTGTTCCGGAAGAGAATCTTGTTCATCATGACTTTAGTTAGGTGTCTACTGCCAAGCTCCTTAGTTTTAGTTTCTTAATAAATTTTGAATTTCTCCTGTACACCTTACTATTCATTTCAACTAAATAAGACCTAAAGGGCATTTTTTTTTAAGTCTTACCATTTTCCCATGTCATTTTGCTCCTGAGAAACCTTTGGCAAACTTCACATGACTGAATCATATTCCTCACATTAGACAAAATAATAAAAAAAATTTGTAATTTTATTTTTAATTTTTCAAGCCCTAGGTAAGTTTCATGAAGAAGCTTCAAAATGTAATTTCTTAGACTGAAAGGAATTAATGACTGATCATTGTAGTACAGAAGTCCATTATCAAGAGTAATTTCATTACGTAGGTTATAATAATGCATTAAATCATTGATAAAATTATCACTAAGGCTTTTGGCCACCGTGCTCCATTATAATATTCTATGATTATTGACAATACAGCATCAGCACTTGTTTCCTGAACAAACTTATCGTATTGCACATCTGTGAACGACAGTGTCACTCCTACTGTATGAACCATGTCGCTCATAGTAATGTCATCGCTAACTGGTTCAGGTTCTATATTTCTAGACACCAGATAGATATTTCAATTCAAATGAATTTGGCAACAATTTAAGCCTCAATCTTTCAATTCTGTTGTTTTTAATTTCTTTCAGATCTTTATTGATAATAGATGTTAGTGGTGATTGGTCTGTGTAAGCTGTAACTTCTCGATGTCCATACACAAAATTATGGAATTTATGAATTGCAAATGTTACTCTTTCTTAATTTGAGCGTAACTGGTTTCACAATATGTGTGTGATCGACTAGCAAATAATATTGATTTTCCTTCTTGAATGAGGGAACACACTATATCATTCATGCTTGAATCAGTTTGAATCACTACAGGTGATATTTGGGCCAAAAAGAACAGTATAGCAATTTTCACAACCATATCTTTGACTTTATTCAATTGGGCGACATGATTTGATGTCAATTGCCAAATAGTCCCTTTTTTCAGTACTTGCCTCAAATGAGATATGGATTCGGATAAATTTGGTAAGTGACTTCTCACATAATTGACCATCTCTAATATTTTTTGAGGTTCCTTAACATTCTGAGGCGGTTTTAAATTTAAGATTGACTTGATTCTCTCAGGATCTGGTTTATGTCCATTTTTATTGAATAAAAACCCCAGATATTTCACTTCATCTACAAAATATTGGATCTTATCTGGGTTAAATTTTATGCCATTATTCCTAGCTACTTGAATAACCTGTTCTACAATTTTTTCCAACTCCAACTCAGATTCTGCTGCACACAAAATATCTTCAAAATAAACTGTTACCCTTCTGATATGGCCAAAATACTATGTAAGCAGTTTCTGAAATATTTTAGGAAGGAATGAAAGTCCAAAAGGAGCCCTGAGGTACCGATATATCCCAAAAGGGGTGCTGAATGAACATAAACTGATTGATTCTCTACTTAAAATCAGTTGATGAAACAAGGTGAAACAAACAAAATTTACTCTTGTTTGCTAATCCTAGGCTAATCTCCTCAAAAGTTGGTATTTCATAATAGTCTCTTACTAAAAATGTATTTAATTCCTAAGGGTCAATACATAATCTAAGGGATGAGTCTGTTTTTCAAAAACTACTAGATTGTTTACCCATTCATTTGGTTCACTTACTGGTTCGATGACACCTTTACAGACCAAATCAATCAATCAATTGTTAACTTAAGTTTATCTTTTATTTCAATTGGAACTCTTCAAGCAAGGCATGCTTTTGATATAGCATTTGTTCTTAATTTTAATTGACAAATATCAGGGAATGTTCCCAAAATACTTTTAGACTTTTATGACACTGTAGTGACTGAATTCTAGAAATAAGGTTTAAATCAAGACATGTTTGTAGACCTAATATGGGGGTACTACACTTATATGAATTACTAACTACTACAAAATTGGCATTAGTTTGCATTTTATTTTTACTTTCAAGTTTCAAATTTATGGATCCTACACATTCGATTTTAAAACCACCAAAAGATTCTAACTTAATATTAGTTTTATGCATAGGCAAATTAATACCTATTTTATTTTTCAAGATTTCCATGGGTAGTACGTTGATATCTGCTCCTCTGTCAAGTTTGAATAGAATGGGAGAACTATTGATGACGACTTCCTCGTGCCACTCATTGTCCAGACTAATTTTGTCTATAGTTACAATACTTGAAATAGCAAAATCTTCACTACCACATTTTTATTCGTATTTTACTCCTTTTACTGATTTAATTTGGTCTGTGTTTCGACACTTTTTTGCGAAGTGATTAGTTTTTTTGCAGATGTGACAACGTTGGCCCATCGCTGGACAATTATTATTGTCGCTCATGGTCTCCTTCAAGCAACTTCATATTCAATTCTGCCAACTCAACTGCTTTGCAAAAGGCAATAGTCTTCTCCAACGTAGCATCCTCTCTCAAAAGCCTTTCTTGGGTGGTTTTGGAATGGATCCCCAGTACTAACTGAGCTTTCAGAAGTTTATATTCCTGTTTCCCGAAGTCACACGATCCCACATCTTTGAGGTCTGTGTCAAATTTCTCAAATGGTTCCCCTTGCCCTTGCCGGCGACTGAGGAATTTGAGAACTTCCACTGTTTCATTCTTTTTGGGGGTCAAATGAGCCTCTATTTCATCCAAAATTGATGTCACTGTTTCCTTGCCCTTTGAGTTTTTGTTATAGTATTATACACATGTAGGGCTTTACGACCCTTAAGGTTTTTCATCCTGGCGACTTGGACTTTCCGTGATTTCTCTGTTGTCTCCGTCGCTATCAAATATATATATATATATATAGAAGAATCCTTTAAATTCGGGCATGCAGTCAACAAGGGTATGGAAAATGAGTGTACTACCTTGTTGACTGCATACCCGAATTTAAAGGATTCTTCTTTAACTCAGACAGTCGTCTAACCTTCACAACTTCTATATATATATATATATATATATGTATATATATATTATATATGTGTTCCAGTGACTGTAAAACAGTCGAAAACAATCCTTTAGGAACTCACTATACCTTTGTATAGATTGTATGGCATATGTCCGACAGAAAACAACTACTTCTCTGGCTAATACCTCGACAGATATTGAATTATATCTGTCAGACATATGTGCAAATATCCTTACTTTGAAGGAACAACTTTGCAAGAGCTCTCAGAGACAGACAGCAGGACACCGCCTGATCCAAACAAGGAACCAACTGCAGACCGGTTTCGGGATGAAGTCCCTCATTAGTGCAGTCCAGGTTATCACGGTTGTATACACGCGAGGGCCCGGTGCCCGTCATCGTTCGCCGGGATGAACACTGCAATCGCTTACAGGATCCACCACGGCAACAGATTAGAGAGCGCTCCAGAAGGACATTTCGGATGCGAAATGGTATATGCTGAATACTTGTTTCAAGGACATATGCCATACAATCTATACAAAGGTATAGTGAGTTCCTAAAGGATTGTTTTCGACTGTTTTACAGTCACTGGAACAGTTATTGCTCCTTGAAACAAGTATTCAGCATATACCATTTCGCATCCGAAATGTCCTTCTGGAGCGCTCTCTAATCTGTTGCCGTGGTGGATCCTGTAAGCGATTGCAGTGTTCATCCCGGCGAACGATGACGGGCACCGGGCCCCCGCGTGTATACAACCGTGATAACCTGGACTGCACTGATGAGGGACTTCATCCCGAAACCGGTCTGCAGTTGGTTCCTTGTTTGGATCAGGCGGTGTCCTGCCCTGTCTCTGAGAGCTCTTGCAAAGTTGTTCCTTCAAAGTAAGGATCTTTGCACATATTTCTGACAGATATAATTCAATATCTGTCGAGGTATTAGCCAGAGAAGTAGTTGTTTTCTGTCGGACATATGCCATACAATCTATACAAAAGTATAGTGAGTTCCTAAAGGATTGTTTTCGACTGTTTTACAGTCGCTGGAACATTTATTGCTTCTTGAAACAAGTATATATATATATATATGTATGTATATATATGTATATATGTATATAGTATATATATATATATATACAGTACGATGAAAATGTATGGAATATATTCTGAATATAAACATATTGTGGAAAATTCCTCGAACACGTCGATTTTCTTTTCCGACTGGCCAATTTTTGAACCCCACCCTAAATATATAGGGTTATCCGCATTCGAGTAAAAATTACTTTAGTGATATTTTTAAATGGGACACCCAGTTTATTTTTCCATATTTGGTTAGGGATCGTCATTAATCCAGTCATACCAGGTTTGATGGGATTATGTCAAACGGCTGCGGAGATATGAGCACAAAACTTCTCCACATGCCCAATGAGTGCGACAGAGACTTTTGACCTTCCAAATCGTATGAAGTCTCAGTCATACTCATTGGACATACGAGGAAGTTTTTTGCCCATATCTCCGCAGCCGTATGACATAATTCCATTAAACCTGGTATCACTGGATTGGTAATGACGATCCCTAACCAAATATGGAAAAATACACTGGGTGTTCCATTTAAAAATATCACTAAAGTAATTTTCACTCGAATGCGGATAACCCTATATATTCAGGGTTGGGTTCAAAAATTGTCCAATCGGAAAAGAAAATCGACGTGATCGAGGAATTGTCCAAAATATGTTTATATTCTTATATTCTGAAATAATGAATTTATTCCATACATTTGCATCGTACTGTATATATAAGTGAAAATTGACAGCTGTTTCGTGGTCACCCACTCATCAGAAAGGATTTATGGAGCTCTCTCGAAATCAAAACGAATCCACTCAAGAATTAGTACCGTGAAGGCAAGACAGATATAACAGAAAGTTACTTATGTCATAAGTAACTTTCTCCTCCTCTATATATATATATATATATATATATATATATATATATATATATATATATATATATATATATATATATATATATATATATATATATAAATAGAAAATATAAATCAGGATGGATTTATCGAGGGGCAATACAGGCCGTTTCTTTTATCATGTGGTAACATTGCTATATTCTAAACCGTAACAGATACGAAGACGATTAAATGGGAGAAAAGGTAACTATTGTGGAGAACAGTACAATGGTCAAAGAAAATTTACAGTGAGTCTCGCCCTTCCCGAGTTATACAGGGAAAACTAAAAATGCTGTTATATGTTTTTTACGAATAGAATTGTTTCTGAAAATATAAAAAAATGAAAAAGGAAAGTTTTAATGTATTCTAAATGTACTATAAAAATGTAACAATGAATCTTTGATTAAACGTTTCGTGTCAACACGGCCACCATCAACATTTCTTTTCAAATACGGACCTGTCTGTTGTAGTACAAATATTGATAAAGCGATAAAATCACAATTCAGTGGTACATCACACTTGATATTTTTATAACATTTCATTTAAAATACAAATGCTCGTCGTAAAAGAAAGGACCTAGCATGTTTGTTCCCATAATTCCCAACCAAACATTTATTCCGAACCTTTCCTGGAAATTGGTTTCTCTATGTAAATGTTCATTTGTATTATTCCACCTATAATGGATGTTTCTGTTAAACCAACCATTGTTGGTGAATTTTGATTCGTCCGTCCATATTATTTTATTACAAATATTTCCAACTTCCCTATTTCTTCGTCTCAACCACATCGCAAATCGTACTCTCCTTCCGTAATCCCTTTCATTGAGGTGATGAACTTTGCGTATCCTGTAGCATTTGTATTTGTTCTTTTTCAAAATATTTCTGGTAGATTTTACAGAAATCCCTAGTTCGTGGGCAATTTCTCGTAAAGAACAATCTTGATTAGAAATATTTTTGTAACTGACCAATCCTAAATTGAAAAAAAATGTTTTCGTCACTTTGTTAATCTTTATGAAGTAATATTTGCTTACCTAAAACATTTATTTGGTTCCGCAAACTTCCAGTAACAACACATTTTCTAGTTTTATTTCTATCAAATGCACCACAGTCTCTCAAATTTCTTTCTAATCGTCTAAACATTTGAATGTTTGGAATACGACGATTTGGGTATAGCTCACCATACATATTTTTTGCCAAAAGAGGATTTCTATTTGATTTTGCATAAGCAAATAGCATATCAGTCCTTTCGTCATTTGAATACATCTTTGATATGACTGAGTGTATAAACGACTGAAAGTTCTTAACACGTATCAACAACTCATTTATTTGTCCTGCCATAGAAACCAAGCAAAGCCTACTTGTTTAAAAATAGTAAATGAAGTGAGATGCTATTTAATTGTACCATATCACACAATAGTCGTATTTTGACCAAAAACTAATATTTTCGTTACTTCCAGGATTGAGAATTATAGAAATATTCAGTATGATAATTGATTCAGAAGAAATTAGCCTTGAAACAAGGATTTCTGTAATACAAAAATGCCCAAGAAGGAAAAATACGAATGTTCGTTGTGTTGGGGTATCTTCTTATCGAAATTATTGGGTGAAGTCTGAAGTATGCCAATAGTTGAATAGGTTTTGAAGAAATCAAAATAATTTACAAAAGAACTAACGACAGGACCGTAATTAAAAATTGTTGTCACTGAGGATGCTAGTTATTTTAAATGAAACGTTATAAAAATATCAAGTGTGATATACCACTGAATTGTGATTTTATCGCTTAATCAATATTTGTACTAAAATAGACAGGTCCGTATTTGAAAAAAAAAATGTTGATGGTGGCCGTGTTGACACGAAACGTTTAATCAAAGATTCATTGTTACATTTTAAATACATTAAAACTTTCCTTATAATTTTTTTATATTTTCAGAAATAACAGTTCTATTCGTAAAAAACAAATAACAGCATTTTTGGTTTTCCCTGCATAACTCGGGAAGGGTGAGACTCCCTGTAAATTTTCTTTGACCATTGTACTGTTCTCCACAATAGTTACCTTTTCTCCCATTTAATCGTCTTCGTATCTGTTACGGTTTAGAATATAGCAATGTTACCACAATATAAAAATATAAATAGAAAAGTTATTGGGTATAGCCCTCAAATTGTTGTGTCTACGGTTGCACAACAATTTGAGGGCTATACCCAATAACTTTTCTATTTATATTTATAAATAGAAAATATATCTATTTGTTCCTTGAAGTTCTTAAAATTTTCGGCTTAATTGCCGGAACTAACGTTAATGGCGGCTGGTTTTAGGAACTCCATTCTGACGATTTGATTATAAGTAGGTACTTTTTGTTATAATCAACCTTCGCACCGAAAACGACCATTATACTTTACTTTTCCGACTGCGCCATGTTTAATTATGGTTTCTTCTGGAAGCAAATAATTAACTCAAACGTTTAATCCACCATTTTATTATCTAAAAAGCCCCATTCATATCTGACATCTTGACAGCTCAGCCTGTCAATGTTACCAACATAGCAATATCAAAACATATACGTTGGAAAAGTCTTGGGCAGAAATTGTGTCTGACAAAAAGTAAGTAGGTACGATATTTTTTTTTAAATTAAATTTTTTGGAAAATTGTTGTACTTCTAAGCAAAATTTTCCGTTTTTCCACTACTGAAATGGGTCGTGTATCACTGAGCTGAAGTGGTTCGGATTCTACTTTTATTTAAACTGTAGGTCCCGGATCTCCCTTGCTCGCACAAGCTCTGCTTTTGAGGGGTTTTCTCCGAAAACCTGGGAGTTTCGTAAAAACAAATTTTACAAAAATTTTTAATTTGCAATCATGACAAAATATATGCTGAACCCGTTTTATTTGACACATCAAGAAATTCGTCCACCACGTGAGCTTCGCGAATAAAAAAAATGCAGCTCATGCAAGGAATTATTTTTTCAGGAATGTCTCTTTCGTTATTCATTTCTTGGATAATCAATTTTTCTGTATCGATCTAAAATATTTTCAGCGCTGCGGCATTGCCGCTTCTATCGAAAAGTAGCAACAACTTTGATATTTTAGTTGGAATTCCCTGTATATTATTGCAATTTTCGCTTTGCCATTGCTTTTTGATTATTTTCATTTTTCATATAATACTTCCCTGTACCTATCTCCAGTTAAACGTTTATTACTGCAGTATTTGAATACGAGAAAGCTGAAATTTTGGATGTAGTTTGACAATATCCTGTGTATTAGTTATGACTAAGGGAATTCGTTCTTCATTATACAGGGTCGTTGAAATTTTGTAATTTTACCGATAGATACAAAAGTGGTGAAAACTGCATTTTTTCAAATGGAACACCCTGTATATCATCGAATATCCTAAGGGTAATTGAATTTTCTTCCAAATGATGTATCATGTTCCTATACCTAAGTCAGTTTCCGAAATAAAAGCAAGTTTTCTGTAAAAATTGGATTATTTTGCCATATTTGTATTGGGTAGATATGAAATGTCATGGAACGTGTCATTATGAAATTTCGAAAATTAGTGCATCAATAATAAAACGTTTGCGCGTTCATTAACGTAAATTTGATTAGAATAGAATCGAAATGGAAGATAATAATTATTCAAATGTAAATCTGATTAATTTTTGTCGAATTTGTCCCATATTTCTAACTGTTCATTGGATATTTGGTATTTTTTTCACAACAGTCTTTTCCAAAACTAATATTGCAATAACCGAGAAATACAGTGACTTGAAATTTTAATTCATATTTGAACAAAGTATGCTTGGTTCGGTTTTTCATCTCCAAGATAATTTTATCTTCCATTCAGGGTATTTGAAAAACGTGTGTCCTTAAGCAGAACTCAATTTTATTTCAATCAATACATTTTTTATATTAATTCGTGCTAAATTTGGATGAAGGTCATTGAATTTCCGGCACGTTCTGGAAACATTTCTTTGGCACTCACCATGAATATAAAATAAATTTAAAATATCTGCATTTGAATAATATGCATTATAATCCATTTCTTATACTTCTTTCTGACAGAAACACAATTTAATCCACTGTTTGTCAAACTTACAGGTTGTTTTGCTCTTTTCTGGTCACGACATACTACAGATTATTTCAGTTGGACAATATTACCTATTTCGAATCTGGTAATTGAAAATGATAGTAGTGTGCCGTGACCAGAAAAGAGCAAAGCAAACTTTTAGTTTAACAAGCCGTAATTTTCATGGTGTTTCGGTAAGAAGAAAGTATTAAAAATGGATTATAATGCATATTGAAATGCTGATATTTCGAATCTGTTCTATATTCACAGTTAGTGCCCTACCACAAATGAATGGAAAAAAATTCAGAAGAATCGAAAGGAATTATGCTGTGTTTGGGAATGTTGAGGCGTCAAGAGGTGATCTCTCAAAAACGTGTTGATTTCTGTGAATGGATTTAAATATGGACTTATGAAAATCCAAATTTCCTTCAGAAAATTATATGGAAAATATTTGAATAATATGAGAACAACATTTAGGAACTTTTTGGCAATTCGCCGCTTCATGTATATCGAAGTGGTTGGTAGCAGTTGAACGGTGCCCCCCTCACTGTAGAGAAGAAGTGAGCAGAGAACTGACTACAACCTTTGAAGATCGGTGGATAAGACACTTGGGTCCACCGCGATCCACAGATCTAACTCCTCTAAATTTTCTCATTTATTCAAATCAAACATCACTTCGAAACATAAATTAGCGATTAATAGGACCTTCATTTGTTTATTGATTTCTTAACAGTCACACGTTTTTCAGATGCCCTGAATGGGAGATATAATTATCATGTAGATGAAAAACCGAACCAAGCATACTTTGTTCAAACCTTAATTAAAATTTCAAATCACTGCATTTCTCAATTCATGCAATATTAGTTCTGGAAAAGACTGTTGTGAAAAAAATACAAAATATAAATATCTAATGAACAGTTAGGAATATGGGACAAATTCGACCAAAATTAATCAGAATTTCATTTGAATAATTATTTTCTTCCATTTTGATTCTTTTCTAATCAAATTTATGTTAATATACGAGCAAACGTTATATTATTAAAGTACTAATTTTCGAATTCTCATAATGACATGTTCCATGACATTTCATATCTACCCAATACAAAATATGGCAAAATAATCCAATTTTGATAGAAAACTTGCTTTTATTTCGGAAACCTGTCTCCTTAGGTAAAGGAAATTCAGTTATCTTTCAGGATTAATGGGCCGTTGTGGCCGTGCCGATAGAACGTTCGCCTTTGGTGCGAACGGTCGATGGTCATCGGTCTCGTCACAGTCACACGTTAAAAGGTAAGGGCTGCGTCTTCCCTAGCTCACACAAGTCTCTCGAAGACTTCCGAGGGTTGCGCTTAGGGGTGCAATCGGTTGACGGAAATAACAATTTTTTTAACAATATTTAATATTATACAGGGTGTTCTATTTGAAAAAAATGCACCAATTTTGTGCTGTTTCGCACAAAAAATAAGGAAATTATTGATTTTCTCAAAAACCACTGGATATAGGTATAGGGAACTTTTATATGAAAATAATCAAAAAGCAGGGTATTCCATTTAAAATATCAAAGTTGTTGCTACTTTTCGATAGAAGCGGCAACGCCGCAGCGCTGAAAATATTTTAGATGGATAGAGCAGAACTGATTATTCAAGAAACCAAATTTTCAAAATAATCCTACTTCCCTTTTTCCAGAAACGTCTAATAGGCCATCCAGTTTTGAGTATAAATAATTTGGGATATGGTGATTCCTCAAAATATCATTATTCGACTGAATGAGAGGGCACTGAAAATTGAGAAAATCGCGTTTTTTCGAAATATGAGCTCGTTTTACTCAAAAACGTTGCATTTTAGAAAAAATCTTGTTGGGACCTTTTTTGTGGATAATTTTATGGAAAATATTATTGCTGCATTTGTTTTTGGAAAAAATGGATTTTTCGACTTTCCTCGGAAAATTATTATACTTTTGATCATCATTTTCCAATTTTCTGCCACTGAAATGCTCTGCGATCATGACAAAATATGTGCTGAACCCGTTTTAATTGACACTATAAGAAGTTCGTCCACGACGCCGACGTGAGCTTCGCGAATAAAAAAGTGCCGCTTTCATGCAAGGTAAAAGTATCAGGAAATTCAGTGCCGAGAAATCCACACGAATTATTTTTTTTCAGGAATGCCTCTTTCGTTATTCATAGTCGAGACATATATTAATAATTTGGGACAAGGTGATCCTGAAAATATAATTATTTGACTGAATGAGAGGGCACTGAAATTTGAGAAAACTGAATTTTTTCGAATTTCGAGCACGTTTTACTCGAAAACGGTGCATTTTGGAGAAAAACTTGTTGGGGCCTTTTTTGTAGAGAATTTTATGCGGAATATTATGGCATCATTTGTTTTTGGAAAAAATGGATTTTTTGAATTCCCTCGAAAAATCGCCCATAACAATTTTCCGGGAGCTTTCCCTGCTTATCACCCTCGAAACTCGGATTCAACGGGTCAAAATACATGAGAAAAACTTGGGTGATCCTGTTGCACTTAATCAGGAAAACCTTCCCTGCCACCGGACTAACAAGTACGTAAAGTGGGACTTTTTTGAATGAGGCGAAACCGAGTTCAACAAAACACGAGAGTACAAAAAAGCTCATTACCAAAATGTATCATACAAAGTTTTTTCTTCGAAAATCATTATACAGGATGTTTCTTAATTCAATACAGATATTTCAAGGGCGTATTCCTGGGGCCAAAATATGACTTTTTTTCCCACAAACATGTGTCCTAAAATTCACCCATCCAAGCTACAGACATCGCAAGTTGCCAGAAAAAAATCGTAAACTTTGAATTGTGGCTACAGTTATGCATCAAATGTTCGGAAAATTTACAGGCCTTTGGTTTTATGGACGCTCTATTCATTTCTTGCCTCAAAAATAAGGTAACACTAATTCAAAGAGGTGAATGAAGGATGCCTACAGTTTTTATATCCAAAATTTTCTATTTTTGCCAAAAAACATTTGAACATCACAATTAAGTTGGCCATGAAAAAATCCAACATTTTGGTCTCTTGCATTTTTTGAATCAGCTTACTGTTTCCGAGAAAATCGCTTGAAAAACTTAGTGGTTTATTCTTATTTATTTTGTTTCTGCTAACAAGCGATGCTAACCATCACGTCGTAATCAAGCTCAGAAAACGGTTTCATTTCAACAAATTTGCATTATTCGACTCTTACTGGAGCGGAATTTGAAATAAAATTCCGCCCAACTAGAGCAGTAATTTTTCAGGTTTTTTTTTATATATTTTATTTCAGTTGGTCTTGAAAGGTCGAATATAAATCGAAGTTAGTGAATATTTTGCAAAAATAGTGGTTTACTTTTTTACCACTGTCCCATCTGCATAAATAATCACTGTAACTTTTTTTCAATTTATTCTTAAATATTATGTTGAAAAAAATATAAACACTAACAGATTCTCACGAAGAAAAAAAACTGCAGAATTCAGTTATGATAAGATTGATAGCAGGCTGTTTCCCCGAACAAAGTGTTGCATATCCAGTCCAAAAACCAAATATTTTAGGAAATTTTCATCAACTAGAGCGGTGGTACAAATATTGAACTAGATGATAAAAATGTCTCGTTTACCTATTCACAAATGGTTTAAATATGATATGGCGACAGTGATTCAAAATATGTACGGATGCAACAGTGGATAAATAATCTTGAAATGATGGTCTGAATTTATCGCCACAACAGTTTCCTTGCTCGTGGGTCTCATTGTCTTTATGCAATAAAGGTTGACCTTCATTTATGGTTTGTATAAGTCTACCAGTAAAAATATAAAAAGAGTTTACGATGTAACAATAACAAATGTATATAAAAAGAGAAAAATGTGTAAACAAAAGAATTTTTTTAAATTTGAAAAGAGAAATTAATTTGTACATTTAAGTCTACCAGTAAAAACATCAAATCAAAAAAAAAAGTTTACCATGAAACAATAACAAATAAATATAAAAAAAGTTGATAAAAACATATAAACATGAGCATTTAAAATTTTATATACTAGATTTATTTTGTAATTTTATGATAGTATACCAATGAAAGCATCAAAATAAGTTTATCAAATAACAAAATACATAAAGTTTATGAACTAAAATTTATGAGAGTATGAATATAAGTTCTTGAATAACTTAGCAGCCATTTGGTGAGTCCAGCTTTGAATTGTTTAAGGGTGTGCTTTTCTTTAAGTTCAGGTGGGATATGATTCACTACACGTGGAGTAATAAATGTATGACAACGCTGTCCAATTACTTTTTGAATGAACTAAATTATATTTCAGGCAAAAATATCAATGTATATGACGTAACCACAACAAGTCAAGGATAACCAAATTATCCGCCCTAGCTATACACGTAGTGTAACAAGAAACGAATACCTACATAGGTAATCGACATAAATAACATAAAATGTATCATCGGGAGACAAAGATCAATTTTCTCGACACTTCCACTCTTTGTCAATCCATGGCTGAAGATGCATTGAGAGCAATGATCTGTTGTGTGAAAATCTTGTGAATCTTGTGAATATGTTAGCCAACTGGTTATCTAACGAAACGTAAGACACACTCGGGGTTTCATCCAAAAGACGTTCTCGTATAAAATGATATTTCATATCGATGTGTTTTGTTCGACGATGATTCTTTGTACTTTTACAAATCTGAATCGCACTGTGATTCTCAATCATCAACTCTATTGGCCCAACAAAATTGAAATCTAATTCTTCGAGAAAATGTCTTATCCAGGTAAGTTCTTGGGCTGCATCCGACGCTGCTACATATTCGGCCTCTGCTGTTGACCTCGACACAGATTTTTGTTTATGAGATGAACATGTTACTGGACCGCCACTCATAATCATCGTATATCCTGGGATCATTAGCGAAATCAGCATCGGAATAAGCTATTGGTGATATTTCGTTTCCTTGGTAGCATATTCCTAGTTCTTGGGTTCTTTTCAGATATCTGAAAATTCTTTTTACTGCTGACCAGTGTTGCTTGCCAGGATTGTCGAGAAAATGACTCACTTGACTAACGGCAAACATGATATCAGGTCGAGAAACAATGGCCGCAAACATAAGGGAACCAACTGCCTGACGATATGGATAATCACTCATTTCATAATTTTCATCATCTGATAATTTTTGTTCACATACATTTGTATTTGAATCCATTGGAACTTTGACAGGATTGCAATTTTCCATGTTGAACTTTTTCAGAATACGGTAAATATATCCTCTCTGATGAAAAAACAATTTTTTCAGTTTTCTATTCCTGATTATTTCCTATCCCACATACTGACATGGATCACAAACAGTGCATTCAAAATTTCAGCGAGCTCTTTCAGAAATTCATCAGTAGTACTCAAAGTTCTGCTCATAATCAATCCATCATCTACGAATAGCTGTTAGTTGTTTATAGTAGTAGGCAGAAGGGAACTGTGGAAGAAATAAAGTATATTCGAGAGTTCTTGACTCCCACTGTCCATTGACAAAAGCCTTACCAGCAACACTTACAATTCCTTCGGCATATAAGAGAGTATTATCGCCAAATCAACAGCAGTTTTTGTTGCTATTGCTGTATATTCCTTGAACCATTCCCGGTGAAACGTGATGTGTTTGGATGCAGCGCTATCAACTAACCATATTTCGCCAACATTTTCAGCATGCACATTTTTAGTTTCAGCACTGAGCTTTATCTTCGGAATCTTTGCTGACAGTACTGCTTTTCGTCTGATTTAGCAGACTGAATCGGCAATGACTTTTTAGATGACCCTTTTTACGACAAAAGTAGCACTCGATGGTCATTTTCTTGAACTTGGCATTATTGTTGATACTTCTGTTGTCAGCTTTAGACTTAGATATTTGTAGAGATGCGAAAGCTGTTTTCGTTTGCTCCATCTGACACAAAGAAAGTTCTTCGTTCAGAAGTCTGGCATCAAGATTGTCGAAGGTTTGTCTACCTTCCTCGCATGAGTCACATGCTGTTATGAACGAGTTGAATTTACTTGGAAGACTACCCAGGACTTTGGCTATCTCGTCAGTGTCACTAACTTTTTCTTCTACGTCGCCAAGTGCTTGAGTCATCGACTCCACAGTGCTCAAATGCTTAGATAGATAGATAGATAGATAGATAGTTTTATTGTCTTAGAAAAATTACATTTTCGTCACAAGGGTTCGGTTTACATGCTAACTCGATTTAATAGAACATAAATAAAGTAAATGAAGCAGCTACATTGAGAAAAAAAAAAGTTGAACTTATATGAAAGTAGTGATGCAGAGTTACACAAATTCCTATAATATACCTAGTTTCCACCATTTGAACAGTCATTCATTCAAAATAAAAGATCGCAACTTCATAATATTAATCAAGGATTTCACAAGGTTTGTTAAGTGTAAAAAGTTATGGGTGTTGAGCAGAAGTACTAGACCATCGATATCACCTATTTCAGAGAGAATCGCATTTTGTCTTATGCCTGCGTAGATAGGACATTCAAACAGAATATGTTGCAAAGACTCAGTCACGTGTAGGTTACAAATCGAACATATCTCTTACGTGTCAATATGGTAAAAGGAGCCATGAAACGAGAACATCAAGGATTTTTTGCTAGACATTCTGATTTGAGCAATAATACGCGTTATATAGATTTGTGAGGGAATACTTAAGTAAGATTTTGATGGATCGGTAACTGTTAAGCCATTGTATATCAGCGGGTAGGAAGAACTCATAAGTATCTCTAAGTCAAGCGAAATTAGCTTTTGCTTGAATTTTGCCAAAATATCGTCCGTAAGCTTTTTCGAGTGATAATTGAGAAAACGATGCCATAAATTCTCCAATACTATCACTGTCGCTCATTCTGTAGTTGAAGAATTGCTGCTTCCAGATTACTTTGTTTACAACAGATCGCTACTCGTGAATTAACGTTTCCACATATCTGATGCTATTTCACATGTATTGTCATGATGTTCTGTAGCTGCTCGAACTCCGTTGCTGTTGAGATAATTAGCATAGCCTTCTCGTTCTTTTCTTCCCAGCATTTCTTATCTTGGACAGAAGCATCGTCTCCAGGTTTAGCATCATTTCCATCAACTAATGTCTTGATACATTCTGCTCTGAATATAATATCCAATTGGTATTTCCATAATGAAAAATTCCTTCCATCAAACTTTTGTATGAAATATGATTTCTTGTCCATCTCAATTTCGCTATCACAATTGTGTGATGTATAAACGATATAACTTTCTACTACGAAGTTTTTTTCAATTTCGTTGCAAGTCCTTTCATCTTATCGACATTAAAGAATAACATAAAATGTATCATCCGGAGACAAAGCTCAATTTTCTTGACACTACTGCTCTTGATCTCGTGCGGATTTTTTCACAGCCCAGACATGAATATTGTGGTAATTTACTACACCATCGCGGCTGAAGTTAGCTTCGTCCGTAAAAAGGATGTACGATGAAAGTTCGGATTTCTTTCGCACTTTTCAAGTACCCACCTCGGGAACTGCATGCGTCGCGGGAAATCCTGAGGAAGCAATCCTTGAACACGTTGAACATGCTATGGGTATAAAATATTTCAATGCGGTTTGAAATTTCTTCCTCTATCACAGGGTTACGGACTTCGCGCGGTCTGCCTGCATCGTTTCTGGGAGTCTGGAATTTACCGTACTCGGGAAGAATAGGATGAGTGTTTGAAAAAGTTCTGTCGTTGGGTAGACGGCGATTAGAAATTCTTATTGCGTACATACAACCTTCGAGCTTCAACTGAATTACCATTTGCCAGGCCATAAACAAAACGGATGTCAGCGAGATGATCACTTGAATAATATTCCATTTCAACGTACAGGACACAAAACAAAATTTACACTAAACCGAAAAACACAAACGTCGCACTTTCAAGTAAATCAAAGTGCTGTTACAATTTGATCGTCAAAAGGGGAAACAGTAAAAAGTTATAGCCCACTAAGTATTTTAGTTTGCTACTTCAATATTCATTTACAAAAAATTCAAGAGACCAAATTTTTAGTGTTTTTTTGGCCAACTTAATGATTGTTCTTTTTTTCTCGAAATTAGAAAATTTTGGCTATAAGCAACCCTCATTCACCTCTTTGGATCAGATTTACCTCATGATTGAAGCAAGAAATTAATAGAGCGCTCAAAAAATCAAAGGCCTGTAAATTTTCCGAACATTTGATGCATAATTGTAGCCACAATTCAAAATTTATGATTTTTTTCTGACGAATCGCGATGTCTGTAACTTGGAGGGGGTGAATTTAGGACACATGTTTATGGATGAAAATTCTTATTTGGACCCCAGGAATATGACCTTGACATATTTGTTTTGAATTTAGGAACGCCCTGTATTGACAAATTGTAGCCATTGTTGAATGTTTCATCCTATGAAGTTTTCAAATTGCGTCGTATTATGAAATGACTTCCGTGTAAAATCTGATTCAAAATACTGTCTTTTTGAAAAATGCATGAACAGTGTGTAAAACAATACTTTACAGTTGACGAGTCCGACAACTTTTTCCTCTGCCATTTTCCCCGATTCGACCGCTTTTTCTCTCGGAAAACTCCGAAACATGGCGATTTTCCGAGATCTTGTAAATTTATTACCACATTTTTTCTTTTTATCACTGGGGGTGGAAATTTGTTTTAGATAACGAGGGTAACCTTGTCCGACAAAAATGTATCCGACAACCCAAACATGCCAAAATACCGGGTTATTGAAAATAAATTACCACAGAGCTAATGTTTACAGAATTGTTTAACAAAAATTAGTGAAATTGAATGGTCATATTGTCCGACAAATTTTTGGCCGCGTTTTTCCAAATGACATATTACCGTTAGATTTCGTTATTTACATTTCGAGCTGCGTTTACTACCGCTTGTTTCGCGGCTATTATCTGCTTATTTACATTATTGTATATAAATTAGGATGGATTTAGCGAGGGGCAATATATGAAAATATAAATAGAAAAATTATTGGGTATAGCCCTCAAATTGTTGTGCAACCGTAGGCACGTGTATCGAGCCTAAGCTCTCATCAGTACGGTAAAATCAGCAGATAATTCAGTAGAAACTCTGCTTTGCCGACTTTTGAGTTGACTGGCAACTATTTTCCGCGAAACAAGCGGCAATAAAAATTGTGATTAGAATGTGACCGCAGCTCGAAATGTAAATAACGGAGTCTAGCTGTAATATGTCATTGGCTTTTTCAGTCCGACGACTGGAAATCGGGATTCCGGCGGGGTATTGTTTATTGATTACCACATGTCGGACAAAAATGGGAAATGATAAAAAACATTTTTAATAATAAAAAATCGAGTTGTCCGACAAAAATATATCCACGTACCGCCAACAAGAAAATGAGAAAAAAATTTCAGGAGAAAGATTATTTTTGTTTCTTTCTTAGCTACAATTATTAAAGTTGCAAATATTCATGAATAAATTTAATGTACATTTTTGACGTAATATTTTTCAAACAATGTTTGCGAATGGCACTGTATAATGAAAATGAGAAACTTTTTATTGTAGGTAAATAGAAAAATTCTAAAAATTAAGGAGTATCTAAAAAATTATGTAAAATATGTTTAAATATTAATTTAGAAAATTTGAGGAACATTAACCAGTGGAGAAGGATTGATGACATACGTGAATTTTAACAAGGGAAAAATATTATAATTTTGCCTATTTACCAGATTCAAATGATATGCACCGATAGAGTGTACAAATATGAATGATACTTTTACTCGCCTTGGGAACTGATAAATAAGATTGTTTTTGGCTAATATTACTCTTACGGGCAAGAAAGATTTTTTAATTAAAATTTTAATCTTCTCTCTTTTCGGCCTGAAACCACCTTTATCGACCTGTGCATTGCACACTAAACACTCCATGATATTATTTGACGCTTAAAAAATTATTTCAGAGAAAAGAACACCGAATGACGTTTTAGAAATTCAAAAGTCGAGTAGTATTATGTGCATGCTATATAATAAATACTACAGTAGAGTCTAGCCGTTCACGATGAGAAGGGTACAGCGTCATGCGCGATGAATTGGAGAGAGAAGCATCCAATGGCGGATCATATAAAATTGTATAAGGATTCAACTACTTCAATAATAAATGTCGAATTATATATTAAAATATTTAAATGTCGTATTTCGACAGCCATTGCATATTGTTGAAACAAATTCGGTCTATCCACATATATGAATGGTCACCTAACATTCCAGCTTAATATATGTGGTATACCTCATTGCGCCATGTTTTAACATATTATAATAATAATTTTTTCGTCAATAATTTAATGTAAATACTACCTACGTCTCCATGCCAAGTATCCATTTTGGTCCCAAGTTCAGTAATTTTGCACAAACTCATTTTTCAAAATTGTTATTTTTGCCTTTACTTATTTCAGTTTAACCTGAAACATATTTTTGGTAGTATTATGTTGATACAACCCCATTTATGACAAGTTATTACCAACGCTGCTCCCCTTCGTACCCTAGGGATCAAATATATATTGTGGAGACGACTTCGAGTTTTACTTTCTTTACACTGAAACTCCGCTTTGAGGATGGGCTAGTTCCTTCATATTGAATGTAAAGTTGAGTCCAGTCATAGAGAGTAATAAGATTATTTAGCACAACTGGAAGACTTTACAAATTTGATACTTGAAAAATTAAAAACAATCCACTAGTACATCTAGTAGAAATGAGAGATATCGGAAATTAATGATTGATTGTTAATATATCGTGGATGATGAAATGCGCGTACGCCATCGACTTTGAAATTATGCCATTTTTTCGATTTTTCGCTAGGTAGCGGACACTATTTTGTCGGACAACTGTATCAGAGTATTGTACGATTAATTTAAACTGTAACAAACAAAATTAGACATGTGGTAATCAATAAACAATACCCCGCCAAAATTCCGACTTCTAGTAGTTGTCGGACTGTACAAACGCGGCCATAAATTTGTCGGACAGTATAACCCTTCAATTTCAGTAATTTTTGTTGAACAATCCTGTAAAAATTAGCTCTGTGGTAATTGATTCTCAATAACCTGGTATTTTGGGTATTTTGGCATGTTTGGGTTGTCGGACACGATAATAACAGACAAATTTTTGTCGGACAAGGTTACCCTCGTTATCTAAAACAAATTTCCACCCCCTTTGAGAAAAAGAAAAAATGTGGTAACAAATTCAAAAGACCCCGGCGGGAAATCGCCATGTTTCGGAGTTTTCCGAGCGAAAAAGCGGTTGAGTCGGAGAAAATGGCAGAAAAGTTTTCGGACTCAGGCGCCTCACGAAGTATAAAATATGTGGAAATCATCAAATGAAAGGGGCCAAGGACTAGTGACTAATAATTGGCCTGTGAATATTCTGTTTAAACTTAATGATTTTTTTCAGGCAGTGACTGTGCCACAGATCAAATCCAACAATGTACGGACCACTACTAACTTCTCAACCGTTTTGAGCAACACGTTTACAAAAAATCTTGGAGAGAACGGAACTGGCATTCGCAAAAATGTCACGTCTGTTACCACACAGTTGCCTTTGCTCCATAACATAGCGGGGATTGTTGAGAATAATAGAACTGAAGAAAATGGGGACAACGATAACCATTTCAAAATACCAAAATATCCGAGTGATATAGATACAGTAGAAGGAGGCAGAAAGTTTAACGAATCCTTGACGAATCACAACATTACAAATTTGAAAACGGTAAGTAATAACATCAGAAAATTGATTCATTATGAAAAAAATGGTTATTTAGAATATAATATTTTAATAACTAAAAACTGTGATTTATCTTATAAAGTTAGATATAGATCGGGAGGCCATAAAGTATTTTTTCACACTCAGCGAAATAAGAACCCCCTCACTTACACCTTCCACTTACCCGGAATAAAAATCGTGGACCAAAGGGTGGGGGGCGCGATGGTGAAGGTGTATTAAAAAACCGGGGGTCTCGAATCATTACTTACTGTTCGGCGAATGTCACAAGTTACTGTTATTGAAAAAAAGTATGGGTGGACAGCATCGCCGAACGTGTATGGTGGATACGACGTGCGCTGTTTATTGTTGTAAAAAAAATTCAATAAAAAATTATCATTTGGTAATGTTCGGCAGTTTGTTGATTCAACTATTCATTCATTAAAACTGAAGATGATTTGATTGTCGAACATTTTGGTTGGATCAGGGGCCAACCATCCCCACGTACATTTGTCGTAAGGGTGTAGAGTATGCGTGTATTATACATTAATGCTCGGCATTGATTTTATATCATTCATTAAATAAAATGGAATTATAAAAAATAAATGCCGAACAAATTAATTAGATATTGACCTTGGTAGATCAAAAATCCAATTTTCGTTATTAATATTATTGTTACCGTTTGGGGATGATTTTTTTTATTGATAATAGTATAATAGACGTCATTGGAACCCCCGAACAAAATGATTAGAACTGTTTTATATAACTAGCGAAAAAAAAACAGAATGAATGGCCGATTTGGTCATGTTATGGGTTAGACCGATATTTGACAATCAATTATGGTGTGCCGAACAAGAAAACGTAATCGCCTAACATTTATTTGGCGACCTCTGCCCCATGCGTTGTTGTTTGATTGTAGTAGATTTTTCATTATTCACGGTTACGGATGAATTGAAAAACCTGACTACATGCTTAATTTCGAAATGGCTACCGTCCCACAACCCTTAACGTCCCAAAAACGGAGTTTCACACTCATTACTAACCCCCCGTATGATATGAAAAAAATTAAAAAGTTTCACCCCTGCTATTGAAATAGCAAATGCGCCACCTGTTTTTAGTGGTGGTGTTTTCTCTCATCTGGGATGATGTGCGGATGGTAGAAAGCATCACTATGGTATTTTATAATCATTTATTTAATTTCAATTACTTTTAATATCACCTTCTATACACCGAAGCTTTGTCAATAAGTTTAATATTTACAATAATACTAAAATTATACCGAACTCATGACACAGAACCCAAAATATGTCAATTTTGTACTAAAAATACTAAAAACGGGCACAGCATAAGCGTCTCCGTGTACCCATGAGCGGACGAATTGCTATGGCATCTCCGTGTATTCATGATTAAGTGCGGGTTTTTATAGTGTTCTCCCCCTGTTAACTTCTGATCGGTTCGACGAACAAACATGGGATAAAACCCGTTTTGAATGGTATCACTGATGCTAGTTTATGAAATGAAATTGATAGAGGGAGCGGTGGGGCATATCAATTTAAAAATTTCAAACAGCTTGGGGGTCAAGTGAAATATTGTTAAAAAGAAAATTCAATTTTTTTTCCAACCATCTATATTTTTTTCGTATTTCGTTAATAAAAAATGTTAACACATACACTCGGAATACCTATCAAGTATAAGTGCGGACATAAATGGTACCTACCCTTATCTCGATAAATTTGAAAGGTTTGTTGTGAACGATAAAACAAAAATATTTTGAATTGTTTTACCGATACTACCTTTTGAGAGCAGATACATTGCAATAACTCGACAGATAGCGCTGAGGGCTCATCAACTTCGAAAGGCATTGAGATCGATATTGTGAAAATACGTATAAACGAAAATCAAAAAGTGTAGGTGTGTAATTTGAATCCACATGCAATTTGAAATTTTCAAATTGCCCCTTTATGGGTCAATCACAATGTCTTTTATTACAAAAAGTAGTATCGGTGATACCACTCAAAATGGTATTTGTTCCATGTTGGTGCGTCAAACCGTTCAGAAGTTAACAGGGTGGTACTAAAAAAGCAGAACTGAGTTTAATTTTTTTGACTTAACTTCCTTTGTATCCATCATTTTGTTATGAAAATTGACAATCCTCTTGCTTTAACCCTTTCGCTGCGGGAAACGTAAGATCCCGCAAATTATTTGTCCAGTGATGCGACTGACGTATTCTTTCACGGGCTTGTTTCAGGTACTAGACTGTGGCAAACGAGCGATTACGCAAGTGAATATGCTTGGCACATGCGTTAATTTTCATTTTGTTTCCTACAAATTCGGGATGGCTTCCATTTTTTATGCAGTTTAACGCGTTCATTTCGATGTTATTTTGTTTCTATGATATTAGCAGCCATATTCAAAGACCACGGAATGCAAATCCACGTCCCGCAAGATTTTAGAGGCGTAATTTTCAGGACTGTTTTTTCCTTAAACATGTGCCCGCAAACACTTCGTTACAGTTCTACAGAGCGTTGAAGTTTCAAGAATATTAAAAAAAAATTATTTAAAGATGTTTTAGTATTTGAGTTATTACTTTCAAATTTGAAAATTAGGTCACAGTTTAGGTCTTACATCATTCGGAATGTCGACTGATTGTAAGAATCTACAGGGAGATATTTTTCCAGGGGTCAAGCCCTTTTCCTCCCCCTAAACTTGTTTGTAGTGGGCTCCGGTGGATTCTAAAATATGAAATTAATTCTTTGATTTATTAATATTATTTTTTGTCTCTATAAGTTTTTGTAATTCGCTAGATTTGTTCGTGGAAGATAAGGGTATTTTTTTCGAAAAATGTAAATAACTCGAAAACAAGAAGTATCCTCATTTCCGAAAAAATCATGCTTATTCGACACAAAAAAAGACATGTATCTACGAATTTTCATCTGAACTAAGTCATTTATTATACTCTAGAAAAAAACTGAAGAATCGGTTTTTTGCCATTTTGACGGTTAATTTGAGGATATGTCAAAGAGTGTTGAATAAAGAAGTTTTCGATTTTTTCATTATCTACAACTTTTTTATCGAACATATTTTTCATGTTTAATTTTTTTTCCTAAAGTTGGAACCTCAACAACATTCTCCACCTAGTTACTTGTTTTCCAAACTATTGAAAATCATTGAAAATATTGAGAAAATCATGATTCAGAGAGACTTGTCGGTTTTTCTCAATTTTGAGCGGTTCAACGATCAATAAACCACCAAGTTACATAGACCATTTGAAAGTTGATATTTCAACAATTGAAATGATCATTTACAGACCTTCGAAATACAAAAAAAACACCAGAATAGATATTCGTGGATGATAAGGATATTTTTTTCGAAAAATATACATAACTCGAAATCTAAAATGTTTATTCGACACCAAAATGGACATATTCCTACTAATTTTCATTTAAATAGAATAATTTTTTCGAGAGTCTAAAAGTAAATACTGAAAAATAGGTTTTTCTCCATTTTGACGGATAATTTGAGCTTATGTCGAAAAGTGTTCAATACAAAAGTTTTCGATTAATTTATTATCTACAACTTTTCCAACGTTTCGCCGCAAACCCCAAAAAACCGTTTTAAACCCCTAAACTGCACACCCATTTCACCATTTTGAGTGTTTTCATGTTTATTTTTTTTCCCTCAATGTTGGAACCTCAACAACATTCTCCACCTGGTCCTTGCCTGTTACTTTTTTTCCTATTTTAAGCGTTTATAATTCGTTTTGGCACCAGCCTATTATAGACTTTCATTCGTACATGGGAGTCAAAAATGCTTGAAAAGGAATAACATTTATTGTCAATTTAGCAAGTTATTGAAAAAAGAGCAAACTGAGAACGGCAAAATGTAAAGGAAATGAACAAATTGTTCCCCATTAAAAACTCGTTGTTTGCCACCTCACTAACATGTCGGGTATTCTATGTTGGATTCATCTTTCAATTTCTAAATATCAGCTAGTCTACTGGTATAAACCTTTGACTTAAATATCCCAAAATATTCTTGGCAGTAAGATCGGATGTATGAGCGGGTCATTCCACTACTCGCTCATTCTGATTCATCTATTTGGAAGTCGTATTGAAAAAAATTCGTAGGGCTACATTGTGGTGGAGCACCATCTTGATTGTGCAATCCAGATTATCCGGTAACTGGTGGAATGAATAAGGGTCTTTTTCAATTTTTCCCCAAAAATTAAGTCAAATTGTAGTACTCTCTATAATGCTAGTCCCTACATTTACATTTTGTGATCGCTGGGTATGGTACCAATAACGAGTGTTTTGCCTATTCAAATCTTTCTTTATAATAATATCAATAATAAAAAATCACAAACACTCATAAAGTGTAACCAGAGGCATATAGGACGGCTATTATTATTTGCCGTAGTACTACAATTTTCTTTACGACAGCTGCTGTAGCAACACGGTTCTCTCCATTTGATAATATCAGTTAGGCTGAACAAAAAATCAATATTTCCTATCGCTGAATATTAATAGTTTGGAGACCATACAGTGCGGCTTTTTTTAGTCCCCCACTGTTAACTTTTGAACGGTTCTACGTACAAACATGAAAAAAATGTTTCGTGGGTTTTACTGATACTACTTTTTGAAACAAAAAATATGGTTATTGCTCGGGGGGGGGGGGGGGGGGGCACATCAACTCAAAATTTTTAAATGGCAAGGGGCATCAAGTGTCACATCGTTGAAAAGAGAATTCAATTCTCTTTATAACCATCTAAATATTTTTGAATTTAGTTGAGACATTTTTCCCCAATTTTCTAGTTGATGTGTAATTGCAATGTTTCTTCCCTCAAAAAGTAGTATCGGTTATACCCTTCAAAATGTTTTTGATTTCATTATTCCACAACAAACCGTTCAAATTTATCGAGGTATGACTAGTTTTCAGATCCGCATTTATATTTGATATTTCGAATTTGAATTGCAAAAAAAATATTAACGAAATAAAAAAAAATAGATGGTTGTAAAGATAATTGAATTATCTTTTCAACGATGTGGCAGTTGACCCCCTATGCTATTTAAAAATTTTGAGTTGATATGCCCCCCCGCGCCCCCTGTCGAGCAATCACCATATTTTTTGTTTCAAAAAGTAGTATCGGTAAAACTCTCCAACCGGTTTTTTTTTCATGTTCGTATGTCGAACCGTTCGAAAGTTAACAGGGGGGGGGACTAAAAAAGCCGCACTGTATATCGGCTTCTTTGAAGAACATCGGTTGCTTGGCATGAAAGAGCGTCGCTTTTTCCACAGATGTTTGTTTTATCATAAAATAATTTCCAGAAAATCCCCGGTCTACTTATACGAGAAAATTCAGCATCGATGTCAAGCACACAGTGTCAATTTGAGAAATAAACATAACTTCTCGATTCCGAAACATCATGGCACTCTCTACAAATCATCTTACTCATATAACATCTCTAAAACATACAATAACCTTCCTCTAGAAATTCGAAATTCTCAGTCCATAAGCCTCTGCAAGAAAAAAATTTAGCTTGCAATTTTGAATGGATCTTTGTTAGTTTACTGAATTACTGTTCTTTATGTATTGCACAATTATTATAAAATCTGATATTTATAAATATAAGTGAAAAAATTAGTTTATGCTCGTATTTTTAAGTATTAAGAAAATATCTACACATATATTAATTCTAATATTTATTACTAATGTTTTGATTACCATGATTACTCTTTCCATAATGTTTTTTTTTTCAGTACCAATGAGGAATTAAGTTTGTGGTATATTTTATTTTATTGTATTAATGAGAAGAATTATGTTACCTACGTGAGTGGAAGAGCGCAACTCTTTCTGCTGGGTAACCGTCAGAAAGAGAGCGTACTTTGTCTTTGGGTCTACAGGTTAGAGGTTTTTTGTTTCTATTTCTTTTGTGCAATTTTGTCTGTCTATATAACCTGTATCCAATAGAAGCGATATTATTATTGTTTCTTATCAAGAATGGGAATGCAGATAATGAACTCGATGAACACAGGTAACACAGCACCTGTCTGTTCTCGGTTACAGCGCCAATTCGATATAAATTTCCCGATTTTTACAAAAACCATTGATTTCATGAAAGAGATTTTTTGTATGAACTCGGTAGTCTCATAAGAATTCCGGAATTTCTCAATTTTTGTGATTCATCATGTCATTTAATTTTTTTTTTTTCGAAAATTATCGAAACCAAAAATCACTGAAGTTCCGCAGTTTACACAAAAACTGTAGGCGTAAAACCGATTCCTGTTTTACCAAGGTAGTGTTTGCTCTTAAGTTTCTCCGAAATAGATATTTTATTGGATCTACTTATACCATAAATGAGACGAACACTGGAGTATTGGACTTTTTGTATTCGACGTACATCTATACTATTCAAACAGGGGCTATCTACCACATCACAATGATTGAAATGTGAGAGTACCAAAAGGAATCGCATAGCATTTTTTCACATCCATTGATAGAAACTGTATTTGTGAATAAATTAGCCTAAGAGAGGAGTAATCAGTTCTCAGTTTATTGGTAACCAGGGATGCGATTCTACAATGTCTACAAACCTTTGTCGCATGCGACAAAATATCTCCATCTCTTTCCAATGCACATTCGAGAAAAGCTAAAGACATATTTTGTCGCACGCGACATATGATAATCGACATTTGAGAATAGGGCCCATGGTCTTTGAAACGTAAAGAGGTATCAACTGTTAACCTAAATTCTTATGCGAAGATTTTATCGGTATATTTGCATCTCCGATTTTCAAAACATTGTTTTCATTTAGGAACTCGTGATATTTTCTTAACTGAATATCATAGCTACAGATTTGACTGGATTCATTTTCAAAGCACGATCAGTTGATACTTTATGTAATGAAGTTAGGTTATTGTTGATAGAGTCTATTGCTAATTTCAAGTCTGAAAATTTTAAGGAGAAATACACTTGTGTATCAACTGCATAAAAATGATTATCGCAGTAGTTCAAATCATCTATAAAGTTTGTTGTATATAATGTGAATAAAAGAGGGTCCTAAAATACTTCCCTGAGGAACACCGGAATGTAGTTTCATAGGTGAGGATTTTTTCCCTCCATTTCTACCTATTGTGATCTCTTGTGGAAGTAAGAAGCCATTAGAGAACATGCTGAATAACTGATCCCGAAAATATGAAGCATCGTCAATAGTACATCGAAATGCTTTCGAATAATCAAGTAAAACTAGAAAACTCATCAGATATCATCTAATACATCAGAAAAGGTTGTTGCACAACTGTATCGACTTCTGATTCCCATTGCTTCGGGGCAGAATATTATGGATGTTTAAAAAGACTCTGATTTGTGTTTCCATTATTCTTTCAATAATTTTCGAGCAGGTTGGTAAAATACTGATCGATCGCAGATCACTGAATTCCACTGGCCGACTCATTTTAGGTAATGAGATAACATTCGCAAACATTCATTTACTAGGAAATCATTTCTGCATATACCTACATTCATTTAATATATGAGTGATAATAGAAATTTTTAGCGGGCAACGTTGAATGATCAAAATATTGATATCATCGCTGCCATATGCGAATGATTTCATTTTCAGTATTAGGTATATCATGAACAGAAGCTTCAGATAATTGTGTGAAACTGAACTTGTTTCCAATTCCATTTCCTTGTCACATAATGGGACGGTGAGGATTCAAATTTGTCCAAATATATTTTAATTAAACACACTGTTTCCATTATGAAAATCAGAAATCACTGTTACAATTCCATGATTGTTAAAAAGTAGTCCATAAGAGTCTCTACATTTTGATTTTCACATATTTCATGGCTCGTATTTGCAAAATTAGAAAATTGTGTAGTACATAGATATCCACTAAATATGTCTCAAAATGGAATCTCGAGTAAGATTCCACCAGAGAAAAATAAACAGTCTTGGCTGCTGATAAACGAGTTAAACGAGTAGGAGAATAAATGATTCAGTTTCAGCTCAATTGGTTTGAGTAGTTTTTACGTGATGACACTAATACGTATTCATTGAATTGTGAATGAAAATGAAAAATGCTAAGTGTGGTGAAATGCAGAGATATCTGAAGAGTAGAGAAATATGAGACCAGTAGGTTTAGCCAATCCAGATACCCTTTTAACTAGAAGGTAAAAGCACTGACACATTCTTCTATTTTTTTGACTATCGGAGAATGGTGGTTTTTTACATACCTACCTGTCTTCGATAAGATTTTGAATAATTCTGTTGATCTCTGATAAAACCAAATGAATTCGTGATTCTGATTGATTGAGGCGGTGATTATAAGCAGGGGCGGAGCTATGGAGGGTGGGAGGATCTCCTCCCGAATAAATTGTGGTATTGGTGAATACAAAACAAACCAAATGTTTTCAATACGTATTTGATTATTATTTCTATTACTATTCCATATTATAAATTTAGTGACAAATTATTCGTGCTATTTTTGTTCAGAACGGTACACGTACGCAACACAATTTTGTCTGAAAATCATAAAATTCTGATTTATTGATTTATCAAGTTAACAGACCAATATAGAACAAAAAACGCCGACAGCGAGTAGAGGACAGCGGTTGCTAAGCGACGGAAGTTGTTTACTGTCTGTTGTTTACGGGAAATATCAGCATTCTAGTCTTTTCATTTACAGATTTGGTTTGAATCTGGTATGATTTCAAGTAGAGCGCCTTTCTTGTAGATCAACTTTTAACAGGTACTCTAAAAATATCTACGACAAAAATTGTGTTGGTAAAAATACGGAGAATCCAAGTTTTAAAAGCTTTTAACTCCTGAAGATGCCAACTTTTGTTGGTGAAACGCGCGTCGAGTGTGATTGTGACGTAGTTTTTATGTTTGGGTAGTTTCTTTTTCTTGAATTGTTTATTGTAGTTAACTCAAAATAAATGTTTTTTTCTGGTAATAAAACTATTACTAGATCTCTTATTACAATCTCTCTGCAGTCCCTCATTAAAAGGAAAACTAAAAATTCTGTCGCCGATCTTGCGGATATATTTATTTCTATTTTCTAATATCTGCATTGCAAATTCTGTAACAAACACTTCAAACGCATTGGTAAATAATAAATACCCTAATCAATGACAACCAGTTTTGAAGAATTCATTATAAATATATTATCTGAATCATGTTTTCAAAACAAGTTGCGTATCTCTTTATCCTCCAACCGAGACAAGTTCGCACACCAGGTCGTCGCCACTGCAAATTTTTCAAATACCATTTTGATTAAATAATTTCAAAACATATTTCTGCAATTAAATAAATAGAAGATTCTCTTTTCTTTCTCGAAATAGCCATTAAAATTTCCAATCCCATTTACATTTGAACTTTTCTTCATAAATAATACAGTGTGCCCAAGATAAGGATGAACAGCATGGGGATCTCGGTAACAATAAGAGTTACACAAATGGGCAAACAGTTGCGCATTCAAGGGTTCAATAAATAGATGTTGAGAAATCCCAAAAATGTTGTTTACTTCCGGAGATATTCAGAAAAACCGAAATTTGTCAATTTGGTTTTTATTTTTTTCTGAAGTTATTTGAAAAGTTTCGAAAAAACCAAAGGCACTTTCTCGTTTCCACTTTTTTACCTCTACAAAATGGCTTTCACAAAATCTCCGTACAACGTTTCGTTTGGGAGAAACCATCATCAACTTTGTTATTTTATATGTCACGAAAAATGTACACCCTATAGGACATATTTTTTATTGCTAATGCAACGACGTACGGCACAATATGTTTTCCTATGTTTTTATTCAGTAAAAATACTTATTACAATTTTTGATCATGGGCGGCTTAGAAACAATCTATGGCAACATACACAGCTGTCAGTTTCCATAAATAATTTATGTCTTGAATGACTATTTCATTGTTGTTATTGCTTTCGTTTCTTCTGCATTAAAATGGAGGGAGGTAATTTTACAAACGAAGAAAAGTTTGATATGCTGTCCTGCTACATTTTAAATAAAGAAATTGTGTAGAAGCCGAAAACATGTATTCGAACAAATACCCGGAACGAATACAACCTGGCAAGTCTATTTTCAGGCGTTTAGTACATAATTTAACAAAATGTTGTTCATCTAAAAAACCTCTGCTATCCCGACGAAACCGTCTGCTGAAGGAAAATAATCAGTCATTGAAAACCCAGAAAGTTCAACCAGAGAAATTGAAGACCAGACTGGAGTACCTAAATAATTATTTTAAGAAAAAGTTTATTCAAGCCATATAAATTTCGAATTTGACCAGGTGATCACGAGCGGCGTAGACATTTTTGCGAGTGGTCTACAAGAATGTGCGATGGCGATGCAAATTTACCTTTCAAAGTGATCTGGTCGGAAAAACTATGGTTACCAATAACGGTATTTTCAACAGGCGCAACACACACTATTGGTCACAACAAAATCCACGTGTGAAGAGATCATCCAGATACCAACATCGATTCGAATTCAATATTTGGTGTGGAATTTTTGGCACGAAGGTTATTATAATAGATCCATTCATCTACCAGACGTCTTTAACTGCTCAACGATGCCTTCGTCTGTTAAGACAAGATCTAGAAGATGCATTGGATAATTTGTCATTGGACGCTGTGTGTAATTGCTATGGTTTCGACAAGATGGTGCACCAGCTCATAATGACATAGCTGTTCCCCAATACCTGTGCGATTGGCACTCATTGTGATACTCCCAGCAAGGTCACCAGACCTAACACCTTTAGACTTTTTTGTGGGGCCATATTAGAGATTACAAAAAAAAATCTGTTTGAACATGTGCTATAGCACTTACTATTTACAATCTTTCAAAATCATTCTTGCCTTCTTAGTTCTTATTATTTTAGTTTATGTTAGCTAAATATTATATTAAGTTGAAAAACTATTCATAAGCATTTTTTTCTGAATAAAAACATAGGAAAACATATTCTGCCGTACGTCGTTGCAATCGCAATAAAAATTGCTATGTCCCACAGGGTGTACATTTTTTTGTGCCATATAGAAAGAAATAGAAATATTTATTCATCCTTTGGGACATAACAAGATGTATAGGACAAGTCAATCACTCACTGAGCTGTCTGTTTCAGATTATCTTAAAATTATGAATGAATGAATTATGAAAATATATAAAAATACATAAAACATACAGACGGCACAATAAAAATAGTAGGACTTCTACACGCTATCACAGGTATTCTTTTATACTTCTCGCCATCAGAAGTTTTATTGTCTTCTTGAAATTACTGAAGGAATCTATATGGTAGGCGGAAGTTTATTGTAAATTTTTATTCCCATATATATGAAACAATTTTCTAGTTTCGCAGTTTTGTGTCTGGGAACACATAGATGATCAGAATTCCTGGTATCATAATTATGATTTGAAGAATTGAGCTGAAATTTATCAATGTTTTTTCTCACATATAGAATACTTTGGTTGATGTATATGCTGTAGAAAGGCATAATTTTATTTTTAATAAATGTGGGCTTACAAGTTTGTTTGAAGTCTAAGCTGAACATTTTTCGTATGATTTTTTTCTGTGTTACAAATATTTTACCGGCATCTATAGAGTTTCCACATTAGATTAAATTATAGCATAGGTGAGAGTACACCAAGCTGTAGTAGACGTTAATTACTGCACTGGTGGGCATGCAGTCTTTTATTCTTGAAATTGCATAAAAGGCCTTATTCAATTTTATGTTTAATGCGTTAACTTGTTCTGTCCATCTAAGACTGGAATCGATATGTAAGCCCAAGAAATTTGTTGTTGTTGATTCAATTTTATCACCTTCGACTCGACATGTTAGAGAAGATGAGTTGGAGGAAATATTGTTGGAATGAAAATATACACATTCTGTCTTATCAACATTAACCATTAAACCGTTAGATTTACACCAGTTTTCAAAAGAATTTTCAGTATCTGCAATGGATGATATGAGTTTCTCTGAAGTCTGTGCGGAGACCGCCAATGAGGTATCGTCCGCATATATAGTTAGCATTTGCGATTTAAGGTGGACTGGTAAGTCATTTATAAAAAGTAAAAATATTAGTGGCCCCAGCACAGATCCCTGTAGAACTCCTCTGTTCATAATATGAGAGTTGGAGGTAGCATCCTTTACTTTGACTATCATCTTCCTAGTGCTGAGAAAATCTATAATCCAATCCAAGAATATTTCTCGGAATCCAACATTAAACAATTTATTCTCAATAAAATGTGTGTCCAAACTATCGAAAGCTCGTGATAGGTCAAAAAATAGCCCTGCCACGTGCCTTCCTCTATCCAGTTCCGTATAAACATATTCAAAAAGATTGCATGCAGCAGTTTGTGTTGATCTGTCGGTTCGGAATCCATGTTGTTGATATTCAGAAAAACTGTAATTCTACTGCACACAATTTTTTCAAAGATTTTAGAAATAACACTCATCACTGATACCGGTCGATAATTAGATATATTTTCCGGATAATTTTTTTTTATGAATTGGAATGACTTTAGCAAATTTAAGTGACGTTGGAAACTTGCCTTCGATAATCGATAGATTTATAAGATGACTCAGATGTATCGACATAGATTTGACACATGTCTTCAAAACTTTTACTGATATATTATCAATGCCTGTACTAGGCTTGGTTTTCAATTTTTTTATTACATCCCCAACTTCCTCTGGTGTTACAGGATTGAAGAAGAATGTTTTGTTGAACATTTTAGATGTAGTACACGATGTTGGCCTCGAATTACCAAAGTAGTTATCAAGATTGTTTTCTGTTATAGAGCAAGATCCCAGGGCCGTCAGACGTTACTTATTTTTAAACGAACGAAATGTGTACGATTGAGTAGTGTTAGTATGTACTATGTTCGCATGCCTACCTGCTAGCTTGGCCAGATGACCATTCTTCAGATATTAGGGAATCAAGGTACGTAAAAACACTACTAACGTAGTTCAATTGCCAGTCTACAGAATTGTTTGTATAACCCGTGGTGGATCAGTGGACAGAGTATCTAGCTACCACCCCGGAGCTCCGAGTTCAAATCTCGTCTCCAACAACTTCTTTTTCTTTTCTTTTTTAAACCCAGCAGACGCATCACAGTAGAGTTAGCCATCTCGGTTGGAAACGGCTTCGACTCTGGGAGGATTTTTGTTCAAAAAGAAATTCAAAAGAAAACAGAATTTTGGTAAATAAAAGGTTTTGTTAAGATTTCCTTATGAGTAAAATCCCAGGGCCTTCAGACATAACCTATTTTTGAAAAGATGAAGACTTAGGTTCTGAGTGGTGTCTCATGTACTTTTAATACCTGCGTGCTTGTGGAACAGAGCGAACTCCACAAGCACGCAGGTATTAAAAGTACACGAGACACCACTCACAACCTAAGTCTTCATCTTTTCAAAATTAAGTATGTCTGAAGGTCCTGGGATTTTACTCATAAGGAAATCTTAACGAAATCTTTTATTTACCAAAGTTCTGTTCTCTTTTAAATTTCTTTTTGAACAAAAATCCTCCCAGAGTCGAAGCCGTTTCCAACCGAGATGGCTAACCTTAGTGTGATGCGTCTGTTGGAGACGTGATTTGAACTCGGAGCTCCGAGGTGGTAGCTAGTTACTCTGTTCACTGATCCACCTTGGGTTACAAAAATAATTCTGTAGACTGGCAATTCAACTAAGCGAGTAGTGTTTTTACGTAACTTGATTCCGTAATATCTGAAGAATGGTCATCTGGACAAGCTAGCAGGTAGGTATGCGAACATAGTACATACTAACACTACTCAATCGTACTCATTTCGTTCGTTTAAAAATAAATAATGTCTGACGGCCCTGGGATCTTGTACTATTACGTTAGCAAAATATTCAGAAAATGTATTAACTATATCTGAAGGATCTGTCAAAATTTTATCATCAGCTCTGATTGTTAAATCCTTGTCTTTTTTTGTCCTCCCAGTTTCTTTATTAACTAAATTCCAGATTGTTTTATGCTTATTATTAGACTGGTATACAAGTTGCTCATTAAATTGCCTTTTGGCATTCTTGAGTAGCATATTATGTTTAGTTTTATCATTTCTATATAATTCTTGAACGTCACTTCCTTCCAAGTTTCTACTCAACCAATGGAGTTTTTTTAAATTTTCATTACTTGTTTTTACTTCTGTTTTTACCCATTCTGATCCTTTATTGACACAATGTTTTTTATAGTGTGATTTGAGAGGGCAGTGTATGTCCAAATAATATGTTAAGATATTCATGAAGGTATGTGTACAGTCTTCAATATTAGATTGAAGATAAACTTCTTCGAAGTCTGCTGTAGACAATGCGTTTTTAAATTGATCCATTTTCTGCTCAGACATGTCACGATAACAGGTTAATTTTCTTTTTATTTTTGATAGATTTATCCAAGTTGCATTAACACTAGTAAATATTCTGTGGTCACTGAAATGACCCTCGTAGACGTCAGACTTGATTTACATCAACGTTAGTTAAGATATAGTCGATATTTTTGTCGATGATGTTTGCCCTATCTTATTTATGAAGACTCTTGTGGGGGTCAAAGAAGTGACTTTCAGATTATAGCTAACAAGAAAATTATGTAAACATTTTTTGTTGTTTGAATTGATCAAATAGTCAATGTTCAGATCTCCACAGAGAAAGATATTGCGATGGGACTTACTGCATAACTCCATAGTATCACCTAGTTTTTGAAAGAATATGTTCAGTTCACCTAGTGGAGGCCTATAGACACGTATGACACAACCGTTGCGAACAGGTTCCTTTATAGATACTGCACAGAACTCGAAATGCATCTCCTCACTTATGTGTGAGATTTTTATTGGCTGGAACTTGAGGTCCTCTTTGATGAATATGATGGTTCCTCCATGAATATGAGAAGTACGGCAATAGTACGAGGCGATTACATAACCATTCAATGTCATAAATTCGATGTTACCTCGACTGCACCAATGTTCAAATAGGCTTATTACATCAGGAGTTTCCTGAATCATTAGTAATTCCAATTTTATTAATTTATTTGTAAGAGATTGGGCATTCAGTTGTACCAGTTTGAAGAGGGTTCTATCGTATTTTTCGTTGTGAGCAAATTCTCTTGGACTTATGTTTCTAAAAAAGATTGTGGTTGGCCAGGTAATGCTGTATCCATATCCCGATTTTCCAGAAATCTCTTACCCAGTCTGAAATTGAATCGCTCAAAAGTAATTTTCCTTGGCCAAAAAGCATGAGTGATATTGTCTCTTTTAGATTTGGTTCAACTCCAATCATGAAGGACTGATTATCCTTTTCACTATTCTGAGTTAGCAGTAGTTTGACCTGTACCTCCGTAGAATTCGTTTTTGTTTGCAGGAACTGTTATGGGCCGTGGTGGTCGGCTGGTAGTGCGTTCGCCTCGCATGCGTGGGGTCGTGGGTTCGATCCACCGATCTCGTGCATGACATCACACGTTAAAAGGCAAGGGCTGCTTCTTCCCTAGCTCACACAAGTCTCTCGAAATAACAATTTTAACAACAATTTTTTAACATCATCTGAATTTATCGAGTCAGGAACTCTCGAAATGTAAAGCCACAATTTTTCATTCTTGTTTTCTTCCCTTCCGTGAAATGCTTGATCGCCATCTCCAGTTCCAATCTTTTTGGATTTTTTTCTGTTTACTCTTTGAAACCCATCATTATCAATATGATTGAGAGGAGTAATACCAGGAATAACTGGGGAGTCATTCGGTTGCACTTTAGTGCTTTTTTCCAAATGTATATAATGGTCACATTTTAGTTTAGTATTTGCATTCAAAATTGCTTGAGCAACATTTGTTTTTTATACCTTATCAGAATTTCCCATATGTTTTGATGAGCTCGAGGAGTTGGCAACATCGCTATAGGATTGTTGATGGTTTGAAATTCTTTGTACGAATGAACTGCTGGAGTGGTTGAACAATGAATTTGGTGAGCAGTTGATAGGTCGATATTCAGGTAATCCATGGTCTGCTATGTGTTTAGAGTGTTCAGACCTAACGCCATGTGATTTCTTTTTATGGGGTTACCTTAAAAGCAATGTCTATTAACAACGCCCATTTCGAATTGTAAAACATTTAGAACATTTACTACGTATAATGGCTTTCTGCTAATTTTACTCAAATTTTTATATCTTGTAGATCCTGGCATCCTCATTGCGTAGCCTAATTTACAGATTGATCGCATGACAGGTTTTCGAGCTACAGGGTGTCAAAAATTCGACATTTGCTATTTTGGATATTATGCATCGATTTGATGAGTTGTACCTCATGAGTTCTTCTATTCGAATAAAAAATAATGGCAATACAATGATCATAGCAATAGATAAATATCAATAACAATCCGTTAAAACAGAAAACAAACTGCTAGAATTTGCTAGTTTTTTAAAAAAGTATGGGTCTTTATCAACTATATGAGGATTCATATGATTGCCAGTCCAACAGCATATAGTTTTCCATGTAAAGGGTGACAATTTAAATGCTTGAAAATACTATATCTCATGAACAAAATTACATAATTATTACGAACTGTCCATAACTGTTATTATAATATGAAAGTTGCACTAAAATTACTCGTGGAATAATCCTTCCCATTACCCCCTTATTTCCAGCCACCCTTATCGCCCCCCTGATTTACAGCCACCCGCATTCAATAATAATTTCAATAGACATCTGTACTTGTGATACCTCATTGAATAGCTGGTAAAAAATTGCTCTCCCCTCCCACTCCTCATCAAACAAGTCCTTAAATATTATTTTTTTGAACACCTCTGCATATTGGAATAAAATAAAAAAACGCATCGTGAATATTTTATTTACCTGAATAGGTATTTTCAAATTCTAAGTAGTTTGTTACAAAAAATATAATGGGTAAATGAACTTACAAAATCTGCAAAACACTAGGTTTTAAATTCTTTATCACATCGCACTAGAGGTATCTACGTGAATATCATCTAGTTCCCATATAGGAATTACAGGCAACGAACGTGCAGACCAAGCAGCGAAACAAACTTTATCCTTCGACTTGCCAGTACAGCAAATCCAACTCCACCAAGACCTAAAATCAGTAGCTCGACAAATGATGACACAAACCTGGCAAACACATTGGAATACAAGTAACACAAAACTACGTACAATTCAACCTACAATTTCCGTGCAGCAGATGCCTACATTGACAAGAAAGGACAAAAGTGTTATAAGAAGACTCAGAATAGGTCACTCCCGGCTTACCCATGGTTACCTGATGTCTTCACAGAATCCCCCTACCTGTGAATTCTGTGACAGCGTAAGACTTACAATTGAGCACATACTTTTAGATTGCATGCACTACAGCCAGACTCGCCGCAAACATAAACTCAGTGGAACTCTCAAAAACATTCTCGGTTCACCTAACCAGTTTAAGGTTGTAATACAGTTCCTCAAAGACTGTCAACTGTTTAATTCAATTTGATTTTTATTATGTAATCAAATGTATCACAGATCCCGTGTCAGTGGCCATTAGATGCCGAGACACGTTAATTTTAATAAAAAAAAATTGAAAAAATTCTTTATACAATTGTTGTATATACCCCCTTTCAACTTTTGAACGGTTTGATGTAAAAATATTGAACAAAAATCGTTTTGAATGGTATCACCGATATTACTTTTTGAAATAAAATACATTGCGATTGCCCGATAACGGGCGCGGAGGGGCACATCAATTTAAATTTTTCAAGTGGTATAGGTCAAATTACATATCTTTGTAAAGAGAATGTAATTTTCTTTCCAAATATATCCATTTTTTAAATTTTCGTTGAAACGTATTTTTACAATATCGATATCTTCCCTTTTTGAAATTTCCAATTTGAGGTGCCCCCATCGCCACCTGCCGAGTAATTTCAGTGTATCTTCTCAAAAAGTAGTATCGGTAATACTATTCCAAATATTTTTGTCCCATTGCTCCACATCGAACCGTTCAATTTTATCGAGATGAAGATGCGCACTGATACTTGATATTTCTAGTACATATGCTAAAGAAAATATTAACGAAATATGAAAAAATGTAGATGGTTGAAAAGAGAATTGAATTCTCTTCATTTGTTTCTCATACGAAGAGGTGTTCACAAAAACAAAATCTGATTACTTGTTTGTCGAGGAGGGGTAGTTTTCACCAGCTGTCCAGCTGTTCAATGAGGTATCACAGGTAGAGATTTCTATTGAAATTTATTCTATGCGGGTGGTTTTAAATCAGGGGGCTGATGGGGGTGGCAGGAAATAAGGGGGGGGGGGTAGATGATGGGGGGTAGGTGATTATTCAATGAGTCATTTCAGTTTAACTTACATATCCTAGTAACAGTTATGGACAGTTCGTAATAATTCTATAATTTTGTTCATGAGATTACAGCATTTGTAAGCATTTAAATTGTCATACCCTGTAAATGGAAAACCTGATACTGTTGGACAGGCAATCTTATGAAACCTCATGTAGTTGATGAAGACCCATACTTTTTCAGAAAATTAACAAGTTCTAGCCGTTTGTTTTCTAGTTTTAATGGATCAAGTGAAAATCAAAAAGAGGATGGTATTGATATTTATCTATTTCTATGAACATTGTCTTGCCATGCTATAATGCAACACCCTTTGTGAGATATTATTTTTTATTCGAATGGAGAGACTACAACTTAGATGTAATGAGTTCATTTCTAAGGAAGTTCAATTTCGAATTAGAGCACCAAAATCAAATCGATGTATAATACCCAAAATTGCAAAAATCGAATTGACACCCTGTAGCTCGAAAACTAGTCATAGGATCGATCTGTGAATTGGAGTACCTAATGAGGATGCCAGGATCTATAACATATTGAAATTTGAGCAACATTAGCCGAAAGCCATTTTACGTTGTAAATGTTGCGGGGTCCTTTGTATAAGGAATTGTGCAGAACTATGTTGAACATTTTTCGCCTTGAAATGTTTTCCAGAACAATTCCATGTATGGAGCGCGAAGGTGGTCATGTAGAATATTGAAAATTTGAACATTGTTTATTGAAATTTTCATTTTTCCAAATCCACCTAAACAATACTAAATTCAATTAGGATAAATAATGAATTATTAAGTTTTAATTACAAATATTAGGCCAATAAAATTAAGTCGAAAAAAAACATTTTGAGGAATTAATTTCCAGCAAGCTGGAAATCGTTTAAAAACTTGCCTCTTTTGGTCCTAAATGCGTGTAATCTGAGTTTGCACCATCCCAGGTGGTGAGTTTAACTTTTGGTAGTCAAATAACCGCCAAATTTTTGCACTTTTTTAGTTTTTTGCTTGTAGCTGGAAAACGGTGCGTCGGACGGAGAAATGTCTTTCCATTAAATAATACAGAGGACTAAATTCTGCGTCGAAACATCAAATTCGGTTTACCAAGACGACATATTTTGAAAACAGATACTCCTATTTAAAAATTCTTGGAAAAAAGATATCTTACAGTTTAACTTTTCAACATATATTATCAAAATTTACCAAACCTCTCTTGGATAGAGAATAAAATTCCACGTTACATAGATACCTTGTTTTTAAATTCAGTCATTTAAAATTCGAAATTTGGCACCAATTCAAAATCGGGTTTTTGACGTTTAGTCATTTCGTCATTTGTACCAAAACAGCACTTCTTATTTTGCAATGTTAAAATAATATGCATAAACGGGTAGAGATTCGGGTAGTACAAATAAAAATCATCATTAAGTTTATCAAAGTTCTGTATTACCATTACATCTTTAATAAGTATTATTATTATCAATTTATTAATTTATTAATAAATAAATTAATCATAGTTCTTAATAGTTTAGGTGCAATGAAGTAACAAAAATACTTTAATGATGAACAGTTTATTGATGCAATATAAATGTTAACATGGTATACCGGGTGTCCGCGGAAAGTGGCTCGCACCTATAACTTTTTTGTTTTTGTAGATAATAGAATGAAATTTGGAGGATCTGTATGAGATTCGAAACTGCATCTTTTGACAAGTAACTCAGCTTCGTGCAACTTCCGGTTTCATCAGAAGTGACATAAACTTTCGATTTTCAAATGGGACTCTGTATATTTTCCATTAGTTTTTCTCCATATGATTTACTGAATACAACCATGTGATACTTGTCACTTTTTGTAACCGAATTTTATTTCAATTTCCGAATTTATTTTTTATTCTAGAGTGCTTTGGATTTTTTTCAAATCACTAATTGACAATATTCCACAGGATTTTGGTGATCGTATTTTTGCTGTCAGATTGGTTATAAATTTTGTTTTTATATGTTTCAAACACTGAATTGAGTCACTGACATGTGTCAACACTGTCAAGTGTTAAGTTAATTTTTTTAAATTTGAATTTATTGAAGAAATATTTGCAAATCGAATCTTCCCATCAATTATAGAATTGTTTTAGGGTAAAAGAATTTTTGGAGATCATTTCAACAAGAGTGAAAGATTGGGAAGATACCGTTTATGTCAAAACTCTGATGTTGTTGAGTTCCATTCTCGATGTTCAAATTCGAAATTTGAGAAAATACTTTCTAGGCCCCCATTATCTGATAATGTTAACTAAATTTGAGGCATTTTCTGTTAGAAAACTATTGGTTGTGTAGAGGAAGATAGCCCATATCACACCGAACCCATGGATGAAACTGTTGACTGTCGTCTTTCTGAACATGGTTATAATTGTGCAGAGTTACTGGATTGTTGATCCCTGACGCTGAGTGAAGCACACAACATAGAAAATAAAACAAATCCCCAATGTGCTTCTCAAATTTGGAAAAAAAAAGAATGTCTAGAATTACATCTTCCAAACTTGGACCCATGATCAAACAGAAGGCCTAAATGATAATTAACAGCAGCCATGAAAGCTGGGTTGGATAATGAGGACGATGTTGCAGTTAAATATGAAACAGAAAATGCAGATTTTCACATGTGAACTTGTTATTAACCCAGGAATCTCTTTCTTGTCAACGTCCCCTGACAGAGTTGTTTTTAATACCAGTACCAATATCTACTATTTGTTAAAAATAAAAACATTTGTATCTAGAGGATTAAAAAAACACACTGTAAAACAACGTGTGGAACAGGGGTATTTCTTGACAACAGTAAGGGAGTGTTAGCTTTACAAATAACATCAATTATTTTCAAATTTTAGGGCAATTATCTCTGACGGGATTATTACATTGTTGTGGACTGGGCTTTCGATCCTGTACCAGTATTAACAAGATTCTATTTTGAATATTTCAAATCCAATCATGAGCTTTATACAGTCAGCGTTAACTGTGGTTTTGTAGTTGATTCTTGCCACTACTACATACTTTGGCAAAGGACAGAACAGTCTGGTACAAATTTGATGACAGTTGCTTAAATATAGTTTTCTATCGGTTGCTTAAATATAGTTTTCTATCGAATTGGTGCCTCTAGAGAACATACTTCCTTTTTACTGAAAAGCAGCTATAATAATTGTAAAAGCGAATATGCCACCGAATCAATCTAAGCAGCCCCTCCGATAATTTTTTTTTTCTCATTATTTCTTTGTTATTGCTGTAGTCAATATTTTAATAAAGGTTCTTTTTAACTTTAGTCCCAAATACTGATTTTCTTCAACTCCTGTAGTTAAATAGTAACACAATTTTTTTCCAGTTTTCAATATTTTTCTACTTCATAGATCATGTATCTATGAGTAGGAAAATGTGTGAACTCAGGGCAAGGCATAAATTTATCGATGTTTCTCTAAAAACCGAGGATATCTGATTCGATCAAATTTTCATTATATTTTAACTTTCAGTTTCAGACATCAAAATAGTAAACAATTTGTTGCAGTTGACAGATGACAATTATAATTTACTTGAGTCAGTGTTTCCAACATTTAAAAACAAAAAATGTCAATGTCAATTTCAGTCCTAAAATTTTGAGAGTAATACAACTTCACTGTTTTTGATCAAAATGTATCTGCTATGCCAAATTTCATTTAAAATGTTTTATTACTAATAGTTTTCAGATGGCTACATATGGTGGCTCGTCGGATTAGGTAAAAGAGCATTCGATTACGATTATTTTGATACTGCACATTATTAGGTTTCAAACAAACTTCCGTAAAAAAACTTTAGAAGATCACTTTAGAATGAGATATTAAAATAAGATTTGAATGCATCGAACAACCTGTAGCCAACACAACTGATATAACAAAATCAATAATCCAAAAGCTAATAACATAATTATCTTCTTGCATAAATATTATCATGAATATTTTATTTAAATAATTACACAATAAAAACCTAATTTACTTTTGCAGAATCGAAGTAAAATAAGAAGTCGATCTCTCTAATTATTTTGTTTTATCAGTTCTGGTTGTCAAAGGGTAGGTACTCGATGCATTTAAATCTTATTTTAATACCAAAACATGCTTTATTTTATTAAACATCAAAACGTAGTTTTTTAAGTTTTCTGGCGGTATTTTGTTCAAAACCTATAAGTGTGTGGTATCAAATGAATCGTAATAAAATGAATGGCCTTTTCCCTAACCCGACGAGCATCCATGTTACCGTTTGAAAAAAATTTGTAATTTCAATTTAAAATTAAATTTTACATAGCCCATTTTGACCGAAAACAGTGGAGTTGTATATTCCCCAAAATTTTAGGGCTGTAATTAGTGATTTGAACGTATCAATAGCACTCTAGATTAAAAAAAAAATCAAAATTGAAAAAAAAAAATGGTAACAAAAAGTGACAAATGATACATGGTTGTATTCAGAATGTCACGTGGAGACAAAAGAGTTGAAAATATACTGGGCGTCCCATTCAAAAATCGAAAGTTTGAGTAACTTCCGGTGAAACCGGAAGTTGCGCCAACTTGAGTAATTCGTCAAAAAACGCAATTTTATATCTTATACCGATCCCCCAAATTTCATTACATTATCTTCAAAAACAAAAAAGTTATAGGGGCGAGCCACCTTCCGCGGACACCCGGTATATCAGTATACGAGGTTTGACAATTGAGTAATGAGACTGATTCCATAAAAACCGTATATTTAAAAATTATTGTACAACTCTGCCATCCCCTTCAAAGTAGTCCCCTTGGGCAGCTATACAACGATTCCAGCGCGTTTTCCATGCTTCGTAACATTTCTGGAACGCTTCAACTGGGATGTCCGCGAGTACCCCCGTCACGGCCGCCTGGATGTCCGTAATCGACTCAAAATAGGTTCCTTTGACCACCGATTTTGTTCTAGGGAACAAAAAAAAGTTACAAGGTGACATATCGGTCGAATAAAGCGGCTGTTGCAACACGGCGATCCCTTTAGAGTCCAAATACTGGGACACTCTGAGGGCAGTGTGGCACGGCGCGTTGTCGTGATGAAGGATCCAGTTACGAGCGATGTCTGGGCGCACCCTGTTGACTCGTTTTCGCAATCTTTCGAGTACTTGGCGATAGTTGACTTGATTTACGGTTTGCCCCGATGGAACAAATTCTTTGTGGACGATTCCACGGCTATCAAAAAAGGCAAGTCCGCACTTCGACTGGTCTCCCGCTCCGCGCCTCGTCTTCCACGCTTTCACGCCCCTCCTTAAACTCTTTAAGCCATCGAAACACCTGGGCACGACTTAGAGCACTATCACCATGCACTTTTACAATTTTAGCGTACGTTTCCGAAGCTGTTTCGTCCAATCTGGCGAAAAATTTTATCGCAACGCGTTGCTCTTGATTTCGTTTCTCTATTTTCGTGACGAGCACCACCAACACACGTCTACTCAACACGACACAGCAGGCGAACTAAACAAGCTAGAGCGATGGTAAATATATCAATGGAGAGGGGAAGGATGCCGGGGAAGGGGAAGGGAATTTCAAGGTCGCAGGTTTACCACAAGCGCGGCAATAAAATCAGTCTCATTACATTACTTGTCTCACCTCGTATAATAGGTGTGCACAAAATGTGGCAGCATTCATGTTCACATTTTCTTTGATGTCGATTGCTCTTCATGTGAGAAGCTCAGAAGGCGCGGTTGCATATCGAGGTTCTCTTGACCTGGATCACCTTCAAAGGGCCCATCCTTGCCTATTTCTGCTTCTACGGCAATGAAGGTCACATCCTCACCCTCGAACGGTGCTGAATTCGAGTATGACTGGCCGTTGCAGTTGAGGCATATTATTGAACATTTCATGCCTTCTTTTCGGCAGCTGCACTTCCCTGTACACTCCTTTGTACATTTGCAAGATACAGTGTTGAGAATTTCAGGTAGAGCTGGATCCTTGGTGTTTATGATGAGGAGAAGTTCCGTCCTCCTCCAACCCCAGCTCAGAGGATCATTTGGTAAACCCGCACAATATTTTGGGCGGTGGCTGCATTTGTTGGAGGCAGAGCGGCCAACTCGAAAGTTGGCTTTGTTAGGGATTTTGAACTTACCTGCATGATGAAAAACCTTGACAGTCTCTTGTAATATCATGTTCTTTACAAGAACCTTGACAAACTTCAACTTCCTTTGGCGACAGAATGCAGAGGTTGTATCACATCCACTGATTGCAAGTAGGAACAGGAGATTCTGTTTGACATCAGACATGAAGTTGGAGTACTCGGTAGAGTAGACTGTGTTCTGTGAGGTTCCCTTTTCAGGTTTCATGACGTAAATGTTGGATGAATTTGGTGCTTTGGCGGTTAATAGGATCAATAAATATGTGTCCTCCCCATTATGATGATCGTCGCAAAGTTACCTGCCAATTCAATGGCAGTATTGACAATAAGGGTGTCAGCATCCTCAGCACATTACTCTACTTTAAACCCATGCTGTACCAATTTCTCACGCGTCATGGAAATAAGCCGTTCTTCGTTATTGTCGTTGGAGAGAAATTGTTCTTCCGGCATGGTTGCATGCATCGTTTCAGTGAACCCACATTTGCAGAAGAGTACTTGCTTTAACCGCGAAGCCGCTCAGCTGATTTTGTACTCTTTGCCGCATCAGGGTAAACATCAAAAACTATTATTGTACTGTTTATTGCTGCTCCCTGCCACTGTTTATTGCTGCTCCTTGCCACTGTTTATTTTTTGCTTGCATCTGATTTGAACGGTCTGAGACTGAGCGTGGTTTTCGTAGTCAAATGCGATTCTGATAATTAAATTTTATTCTCTACAACTTTCATTTCATGGGTTTTTCAATAGGCCAATCAATAGAGCATTTTTTCCTAACAAAAATACTAGTAGAAAACCGACTCTGCCATCACATAATTTTTTAACTTGTTATAAACATTTAAATTACAAAAAACGTGTTTTTTAAAATTGTTTTGCTTATACAATGAAAACTAATGAAGCAATCTGGTTGCTCCGATAGAAAGAATTGTAGATAATTGAAATACAAACAAAATGGAATGTTTTAGGACCCGATCGAATCATTAGTAACGGAGGAAAACCAGAAAAACCGGAAAATTTAACGTTTTTTTATAAATTCATAACCCCGCCATTTTTCAAGAAATAGGGCCCTTCTCATGAAAGTATTGGATCATGTGTACAGAAAACAGACTCTGACGGATCATTAGTTTTGGCACAATTGCAATTTGAATTTTTTTTGCAGCGTGCCTGGATACTCTAGTGATAGTCCGATTTCAATTTCTAAAACAGATTTTGAAAGTAGAAGTACAGTGCCACAAAACGTATATTCCCATTTTGCACTAAAATGCGAAATGGGTGAAAATGCTAGTAAACATGACTGAAAACGGCCGAGCTGGCGGAAGCGGTCAGGTGGTAGGGGCGAGCGGGAGAGGGAGAGCGGGACAGGGGAAGCGTATTATCACGTAACCCGTTCATTAGAAGAATTCCCCTCATCTTGTCGTGTGGAAATCTATATCAATTATCTCCCCGCGAATGATATGTCAACTTTATTGAAATATGTAATCGCTCAATAAACATTTCACACGCATTTTAAAAACTTTAACGATTTCGTCCGTTTCTCGATGCTGGTTTATGGCCACCCTAGGGAGAGCGGACACCGAGAACACGAAATGGGTTGCTTAGAAAAAAAGAGATTAAGACATCTGTTAGCTATTACAGGCGGGCAAACAATACTTGAGTTTTTTTCGGACTAAAAGATGTCCTCACTGGGGGTCTGAAAGTACCTACATATTCTATTGAATATTATTTTTACTGTGTGCCTCTTGAACGAATGTTGAAGATTTTAAGAAAAGTAATGTTTTTGAATGCAGGTCTATGGAAAAGTGAGACACATGGTAGGCAGAAAAACGGTTTTTTATGCCTGGCGTAAAGTTCTAGGAAATTAGTGTGGGAGAGGTCATAGCGTTCGAAAAGGGCAGGAGAGACTTTTTGAGTGGTGAAAAAGGACACTTAGAGTCGAACGTCGAGCGTCGAACGAGACGCGGGCATAGTAGACTTAGCGTCGAACGTCGGTTCGAACGAGACGCGGGCATAGTAGACTTAGCGTCGAACGTTGGTACGGACGACACGCGAATAGTACACGTCGCGTCTAGCGTCATTTTGACACTTAGCGTCGGGCTTCGGTTCGAACGAGACGGGCGTCGTTTATTTTTGAGTAATTACTGTCCGTCAACGAGACAGAGTTCTTGCCACGGCTTAATTATTGTGCGATTATTGCGGTTTGCGATTATTGCAGTGCAGTGTTGCGTATTTCCTTGAGGGTTTTTATGGCACTATTGCTTGTGCCACTAGTTTTTCTGAGTACAGGTCTACTATTCCTTTTATTTTCAGCAAATATTTGAGAGTATTGTTTTTTTTAAGTATATAGCGTTCCTGGCACTAGCGTTCCCGAGTACAGAGCGGATAATATAACTATACTTTTATTTTCAGCAAATATTTGAGGGTACTGTTTTATACAGGGTGGTCCATCGAAAACATGGGGGTTTTGGGTACTAATATCGTAGATCTGGAAAAACGCTCGGACAGGTCGATTTTAGTTTCGAGGGGGACATTGTGCCCTCCTACAGGCAGCACCGTCAGGTCAACCCTCGAGAAGTGGGGTGAACAACCCTTGAAATTTGAATAGGGAATAGGAGTCGAGTGGCACATCGTTGGAAAGCCCGTAGAATTCTCGAAACAAAACGGTCGGCAGTTTTTCTAACAGAAATGAGCCATAATTAAGTTAAGAGTAAAATTCACTTACATTAGTCTAATCGTAACAAATGCTCGAAATGCGCACCTCCAACTTCCATGCAATGATACAGATTTTGTTAAAAACGTTCTCGTACATTTTGGAGCATGTCTGGGGTGATTTGGCGACATTCTAATGTGATTCGTTGCCGTAAATCTGCTAGTGAAGCTGGTGGTGTAGCATAAATTCTGCTTTTCAAATGACCCCACAGAAAGAAATCTAAGGGAGACAGGTCTGGTGATCGTGGGGGCCATTCAATAGAACCTCGCCTACCAATCCAATGACCAGGGAAGTGGTGATCTAAATATCGCCGAACAAGCATAGCATAATGCGGAGGAGCACCATCTTGTTGAAATATCAACTGATCTTCCTGATAATGATGGTTATTTTCAATAATGTTAGTTAACATTGGTTCAATTGTGTCTTCAAGCAGTTCTTCTAAGAAGAGGGGGCCCACGATACGTTCCCCTAAAATACCAGCACATACGTTTAATTTTTGAGGATATTGCGTATGTACCTCATGAAATATATGGGGATTCGAATCAGCCCAATATCGACAATTATGGCGATTAACTATACCATTTAAAAAAAAAAGAACATTCATCACTAAAACAAATGTTGAACAGACACTGAGGATTTGCAATCGCCTGCTCACTTAGTACCTCACAGAATTGTAAACGCCGATCAAAATCATCTTCATTCAGTTCGTGTGTTAATTTAATTTTGTAAGGATGGAATTTATGTAGTTTTAAAATACGCTGAATGCTAGTTCTTGAGATACCTGAAACAGTTGCTAGCTGTCTTGTACTCAACGTATGGTCAACCTCAACATGGCCCAAAATTGCCACTGTTGTCGCCTCATTTCTTACTGGCGGTTCGATTTGCCGTTTTTTATTTGCTACCGATCCCGTTTCTCGGAATTTTGATACTAATTCAGACACATACTGCCGCGACACAGTCCTGCCATATTGTTGATTGAACCGTTCCGCAGCCCTTTTCGCACATCTATTGTTTTCATAATACAGTTCAATCAACGCAACCCTCTCTGCCACTGTATACACCATTGTTTCGTTTTAATTTCGACGTACGATACCACACACGAATGAAACTCACTTGTAGTACACACGTGAAAAACAGAAACTGCATGCTCTATCTGTTTGTTCTATTTTATTAAAAAAATTTCATGGGTACCGCGAAAAAAACTGAGCAAAAACATTCACAGTATCGTAGCAAATAAATGATAGATTGCAAAAACTGGCAAATGAGTTTTCCAGAGACGTACAAGTAAGCTCTTAACTTTCGTACAGGTTTATTCCTGAATTTATTTTTTCCCAAACGGTTCATTCCAACTTCAAAATCGGGACGCCGTTGGATAGAGTACTTAACGGGCTTTCAAAAGATGTGCCACTCCACCATTATTCCCTATTCAAATTTTAGGGGTTGTTCACCCCACACCTCGAGTGTTGCCGTGACGGTGGTGCATGTAGGAGAACAAACTGTCCCCCTCGAAACTAAAATCGACCTGTCCGAGGGTTTTTCCACATCTGCGATATTATCACCCAAAACCCCGATGTCAAGTTTTCGATGGGCCACCCTGTATAGCGTCCCTGCATAAGTGCCTATGTGCGAATTCCGCACAGGTGATATTCACCCATTTTTTTTCTGTCTTAGGGGAGTTTACTAAGTATAAATCACGTTACGCGATATTTTTTTCTCAGGAAGTAACTTCACTTTTGACATTCCTCTAATGTCCTACAATTTGCGTCCTAGGACTCGCAGACAAACAAAAGTTCAACCAACTTCATGTGTACTTCACCCCGCTGAAAATTTCACGAGTTTTATATCCAACCAAGCTCTTGATTGTTCTCTGTTTGAGAAACATCTGGCCTTACAGCCCATCCTAACTGCTCCTATAAGTGGTACGTTTTTTGTTGAAAATAATTTTCCTTCTGGCTCTAGTTTGGAGAGCCCCACAATCAATAGAAACCCAAGGGTTTCACCAGGCGTGGCCGTCGAGCTGTTGAATCGCGTCGCGTCGAAAATAACGCCACAGAATCTAGTTACCACCTGGATTCTCAAAAAGCGGTTCATTTAAATTCACTTGCATCTCCTAGGTTGAACCCTACGCATTGTAGTATGGATGATGTGAATGTGAATAAAAGTCAAGTTGTGGGCTGTCCTGATGAAGACAATGATGATGAATCTCGATACAATACAATACAATACAAGGCGTGATCTGACCCTGAGGGAAATTTCAGCTCAAAATTTTGATAACAGGTCTTTGAGGGCCTCACCTAGTTTTTTGACTTTCGGCGGTCAACCCGCTGGGGAATTTCAAACCCCGAAAAATACCGACACTCCACGCCGAATTTTGGAAGCATTCAATATTTCTACAGACTCGCGAGAATGTTCGAACAAAACCGCCCCCGCACTCCTGACAATATTTCAGTAATTTCGGGTCTTAATGTCTCTCGAGCTAGAAACGGGAATTGCCTTGAAGGGGGTCCACATGCACGCGAAAACGTTCATCAAACGGCCCGCACGAATAGTGAAATTCCTGCTTTTCGGCAAGTGATGTCTGAGGAACAAGAGGAATGGAAGTGGTTTGTTGAATTCAAACAAATGAGAAAAGCTCGTGAAAACCTCCCAACACAAGTAGAGCTTTCATCCTCCCCTCCTCATCAGGCTCAGGTCTATTTTCCCAGAAGTGACCCATATTTTTCAAGACATGGCGCCCTCGAACGTGGGGCAAAACGGATATTTTCTGACCCCTATTTTTCAAGACAATCTCCCGGACTCTCCTACCACTCGGCAGCTGACGCGGGCTCGGCCGTTTTCAGTCATGTTTGCATGCATTTTTCACCGATTTTGCACCATTGTAGCACTAAATGAGAATATACGTTTTTTAGTACTATACTTCTACTTTCACAATCTGTTTGAGAAATTGAAATTGGGCTAGCACTAGAGCATCCAGGCACGCTGCAAGATAAATAATATTGCTGCAAAAATAAATTTAAATTGCAATTGTATCAAAACTAACGATCCGACAGCGCCTGTTTTGTGCACACATAAAGTACACATTGTTAAAATTGTTAATTCCGTCAACCGATTGCACCCCTACGCGCAACCCTCAGAAGTCTTCGAGAGACTTGTGTGAGCTAGGGAAGACGCAGCCCTTACCTTTTAACGTGTGATGCCATGCACGGTGAATCGGTGGATCGAACCCACGACTCCACGCATGCGAGGCGAACGCACTATCAGCCGACCACCACGGCCCACATGCCCACATGCTTCAATACTTTCATGAGAAAGGCCAATCCTACTTCTTGAAAAATGGCGGAGTTATGAATTTTTCAAAAAATCGCAAAAATTTCCGATTTTTCTCCGTTACTAATGATCCGACCGGGTCGTAAAACATCCCATTTTGTTTGTATTTCAATTATCTACAATTCTCTACATTGGAGCAACCCACTAATAGAGCATAGTTTTAATTTTATAAGCAAAATAAATTTAAAAAACATTTTTTTTTTGTTATTTAAATTTATATAACGGCTGAGACGTCGTGCTCGAAAAATCGCGCGTGTTTGAAAGACATTTTCATCAACTCATACTATATACTATTAATCAACTAGTGTATTAATGAAGGCGATTAATGATCGAGATATTTTAACGCGTGAGCGAAGCGAGTGCGTTAATTTTCGAGATTATTAATCGCATTTCAATATGAGAGTTGATTACAATATTATCCCGTCTACCTCACTGCGGTTGAAATAAAGGAATTCAATTTTTTTCTGGCAATAAAGTTGAAGGTGCTACTTCTGCAGTTTCCGCAAAATCTGGCAACATACATTTATCGTCAATAGTCATCATAGCGTCCATAACATCTGAATTCGTTTGTTTCGTTGCCTATGCAATAATTATGCATTCAGAGAAATCGGCTATTGTCACTGCCAATATAAACATGTATTAGAGCAATGTGCGTTGGGTTGCATGTAATAAAATCGTCGATTAATAGAAAATCATTCATTAATAGGGAATATTAATCAACGATTTTGAGTTCGTTAAAATACATCAGAAATGGACGGTAGACGAAAATAGTTATTTATGTACCAAGGACGAAAAACTGTCTATTATAGTCGAGGATATAGCCGAGGATATAGCCGAGGATATAGCCGAGGATAGCAAGCAGGCGAGACAGAAGACAGTTTTTCGCCGAGGTGCATATTACATTTTTTCGTCGACCTCTACATACCTTTATGAAAGTAAGTACTCGCATGTTTGCTGGCCTCAGCTACGTCCAACTCTTCGAACTGCAGACTCGATCATAATTTTAATGAATATAAACAAAATGTATTTGAAGTGTAACAACTCTCTATTTCAACTATACTACAAAATTAAATCAATCTCGAAGATGAATATTGAACGTACAGTTTGTGCAATTATTGATATTAATTCCTGCTGTCGAAGAAGATGCAAGAGACAAGTTTTGATTTTGGGTACTTGTTGATGCAACTTCAGATGCAGGTGCTCCAACAGCACCATTTCCAAAACTTCTCTCTTGAAGTGCTTTACCTGAAATCTAGCGGATTTCGTAAATAATTAATTTGACAACAGCAAATGACAGTTATTGTCACAGGCGCCTATGTATTAATTAAAACGTGGATTTACGAAAATGACTCAATCGCCGCTCTCGTACCGTGCCGTATCATAGTGACCACAGCGGACGAAAAGAGTTTGCGGACGAAAAGCGTTTGCGGACGAAAAGTACTTGCCTTCAAAAATAGTCGATTTTTCGTCCGGAAATTAGTACGTAAAATGTCATTTTTTGCAGAGGTCGACGAAAAAATTATTTTCAGCTTGCATGACATAACCTAGTGCAAAGAGTTTTTACAATTAATCTCTTATGTGATTCAGATTAATAAAGCTGTTTCCAGATGAAAAAAGAATGTGTAATGTTTCTTAATTCGTTTTCTCCATACATTTGTTCGATATCTTGTCAACTTGACCCACTTTTTGGCATCACATACAACTTTTCATTGAATTCCCGCCAAATCTGTGGTCACGTGATATAAGTCGCAACAGATTTTTAATAGTAAAAACATTGTTTATATAGAAGTAAGATAGTCAATGCCTGTGTAATTGGTGTTGGACGCAAACGCGAGTGTCATCTAGCGTGATTGGTTACAAACGTGAATTTTTGACGTCATTTTAAAGCAGGCTCCTTCAAAAAACCCTGATTTTAATGCTGTCCCATTGTTCCAATCAAGTTACGACATGACTTGGAGGCCAGATCACTGAAGTTACGACATGACTTGGATGCGAGCTCACTATCGCCATCTACATGTCGCATCCATTTTGATCCAATTATAATCCCATAAGGTTGACTATCTTCTATATAAACAATGGTAAAAAGTAAGTGTTTATTGCACCCGACGTGAAATTGTCCGACGAGTCCGTCAGGCAGAGTTGAACAACACGTCGAGTGCAATAAACAATTTTTGCACGAGTTGCATACCATATTTTTCCTACGTTTGTGCAAAAACCAATAACTGTTTCATTTAGGTGGTACTAAAGTTCAAATGAATAAATTTTTTTTTTTTTTAAATTGTATTTTCTAGTAATGTTGTAATCCCAGTATGTAATAAATATGATTGACAATAGTATAAAATATGCAACTGTGTAAAACTTAATTCGCGGTCACCATTGGCACCAGCTGGCGCACCAAAACTCCGGGAAAACAAAGCAAACGTTATTTATCTATAAGTTGACAGTAGTTGTTGACGTGAATTCCATTATTGAATTTTTACTTCTAACTTTCGAGTACTTCTTTAGAAATGCCTGTCGTAAAGATTTATTTGGCTGATATTTCTGTAGTTAAGCGGAAAGAGTAGTCAAAGGGCAGGCAGTAATCATGTTTCATTTTGTGATGTAGAGAATGTTGAGCAAGGAGTTTTTGGACTTTGTCTACAAAATTCATTTGGTTTCCTTAATGAACTAGTTTCTGTAATTTTTTGATATGGAATGACCCCTCGTTTTAATGTCTTGCCTCTTGAGCGTAGGAGATAATTAGATTTACGCAAATTGTGGAAACCTGTTAGTTACAATTAGTAGTAGGTTTAGACGGGTTCTAATAATGAGGAGGGAGGAAAAGCGGTCTAACCTAACCTAGGGAGTTATTAGAATTCCAGGGTCTAACCTAACATGAGGAAAGTGATTTTGGACCTAACCTAACCTAACCCAACCTAACCTAACCCAACTTTACCTAACCTTACCTTAGCTTACCTAATCTAACCTAACCTAACCTAACAGAAGTAATGAAGTAATGGGAGTTATTAGAATTCCAGGGTGTCACCTAACCTGAGGGAAGTGATTGACGATCTAACCTACCCTAACCTAACCTAACCTAACCAAGCCTAACCTAACCTAACCTGACAGAAGTAATGAAGTAATGGGAGTTATTAGAAGTCCAGGGTGTAACCTAACCAGATGAAGTGATTGATGATCTAACCTAACCAAACCTAACCTAACCTGACCTTACCTGACCTAACTTAACCTGACCTAACTTAACCTGACCTAACCTAACCATACCTGACCTAACCTAAGGAAAGTAATCTGACATAAGAGCTTACCTAACCTAACCTGAGGAGGCATAATGTGAGATCTAACCAAATCTGATGAGTGATTACAAATCAGTGGTCTATGCTAACCTTATGAAGTTATGTGATGTCTGACCCAACCTAACGCAACCTAACCCAACCTAACCCAACCTAACCAGATATATTCATCGATGGTTGCATCCTTTCAATAAATACATGATTCAAAATATTATTCATTTCAGATGTAAAATTTATTTCAATTTTGATTTTTTTTTTCAGTAAACTTTGAGTCAAAGGTTGGAGTAAAGGTTGGTGTAAAGGTTGATGCAGTTTCAATGCATTTTAAATGGGAAATTGGTTTTTTCTCTGATCGTTTTTAATTTCATTTTGAGATTTTTTTTTGCACTATACTTTGGTTCAAAGGTTGAGTTAAAGGTTTATGCATAGGTTGAAAAACTACTAGACAAATTTGATGAAAATCATACATAGAGTTTTAGTAAAATTGATAATTACTAGGTTGGTGTGGTATACTTGCACTATATGATGGCTTACCTACTCATGTTTACCATTATTCAGTATCAAACTGCTATACAATGCACATTGTAAAACAAGAAGAAGAATTAGTAGTGGAAAATTTAGATGAAAAAATTGGGGGTGGGATGAATGGGGGAAAATCATCACGACATGGGCCACTTCTACCCTCTTCTGTTCGAGGATTGTTGATTGGACCATCAAATTGTGGCAAGACTAATGCCATGATTGCTTTACTCACACACCCACAGGGATTACGTTTTGAAAATGTGTATCTGTATTCATAGTCTTTGAATCAACCAAAATATGAGTATTTGCATAATGTATTGACACCAATAGTGGGATTGGGCTTCTTTACATTCACCGATAATGTGGATATTGTGCAACCATCTGAAGCTAAACCAAATTCAGTGTTCATATTTGATGATGTGATTTGTGTAAAACAAGATATTATTAGATCATATTTTTGTATGGGGCGTCACATGGATGTGGATTGTTTCTATTTTGCACAAACATATTCACGAGTTCCCAAGCAGCTGGTGCGAGATAATGCCAACTTTATTGTTATGTTCAAGCAGGATGAAACTAATTCACATCATGTATTTTCGGATCATGTTTCACCTGATGTGACATTTAAAGAATTTCAAATGATGTGTATGCTGTGTTGGAATGATCAGTATGGATTTCTAGTTATTGATAAAGATAGAAAAGTTAATCAAGGGCGGTACCGCAAAGGATTCGATAGCTTCATATACACATGATGTAATATGAAAATGTTCAATCAGTCATTGAATTCTGTTGAGGTCACTTCAATAAAAAAATTTAAAAAATGAATAATCTGAGAGATGAAAGTGCAGAAACTGAAATGAATATGAAGCGTCAGCTAGTTCAAGCGACAGAAGCAGTGAGACAAAAATTCAACTCCATTAGAAGTGGAAATACAGAAGACAAAATAGCTCTTGAAAAACTCTATGAGCCTATAATCAGACCTCTGAATGCTTTTTCTACTGTAAAACTACAGCCATCCATATCTTCGTCTAAAATCGCTTCATATATCCCAACGAGCACTCCAATTAAAAAAACGGAGCCTTCCAACAGTGATACATCATCTTCGGCATCATTTTCCGATACTGATGATACCATTAGGCATACTGATGATTATGAAATGGGGGCATCTACCATCTTCGATTCACCCACATCATACAACAGCCCTTCAGATTTAGAATCATCCAACGTAAACCAAAAAAACTATGTTTCGGAAGTGGTAAAACATCTGCAAAATCTTCAGAATGGTAACAGTGCTTATGATATAATATATGGTATTCGTACAGATCCTTCATCACAAACATTGAAAATGGGGAACTTGGAAGTTCGATTCACCGAAGGGGATATATCATTTTGGGATGGTGAAGTTCAAAAGCATCAATTTCCAGGTAGTTCGGATCTGTATAATTTAATATTTCTCAAGAAACCTCATGTAGTTGAAGACGTGAGGGTTCGTCGTACATATGCTGAGATATTAGCTTTAACAAGAGCAATATATAAACAACATCGAGTGATAAATGGAATTAGATATAAAAGATCGAATAAATATAGGAATGTAATAAAACCAATAATGAAGTCGATGAATACTCCCATCACGAAACGTTTTAATGTTGGTGGCAAAGGTATTAGGCAAACAAACTTGCAGAAAATCTTTACATCAAAACCGAAAAACTATGTCTACTGGAATAAACCTAAAGAATTGGTGGAGCGCCTACGATTGCTGATGGCTTCGAAAGCAAGTGGACATACGGGTCATGATAATGAGATCATATCCATATTGGAAGAACTGCGGGAAGAGGGTATAATATATTAGTGAAGTTGATCGATGAAGGAACAGTGTTTGATTAGATGTTATGTGGTGATTATCAAAACAATATTCATCGCACTATGACAAGTAATATCAAACAACAAATTATTGATGAACTGCATAAGCCAGCTCGTCGAAACTTCCCAAGGTTTCGGGGACTTATGGCAAATCGACCTTGCCGAGCTTCAACCATATGCCAAATATAATAAAGGACATCGATATATTTTGGTTGTAATAGATTGTTATTCGAAATTTCTATGGACAAGGGCTGTCAAATCGAAGACTGGCGTAGCGGTAACAAATGCTATGAAGATGATTTTGAAAGATGCCAAGTATGCCCCAAAACATATACAGAGTGATCATGGAAAGGAATTTTATAATAGCAATTTCTCTGCATTGCTGAAGCAATACAAAATCAAGCATTATTCAACATTCAGCACCATGAAGGCTGCCATGGCTGAGAGTGTTATTAGAACAATAAAAACTTGGCTTTACAAGGAATTTTCACTGAACGGGAACCATAAATGGTTGGGAAGTCTTCCATCCATAACATTGAGGTATAACACTAGAGTACATCGTACAATTTGTATGAAACCGATTGATGTGACGTCAAGTACACAATTGAAAATAATTATAGAAAAGAAAAAGATGATAAAACCCAAATTCGTTGTGAATGATATAGTTCGCCTCAGCAAATATAAAAATGTATTCGAAAAGGGATTCACAGCTAACTTTACTACGGAATTATTCAAAATTGTCAAGATTAACAGCACACATCCCCCAACGTACATTCTCGAAGATATGAATAGGAACCCCATTGAAGGTTGTTTCTATGAGAAAGAAATGCAGAAAACATACAATCCTAATGTATACCTTGTTGAAAAAGTATTGAAGAAAAAGGGGAATAAGGTTTATGTGAAGTGGTTAGGATTCCCCAATGAACATAACTCTTGGATTGAAAACAGTGCTATAGTGTGATTCTCTAAAAAAACTTTTTTTTTAATTAAGTTCACATGTTTTTGAATGATTATTTCTTGTAGTTTTAAAAAAATTGTTAATAAATATTTTAAAAAAAACTCAGTTTGTATTTATCTCATACTTTATTTGAATATAAATATATTGAATAAAATCATACGGGTGTTATACAATGCACATTGTAAAGCAAGAAGAAGACATAGTGGTGGAAAATTCAGATAAAAAAATCGGGGGTGGGATGAATGGGGGAAAATCATTACGACATGGGCCACTTCAACCCTCTTCTGTTCGAGCATTGTTGATTGGGCCATCAAATTGTGGCAGGACCAAGAGCAAGAGCCAGTTATTACATATCATTACATGTACTTAGTGTTATTACGGGTAGTTGGAGGGTAATTGGGGTAATTGAATATTTTCATGACCACTTGTAATTAGATGTAACCAGTTGTACTTACTATTATTGTGCAATATGGGGGTAATTGATAGATGGTAATTGGAGGGTAATGCGGGTAATAGGGATAATTGAAGAGTTTTTTTTTCACTACTACAATTGATTATTTCAATTACACTCTAGTTAAATAAAACACTCTGTTTGAAGATGGCCAAAAGCTTCGGTCATCTTCAAACACATAGTGGTATTTAGAATTATCCATACTCTATTGAAATTTTTCATTACCACTTACAAATTACTTTCAATTACATGGATCAGTCATATTAGTCTTTATGTACACTTGGTGACAAAGTCCCAACATATTTAAATCTTTGAATAGGTATATTTTTCATAATGGTACACACTGTAATTGATGCAATTTCGTGGTTCTGTGGAAACATCATGGCACGCTCTCACCGTCTCCAACGTTATATTGTCGAATTTCTTCATCATTTCAATTTTTTCTTCATACTGTTGAATTTTCATTTGAAGTATTCTTATATTTGTCAAATGCTTTTCCAGTGAACTTTTAATTTTCATGACGACACGGTTGGAACTTTTCAATCCACACTCATGAATCAGATGTAAATTTGAGTGATACATGAATGTGGGCCTGGGTAAATTTGAATTTTCGAGTTGTGTCAGTGGGAAGAAACGTTTGAGTATTTTGAATGATATTATTATTTCTCATCATCAAGATCACAGTTGATGAATCTTGATTTATAAATATTTCTCCTGTGGTTTTCATTCAGAATAGCAATATCTTCTCACCTTCTCCAATACGCCTCTTGAAGCGACTTCGATCAATAGCAAAATACTCCCAGAATTTACTTCGTGATTTTTTGTAGGCATATACCCAAGCAAACATGTAATGGATTCTATTGTATTCTTCTCGAATGCAGACATTTTTCATTGTGAAATTTGAGTTTTCAACTTGCACGTGAACTTGATACATATTTTGAAAATTTGCACCAACAATGATGATGAGAAATATGAATTTTCCAGTTTTGTTAGTGGGAAGAAACGTTTGAGTATTTCGAATGAAGCCACTCAACTGAGAAAACTGTAATGGAATAGCTCCTCACTTGCCTTTTATATACTCTTTGAGAGGTAGGGGTATTTTGTTAGAAAAGGGGTGGGGTCATATTTCGCCCTCTAACACCCACCAACGTGGCCTGAAGGCCTTGTCTGACGTCATCGAGCACATGGCACCCTCTGACATCCACCCGCAGAAACTCCATAAAGGTCGAACAAATAACCTAGTACATATGGGGGCATGACCATGTACACGCAGGGCGTGACTAACAACATCCGTGTACTGTGATTGATTGAAACTGAATTACCCCCACATCAAAGTCGTTGCCATTCAAGAGTATGAATACAGGCTTTGGGATATGTCCATCTTAAATCGAAAAACATCTTCGTACCATTTCAAACAAACTTACATCTGATTCATGAGTGTGGATTGAAAAGTTCCAACCGTGTCGTCATGAAAATTAAAAGTTCACTGGAAAAGCATTTGACAAATATAAGAATACTTCAAATGAAAATTCAACAGTATGAAGAAAAAATTGAAATGATGAAGAAATTCGACAATATAACGTTGGAGACGGTGAGAGCGTGCCATGATGTTTCCACAGAACCACGAAATTGCATCAATTACAGTGTGTACCATTATGAAAAATATACCTGTCCTAATAAAAAAATTGACAAATGTGTATTTTTTTCTTTATAAACCCATTCAAAGATTTAAATATGTTGGGACTTTGTCACCAAGTGTACATAAAGACTAATATGACTGATCCATGTAATTGAAAGTAATTTGTAAGTGGTAATGAAAAATTTCAATAGAGTATGGATAATTCTAAATACCACTATGTGTTTGAAGATGACCGAAGCTTTTGGCCATCTTCAAACAGAGTGTTTTATTTAACTAGAGTGTAATTGAAATAATCAATTGTAGTAGTGAAAAAAAAAACTCTTCAATTATCCCTATTACCCGCATTACCCTCCAATTACCATCTATCAATTACCCCCATATTGCACAATAATAGTAAGTACAACTAGCTACATTTGATTACAAGTGAACCAGGTAATGAAAATATTCAATTACCCTCCAATTACTCGTAATAACATTAAGTACATATAATGACATGTAATTCTCTCTAATCTCTAATCACACTGTAAATACACCAATAGTGCACAACAATAGTAAGTACAACTGGTTACATCTAATTACAAGTGGTCATGAAAATATTCAATTACCCCAATTACCCTCCAACTACCCGTAATAACACTAAGTACATGTAATGATATGTAATAACTGGCTCTTGCTCTTGGTCCTGCCACAATTTGATGGCCCAATCAACAATGCTCGAACAGAAGAGGGTTGAAGTGGCCCATGTCGTAATGATTTTCCCCCATTCATCCCACCCCCGATTTTTTTATCTGAATTTTCCACCACTATGTCTTCTTCTTGCTTTACAATGTGCATTGTATAACACCCGTATGATTTTATTCAATATATTTATATTCAAATAAAATATGAGATAAATACAAACTGAGTTTTTTTTTAAATATTTATTAACAATTTTTTTAAAACTACAAGAAATAATCATTCAAAAACATGTGAACTTAATTAAAAAAAAGTTTTTTTAGAGAATCACACTATAGCACTGTTTTCAATCCAAGAGTTATGTTCATTGGGGAATCCTAACCACTTCACATAAACCTTATTCCCCTTTTTCTTCAATACTTTTTCAACAAGGTATACATTAGGATTGTATGTTTTCTGCATTTCTTTCTCATAGAAACAACCTTCAATGGGGTTCCTATTCATATCTTCGAGAATGTACGTTGGGGGATGTGTGCTGTTAATCTTGACAATTTTGAATAATTCCGTAGTAATCCCTTTTCGAATACATTTTTATATTTGCTGAGGCGAACTATATCATTCACAACGAATTTGGGTTTTATCATCTTTTTCTTTTCTATAATTATTTTCAATTGTGTACTTGACGTCACATCAATCGGTTTCATACAAATTGTACGATGTACTCTAGTGTTATACCTCAATGTTATGGATGGAAGACTTCCCAACCATTTATGGTTCCCGTTCAGTGAAAATTCCTTGTAAAGCCAAGTTTTTATTGTTCTAATAACACTCTCAGCCATGGCAGCCTTCATGGTGCTGAATGTTGAATAATGCTTGATTTTGTATTGCTTCAGCAATGCAGAGAAATTGCTATTATAAAATTCCTTTCCATGATCACTCTGTATATGTTTTGGGGCATACTTGGCATCTTTCAAAATCATCTTCATAGCATTTGTTACCGCTACGCCAGTCTTCGATTTGACAGCCCTTGTCCATAGAAATTTCGAATAACAATCTATTACAACCAAAATATATCGATGTCCTTTATTATATTTGGCATATGGTTGAAGCTCGGCAAGGTCGATTTGCCATAAGTCCCCGAAACCTTGGGAAGTTTCGACGAGCTGGCTTATGCAGTTCATCAATAATTTGTTGTTTGATATTACTTGTCATAGTGCGATGAATATTGTTTTGATAATCACCACATAACATCTAATCAAACACTGTTCCTTCATCGATCAACTTCACTAATATATTATACCCTCTTCCCGCAGTTCTTCCAATATGGATATGATCTCATTATCATGACCCGTATGTCCACTTGCTTTCGAAGCCATCAGCAATCGTAGGCGCTCCACCAATTCTTTAGGTTTATTCCAGTAGACATAGTTTTTCGGTTTTGATGTAAAGATTTTCTGCAAGTTTGTTTGCCTAATACCTTTGCCACCAACATTAAAACGTTTCGTGATGGGAGTATTCATCGACTTCATTATTGTTTTTATTACATTCCTATATTTATTCGATCTTTTATATCTAATTCCATTTACCACTCGATGTTGTTTATATATTGCTTTTGTTAAAGCTAATATCTCAGCATATGTACGACGAACCCTCACGTCTTCAACTACATGAGGTTTCTTGAGAAATATTAAATTATACAGATCCGAACTACCTGGAAATTGATGCTTTTGAACTTCACCATCCCAAAATGATAGATCCCCTTCGGTGAATCGAACTTCCAAGTTCCCCATTTTCAATGTTTGTGATGAAGGATCTGTACGAATACCATATATTATATCATAAGCACTGTTACCATTCTGAAGATTTTGCAGATGTTTTACCACTTCCGAAACATAGTTTTTTTGGTTTACGTTGGATGATTCTAAATCTGAAGGGCTGTTGTATGATGTGGGTGAATCGAAGATGGTAGATGCCCCCATTTCATAATCATCAGTATGCCTAATGGTATCATCAGTATCGGAAAATGATGCCGAAGATGATGTATCACTGTTGAAAGGCTCCGTTTTTTTAATTGGAGTGCTCGTTGGGATATATGAAGCGATTTTAGACGAAGATATGGATGGCTGTAGTTTTACAGTAGAAAAAGCATTCAGAGGTCTGATTATAGGCTCATAGAGTTTTTCAAGAGCTATTTTGTCTTCTGTATTTCCACTTCTAATGGAGTTGAATTTTTGTCTCACTGCTTCTGTCGCTTGAACTAGCTGACGCTTCATATTCATTTCAGTTTCTGCACTTTCATCTCTCAGATTATTCATTTTTTAAAATTTTTTATTGAAGTGACCTCAACAGAATTCAATGACTGATTGAACATTTTCATATTACATCATGTGTATATGAAGCTATCGAATCCTTTGCGGTACCGCCCTTGATTAACTTTTCTATCTTTATCAATAACTAGAAATCCATACTGATCATTCCAACACAGCATACACATCATTTGAAATTCTTTAAATGTCACATCAGGTGAAACATGATCCGAAAATACATGATGTGAATTAGTTTCATCCTGCTTGAACATAACAATAAAGTTGGCATTATCTCGCACCAGCTGCTTGGGAACTCGTGAATATGTTTGTGCAAGATAGAAACAATCCACATCCATGTGACGCCCCATACAAAAATATGATCTAATAATATCTTGTTTTTCACAAATCACATCATCAAATATGAACACTGAATTTGGTTTAGCTTCAGATGGTTGCACAATATCCACATTATCGGTGAATGTAAAGAAGCCCAATCCCACTATTGGTGTCAATACATTATGCAAATACTCATATTTTGGTTGATTCAAAGACTTTGAATACAGATACACATTTTCAAAACGTAATCCCTGTGGGTGTGTGAGTAAAGCAATCATGGCATTAGTCTTGCCACAATTTGATGGTCCAATCAACAATCCTCGAACAGAAGAGGGTAGAAGTGGCCCATGTCGTGATGATTTTCCCCCATTCATCCCACCCCCAATTTTTTCATCTAAATTTTCCACTACTAATTCTTCTTGTTTTACAATGTGCATTGTATAGCAGTTTGATACTGAATAATGGTAAACATTAGTAGGTAAGCCATCATATAGTGCAAGTATACCACACCAACCTAGTAATTATCAATTTTACTAAAACTCTATGTATGATTTTCATCAAATTTGTCTAGTAGTTTTTCAACCTATGCATAAACCTTTAACTCAACCTTTGAACCAAAGTATAGTGCAAAAAAAATCTCAAAATAAAATAAAAAACGATCAGAGAAAAAACCAATTTCCCATTTAAAATGCATTGAAACTGCATCAACCTTTACACCAACCTTTACTCCAACCTTTGACTCAAAGTTTACTGAAAAAAAAAATCAAAATTGAAATAAATTTTACATCTGAAATGAATAATATTTTGAATCATGTATTTATTGAAAGGATGCAACCATCGATGAATATATCTGGTTAGGTTGGGTTAGGTTGCGTTAGGTTGGGTCATCACATAACTTCATAAGGTTAGCTTAGACCACTGATTTGTAATCACTCATCAGATTTGGTTAGATCTCACATTATGCCTCCTCAGGTTAGGTTAGGTAAGCTCTTATGTCAGATTACTTTCCTTAGGTTAGGTCAGGTATGGTTAGGTTAGGTCAGGTTAAGTTAGGTCAGGTAAGGTTAGGTTTGGTTAGGTTAGATCATCAATCACTTCCTCTGGTTAGGTTACACCCTGGACTTCTAATAACTCCCATTACTTCATTACTTCTGTCAGGTTAGTTTAGGTTAGGTTAGGTTAGGTTTGGTTAGGTTTGGTTAGGTTAGGTTAGGGTAGGTTAGATCGTCAATCACTTCCCTCAGGTTAGGTGACACCCTGGAATTCTAATAACTCCCATTACTTCATTACTTCTGTCAGGTTAGGTTAGGTTAGATTAGGTAAGGTTAGGTTAGGTAAAGTTGGGTTAGGTTAGGTTCGGTTAGGTTAGGTTAGGTCCAAAATCACTTCCCTCATGTTAGGTTAGACCCTGGAATTCTAATAACTCCCTAGGTTAGGTTAGACCACTTTTCCTCCCTCCTCATTATTAGAAACCGTCTAAACCTACTACTTACATATCAAGTTTGTTTGGCACCAGCATATATCCAAAATACATTGGGCCGTGACAGAGTACCTAAGCGAATTTATTTTTGAGACACAGTTATTTCAACAGTGATTAATAAAAGCACGATTGTATACTCCCGATTTACCTAAGCAAAAAAGCATACTTCGTGCATATGTTACAATGAATACCCAATGAATAATCATAACCAAGGACCAGATGAAGAACGAATAAGCGGTACTTATTGCACTTGTAAGTAGGTGCAAGAATTCTTGGATTATGTGCTCATATGGTTCTTAGGTTATGCAAGGTACGAAGAAAATATTGTATACCCCGATAATTCTTTATTAATGAATATCTTAAAATCGTCAGAGAGATAAATCGAAATTTTTATAATATTCAATTGTAAACTATCAACTTGTTGGTTTGTTGTTGCATTATACTGGAAAGTTTAAAATACATCACTGTGTGATAGTCAAGTAGATATTGTCATGTACTGTCACATGTTTACATCACTTGGCTTACACGCTGAGGCATGCATTCAGGAATATATCGCCTACAATCGAATAGTTATCACAGAGTTTCATTATTTTTGTTCATTGGTGCCACCCCTCAAACTACCAACCTTCGGGCTTCTACTGCGGAGGGTATACTGTCACTCTGTATATCATTTAATGCAATTGCTAGCATGGTCGCAAAGAATGAATTTATTAATCTCATTTACCTTGGGTATAACATACTAAGTTGCCCAGAAACCCCCTTCTCTTTTCTATTATACTCTGTATATCAAGTAATTCAATTGATATCGTGGTCGAGTAGCGTGCAATTATTAATCTAATATGCCTTCGGTGTAACATACTACAATTTCAGAAAATTCTATCGATACCTAGAATTCCCCTTATATGTGTGCCTAGTCCTTTTCAGAATGATCCTATGTCCCGTTCTCCGTAAACGTCTAAGGTACCATCGACCGTGACTCACCCTGTATATCTGTAAAATTTACGTGAGGTAAGTAATGTTTTTACGTAACTTGATTCCCTGATACCTGGAAAATGGCCGCCTGGCCAAGCTAGCCGGCAGGTATGCGATCATAGTTCATACTAACACTACTCAATCGTATACATTTCGTTCGTCGGAAAATAAATGACGTCGGGTGGCCCTGGGATCTTGCTCTATATTGTTTATAAGGCAGTGGGGTTCTGCGCAGATACTGTTCTCTAATTTGTCGGTCTATGACAAAGAAAACAGGATTATAATACGATGTGCTTCGTCTTGTGAGTAGTCGTTTTTTTACAGACTTTGAGAAGAAGACAATTCTGACCGATCTCCTGACAAGTGGTACGTAGCCTAGGGCTATATAGGATCGTAGAATTCTTATCAGCAGGGGTGGGTATTATGAAGTCCATCCTCTCCTGGAGGACTACCGGAAACATACCATCCTCCCCTGGTGACTTGAATGGTGCGAATTTTCTCACTTTTCACCACCCTTGAGGTCGTTCTCGTTTTGTAGTCTATCCTATATTTTTCGCGTGTTCAACTGGAACAGGCTAGTGAATGTATCGTAGTTTCAACCAACTGAATGTGAGAAAATAGTACTATGAATAACCTGTGTGAATCTTGAAACACATATCTGGCTCATGGAATCGCTCTGAAATCCACCAAGCCTATGGAAAGGAGCAGACTTAATAGTAGTTGCGGTCTCAAACCCGCTTGGATACGTCAATACATAACAACGTATTCAAGACGAACAGTTACTACTGTTTATTGATAAGTTGATACCATCGATTTTATATACACTAGATCAAGCTCAACTATTTTAAACGTGAAAGCTTTGTGTGGCTCTATAATAATGAAAACAATTGACAGTTTTCCTACGCAACTAGGGAACGCCAGCCCACTAGCTTATGACAGCGCCAGCGGCAGTTACTTCAATAGGGGTGATAATCCAAAAATTAGTTTTGAAAGTACTATAGAATTTTATCACAATGGCAGCATAAATATTTCATAAATACAAAATTCACCTCACTACAGGTGAATTTAAAATGTTTCTTTTAACTTTTAACCGATTTTTCACTAACTCCGTGCTTCCCGCATAGATATTTTTCAGAGAACAACGTATCGAACGAACCGCCACTGTTAAAACACGAACACTAATAAGGCTCTTTCGGTTGCAACCGAAACAAACCGAATGTCTTAGCCAATCTCTTGCGTTATTTGCGTAGGCAAAATTTGCATTATTTTGGTGCCACTTTGGTTTGTTTACTTCTCCCTCTAGCTATTACGATTTCGTTGGTTGATACCTTCGAAAGTGGTCATTTTCGGCCATATTGGTGTCTAGGGATATTGCATGACCTCTAAGAAATAAAATACGTACGACGACCTAGTGATTAGTACGAAGGCGTAGAAGTGCCACGATTTTTTCCTATTTTTAATCCCGACTTCTATCTCGGGATCTCGAGATCCCGACATCTAAGTCGGGATCTCGAGATCCCGACATCTAAGTCGGGATCCCGACTTCTATTTCGGGATCTCGAGATCCCGACATCTAAGTCGGAATCCCGACTTCTATCTCGGCATCTCGAGATCCCGACATCTAAGTCGGGATTCCGACTTCTATCTCAGGATCTCGAGATCCCGACATCTAAGTCGGGATCCCGACTTCTATATCGGGATCTCGAGATCCCGACATCTAAGTCGGGATTCCGACTTCTATCTCGGGATCTCGAGATCCCGACCTGCTCTGAATCAGCCATGGGTTTTCTATCCTTCCTGACGAAACGAATTATATTAAGAGTTCACAACCTCGCACGCGTAAAGAGTGTAAAGACTGACGAGTGACGACTGAAGTTGACTACAAAGAGTAGATATAGGCGATATAGCCGAAATCCCGACTTCTATCTCGGGATCTCGAGATCCCGAGATAGAAGTCGGGATCCCGACTTAGATGTCGGGATCTCGAGATAGAAGTCGGGATCCCGACTTAGATGTCGGGATCTCGAGATCCCGAGATAGAAGTCGGGATTAAAAATAGGAAAAAACCGTGGCCCTTCTACGCCTTCGTAGATTAGAGTTACCTAGGTGGACCTTCACTATAACAAAGCTGTTGTTCTGTGATTTTGCACTCATCCAGTAGATGGCGCCGCGTTGCAATTGAAGTTAGTCGAACAATAAATCAAATAACGCTAGAGTAGTTTTCTTACAAATACAATGATATTTCTTGACAGTGGCTACATCAGCTAATTTTTTTTGAGAATTTTCGTCCATTTAGAATCGGAGTTAATTGTTTGTACTCAAAGTTGCTCCCCAATAGACTTCCAAATCATAGCACCATAGGCCAAATGCAATCATTGTTTCAAATAACACGCTGTACAGAAGAAACGCGTCTTACAAATTTGATGGAAAACTAACACTTGTCATTAAACTCGATAACAATGCTAATAACCAAATCTGGAAAAATTCGTCCATCTGATTATCCAAATACAAGCTCCCAAAGTCGGCAATGTTTTGATTGATGAGAGCATAAAAATGACCACGTCAAGAGCAATGGCAACAAGGCGCTGCAGCTCGTAATGAACACGAGAAATATATCCCGAAATAAATAGACCTGGAAATGTAGAAAATTGAAACTCTAGAATTGGAGAATTGGACATTATATTATATTATTATTGTCGTCAGAATATAATTATATGGGAATGTTGTTAAAGATTAGGCGTGGAATTGAAAAATTACTTCTGAACAAAATGGTCAAAGAATATTTGTGATTACTTTTTTGGTTTTCGTAGTATATTTTACCTCTCTAGTTTGGCCCGATTCCATTTGCGTCGGAATTCATGATTTTTTTCCTGAAGTTCTGCACATTTGCATAAATCAAGAACGATCATTATATAACATTCCATTTTCAACTTTTTTTTGTAGTTAACATCGCTGCGAATGCTTTTCTTCTTTTTTCAAATGGTTTCTTTAACGAACCGTCCCTTGTGAAATAAATTGGTTCGAGCCATTGCATTACCAAATTATCTGTTTTCAATCACTTTTGAGCAATCTGATCGTCGGACCTATAAAAGTTACTTACACTGACACTTGCTACAGAGCAGTGTTGCCTAGCACCTCCGACACTAAATTGGATGGTTGAAATGGTGGGGAAATCGTACAGTAGGAACACCAAATTTACTTTTATGATCGACGTATGTCTAATGGGCCGCAAATAGAAAACTTTTGGCGCATATCGTACCGTTCCAAATACCTTGAACACCGTCAAGTAGTATTTCTTGTAGAAAACTTCCATCTAGCAGATATAATTCAACGGTCATAAGAAACAGTAGTTGGTTTTGTTTTGTGAGACTTGCCAATTAATCCAGAACCTGGACTAGGATGCTGTGGGATAATTCGAGTATGGAGAATTTTTCTTCAGAATTGCTTAGTAGGAGTCCTAGCAAGTGGTTTGGACGTGGGTGGACATCCGCCACCTGGTACGTTTTCGAACTATGACGTCATTAAATACGGCGGCCGTTCGATCATAGAACTGCTCATATCTCAGACAAAACTTGACCGAATTGCATGCAATTTGGGTCAATTTGTTGGTATTACTATTAGTAAGATGAATAGCTATGTGGTTCAACTGTCACTATACAAAAATATACGATTTTTAAAATTCTGTTGTCGTTTTAATTTCCACTTAAATACACATTAATTAAGTATGTTTATCATAGCTAGAAATACACAATATCATAAATAGAAAAAGTTTTAATAGAAATATGTTGGAACGAGTATTCAACAAGGATTTTCACAGTTTGACCCTTTGCTATACCACAATTGCAAAAAGAGCAGCATTCAACTTAATTTTTTCCTACAAATGCAGGAGAATTTGGCGCATCTTAAACAGTTGCAAGCATCAATAAAATCAGTGGGATATTTTTGTCGGGCATATCAAATCATCTTCTATTAGTGTAAAACCAAAATCACATCTTCAAACATTGTCGCTAACACTTCTGGTTGTTGGCGGCAAATCTTAAATATTCATATTCTTGGCATGGTAATACATCCACAATCTAGGTTCGTCTAAGGATTTATAAGATGACCCTTATCGTAATACTAGCACTAGGTATTCTTCTGCAGATTTGAGGCTTTGTTCAATGCATTCCCAGACAGATGATACTAGACTAGCCCAGTCCATTTTTGGAGGGGTCATTTGACCCAGCATTAAATATATTCAGAATGATAGTGCCATACGAAACAACTCGTTTCCGCACTGTGCCGTCAGTTGTGAGCGGTGCAGATGAGTACGCAGGTCAAAAAAACTTTCCACCGAGGGGTGAGATTTTTCGACAGAAGATTCTTGTACGGAATTTCTCAAGATGATAGATCACTGAAAAATAATCAAATAGGACCTAATGCCGTACAAAAAGAACGGTACTGAAAGCCAGGATTTTTTTTTTTTTTTCCGCAAATTTTTCTTATGAATTCAGGTGATTTATTAATGTATGGCATTTGTATAATTGAATTTGTTATATTTCATAGATTCATTTTTTAGCAACGCCGTACATATTTGCTGGTACAGGAGTGACAAGCCCCGCACTTAACCCCCTACCCCTAACTAGTATAGTTTGGGTCATTTGTTACAACATCAAACTCAATGATCTGAATACTATTTTATGAAACGATGTAATTTTTTGTTATGCCGTACATTTTTCATGGAACATATAACTGACCGGGAAAATGTATTTCCCTCTGAAAAGGGTAATTTTACGTTAATTTGTTTTTTTTACGGCATATATTTATTTTACTAGTAAGTATAGCAATAATCGAGAAAAACTCTATGCCGTACAAAAAAACTAGTTCTATACGACTGGAATTGGTATACAGTGAGTTTCAAATGTTTGCACCTTGTAGAAAACTTGTTTATTATCCATTTGTCAGAAAATTTTATTCTTCATAAAATTTGGTGCATTACAAAAAACTTGCAGAAAAGTTATCAGAATTTTAAAGTTCTAAACGGTATACAGGGGAGAACAAAAAATAGGAAATTTGATCAAGTGTAAACTACCCTTATTTTCAACATTATCAAAAAAGTTTATTTAGAAAAGTTGTTTAGAATCAGAACCAACATTCAAATTCAACCACTTAAGCGAAAAAAATAAAAAAAACCACATGTTTTATGATTAAAGTGATCGTAAAGTTGAATATTTTCATTATTTAATCGTTTACCAATTGTTAATCGATTAATTCAATAATTTCCTTCCATAGAACACTATCGTTATTATAGACATACATACAGAGTGGAATAGATATCAAATTTGCACTAAAAAACTAGTAAAAATTCAACAAACGTCGATATTCTAGTACAAATAATAAATAAGACCAACTTTTGCAATGAATTGTAAGTGGGGTGAGTGACAACTGGACATCTGCAGTATTTTCGACGCCTTAGGTGAAGATCTATGTGTTTCTTTAGCAGCATTCCATGCGTTTACTGGGTGCGACTACAACCCAGCCCTTTACAGAAAGGCAAAATTAAGACCTTTCAAACTTTTAGAAAAGTCTTCTGAGTATTTTCCACCACGTATGGTATGTTCGAACTTCAATACTGTTATTCTCAATAATGTAACATTTCTCTTTTCTGTAGATCTTAACTTTGTAACCCTTTTTTCGCTGAAGATGAAGGATTAATCCTTCGAAACATGTCCTGCTGCTGATGTAAGTCTTCCTACTATATCTCGTAATGTGTTGATGTGTGTCCTCTGACTACACTCACATTATCAATAAAGATTTTATTTGGTGGAGTTCGACTGTAAGTTTTTTACCTACCCAGTAAGAGAACTGTATCCATTGCACAAATGCGAATTTAAAGACTCCAATTGGCATTTCTTCAATTAATTATAGATGGAAATTGGTAGACACTGGTTTGACGGCGAAGAATTTCCTTCTAAGGTAAAGAATGTTATTGTAACGGAAACAGAAGAGGATGAAGATTCTGATGAAAATACAGGTACAATATGATTCTCAGATGCTAAATGGTATTTCCATTATATTATGATATGTTTCAGAATGCGATAACGATTCTACGGAGTGCGATAGTGAAACTTCGGAGTTCCGATGAAGAATATCGTTGATTTTTTTTTTCATCTAACAAGTATATTTGAAAACACAAATTTATAATCAATTAAAAGTGAATTCCATTTGCAGTGGTAAATGTTTGTAGAAATTTACAAAAATTATGAAAAATTATTTGAAGTTATTTTGGGTAAACTCACAAAATTCTCTCATACATTAATATGTATCATTTAATGCTAATTTATTAGGATTCAACTGCGAGAGAACTATAGATATGAGTTCCTGTAATTCAGCTTGAAAACCATATTGAATAAATTATATCAATTAGACTCCAACAAAGGTCCAGGACCAGGACTGAATTGAGTACCCATTAATAAATAAATATAATCTGTGAGGACATTCTTATCCAGATTGGGAATGAAAAATTGTGTTTCAAAAAGGCGACAAAGTGAAATACTTAAGTATGAAGATTGTAAGGTACAGTAGAATAATGTACATTGAACTGAAAAAATTATCGAATTTTCAAGTTATCAGAGTAGGTATTGTATGTTCCATCTGATATGAACGGTATTGTAATTCTCAAATATTATTTTATATTACCAATAAAATTTTCTGAATGCCGTACAATATTTAAAGTTGCTAATATTTCGTAAAAACATAATGCAAAAGCTTATCAACTTTGAGAAATCCTTAAATTGGAAATGTACGGCATCAATTTCTTTTTGTTTAGGGATGCTTGAGAAATTAAAAAAGCAATGATATTCTAAAAATTACTTCTTTAATAAATCACAGTGCAATTTTTTTTTATTCATATTTCTATTTAGTTTCATCAATTATAATCTGCTATTACGTAAAACAAAAATATGTAGTCTGAAAACCGGTTGCCGTACAGGCATTTATAATCTTTCTTTGAACAATATAAGATTCAACCCCCCTAATAGAGGTAATTTTTCATTTAATTTTTTAATCAATTTTATGCACCAACATTTTTAGACGGCATAATTTCTGAAAATCATTTTATATATTGAATAATAATGTGAAACCGATGCCGTACATTTTCCAATGATCTTGAAATATACAGGTCTAAGTATGAATTTGCGTGCGGGGCTCCCCACCCCTGCACCGGCAAATATGTACGGCGTTTCTGAAAAATGAATCTATGTAGTTGTTCAAATTGAATTATACAAATGCCGTACAGTAATAAATCACCTGGATTCATAAGAAAAATTTGGAAAAAATAAAAAAAAATCCTGGCTTTCATTACCGTTCTTTTTGTACGGCATTAGGTCCTATTTGATTATTTTTCAGTGATCTTTCATTTTGAGAAATGCCGTACAAGAATCTTTTTCGAAAAATCTCACCCCTCGGTGGAAAGTTTTTTTGCCCCTCGTACTCATCCGCACCGCTCACAACTGACGGCACAGTGCGGAAAGGAGTTGTTTCGTATTGCACTATAATTCTGAATATATTTCATGCTGGGTCAAATGACCCCTCCAAAATCGGCCTGGGCTTGTAGTCTATACGCCAAAGTGTTCCAAGTGTGCCAAAGATGCATTATTGAGAGCTGCTTGTTTGGTGCTTAATTTACTCGTATAATCTGATCCACATAGTGCGTGGGAGGGTGGATGCAAAGGGCATAAGTTTTGTCCAATTTGTTTGTAAATATCAAGCAGTATAAAAAGACATTAGTAGTTTTTGCAAAACCTAAAGAGCTAAATGCTGCAACCCTTTCAGAAACTTGAAATTGAAATTGCTTCAAGTTTCCAGTTGTACCTCAGTAAATACCAAGAAAAAAAGTTCACATGACCCAGCAGATTGGCACAAAAAACGCTTGACACGTTCTCCAAATCACAGGTACGGGTGAAAACGTCATTTTGTAAATATAACGTGACTCATATATATCTTGTATATTCGATTATGTGATTTCTTGTTACAGATAATACATTGAACATTTTCGATTACAAGTGACGCCTCCTTGAAGACTGTGGTAACATGCACGTTTCCTCCAAAATTTTTCGGTTCACAGGATTGGAAAGTGCTGCCTTTATCTTCAGTTCATATTATTTCCTTCTCACTTTGAACCTTCGAAAGGAACTCTTTATTACAATACTGTTTGTAGCCCGCATTATTTATACAGTGTGGTCCAACGAAAACTTAACACCTCGATTTGCCGGCGTTAAAATGAAAATGTGGAAAATCGCTCGAACCCGTCAATTTCTGATTCGAGGGGGAACAACTTTTCCGCTGTTTTCATCCCCGTAACTTCAACCCTCTAACGGGGGTGAGCACAACCCCTTGATTTTGAATAGGGATGCGGGATGTTGCGATACCTCATTTTGAAGATCTCATCGTGTACTATCTGACCGTAAAATTTCGCTCCAAAATATCCATCGATAACGAAATGACAGGTAAAATAGTGGAAGAGTACGTACTTTTGTGATTACTTTATTAAATGCTCGAAATGGGCACCATCCACTTCCATGCAGTAATATAAGTTTTGCTGAAAACGTTCACGTACATTACTCAAGATTTCTGGTGTAATTTGACGGCATTCATTAATGTTCGCAAATCATCCAGTGACTCAGGCTGGGTAGCGTAAATCTTGGATTTCAGGTGACCCCATAGAAAAAAGTCCAGTGGAGCCAGATCAGGTGATCTGGGTGGCCACTCAATATGTCCCCTTCTTCCAATCCAGGCGTGAGGAAAATTGTCATCTAAGAACTGACGCACCGGTTGAACAAAGTGAGGTGGTGCGCCATCTTGTTGGAAAATGATCGTTTGATGGTCTTCTGCATTCTCCAATACTTGCACGAGGGCTGGATAAATAGCGTTCTCCAATAGATCGAGATAAATTTGGCCTGTGAGATTACCGGGTATAAAAAAGGGCCGATTATGTGATTTCCATAAATACCCGCCCAAACATTTAATTTTTGGGGGCGCTGTGTATACACCTCACGAAATAATCTTGGATTTTCATCTGACCAATACCGACAGTTATGCCGGTTTACAATGCCGTTAAGGTAAAATGAACACTCGTCCGAAAAACAGATATCGAACATGTAGTTTGGATTGCCGCTAATTATTTCACTGATCACTTCACAGAACTGGAGTCGGCGATCGGGATCATCCTCATTCAGTTCCTGAACCAATCGTATCTTATAAGGATGGAATTTATGTCGTTTCAGGATTCTCATGATTGTTGTGCGTGAAACACCAGATACATCGGACAATTTCCTAGTACTAACGGTCGGATCCATTGCTATATGACCTAAGACAGCCACGTCCCTCGCTTCGTCTCTTTCATGCACCCTCTTTTTGTTTCCAACTGAACCAGTAGCGTCAAATTTGGCAACCAGTTGCACAACGTAAGCAGCGGATACATTGTTTCCAGGATGTCGTTCGTTAAATAAAGCCGCTGTTGTGCGCGCAGAGTCGTTATTTCGGAAAAATAATTTTATCATTTCCACCCTTTCTTCTACGGAATACACCATTTTAATTCCACTACAAATTTACAATCGCTTTGACACACTTGTACCGTTCTTAAAAATTCACGATAGACTAAGGTACAAAAACAAGGTCCGTCTACTGTTGTGGACAAAAAATTAACCACTCAATACCTTTGAAATGCGTCGGATACGAATAATATTCTCGAGAGAAATTCCATATTGCCTCTTTCACTATTTTCGCTGTTATTTCATTATCGATGCATATTTTGAAGTGAAATTTTAAGGTCAGATAGTACACGGTAAGATCTTCAAAATGAGGTATCTCAACACCCCTCATCCCTATTCAAAATCAAGGGGTTGTGCTCACCCCCGTTAGGGGGTTGAAGTTACGGGGATGAAAACAGCGGAAAAGTTGTTCCCCCTCGTATTAAAAATTGACGGGTCCGAGCGATTTTCCACATTTTCATTTTAAAGCCGGAAAATCGAGGTGTTAAGTTTTCGTTGGACCACACTGTATGATAGTAGAACACTGCTTCCTCACCTAATGAGTTCAAATGCTCAGTAATGAAGTCATTTCGTACTTTCGCAGCTGCCCTGACTTTTTCTTTGCCATTTTCTTTACTTATCTCACTACCATCATTTTTATTGCATATATCCCGGCTGTAATACAAATTTTTGACACTGTCTTTCGAGACTCTCTTTGATTTTATAATATTCATATGTCCATTTCGTTTTAGCGACCTGAAACAAACTCGAAGAACAATTAACACCTTCAATTCACTGATTTCGAGTATTTATATCTATTATTTGCACCGAGGGGGAAGTAACTCTTTCATTAGGTGTACATCATAACATTTTCATTACTTCATCAATCATTTCATATTCAACTTAAAATCGAAATCTATGTTTCTGGGGATCCGTGATATGATTTTTTTCGGTTCCAAGATGGCAAATTTATGCCGTCTGACAATCGGTAAGTGATCGCCTCGGTGATCGCTGAGCAGACGCGGATTTTAATCAGTGATTTTCCGATGAATAGTATAACATCATTAATGGTAATTATTTTTCATTAGAGTTAATTACTGCATTATTTTCATTAGGTGTACAAAAAATGGCTAGTTACTTCCCCTCGATTTGCACTGAATGCCTCTTCACCTACATTCATGAATGACAAATACGTATAAAAGTTTTCAGTTTCATGCAATTGCATTGCATGAGATATGAGCCGCCATCTTTGATGACGTCGTAGCTCGAAAATGTACCAGATGGCAGATGTCCACCCAAGTCCAAAATACTTACCAGGACACCTACCAAGCATTCCTGAAGAAATTTTCTCCATACTTGATGTTCCCACAGGACCCTAGTCCAGATCCAGGACTAAATGAAAATTCCTATTGAATAGGTTTATTGTTTGCTAACGAACAGTCGTTACCGACCGATGATGAACCCTTTACTCCCATAAACACCTAACTATGTAGGCTTATTATGGCAAGAACCTGTCAGAAAACGACTACTCCCCTGGCTAAGACCACGACGGGTATTGAATTAAATCTAACAGCTACTTGTGCAACGTTCCTCAAAACATCAGAGGACGCGATTGCAAGTTGTTTTGATGTTTTGAGGAACGTTGCACAAGTAGCTGTTAGATTTAATTCAATACCCGTCGTGGTCTTAGCCAGGGGAGTAGTTGTTTTCTGACAGGTTCTTGCCATAATAAGCCTACATAGTTAGGTGTTTATGAGAGTAAAGGGTTCATCATCGGTCGGTAACGACTGTTCGTTAGCAAACGATCTCCCAAAGATTTCTGTCTTCTTAGGTTTATTATTATTGATAATCCGCTTTTGTAAGATACGACACTAACAATTTATATTATTTTTCATTTGTATTATCTGGTTCTGTCTGTTTAAGGTATTTGGAACGGTAAGGTATGCGCCAAAAGTTTTCTATTTGCGGCCCATTAGACATAAGCCATAAAAGTAAATTTGGTGTTCCGACTGTACGATTTCCCCACCATTTCAACCATCCAATCTAGTGTCGGAGGCGCTAGGCAACACTGCTCTGTAGCAAGTGTCAGTGTAACTTTTATAGGTCCGACGATCAGATTGCTCAAAAGTGATTGAAAACTGATGAATTGTTAACGCAATGGCTCGAACCAATTTAGTTCGCAAGGGACGGTTCATTGAAGAAACCGTTTGAAAAAAGACGCAATGCAGCGATATTAGCTGCAAAAAAAGTTGAAAATGGAATGTTATATGATGATCGTTCTTGATGTATGCAAATGTGCTGAACTTCAGAAAAAAAAATCATGAATTCCGACGCAAATGGAATCGGGCCAAACTAGAAAAATATACTACGAAAACCAAAAAAGTAATCACAAATTTTCTTTGACCATTTTGTTCAGAAATAATTTTCCAATGCCACGTCTAATCTTTTCCAAAATTCCCATATAATTATTTTCTGACGACAATAATAGTATGGACAGGGAGGTTGTCCAATTCTCTCTACAATTCTAAAGTTTCAATTTTCTATATTTCCTGGTCTATTTATTTCGGGATATATTTCCCGTGTTCTTTAAGAGCTGCAGCGCGTTATTGCCATTGCTCTTGACGTGGTCATTTTTATGCTCTCATCGATCAAAACATTGCCGACTTTGGGAGCTTGTATATTGATAATTAGATGAACGAATTTTTCCAGATTTGGTTATTAGCAGTGTTATCGAGTTTTCCATCAAATTTTTAAGAAGCGTTTCTTCTGTACAGCGTGTTATTTGAAACAATGATTGCATTTGGCCTATGGTGCTAAGATTTGAAAGTCTATTGGGGAGAAAGTTTGAGTACAATTATCTCCGATTCTAAATGGACGAAAATTCTCAAAAAAATTCAGCTGATGTAGCCACTGTCAAGAAATAGCATACCAAATTTTCATTGGATTTGTAAGAAAACTGCTCTAGCGTTCCAAATACCTTAAGTATCAAGTACTAGTATTTGTGGTTTCAGATTTGTGTAAGGTAAAACGAATAATTAATAAGTACTTATGCGAAACTTTTGAACTAACACAAATATTTTCAATTCCTTTTGAATATCGTTTCTTTCTGTGATAGTATCTTGATGGTTCTTCCGTATTTTCAGGATCCCAATCATTTCTATAACAGTTCCGTTGTTGATGATGCAAATATTGGACACATTTATTGGGTGGATATGACTAATAGAGAAGATGTTAAAGTAAACGACCTTTTGTCTCAGTCTCATCGACGGGCAGCGGTAAGTGAATACAGTCCTATTATACAGGGTTAGTCAGAATAAGACCGACAAACAATGAAGGGAAAAATTAGAAATTTGGTACCTACAGTAATCAAGGTTTATCAACGTGATAATTTGAAGTTCTAATTTTCAATTTTTGTAGTACAGTGGCGTAATTACGATGGTAGGTTGCCATATTTTCCTTCATATTTTCTTTGGACAAGAGAATGGACAAATGAGTGTTTGAAATCAGGCTCATCGATACTCAACCTAAAAGTGCCTAAAAGTAGAGATTTCTGAGATAATTGAGAAAAATTTGAGGTATGTCTTGATTTGCGGCGTAACTTCCTATGTGCAATAATCGTGTAATGCTAATTTCTGACAACAAATCGGAATATTTGTCAACCTTCTGAACATTTTCATATGTTGGGAGCAGAGTTGAAAGAAAACATGTATTTTTTAAGTTTGTTATAAAGATGTTTTTTTTTGTTTTTAAATTTTATGTATTAATCAAATAAAACTTAGAAAAAAACAATGTTTAAATCATATTTTTTCAAACAAAATAATAATTTTAAATGATTGATCTATTATTCTTTATTCTACTAAAAATCTAAATAACAGATGCCTTTTTTGAAGTCCGACTCTGTCCACTAAACTGTCGCCATCAGCTGTGTTACGAACTATGTCACGCCTCCGCCGTGTAGCTGTGCCGGTGAGTCCCCGAAATAAGAAAACCAATAGACGAGGAAAGTGATGTCACAAATGTCATTCTTGTCAAAAACTGATTCCAAACAAACATCCGTCGAATTTAAATCAGCTAAGGTAAAAAAATCACTCTCTTGTCCCCCCTCAAAATCTAGATAGAGAACGCAAAGGAATGAGGAAAATGTTTCAACAGTTTGACATGGAAAATAATGATGAAAAAAATCGATCGGGCGGCTCGCCCTCCTTTCCTGTAACGAAAAAAAAGTAGTAAAACTCGCGAAATAGAAATCGAAAAAATCCATAAAAATAGTGAAAATTAGCCGACCATTGAAAAGCTAGATAGAGAACGTATAGAAATTCGGAAAAATTTCCAACGGTAAATTAACTGACTGACTGCGACCTTGCAACTATGACGCATTAATTTAAATGAACCAACTAACACACATATCCACAGAAAACTAAAAAATAAATGAATAAATAAACTTAAAAATTACTTTTTAGAGAAAAGCTTTTATTTAAATGCACTAGGAAGAAAATTAATTTCTAAGTGAATTAAACCCATCTTTTTGTTACATTATTAAATTTTAAATGATATAAAAGCTTGTCGCGAGAATGAATCTTGAGGTAATTTTAAATTCAATTTACAATAAGAAATACATAGATACTTCTCGCGACAAGCTTTTATATCATTTGAAATTTTATAATGTAACAAAATGATGGATTTAATTCACTTTAAAATTTATGTTCTTCTTTTTAGTGCATTTGAATAAAAGCTTTTCTCTAAAAAGTTATTTTTAAGTTTATTTATTATTCATTATATTAATAAAGAAAATGAAAAAAAAACGCTTGTTTAATTCAAGTGCTTTAAAATGTTTTAAACAAAAACTGTCTTAAACTTAAGCAAATGTTTACATGTTTAAAACAGTTGATTACAACAAAATGTTTAAAACGAAACAACCCTGGTTGGAAAAATCGAAAACATAATACGGGTGAGTCAGAATGAAACCGACAACTCCGTTTTTTTCATTCAGCATATTATTTGATCGAATCGTTGTCGTGGATTCACTGATATTGTTGAAAATTGTTTGTTTCAAAGTTGTTTTTTCGTTAACCAGCTGTCGCCCCCTTACGAACTGCAGCCCTCAAAAGTCGAAACTTGTGTGTGCCAAGGATTAACGAGATCTTATCTTTTTACGTACGATTCCTATCACGATCCGAGGAGAATCTCGAAAGGAGGTCCGTTGGTCACCCATCCAAAGCCCGACCTCGTCTAGCGTTGCTTGACTTCAGATATCAGTGACCCGGCGCTCTCCGTCCGTTCGAGTCATCCTTTCGGATATGTTACCATACTTTCTTGCATATGATTGTTTTGACAAATCAACTGACAAAGAAACCCAACCTCAAATTTATAATAATCCACTCAGATAAGAGTTAGCTCAATTTATGAACTCAGCTGCCGTAGCTACAGTAGACACAGCCGTTGCAGTTGTGGAAAAATTTGTCAATTTATAAACTGGCCGACCGCTGCACCAGTGCATACGTATTCAGTATAATAGTATATTTCAATTATATGAGTAAATGATTCCAAAAACAACCCTACAACCATAATTGTATGTCATTTGCCTAGACAAATAGAATAAATAAAACCAGAAAACACCGTAGCTGTCAAAGATGAAAGTTGGTTATCTTCCTGCGGCAACTGCAGCGGTAACGTGTCGCTACGGAGTAGTTTATAAACAGTTGTACTTATTAAGCATATTTCATCTTCAGCTGCGTCAACTGTAACTACGGCGGCGGAGTTTATAAATTGAGCTTTAAGGTCTGAAATAATTTTTTCGAAAAACTGAAGATAAGTTAAGTAGGTTGTTGCATATTATTATCATTTTGACTTGTTATTACTTTGAATTTATATACAGTTGCTGATGAAAATAGTTGATAGGTTGTTAATGTAACATAAAGACATTGAATTTTGTAGATGTCACTGATTGAATAAATGTTGTAAAATTATTAGCCAGATTTATTGTTATTCAATAATAGTGAATAACTCGAGAAATATAAGCAAACAACATAGGTAATCTTATTTGTTGAATTTCATGTTGGAGTGTCATTTTTAGAGCTATTTCTTATTGATTTATTTATGAAAATATTATCCAATCAACACGTTTACGATGAAGAACAATGAAATATTAGGTGTATGTTTTATGCGTTGATCAGTGGAAAATATGAAGGAAAGTATGGCCTCAAACCACTATAACTACGCCATTGGTTTACGAAAATTATAAATCATAATTTCAAATTCTCACATTGATAAACCTAGATTAGTGTATCAGGTTTCAATTTTTTTCCTTCAGGAGTTTTGAAGAAAAAAAATAGAATCCTAATTTTTTTAGAACTTTTGACACCCTGTATCTCAGAAAGAATGCATTTTAGGACATACATTGATAGAAACTTTTCGCCTCCAGCTCAGGTGAGGAATCTGAATGTGGAGTTTGTCGGTCTTATTCTGACTTGACCCTGTTTATAAAATTACAATCATGCTTTCTCTATATGAAAAAAAAATCGTAATGGTCAATATCAATTCTTGTTTTTTTTGCATTATATTTTCATGTATACTGAATAATGAGAGAAATCTTTCATGTTAATATTGTAGTGCTCTGTTATTCAATCGCTAAGAAGAATGAGATAGAGATTTTTTCATACGTACTTTTTTTGCAGACTGTGAAGTTATCTTTCGAGTTTCCATTTTATGGTCACCTTATCGAAAACGTGACGATAGCAACTGGTGGATTTTTATATACAGGAGACTACGTACATTCTTGGTTAGCAGCAACTCAATATATAGCACCTCTTATGGCAAATTTTGACACAAGTTTATCAAATGATAGCTTCATCAAATACGTTGACAATGGAACCGCCTTCACAGTAGAGTGGGAAAAAGTGACACTTCAAGATAAACCCAATGATGGGGCATTCACTTTCCAAGTAACTTTGTTCAAAAACGGTGATATTGTATTTGTATACAAACATGTGCCTTTACTTGTACACGAAATTCAAGAACTTCATCATCCTGTGAAAGTTGGTTTATCAGATGCATATATCATGGATCAAACAGTATTCTGTAAGTAAATTTATAAATAGAACGGCTGTTAATTTCATTTTTACAGATTTTCGTTTTTTTTTAAGTTCTCCCTTGAGGTTGTTGTAAATATTTTTTTTTGCTTCACCTAAATTTTTGTCGGAATGAGAGTGTATATTTATCTTCGGACATTGAAAAAATATTTGCTCTATTTATTACATACAGGGTGTAATCTAACCTCTTGCACTCCAGTGAAGGAGTAGTGTATAAAGTAATGTTAGAACGAATGGCAGGTGTGAGAAAATGCGAAAAAAAAATTAAAATTTTATAAAATGTGGGTCAACATTTTGGGAACCTCTGTCCGCCATCCTTCCAGACCAGAAAAGGTAATTGCCGGTGAAGGAAAGACACTAAATGTCGAACCGAATTAAGATTACGTTTACAGAGAGTCTCTCGTCCTATTATGGGTTACAGATGGAATAGGAACGTAATTATCACAGTAAAATGATAACAAACAAACCTCATGGGTTACCGAGTATCCCAACTGGAACATTGGTTGCAAAAGGCAGTACTAGCAGCTGAAGACAGGGCCACACTGACACATACAAGACACAACACGAATCAAAACATTTCATTTCCACAGGTGTTGTGAACATGTGTTTATCAACATCAACCGGGCCGATGACAGTTGTGGAAAATATGAGGGAAAAATCTGACAGAAAACAACTACTTCCCTGGCTAATGCCACGACGGATATTGAACTACATCTGACAGATATTTGTGCAACGTTCTTCAAAGAAGACTCAGTTGCAAGTGCTTATTGTAGACAAACAAAAGATTATCCTTAATTTGGCTGGGGATAACCACCTGCAGACATGCCTTTATACACCCCTCCTCCACGGGAGTTCAAGAGGTTAGATTACGCTCTGTACAAATAACGTCGATGGACGATAAGAAATATATGTATTGCATACTTAAAAAATATGGTAGTAATTTGTGTTCTATTTGTTTTCCTTTCCTCGATTAGTTATTTGATCTTCCATTCACAATATTATCAAAATTGCAACAAACAAAATTGATGTATGTATGGCCATTGTTTAAATAGAACATAGTTAGTCAATGCCTGTGGAAAAGGTATTGGACACAAACGCGAGTGTCATCTAACGTGAATAGTTACAAACATGAATATTTGACGTCATTTTAATGCAGGTTTCTCCAAAAAACCCTGATTTTAATGGTTTTTCATTGTTTTAATCAAGTAACGACATGACTTGGAGGCCAGATCACTGAAGTTACGACATGACTTGGATGCGAGCTCACTATCGCCATCTACATGTCGCATCCATTTTGATCCAATTATAATCCCATAAGGTTGACTATCTTCTATATAAACAATGGTATGGCCAAGGCTGCAAGGAAAGTTGATAGAAACTATTCCCAACCACAAGCTGATTTTCCCAAAATTGCATGTAAGAGAAAATAATCTATACAACTGGGAGATAGAGTTAATTCATATACACTTCTGTAATTTTCATATTTAGCAGTGATGGCCTGGGATATTTCGAAGCAGAGATTGTGAACAAGTTAATGAATGTCACAGTTTAGGTCATTCTGCATTTCTTAGAAGTATTGTCATACTCACCGGCACTTCAAACCATCTTAGACCAATCAATAGAGCATTTTTCCTAACAAAAATACTCGTAGAAAACCGATTGTGGCATCACATGAAAGACAGTCCGTAGTTATATTCTGTTGTGTTTTCGACTCTCAACTGTCATTTATTAATTTGTTATGAACATTTAAATAATAAATGTTTTGCATAAAAAATTCAAACTAATAAAGCAATATGGTTGCTCCAATGAGAAGATCGGATCATTATACATTGTAGCGCAAAAAGAGAATATACGTTTTGTAGTACTATACTTCTACTTTCATGATCTGTTTGAGAAATTGAAATCCATCACTAGAGCATCCAGGCAAGCTACAAGTGCAAAAAAAAATTAAATTCGATTGTGCCAAAACTAACGATCCGAGAGCGCTTGTGTTGTGCACACATAAAACTACACATGATTCAATACTTTCATGAGAAAGGCCAATCCTACTTCTTGAAAAATGGCGGAGTTATGAATTTTTCAAAAAATCGCAAAATTTTCCGGTTTTTCCAGTTTTTTCTCCGTTACTAATGTTTTGATGGGTTCGTAAACACGTTGTTTGTTATTTAAATGTTTATAACAAATTAATAAACGACAGTTGTGAGTCGAAAACAACAGAATATAACCACAGACTGTGTTTCATGTGATGGCATAGTCGGTTTTCTACTAGTATTTTGGTTAAAAACTCACTCATTTCTTGCTCTATTGATTGGTATATCACACTGAAATCCACTGAATAAATTATCTCCTCTGCCATTCAAACTAGTTTCAACTACAGATATGCTAAACTTCTTCTACTGAGAATTGTGTATAAAGGAAATTACCAGAATATCAGGTGAGTCTGAGAGATGGCGCACCTTCATTTTTGAGAGAAAAAATCTGATTCAATCATGAAAATTTAGAAGGCTTTGGAGAACTAAAATGTGAATTTTTGAGATAAAAACGAATTCTGTAGCACTTCCGGTTTCACCTTGTATATTTTTACATTTTTCAATTCTAGTTTTTTCACTTTTTTTTATTTATATAGATTTTTCACATTCAAACAATTCAGATGTCATGTTCATGAAAATGGAATTAGCATTTTCATTACAATACTTTGCTACTATAGGCCAATCGCTTTAGCAAAAATTAAAAATACGGGAAAACGGAGGGGAAAACAGCAAAACAATGCAAACTTTCACAAAAGTTGTATTTTAGTGCTCAATGAAACAATAAAAATGTACCCCGTTCAAGGTTGGTAACATTTTCAAAAATGTAAATTATAAAGAATTCTGGTACTTTTGTAGAGAAAAAATGCAAAAGAGTCGCAAAATGAAGTAAACAAAGCAAATATCATCCTGTAACGTTTCCCTGTTTTGCGACCATTTCCAAGTTTGGCATCAGAGTAAATAAATTATTTATTCATTCATACTTTTGTTAATAACTCGGCCGAAAAAAATCTAAAAGAGTAGCAAACGCAAAGAAACGTTTCTCTCTATATCATAAGCCTCAACAAAACTTTGCCACATCCGCCGATGTCTGCCGCCGAAAGTCTGTTTGCAACCTGAATTGATTATGGAAATAATTAAAATGTTTTTTGAGTTGGTCGGTAACGTAGGTAGTAATTTCATAGAAAACACATAAAATTTGCCACCACCACATATATCGTTAAACCGGAAATCCTGAAACCGAAAACGATACAAAATTCGTTTTTATTTCAAAAAATGAAATTTTAGTTCTTCAGTAGGCCCCTGAAATTTCGTGCTTTGACTAAAACTATTTCTATCAAAATCAGGGATATGCTATCTCTCAGACTCACCCGGTATAAATGAACAATTCAGAGTATTTTAAAACTTTACTTTAGTTTCTCTGGAATTTTCAAACTGTATTTCTAATAAATGAATCAGTATTTGCTCACACTAAAAATAAATATTAATTTCAATTGGAAAAAATGCATAATTGCTTTAAATTCATTTCAATTCCTTTTTTTCTAGTGGTCCGCAGGAAAACCATCTATGAGTATGACAGGGTTAATTTCAATAAAACTTATATCAAAAATTGGACCACAATTATTTTGAAGGCTTTACCCACATGCCTAGATGCCCTTGACTGTAAAACATGTCTTACCAGACAACTGAGTGTCACTGTAAGTATTATAATAAAAATGCCCTCAACTGTTTAAACTAATTTATTTTTACTAGTTAAATGAATAACTTATGTCCACAACTGATATGCAAAACTGCATACATATATGTCCGCGATGAATTGTCTACGATTTCATCTGTTCGCTGCTCGCGTGGAATTTATATCTGCAGTAATCTGCTCTCGATGTTTCGCATCTGCTCTCGATGTTTCGCGTTCTTTCTTACAGGACGTCTGGAAGGTTTATTATCCAGATGGAGAAATTTCGGACCATTTAGCATTCTCAGTTGATCGCAATGCGGCGATGAGCTAATATTCTCTTTCCGAGAAGAGATGCGACAGATCTGGCCCCAGGCTCGTTACATTGACCCTTCTTGAAGGCATTTCGTCCTGAAGTGTCACCCGTGGAGTATGTTGATACCTGCAAGATTCTCCATACCTGCACCGTGAGTTTCGATGAAAGTAACACTCCACAGTTTTCACGTTTGTTCCTGAGGCATGGTTGCAACACACCAAAATCTTGACGTTACTGGATCTAAATATCGTCTCCATCATACTTCTTATAACTCTCCAATCCACGCCATCATTCCCACAGGACAATTTTGGGATTGACAGATCCGTAAGAATCTGGTCCACCATCGTATCTTTTAGTTTGGTGAGGCTCCATTTTTTATCTCGACAATGTTTCTTGGTAACCAGGTAAAAGATGTGTTTCTGGCCCTTTTTCAACTGTAGCACCCCACCAACTTCTGAGTTCTGTTTCTGTAGTTCCTGGAGTCGACCGAATTACTTGGAGAATACCACAGCGATGCCCTTAGTCATTTGACGATTTTCTGCCTCACAGTGAGTTAGCGCATAAACAGCCGGCTCCTTAAAAAGATCTTTAGGCCAATCAATAGAGCATTTTTTCCTAACAAAAATGCTAGTATAAAACTGATTGTGCTATCACATGAAAGACAGTCTGTAGTCATATTCTGTTATGTTTTCGACTCGCAACTGTCATTTATTAATTTATTATAAACGTTCAAATAATAAAAAACGTGTTTTTTTCATTGTTTTGCTTATAAAATGAAAACTAATAGAGCAATCTGGTTGCTCCAATGAGAAGAAATGTAGATAATTGAAATACGAACAAAATGGAATGTTTTATGAACTGATCAGATCATTAGTAACAGAGGAAAACAGGAAAATGTTGCGATTTTTTTTAAAGTCATTTTTCGAAAAGTAGGGTTGGCCCTTCTCAGGAAAGTATTAAATCATGTGTGCATAAAACAGGCTCTGACGATTATTAGTTTTGGTAAAATTGCAATTTGAATTGTTTTTGCACTTGCAGCGTGCCTGGATGGAGTGATAGTCCGATTTCAATTTCTAAAACAGATTTTGAAACTAGTACAGTACTACAAAATGTATATTCTCATTTTGCGCTAAAATGCTTGTAAACATGACTGAAAACGGCCGAGCTGGCATAATCGGTCGAGTGGTAGGAGAGACCGGGAGATGAGGGGAAACGTATTATAACGTAACCCGTTCATTAGAAGAAATCCCTTCATCTCCCGATCTCTCCTAACGCGGGCTCGGTCGTTTTCAGTCATGTTTGCAAGCATTTTTCACTCATTTCGCACCATTGTAGCGCAAAATAAGAATATATGTTTTGTAGTACTATACTTCTACTTTTTTTTTCTACTTGTATGATCTGTTTTATTGAAATCGGGCTATCACTAGAGCATCCAGGCATGCTGCAAAAAAAAAATTGCAATAGTGCCAAAACTAACGATCCGACACTTTCATGAGAAAGGCCAATCATATTTCTTGAAAAATGGCGGAGTTATAAATTTTTAAAAAAATCTCAAAATTTTATGGTTTTTCCAGTTTTTCTCCGATAATCCGATCGGGTTGTAAAACTTATCATTTTGTTCGTATTTCAATTATCTACAATTCTTTTCATTGCAGCAACCAAATTGCTCTATTAGTTTTCATTTTATAAGCAAAGCAATAAAAAACATGTTTTTTGTTATTTAAATGTTTATAACAAATTAATAAATGACAGTTGCGAGTCGAAAACATAACAGAATATAAGTACGGACTGTCTTTGATGTGATGGTATAGTCGGTTTTCTACTAGTATTTTTGTTAAAAACTCACTCAGTTTATGCTCTATTGATTGGTGTACTTGTGGCTCCTCTCGAGTAACCTCGTGTAGTACTTTCTGTTCGCTTGAGGATATGGATAACTTCAGGAAGGTCATCTCATTCTCTGAGGGTGAGAACTTGGTCTTTTTCTAGTGTAAGGGGCCAACTTAATTGAATAGGCGACTCTGAGTTTCTCTTGTGGTGGCTTATGGATTAGGTAAACGAGGTCGATTATCCTCTTCATGATATTGTACGGACCTTTCCATGAGTTCCGCAACGTCGGTGTCAGACAACGGCGACTCTTAGGGTTATACAGCCAATCTAGGTTACGAGTTTGAAATCCTCAAGCATCTGCCTTGTTGTCAAAGGTATCATTCATTCCATCGCTGTCACTCTAGAGTTAGAACGGTCTCGTTTGTAGATGTAGTCCATTCTCTTCCGAATTTTGCATCTGTTGTCTTGACCTGGTGGCGTCCCAAATTTTAGGTCGCGAGGAAATCGCAGCTCTCTGCCTAGTATAATACTAGCGGAGGTTTAGCTGGTTGACTCATGCACTGTCGAACGATAGGTCATCAGGTAGAAGTGGAGGTACTGGTCCCATTCTCTTTGGTGGTCAGAAATAATGTTTGCCTTGGTCCGAATGCAGCTCCAACGGAACACCGAATCGGCAATATCTACTATTTTTCCTAATAAATCCGCATTGGTAGAGGCTCCCTGGTTGCCCACTTACTGAAGTAGTCCATTGCCACAAGGTCAATATTGTTGTCATATTCGGGAAACATGCCAGTGATATCAAAGGCGATTTTCTCAAATGGATTGCCTACGTTGTACTGAGGCATTGGGGTCATGTTCAAGGTCTATTCCTGGCAGCCCACACAGCATACTTTCTGCTCCATTCGTTGACGTTGGCTTGACATTTAGCCCAGTAAAACCGTTGCCTTACATTCTGAAGTGTCCCCGTCATTCCGAGTTGTCCTCCGTTGATCCCCTTATCAATTTCTTGGAGCAACTCCTGTCTTCTGTTTCTGGGTACCATTATCTGACGCCTTTCTTCCCCACATCCTCAGTTTCCAACGAGTTTCAAGACCACATTGTTGATGATAAGGGAATTCCGTTGTGCACAGTAGGTTAGGTTTGAATGTGAGTGGGCCCTCCACTGCAGCCAATGGCCTATTGTGGTTCACCCTATTGTTATATTTCTTCCAGTATATCCAATCTCTAAACGAAATTGAGGAATGTATTGGGAGAACAATTTATCAGGTTTTCTGGCATTACTGTCATATCGCCAAATATTGAAAATCTGGTTCTGGCCGCTGCAGGGCATGTACACAGAATGTGTTTAACAGTGGCCGATGACCAAACCCACTATATCTCTAAGATGCGCTCTACTGAGTTCTAGCAGTTTGTCAGGGTCCTGTTTTTTCCTTGTACAAGCGATAAATCTTTGGACTGGGCTAGGCCCGGTAGACTACACCAGTACTCGAGTCTTTTATTGTCTGCCCAAGCTGTTATGACATTCTTGGCAGTGCTATGTGCTAAACCGATTACCGGTTCCGGTCCAGTGAAAGTTGTTTCTGTCCCCTCTTTTGCTAAGGCGTCCGATAAATCGTTTCCTTCTAGGCCCGTGTGACCTGGTATCCAGACAAGTTGCGTTGTGCTAGTCGGTTGAAGGTGTCTCTGCAGTTCCATACTGCTCTAAATTCAAAGCAGTTGAATTCAAGCAGTTTCAGTGCTGCTTGACTATCTGAAAAAGGGTAGTAGGTTGGTAGTAGATATTTGAGAATAGGGTCCCTGGTGATTTTTATTAGTCCTTCTGGATCTTATTGTTATTCCAGTTATCATTTACTGCCGTGGTACTACAAGTTGTCGCTTCCTTGTCTTCTGTTCGCCGGTTATGTGTGTAGTCATGTAGGCATGGTCGACAGGACATCTACATTTTTATGAGTACTACCTGGTCGGTGTTCGATTTTGAAGTCAGCCTGCTACCTGACCGTCGAGGTTTTTGAACTGGAAGGTTCGCTGTTCCACTCGCGTTTTTTAAGAAGCCACAAACATTGTCAGTGATGTCAGTCATGTAGAGACAGTATTCTTTCTATCGTGAAAGAGAGATGCTTTATTAGATTAATGAAAGCTCTTATTTTTTTGAGGCATTGTATGATTCAGTATTTTACAAATATGATGTGTTAGTTTACAGATCGACAAGCGTAAGGATGCCTCTGAGATGCGCAAACGATAGAAAGTGTGAGTAGATGTGCGACAAAGATCGACTACTGTTTACGACTGGTTATCATCGGAATGATTGAGCTCCTGCCCCACTCCAGGGTTTTGTCAACTGCACAACCAATTCTCGGAGGCATCCTTACGCTTGTCGATCAGTAACTTTCTTGTTCCCTACATATTTCAAATAGTCTTTTTTCATTCTGTTACTGTTTTTTTGGGTATCAGCAAATTCAAATGATCTATTTTTAGTTACTGATTTTAGTTATATTTCATTATTAAAATTGTACAAAGAAACACAAGAACGAAGTTGACGAACGAAAAATTGTTTTAGTGTCACTGGTGTCCGACAATGAACAAGTGTTCTGAAGGATTTGATAGACATCGTCAGAACTGGTTGGCCTTGGGTTGTGATAAAAAGAGTTTCACTAACGAAACTCTGTGTTCTGTCCGTTTAGAAGCTCATATAGATCAAGATGATCAGACAGGTATATTAAATCACAATGGTGTTGAAGAGGGACCAAGAGCTTTAGCTGGGCAAATCGCAATTCCTGGACAACAGAAAGTTGGAGTATCTGGAGTACTGGCCATACTATTCTTGGTGGCTATGGTATCAGGATTGGCATTTTGGGTCTTATATGCTTATAGGAACCCACATACCACCAGTGGACAAATTCTAATCAGAGTAAGTTTGTGAACAATCAAATAATAACAATTAAAAGAGTGGTATAACTAATAGTATCAACAATATACATAAACATTATTTTCACGTGGAAACAGCAATTTCCCAAATCTTCCCACAATACTTAGGGCAACTTCAAAAGGACTTGACTAACCATGATTCAATCACGATAGTTCCAAAAAAGTCATATAGGTCAATTCAACCAGGTTCATGGCTATACAGTAGAAAGAAACAAGGGTAACCTTAGGATAACTTCTATGAAAATGAATGCGAACTAGTATACTTTAGTAAGCAATTTACTTCATTCAAATAATTCACCAATATACTATATGTGAAATACAGAATTATTGAAAATAGAAACACAACATTTTTGAGACCAAAATGATAATGAACTGAAATTCGAAAACCCACATCCACTTCTCGAGCAGAAAGGTAGCTTCAAGACGATATGTGGTCAAAGTTACTTTGAAGTGTACTTCGATTCTCTGCAGCTAGGTTAGGTTTCAAATGTGACTGGGCCTGTACCGGGCCCTCCACCACCCACCACGTCTCATTGACTATTGCATATCCAATTTCTTAACGAAATTGAAAAGTACATTGGAAGAACAATTTACCAGTTTTTCTGGAATTACTACTGCATTACTGATTCTGCATGCTGCAGGGCATGTGCATAGAATATGTTTAGCCATTTCATCAACCTCCATGTATAATCGGCTCTCCGCATTCTGTGTTAGGTCGATTTCATGCATGTGGTGCCAGAGTTTGCGGTGGCTCCTAAGGAAACCTACCAATTTTCCAACTGAGGTTGCCTCTAACACGCAGACATGGGTAAATAATCCCTGCCCTATGAGTCAGAGTGCACCTTCAGACGCCTAAGTTTAAAAACTCAAGATGGCTATCATCAGCTGATACCTGGCGTTGACTTGAGCTACTTAACTAACTTCACATCCACCAATAAATATGGAATATTTATTACTGACTCTAGGGCATCAGCACACTGTCGACCCCATTAATAGTAATATGTTAAAAAATCGAAGCGTACGCCATGGAGCAATTACTCCAGTAACTACTGTAAGGGTGAACAACAGACATTGTTTGTCGTGTAAAATGACTTGTTTTCATTTATTGGTTTTCAAGTTTTTGTGATCGGATAACACTTAGAAGTGGTTAGAATGGACCATTTGTAAACTGTAGTGTTTGGCTGTTTGGTACTGGTAAATATAAACATGCAAAATATTCATAAAACCGTACCTACCAAATCGCGGAAATTTTGTTCTCTACCCAAGTGTTCCTCTTATGCACTTCATACATTTCCTACTGGTGATAGGAAGCTGTGTCTCAAATGAAAGACGGTGCTCAAGATTGGAAAATTATATACACCTCTAACGGAGAAAAGGGAGTTATTCCGAGTCAAAAGATTCCATTATCAGAATATCGAAAAACCCAGTCAAAGGTTAATAGAAAGAAGTCAAAGAAAATGGAGAGTCAAAAAATCTAATGAAAAATAAGTTCAACATATTTCTAATTTAAGTAATGGATTTGTAACCTATTCAAAGTTAATTTTAAGTTTCATATACGATACAAACCTTTTTACTCATTTTCAACAGAGCTGATTGTGATTAAAGGAATTTGTTCGCCTTATTGTTCTTTGAAAAAATTAAGAGACCATAATGTATTCATAAAAATGTGATTGGAGTTTTATATGAAATATTAGGTTGAAAAAAGAACACCTAATGAGAGAAGAATCTGGAAACATGTCGAGTGAAGGACAAATTGAAATTGAAAATAATGAAGAGAGTAAGGTTCACTTGTACTCTTGGCATTTTCACCTAAAATTAATAAAGTCCTTTCATAAACACAAATAGAATCTCGTAATTCTATACCTCATACAACTGTATAATCCAGGGATAATCTCTAAAAAACTAATAACTGCCTTTAACAATAGTCTCAATTCTACAAAATCCATCAAATTTAAAAATTTCACCACAAAGCTCTTATGAAAACACAGTTTTGCTACATATCTCTGTGCTATAAAGTTTGTTGTTCACCCTCATCGGTAGATAATGATAATAATAAAGTTTATTCAAAATTCAATTAAAAATTTCAAAATTAAAAAGTCAATTTGTATAAAAAGGTGAATAAACGGTTCAATTATACCCGCGAAGTTAAAAACTTTTAAATTTTAGGTAAGAATTACATGTAGGTATAATATGTTTTGTAAACTTTTAAAATTCAACAAAATGATATATTGGTCAAACAAAAATTCGTTTGAGGCATGCTTTTTGTAGAAAATTTAATATACTTAATTTTTGTATAAAATGGTCTATCTTGAAAATTGCGTAGTTTTATGACTTTTTGGCCAAAAACTGATTTTTTTTTTAATTTGGAGGATATTTCGTTGTGAAGCCGTATCCGTGGGAAGTAGCAAATTAGAAATTCAGATTCAGCACCCCAGAAAACATATACAGGGTGTTTCTTAAGTACGTGTAGAAACTTCAAGAGCATGTTGCTGACGTCGAAATAAGAAAAAAAGTTCCCATAAACACATGTCCGCAAGTTATTCGTTTCTAAGATACAGAGTGTCAAAATTTAATTATTATATTTGTTCTTTTGTGAATGAATTCCAAAATATTTGTGTGAAGTTTGGTATCTGGGATGATTTTTCAATGACAAAATCAAATTTTGTGTTAATTGTGAAAAAACGAATTTCTAATTGAATTTATTTTGAATTAAAAAATCTTGTCATTAAAAATCACTTGCATCGATTATTTCAAATCTCAATAACTCGAAAACAGTTGCTCACAGTGACCTCTTTCAAGAATATATTTTTTACACAAAATAAATAATAAATATTGCCAGATACCAAACTTTACCGAAATATCAAATTTATTTTGAAATTATTCACAAAAAATAAAAATAAGAATTCAACTTTGACACTCTGTATCTCACAAACGAATAACTTGTGGACATATATTTATAGGAACTTTTCTTCTTATTTTGAAGTCAGCAATACGCTTCTGAATTTTCTACACGTACTTAAGAAACACCCTGTATAATGAGTTAAAAACCAAACTACTTTATTTTTTTCCTGAAACAGGTACCCCCGGAGACGATTTTACTGAACTATAACTTGTTGATGTCAATGAATTGTACGAAGGTCTATCTCATACATGTGAATCTGTCATAAACAAAATAGCATCAACAGGAATATTTTAATGCAACGATAAAAGTTTACCATACTATGATCATGAATTGAAAATCAAATCTAAGGAGAGAGACGAGGCCTATAGGATAAATAGTACAGAAGCAAATTGGTCAATTTTCAAAATTATCAGGAATGACTTTGTTACTCTATTGAGAAATAAAAAGCAGTAGTATTACCACAGTTTTAAACTGTGGTATTACTATGACAATATTGATTTGAATAAAAATAATCCAATTAAAATGTGGAAAATTTTATATCAATCCAAAGAGCTGTGATAATTGTTTTAATAATGGCATTGAATTCCAAATAAATGGTTTTGTAAAAACCGTAAATTGTCACAAAGAAATTGCAGACAGATTTAATAATCACTCTGTGGGCAGCATAAATGATGTGATAAATTCCATCAATGGTGGTGATGAAGAATATGAAACTGGCTGTTCTATTAGCGAATTTAAACAACTTGAACTTATTGATCTGAGGATTATAATTAATGAAATTGATAATAGGTCAGGAAATGAGTTGATGAACGCCAAAATAATAAAATCACCTTTTCAAGTGACTGGTCATGTATTACTACATTTTATTAATACTTCACTTTATTATGGAGTTTTTCCAGAGAAATTAAAAATAAGCTTTGTAGTGCCTATTCGGGAAGTGGTGGGTTCAACAAAATCAAGGAATTTCGTCCAATAAATACTCTACCTTGTGTAGAAAAAATTCTTGAAGTTGTTGTTTATAAACAATATGCAATATTTTATCAATAACAACATACTTATGTTGAATAAATCGGGATTCAGAGCCAACCACTCTTGTGAATCTGCCTTTCAATTAACAATTACCAATTGGAAACAAGCCATGGATAGAGGAGAATATGTTATTTCAGTATTTCTAGATATTAAACGTGCTTTTGAGACTATTGATTGATTGTTCAATATTGTTGAAGAAACTTGAGAGTTATGGTATTGTTTGAACAGTACTAAAGTGGCTTCAAAACTATTTATCTGATAGAAACCAAATAACAATGATAGGTAATATTGATATGCCATCAGATCTTTGAAACCAAAAGCTGCAATAGGCTTAGATGACATTCCAGCCTATTTCTATAAAGCTCACGCCTATATACTGGCACTGCCATTACAGCTGATCTTTAATAAATCATTAGAAACCAACACATTCCCTGAACAATTTAAAATTGGGCGAATCACTGCTGTTCATAAATCTGGAAGTACTAGTGAAATTAAAAACTACAGTCCCATCACAATTCTCCCATCATCATCAAAAATTCTTGAAAGAATTATTCATAAAAAATATATCTTCACATATATCCAGTGATCTTAGAAGAACAGCATGGCTTCGTCAGTAAGAGGTCTACCACTACCAACCTTTGTCTTTAGTAATTATCTAGCAACAGAAATAAACAACTCCCAGATCGACACCATTTACACTGATCTGGCAAAGGCATTTGATAGAGTCAACCACAAAGTTTTATTAAATAAATCAACATCTTTTTCTCTAGATAAAAATATTAAACAATATTTAGAATCCTATCTCATGGATCGTTCAAATACTGTCAAATTTAACAACAGCAAATCAAACAGCTTTGTCAGTTCCTCTGGAGTACCCCAAGGCTCGATCTTGGGACCATTGCTTTTTACGTTGTTCATAAATGATATAAAGATTACATCAAGTATGCAAAGTTCTTGCTTTATGCAGATGACCTGAAAGCATATCTCAAAATAGAATCTCTAGAAAACTTCAGTCTGATATTAATACAATTCTGAAATTCTGTGAGGATAATGATCTTTCGCTCAATGAATCCAAACGCAAAATAGTGTCCTATACTAGGAAATAAAGAAAATTTGACGGTTAATTACACCATCAATGATATCAAACTAGAAACAATTAATGAAATCAAAGACTTGGGTGTGATCTTCACAAAAAATTTCTCATTTAATGAACATGTTACCTGGCTTAGAGAATCATAGAGGAAACTTGGTTTCATATTGAGATCTTGCAAAGATTTTGCTTACCCAACATGTATAAAGCTTTTCAATTCATACATCAGATCCAAATTAGAGTACTGCTGCGTTATCTGGAACCCCAAAACTGAAATACATTCTCAAATGCTGGAAAAAATTCAATAAAAGTTTTTGAGGTCAAGGTATGGAATATATCCCATGCTAATATGGTATGAATGCCAAAGAACAGACTTCAACATTACCTTATTAAACAAACGACATGAAAAAAATCTAATTTTGTTCATTTTTGATGTGTTACATGGCCTTATCAATGTACCTGATATATTGTCACTTTTTAGTTTTAATGTACCGGACCTAAGACTAAGAACTAGAAATGTCATGTTCAAAACAACAAACAATAATTCCACTATTGATAACTGTTTAGTAACTGTCAATGATTTCCTGAAAGTCTCTGAATCAGACCTACTAAATATCTCAAGAAATATGTTAATCTCCCAACTGAGACAGTGAATGTTAAATGTTGTGCTGTGCATATTTTCAACTTGTATTGTATGATATTTTTACTCAATTTTAGATTAGTTGACCCTTTTATGTTGTGATTTTTCTATTCGTTATATTTTTTATACATTTGACAAAATTTTACTTTTATTAGCTGTAGTCACTTATGTCTTTTGCATTGCTACATGTAATTAGATCATGTCTGTTTGTAATCAGTATAAATAAATAAATAACGACTGTGTTATAGGAGCAATTCTCATTTAACGAAATCATTATGACTGTCCTTAAGAGTAGATGGCGTCTGTAGTGCACGTTAATGTTGTATGCTCTTACGTTCTCGTTCTTTTCCAATAATAATTAAGTATTCACTATCAACAAAAGTGTTTTATTGAATCTGCAAAGTTATGGGCCCAGAGCGTTCTAACAGCGTATGGCAAGTGAAACTGGTAATTTCGAAGAGGAAACGTTTGTGAGGTTAGGCTGTCGAATATAGTGGAAAAAGACACGAGGGTACTGCAAAAGTGGCGGTAGAAAACTCAGTGAAGGTAAAACCCTTCGATGGTATAGGGTACGGAAATTGGGAATTTCGAGTTAAGTTGCTCCTAGAGCATCATGAAGTACTCCAAACAATTTCTGAGGAAGCCCCAACTGATGCAAGTCTAGTAAGTACATGGAAAAAGAAAGACTTGCGTGCAAGAAATCTTATTGAGCAATGCTTGTGTGACAATGTACTCGAGAAGATTAAAAGTAAGAAAACAGCAAAAGACATTGAAAAGTACATACGAGAAAAGCGGTGTTGCGTCCCAAGTCCAGTTGCAGCGGAAATTGCGCAATGTGAAGTACAGTGGAGCCAGTTCGCTGAATGACTATATTGTGGAATTTGAGAGGACAGTTTTGAACTCAAGAATGCAGGTGGGAACATAAATGACACTGAAGTTATATCACAGCTTCTGGCATCAATATTGGAGCCTCAATATCAAAGTGTGGTCACGGCAATAGATATTTTGTTTTCACGAAGCGGAAGTACAATTACTTTAGATTTTGTAAAAAGTAAGTTATTTCACGAAGAGCAGAGGCATAAAACTAGCTGCCATGAGATAAGTTCTGAAGGAACGAGTGCTGTATTTTATAGTGGGAAGCAACCATATAAGAAATAATTTCCTTTCAAGTGTTATTCTTGTGGTTTACGCTGCCCTAATAGTTATTTATGTATCAAGGGTATAAATAGATGTTTATGCCCTGAGAGCGACGTTTTACGAACTCGAGGGTCTCTGGCCTGAGGGTTTGTAAGTCGCCCGAGGGTATGCCCGCGGTACATACATAACTTTATATCATACTAGTTCGTTATTATTGCAATCCAATCTCAATACAAATCAGTATTTAAAAAAATCCGGTTTGAATTAATAACATTGCAATTTTATCATAGTAGACACTATCGTTGCTAGGTGAATGTTGAATGTTGAATTTGTGGTGGATTCAGGCTGTACTAACCACTTAGTGATGAGTGAATATGAGAAGGTTCTGACTGATAAAAAGCAAGTAAATCACTCTATAAAAGTGGCAAAAGAAGGTCACTATGTAGAGGCAAATGTGGAGGGAACTTTACATTTGGAAACTGAAAGTGGACTGAAGGTCAGGCTGGAAAATATCCTTGTGTGCAAGAATCTTACCCATAATTTACTTTCAGTTAAGAAAATTGAAAGACAAGGAATGAAAATTATTTTTCATGGTGGCAAGATTACTGTGAAGCAGTATAACAACAATGAAAGGCAAAGAATATTTTAGAATGCATCTCCAGTGATGTTTGTGGATCCAGCTAGTCACAATGGTAATTGTTACTTCATCACATTTATTGACCACTACTCTCATTTTGCAGTAATTTATTTCATGAAAAATAAAAGTGAAGCTTTTGAGAAGTTCAGATAGTATTTAACTTTTGTGGAAAATGGATCCAAAATTTTGCCAAAAAGATTAAGGTGCGACAATGGTGGGAAGTATGTATCCCATCAATTCAAAAATGTTGTAGGCAAAAAGGTATCAAGATTGAATATACCATATCTCGCACTCCTGAACAGAACGTCGTGGCAGAGAGATACAACAGAACACTCTTAGATAAGCTCGCAGTCTAAGTTTTTAAGCAAAAATGGAGAAGTCGTTTTGGGAGGAAGCCATAGCTGTGTCAGATTATTTGGTAAACCGCACCCCTACATCTGTACTACCAGAAAAGAAAACTGCTGAGATTTGGTACAGGCAAAAACCAGACTTATCAAAGATAAAGGTTTTTGGATGTACAAGCTATGTACATGTACCTGCTGAAGATAGATCTAATAAATTAGATCTCTGAAGTCTGAAAAGGTTTTTAGTAGGCTACACAGACAATGGAAATCGTCTCTGGAACCCAAAAGACAAAAAGATAAATTCAGTAAGAAATGTTGTTTTCGATGAAACCAAATTGGAAAATCAGACAAAAACAGAAAAGTATAGAGAAGTAAGTTACCAAGAACAAAATAAGAAGTAGCGAGAATGATTCTCTCTCTAACAGAGAAAATGGTGATACTGAAGTTCCTGATCAACAGAATAATGAAAGAGACAAAGAAGGAATATTACTAGACCTAAAAGGATTAATGATCGTTGTTGATTTTGAGTCTGACGATAGTTTGATGGCGGCGTTACTGGCAGGCGATATTGAACCTGACATACCCCAAACTTTATTCGGAAGCTATTTCAAAGGGAAGCAGCTGGGATGAAGCGATCAAAAATGAGAACAAGAGTGAAACTTGGGAAATAATCGAAAGGCCTCAGGGTGTGAAAGTGATTGATTCAAGACGGGTATTCAGAGAGAAAATCTGTCAAAATGGTGATGTTATAAAAAAGGCACGACTAGTGGCTCGTGGTTATCAACAAAGTGTATGTGATAGGTCCGAAATATATTCTCCTGTGCGCATGCTTTCTATCCGAGTGCTATTAATATTGTCATTTTGTGTAGAAAAATATTTATTTGTTAATCTGTTAAGTGTAAAATGTGCAATTTTCAATGGTAACTTACCTGATTTAGTATTTATGGAAATTCCTGAAGGTGTGGATGTAAAATGTCAGTTTAGCAAATGCAAGTACAGTAAGCAAATGCAAGTACAGTCAGCTTAAAAAGGCTTTTTACGGTTTACGTGAGGCACCTAAATGCTATTATCAAAAATTGCATTTTCATCTACTAAATTTGAATTTTCAAAGATTTAAGTCAGATCCATGTTTGTACTTTGACAAAGATAATTGTCTAATTGTACATGTTGATGACATAATCTTATTTGGTTCATATATGGAAAAATAAAAAAATTTCAAGCAAAGATTATTGTCAGAATTTGAAATGCGTGATCTCTCGCCAAAAAGTCAAGATAATTTTACTTTAGTATTTTTGGGGATAATTGAGAAATCAAACAATAAGTTATTTTTGAGTCAGAAAAATTTAATTCAAAAGGTTCTAAATAAATTTAAGATGCTAGATTGTGAAACATCCAGTATTCCTTTACAGTAAAAATTGAATTTGATGAATAGTGAGTTGAACTCTAAGGAGTTAAACTTACCATATAGGAACTTATTGGATTTTTAAAGTATATAATGTTAGGTACAAGACCTGATATGAGCTATTCAACTTATTATTTTAGTCGTTTTCAGAATTGTTACACAAAAGAACACTGGTCTTAAAGAATGTTTTAAGATATTTAAAGTTGACTAAAAATTTCGGTATTAAATATGAAAAATCAACAGCTCAGAACAGTCAAATAATTAGCGCTTATGCAGTTTCAGATTATGCTAATGATTTAAATGACAGAAAAAGCATATCTGGTTATGGAATAAAAGTTTATGATAATTTTGTTTTCTGAAAATCTAAAAAGCAGGCAACAGTTTCACTCAGTAGTTCAGCAAACATATTGATGTTAACCCTTACCCACTGAACGTCGGAGGACGAACGTATTTACTGAAACAGGGTCAAAGTGACCCTGTTATTTGAATAATTTGTTATAAATATCTAATATCGTTATTTAGCAATTTGAGCTAGTTTACAATGCTAAGTAGTATCTTTTCCAATGTTACGAAACGCCACTTTGTTTAAAAGAAAATGGATAATATATTTCAACAACAATTATAAAAAGCGTAGCATTTCTGCAGTGCGAAATATAAAAATTGCCAAAATTAAAGTACTACACTTCAATAACCATTGTTTTGGTAATATATGAAAAGTAAACATGTGAGGCATATTAAAAATTATTGAAATTTTTTTAAATTATTAATTGAAAAAAAACATCAATGGCTGTCCTGAAGTCATTAGATCAGAACAGATCATTGCATCAGATTCATTAATTTTCTTGTCCACATCTGTGTTTGATTCCTCCATCCATGTGTCTTCATAGTCTGGGTCTGTAAACTTTACTGTCCCTGAAGAACCAGCCATAATACTTTCGATAAATGCCCTCAAAAAAAGAGCGAAAAAAAAAAACGTATTTACCGTACCGGGGTCAAATTGACCCTGTAACGCTTACTTTCGATATTTTCATACGGAATAGAACATAAAATTACACCTTCAACGTCTATTTAGCAACCTTCGGGAAGGTATTGAGACGACCAAATGAAAAGAGTGTACATGCAGCGCACAGTCAGCAAATTAAAATTGCTCAGGGTCAAATTAACCCTGGTTCAGCCATTGAGGGTTAAGTATCATTTTCTTATACAGTGCGTGTCTGATGATAAAATTAAGTTGTATTACATTCCAACTTCAGAAAAGGTGGCTTATATTTTCACTAAACCATTACCGGCACCAAAATTTAAATATTTTAGGGAAATATTGGGCACTTGTGAAAATAACAATTAGAAGTTCTTTAGAATGTCTTTGAGGTTAATTTTTTTTTTTTTTACTTGGACAAATAATTTCCAAGTTCCAATTTTTGGTTTAATTTTAATAGTTTAGCTATTGATTTACGTATTGTAAGAATTGAGGGGGTGTGTTGATTATAACGACTGAGTTATAGAAGCAATTCTCGTTTAACGATATCATTATGACTGTCCTTATTAAGAGTCTTGACAGGTGACATTTAGTATTCAAAATAGATGGCGTCTATAGTGCACGTTAAAGTTGTATGCTCTTACGTTCTCGTTCTTTTTCAATTATAATGAACTACTCACTATCAGCAAAAGTGTTTCATTGAATCGCAAAATCTACAGGTAATACGTTTTCAGAACCAATTATAAATAATGTTGGTGACAAGGCACTGTTTTGGGCCCACTCCTTTTTTCAATATATATTAATGAAATCAATTTTCATCACAATTGTAACTTTATAAACCTTTTTGCGGATGATAAAAAAATTAATGAATCATTGTCAATGGTTAGTATGTACCTAAATAACAGCAGGTTCAAGCTGAATACTACCAAAACTAAAGCAATGATTTTGACAACATCCTTTAGATATTCTAACATCAATATCAACAAGTGTTACCATAGACAATGAGATCATAGAACATTCTTTCATTTGACTCGCATTTCTCATACATTAATAAAAAAAAAAATTATTATTCTTCAGTAAGAATTTCGCATTATATCTCAAGTGTTTCTAAAATTACTGTATTTAATACAATCATACAACCATATTTCGACTGATGTGCACGCTTATTGTATGCATGTGCTCTGAACAAAATAAATGCACTTCAGCACAGGGGAATGAGAATAATATTGAAATGTAACACTAACATCTCCCCTATGCTTGACACACTACAGAGGCTACCAGTTACTGAACTTTTGCTCGCCACCTCCCTAACTATTAGGTGATAAGTAATGGTAGCAAAGGAATTTGGTCTGTTTGGTATTATACACCTTGAACCACGTTATGTGAAAGTCTTTCGGCTCTAACCTCTCCTCTCGTTGGCATGAAAAGTGTGTCTTTAGTGTGAAGGCGATTACTATGGATGCACTTGAGACCCAAACTGCCCAGACACCAGCTACCCTGTGGAATATGCTTCGATATTGTTGAATCATTGGATGCTCATAATTTTTGTCCTGCCATCAAAGTATTCTAGACCTAAACAAAATGTAATGAGTGGGTGTGGTAATACGAGAAGAGTATTATCAAATAATATCACATTCACACTCTGTGTTAAAAAAAACGTTGATGCTGACCCTTCATACTAAAATACTAGAGCAAAGATAGAATAATATAGGAGGGAATGTTTCAAATCACAATAATCAAAACTCTTGACCACCGTTAATTTTTCTTTTTGTCAAAATTGTTTCAGTATTAAAAATCTGATTATTGTTACTGGACTTTTAAGAAAAAAACCCAATTTTGTAGCAATCAACATTTATTATAATTCATAAGCATATATTATCATTCATAAATTACTGTTCTGTTTCAAGATAAAAATCTTATTTTGAACACATTCTTCTCTTTGTTTCAGTATCGACCAAGCCAATGGAGTTGGAGAAGAGGAGAAGCTAGATATACTGCTGCCACCATTCACATGTGATATCCCTGAATAATAGTTGTTTCGAGTTTTTCATAAAATAAAACAATGAAGTGGAAATCGAGGTGAAAAAATAACTGCTAAATTGGTTTTCTGTGGAAATAGCAGCAAGTGTAATCCCTTGCCAAAACGCCAAATTTTCCAGAACAATGAGATGTTCAAATATTGAATTAACAAGAGATAGTGAGAAATGCTGAAAAAAAAATGATGAGTTGTTATTTTACTTTTGGAATTAATTCTTTTTGTTCATTTTACACATAAATCACCAAGTGAACCTTTTTCAAATGAAGCCACAACCTCCCCAAAAATTCAAAGAATTTCTAACATTTCTTTGGTTCTCATGATGTTTACTGAGTATTACAGGGTGTTGCTTTTGGTACGAACCTAAGGATTAAAAATTAAAATATATCTGAACCAGAAGGCAGCATTAACAATTTCTCTTGTCATTTCGATTTGTGGACACACTATATGGCAGCTGATAGACAATAATAGTCTTAACACCATCCGAGTATGGATATTCTGTGATAGAAATAAACATATTGATAATTCTAACGTCTAAATTGTGGTTCAAGTAAACTGCTTTTCAGGTGCCTTTATTTATTGTACATATCTAGATTTTGATGATGTTACTGATGTATATAGCAGGACTGTAAGTGAATTTGACTGCCCGTTTTGCCTATATTAATTAATTTAAATATTCAATATGGTAAACAATGAAATATCTGATTAGTTAAAACAATAGGATGTTTCGAAAGGGGCACTAACTTTGAGCTATTTAAAACATTTTGTCATTGAAATATCTGATAGATTTCTGAAATTGAAAAAAAAATTCAACGACCTCTCTGTATTTGTCTGTTCTCACTGAGTATTGTCAAGCAACGAATTTTTACATTAAACTACTACATATACATTTTCGTACTGCAAATTATTTTTATTATATTGTAAGTTGAAAAATAAAGCAACTATCATTTCCAGCATTGAAATAACAAAAAGCTATTTCATGTTGTGTAATTTAGTAATTATATGGCTATCAAATATCTTCCCAAAATCTAACTGAAAAGTGTATCATGTGTTTATCGAGGTTTTAATTGTTTATATATACATTAAATACATTTTAAATTAATGTCTCCAATTTTTGTTTGAATTTTTCTTTTGTTCATATTATGTGAAGTATCATTTTCAGCTTCCTATTTTGATTCTTGTAAAAAACAAATTTTTCGAAGAAACAAAAAGCTTAAGTATTACTCCATTCTACCAAAGGAAATATTCATCTAGGTGTGACAAGGTTGTGAACATTGAAGAGGATATAGTCCTCTACATTGAATGGGCATATGTGAACTGATGAAAGCTTTAATTGTGGGGTTCTACAAAGTTACATACCGTGGTTCTGTTTTATTTTCTATTTATATTATCCCTCTACAAAGGACCTCAAACGTTTCTTATGGGCAATGGTTTTCTGTGGTTATGGTTAAATTTTTATGTTAAACAGAGGTTTCGACTTTTCCAGATATAGAGCTTTGAAAATTTATTTATTTATTCATTCATTAACGGCAGACCCAATTTACGAAACATGTTTCAAAAGAGAAGGTTGTTGTTATTGTTAAAAAAAATTATTATAGTCTTTTCAATTGATTTTTGAAGACCTGAATCGAAACATTAAATAAACTTAAGTTATTATGATATTGGTTCCCTATCTTCAGATTACGAGAAATCGGACTGTTTAAGGCATAATTGGTACGAAAAAAAATGTATCTGAAAGGTATCAGAATTTCTAGTATTTTTTTGTTTAATAAAAGAAGGTATTATTTACTATTTTGAAAATAAAGCTCTCAAGGTTATATGAATTCTCCTATCGTCTAATGATTTCAAATTTAGCTTGGTTAAAATTTCACTATACTCATATTCATTTCGTTGAAGACCTAAGTTAAAAGCACAGTTCCTCAAGAATTTCTTTTGTACGTTCTCAATCAAATCGATATTTAGATTATAATATGGGACCCATATATAACGAAACAGTATTCTAAAAGAAGTCTTACGAAAGCACAATACAGAATCTTTTTTGTTCTAATGAAAAGTCGGTGGATATTCTTGATAAAAAACAAGCATTTTGAGATTTTTTGCCACAATTTCCGATACATGAAGATTGAAGCTCATTTCGCTATCAAATTTAACTCCCAGATCACGAACATATTTCTCTCTTTTGATAGCTATATTATTCAGTTTATATTAAAAAATATTGGAGTTCTAAGTGTAGGAAATGTCATGATTTGAGACTTATCAATGTTGACTTCTAATAAATTATTTCTACACCAGATAGAAAAACCTTCAAGATCTTTTTGTACTAACTCTTGATCTTTATGGCAACTAATTGCTCGATAAAGTCCGCAAACATAAAAAATTCTGAATATTTGAAAACAAGCTCTGTATCAGAAATAAATAAGTAAAATAGTAATGTGATCCTTGAGTCACCCCTGATGGAACCTGAATGGGCGTAGATGTTCATTACAGGCGCTAAAGTTAGGACATCGCACCAATGTTGCCAGCTCTATCTATACCTGTTTTGTGAAATTTGGCGGGTAATTTTCACTGAGATGGCCCAAATTTCAACGCACTCAAATGTCTACGTAAGGTTAGTTCGTTCTGGTTAGATCATACTAAAAAATTACTCCTCACAAAATGTATTTTAAGAAGGAAAAATGGTGCAAAACATTATATTATCAATTTTTCCGCACTCGAACGTCTACGTAAGGTTAGTTCGTTCTCAGAAGGAAAAAATGGGCAAAACCTATCTACATTATCAATTTTCACGCACTCGAATGTCTACGTAAGGTTAGTTAGTTCGTTCTGGTTAGATCATACTAAAAAATTACTCCTCACATAATGTATTTTCAGAAGGAAAAATGGTGCAAAACCAACCTTGGATAACATTCGTTTCAGAAAAGCCCTAAAAAACCTTCTCAATGTTAGACCCTATTATAGTCTGCAGGAGTTTTACAACGACAGTTTTTGAAAATAATTTTATAGTTTTATACCTTTATACTCTTATCTTTTATCATATTTTTTATTGACATTATTGTTATTGCAGTGTACCTATAGTTTTTTATTTAATGTGTTCTATGCCCTACAATGTTAATTTTATCGGTATAATGTTTTTAAATATTTTTAATGACATCATTGTTATTGATTTTGCAGTGTACCTAAAGTTTTTAATGTGTTGTTCCATTCCCTATAATTTTAATTTTATCGAATAACCTTTCTTCAATCATAAAACTACTTTGTCAATAAGATTATCTTCTTTGGACAATAAAGCATATATTATTATTATTATTATTATTATTATTATTATAACATTATCAATTTTCACGCACTCGAATGTCTACGTAAGGTTAGTTCGTTCTGGTTAGATCATACTAAAAAATTACTCCTCATATAATGTGTTTTCAGAAGGAATACCAACCTACATTATCAATTTTCACGCACTCGAATGTCTACGTAGGGTTAGTTTGATCTGGTTAGATTATACTAAAAAAAATACTCATCAGGTTATGTTACGTGGATATGTCAAATCTAAGACATATGGCAACATTTACATCTACATTAGCAAACACGTATTATAAATATAGGGAAGAAATTAAACCAAATATGCTACTTCAGTAACTATCTCAACGAAGTTTCAATGAGAATCATGTATTGTTCAAATTTTGAATCGTCAGCAAAATTTGGAATAATATTTTGGGGAAGTCATAGTAATATGTCAGACATTTTTTGCATCCAAAAACGAGTAATGAGAATAATTTTCAAACTTAAGTTTGGTCAATCCTGTCGAGGTTTGTTCAATCCTGTCGAGGTTTGTCCAAATCGAAAAGCATCATGACAGTATATGCACTCTATATTTATGAATGTGTGGTCTATTCTTTCAAAAATGAAAACAAATTTTTAGTATCTACTGCAAATCACCCATATCCTACTCGTAGCACAAATGTGAACTACCCACAGTTACCGAGAAACACCCATCATATGCTTCATTAAAGTATTTTAATAAATTATCTGATAGTATTAGAACCTGTGAAAGTCTCAACAAATTAAAAAAAACTCCCTAATTAGTTTAGAACCATATTCTATTCATGAATATTTGGATGTCTAAATTAGCCATCTTTATAAATTATGTTGACGTTGTTTCGTTTGATGTTTTTGTCGCTTATTTTCATGTAAATGATGTAAACCATTCTCTGTAATACTCATTGTAATATATGTTATATTGTAATTATGCCTCAATCTACGCAGTCCCTTATCGGGTCACCTTGAGATAACGACTTCCCATAAATTCAAGACGTAGAATCCGCAGAACAGATATTCTTTGTTATTTCAAGTCTGCTGCTGATGAAGCTACTTGCAATACACAAATAGACCCTGCTGGGTCAAATAGAGTTTGTTGGTTTTGATATTGCAACCAAGTAGTTGTGATTATTTTGTAATAAAGTTTTGAAAGTATTTGTTTTTTAAAAAGATATATTTGAAAGTTCAAATATAACAATTGGCGCAGTCGGTAGGATCTGAAAAACGTTACTAGAACACGGAGACATCCCAACTAGTAGCGGCGGATCCCTATCCCTCAACAGAAGACGAACCGAAAACCCCAGAGGAGTCAACACTCGAAGAACAGCGGAAGGAACACCTGGTGAAGCCCCTAGCTGAACGACTTCGAGAACAAGACGAATCGGAATGAGCATCATACTAGTGTAAGACAATTTTGAATTAACTCGATTATATTTTGTTTGCAATTAACCAATAATCATACTGATTGATTATTTCTAGTTAAACAATATTGGTACTTGTACAGCCAATTACTATTTCAAAGTTTGATTTACCTGTATCCAATAAATTATTTTCAATATGGCTGAAAATAACCAAGATAGAGATAATCAGCCTAGACCGGAACATGAAGGCGATGCAATTGAGCCGTATAAATTATCTGAAGTGTTTTCTTTAGTGCCTGAGTTTGAAGAAGACCAAATTTTTTTGAACACCTTTTTAAATGCATGTGACTGTGCATATCGCATGGCCACAGTGGACCAACGAGTTCTATTAGTGATTCACATAAAAAACAAACTTAGAGGTAGAGCTGCACAACTAATAAGTTCAAGGAACCCTGTAACCTACCATCTTTTAACATTATATTTTGGCGACGCTCGTGATCTCACTTCATTAATTCACGATCTCCAACGTATTAAACAACTACCTAATGAATCGCCTATAACATTTTTCAATCGTCTTCAAGTTCACAATGCCAAAATGCACTCCTGCATTCAAAGATCTGGTCTTACTGTAGAACAGAAAACCGCTCAATGTTGTTAGGCAGTGTTATAATAAAAATAACTGAGAAGATACTTTTAATTCTGTAACTTTATTTCTAAATTGAACAACTCAAAAATGGTGGTCATGCTCACCCGTACTACCTTCGACAAAGACAACAGTGTTGCCAAAAAAACATTTTACATACATTGCACAGAACACAGAATGCTAACAATAGTAAATGGATTACCAGCTCTTTCCGTCAAATACCAACACCCTCACTTAATCTATTTAATGTAAAGTAATATTTATTTCATGCCCATTGCAGCAATACAGTATTTATGTTTTGGTCCCGGCAAACCTTTTGTTAATACATCAGCAATCATATCGCAGTCAAGTAAGTATTCAACCTGAACCACCTTTTTCTCAACCCATTCTCGTATCTGATGAAATTTGACGTCGATATGCTTGCTTCTGCTATGTGATATTTAATTTTTACACAATTTATTTGCACCTTGATTGTCATTAAAAATTGTAACAATTTCTGAATGACCATTTAACTCGGCTAGAAGACCTTTCACAAATATACATTTCTTGCCACACTCACTAATTGCAACATATTCTGCAAATGTTGTACTATCGGGGCTACAGTTATGGACCGCTGTTTTCTAGATTTCCAACTAACAGCACCTCCTGACATTTTGAATATATATATATATATATAAGGATGGATATAGCTCGAAACACGTGTCTACGGTTGCAAATCATTTTGAGGGTTATACCCAATAACTTTTCTATATATATATATATATATATATATATATATATATATATATATATATATATATATATATATATATATATATATAAATATAAGTGAAAATAGAGTATATTTCGTTTTAATTCCGAGAGTTCTAACCTTTGACAGCTGTTTCGTGCTAACGCACTCATCAGAAAGGATTTATGGAGCTCTCGAAATTAAAACGAATCCACTCAAGAATTAATACCGTGAAGGCAAGACAGATATAACAGAAAGTTAATTATGACATCTACAGTCACTAGTTGAAACTTAATTTGACACGAACCAAGGAATCCAAAAGGTTTTATTTTCACTTAGATTCTGCTTGCGTTCCTCATAACGTATTAGAAACTTGATTGAACCTTGGGTTGGTCAGAACAACGAATTGTTGGCTGCCTGTCAATTTGTGGACAAACCTCCGCTTTTGGATTCCTTGGTTCGTGTCAAATTAAGTTTCAACTAGTTACTGTAGATTAACTTTCTATATATATATATATATATATATATATATATATATATATATATATATATATATATATATATATATATATATCCAGTAAAAGACCTCCTATCCACAATATAACTACCATAATCAGCATCTGCATAGGCTACTAGATTACAGTTATTAGTTTTACAAAAAGTGATACCTAAATCAACTGTCTTATTCAAGTACATTAGAACTCTCTTGGCAGCAATGAAGTGTTCTTCAGAGTTACAGCTATTAAATTGACTTAAATAACTAACGGTAAATGAAATATCTGGCCTTGTAGCAACTGCAAGATACATTAAAGCACCAATTAATTTTTGATACAGTGGATTTTGTCCAACAATTTGGGGTTTATCTAATTTAAGGCCATTTTGAAAAGGTGTACAAACAGGTTTAGAATTTTCCATTTCAAATTTTTTGATTATATCCTTGGTATAATTTTCTTGGTCTAATTTAAGAGTATTTTGTTCTCTGTTACGAGTTACTAGCATACCCAAACATTCACATACAGGTCCTAAATTCTTAATTTTGAAACAATTGGAAAGATTTTCTTTAAAAATTTTAGTTTCATGAATAGAATTTGAAAAAATGTAAAAATCGTCTACATGTAAACCAATTACGATATACCCTTTAACAGTATTTTTTATATACACACATGGATCGAATTTAGACCTAATAAATTCATTTTTCACTAGAAAACTATGAATTTTATCATTCCATGACTTGGCTGCCTGTTTCAAACCATAAAGTGATCTGTTCAGCTTACAAACTTTACCTTCTTTACCCTTATCGATATAACCTTCTGGCTGTTCCATATATATCGTTTCAACTAGGTCCCCATTCAGAAAGGCAGTTGTCACATCTATGTGATCAATTTCCAAATCTAGTTGAACACTCAGAGCAAACAGAATTCTCAAGGATGAAAGTCTTATAACAGGTGCAAAGGTCTGGTCATAGTCTCTACCTGGCACTTGAGTAAAGCCTTTGGCCACAAGCCTGGCTTTGTATCTTTTTGTACCGTCTAAGCCCCTTTTTAATTTATAAATCCATTTACATTGGACAACGTTTTTGTCTGATGGTCGATCCACTAGATTCCATGTTGTATTTTCAACAAGAGATTTCATTTCTTCATCCATTGCTTCTACCCACAGATTCTTATCAGATCTAGAGCAAGCATCATGAAAACTCTGTGGATCTTGTGGTCCTATAGCTAAAAATGAGTACTCGAAATTTTCATCACGATTTGGCCTTCGTACACGACTTGGGTATCTACCCCCAGTGTGACTTTGCATTTCCAAATCATCAGTTTCTGATTCATCATTTTCAAGATCTTCATCACTGGACCTTGTCTCTAATGATTCCCTACTTGAACCAGAATCTGAAAGATCTATTACTACAGGGGATTCTTGTAACTGGACATTCACAACAGTAGAATATTCGGTTTCTTTATTGACGTTGTTGTGAATAATTTCTTTACTAGAAATAGTATTTGGTACCGATTCAATAAACTCAACATTTCGGGAAATTATTATCTTTCTTGGATTTTCAACTTCAACCAATCGATATCCTTTTGTATTCGCACAATACCCAACAAAAATCATAGAAGCTGATCTTTTATCCAGCTTGCTAGGCCTTTTTTCTTTTGGGATATGTACCTGTGCTTGACACCCAAATATACGCAACATGCAATATGCAACATGGAATATTTTAGTGAATGAGTAAGAAAAATGAGTTAGTTGATAACCACAAAATTTTCTCATCAACACTTTAACTGCACCTATGAAACAATGGTACTTATACTGTTTCTAAATGACTAGCAAAATTCAAAGGACGAGACAGATCACGGAAATGTGCGCAAACATAACATGAATACACATGCGCACAAAAAATAATGAGCACTTTTCACATAAAATGAACCTACTTCAATGACTTTAACTTATCCATAGAAATCATAATAGGAATCGGAATCCAAAAAAAAAAATTCATAATTTTACAGTGGATAGAGCTCAACGCCCTGGTTCCGAATATATATAACACTTATATATCTTTTTGAATCAGAGCCGTAAAAAAAATAAAATCTGATTTTGCGCGGGAAACACAGTTCATTCATAAAAATGGCAAAGTGAATATAGCTACGCCAACTCCAACTTTTTCAAGGTTGGCAACAAAATTCCTTGAATAAATGGATTGTTGACATGTACAGAATGTTTTTCGATTTTTGACAGTTTCAAAATGTTTGGATTATTTATTCATTGAAAATGATGTGTATTTCGCGAAATTTGACTTGAAAACCGTGTTGAACGTTCACATGAATATTGTTTCGATTATTTCGAGAGAAATCATGAAGTATTCAGAAGTTTGTGTGTGTGTAAATAATACGTGTAGGGGCATTTCAAATAAAAATTCATAATCTATATGCAGTGATCATTTCATGTAAGTATTTCAATTGAATTAACAATATTACTTCATGTAGCTTGTTAGTCAAGCATATTATTACATTTCTTTGTCATCCCTGATTTGAATGCAGCATATAAAAAAGCAAGGTTAAACTTAACATCCTGATAGATCATTTTGCAAATTGATTCATAAATAAAATGCTGTTCTTTACACAATTATTAGGTAGCATGAAGATGAAACTATATTAAAGCCATTAGATTAAAATTGGAGGGAAGAAACAGTTTGAAAAACATCATTCAGAATGCTTTGAATATTTTAGCATAGTTTCTTATTAGGTACAATGGAAAATTAGGATAAAAACCATTTAGAATAGTTTTAAGAATGTTCAATACTATTACTGCTTTTAAGATTCAATGAAATTATACTGGTAGTGGACATAATTATACAGTTTGATAACTTCATCAATTTTGTTACCTTAAACTAGTTTCTGTAACTTTCGGCTGTTATGAGTGTTATTATAACTATAAATTCATTGTATAACTTAATACAAAACATAAATTTAGATTTTTGAGGCTATTACTTACCGATTCACAGAGGGTACATTATTATTTCACCAAGAATAGTCAATAATTTACACTGCGTCACATTCACATTAATATGCATTACAAAACTCAAGAGAACAAAATCTGGGAGATGGTGGATAGACCTTGGATGCACAAAAAACAAACAAAAAGGAAGCTTGTCATTAGTTCATGAAACCCCAGTACAATTTAAACAATATTTCAGAATGTATCATAATGTATTATGTATTTGACGAGATATTGCAAAGTTCTGGTCATTTCACATTTCATTATGTTGGTATTTATTTCTGAGAAAAACTAACACCAGTTTTGTTGGGTCAATGAATTGCCATGTGTACCTAAATACAACCAATATTGGTCAATTTTATTGTTTATTTACTAATAGATTTTACTGGACCTTCTGTTTCAATAAAATGATTTTTATTTCAGTCAAAAGATGGGTAAAATCTATGAGAAATCGAATTGATGAATATTTGTTCAGGTTCTGATCAGGATAGAAAAAAGGAAACTGGAATAGTGAGAAACTGTTGCTGATGTAAGTTGCATTCCAAATTAACACTACCTAACAAATATAGAAAAATTACTGAGAACAGGAAGGCAAGGCAAGGTTCTATCTCAAATTTGCCATTAGTTTAAATATATGATTGGGAGCTAAAGTTCTCTTTTGTCCAGTTTTGAGACATTTGTGTGCTCGAATTTCTTCCTAACGTTTCATCAGTCAAATAAATAGCAATTAGTAAATGTACCAGATTTCCTTTCAAAATGTTTGAGCAGTGATATAATTAAAATACAATCATGGAATGTTCAATTTCAAATAAATGTTTCACTCATTAAACTTGTTATATTCCTTTTAAAATATTAAATTTGACAAGAAATACTCGAGATTCTTCAAAAATTGTATCTAGCTCCCAAAGCATTTTGCATATTTTTCAATTTTTATTTCCCAAAATGAATAGATGTTCTGTTTCAGGTTGATGAGAATTTCCACGGATTGGCAAATTATTATATGAAAAAGGGTTTTTTTCTTCAAATCTACTGTAAGAAAGAAATCAAATATTATAGATGGGAGTGGAAAATGTATAATAACTGAAATAAAAAATATATTTCTGAGTTTGTGTACATTTTACTTATTCAAAACGCTTTCAAACATGGCTGGGAGATTTCTGAGAGGTTTGTAGTTTCAAGAGGCAGAGGTAAGTTTTTTAGATAAATTTTAACTAAGCTCAATGTTTGGAATCACTATTTTTCATGAGTAAGGTTATTCTGGACTTTCATTGTCTAAAAAAAACAAAGAAAAATTCAATTCTCTGCAATTTTTAATCACGACGTTTCAACTGTTAAAATCTACAGTCGTTATCAAGTGTATTACTTGATAACGACTGTAGATTTTAACAGTTGAAACGTCGTGATTAAAAATTGCAGAGAATTGAATTTTTCTTTGTTCTTTTTTAGACAATGAAAGTCCAGAATAACCTTACTCAAAGTGAAACATTGCCAACCACTTTCAAACAAACTATTTTTCATTTTACATTGGAATTGAATAATTATTTTCTAAAAAGAATGTCAATTGTTAAGAAATGATTTAATAATCAAATCTTTTGACAAAATATCTATATTCCAATTTAAGAGGGATTTTGTGAGAAGCTTGAATGAACAGCAATCACATGAGAGGACATTTTCAACATCCTATTTTTAGGATTTTAAGCTTCCTGTCTTAAGATGAAAAAAAAGGGAATTTAAAAAAAAGTATGATAGAATAGAAGGGCAAATGAAGAATTAGATATGCAAACTCAGAGTATGATAATTTATTGAAAAAACTAAATAATTTCTTCGAAACAAGTCCTATAAATGCTGTAACTTATCGAGATTAATTGATCTGCCTCCACTTGTATAGATTTTCTTAATCTTACATTTATTCATTTTCGAAATTTATCAAGAAAATAATTCCTCCACAAAATAAAACTCCCAGTCAATAATTGTTTTTAGGTTCTACAACCAATTTTCGTGAATTGTAGGGAAAGACAATTATGAAATTGTTTAAATAAGAGACAAATTTTCACGATTTGAATGTTTTCAAAAAATTATCAAAATGCTACTTTCACTTGAACAATAGAATAAATGGAAATTAAAATCTGTCAAGAATCCTATCAAGAAATTTACCAGTATCAATACCAATCTGAGCTTTTTAAAATATTAACATTTTAGGATCAATAGCAAATCTCGATAATACAAAAACACTTGCATTACATTTTGCGGTTTTAATCTCAACTCTGAAGTAAATATAAGTACTTATTGAGATCAATGAATACATCCATTCAATCATTCCAAATAAAAATCCCAACATGAATAAATCTGATTTATCTTGTAAAAAAATGGTTCACAAATAGAAATCATCTTACAACAATAAATTGAATATAGGCTCAACTCAAACACTAGAGTACATTTTTTATAAAGTACGAGTCAAATGTCTAAGTGAATATTATTCAACATTTAGACATAACGTTCAAGTTCCACTACCAACCTGTTGAAAGTTTCCATGCATTTTGATTTTTTATACAATACTAGCTTTTGTTTTGAGTTTGTCCAGTGTTTAACATCACAGAGATTACAAATTTATATTCTACATCACAAGGTTGCTAGACCAATGAATAATTTGTAAACAGTTCCATTAAAACCCAGTTTTCTGAATGGACAGAGAGTTGAAATAAATAAACTTTTATCGAAAGCAATATGAGCACATTTTAATCTCCATTCACAAAACAGGTTTTTATGTAAAAAAAGATCAAGGTTTCTCTGTGTACTTTGAAATCCAGGAAACAATAATTGAAAACCAATCATCCAATTCAAAGAGCCCACCTATGTGGTCTATGTATTATGTATACCTACATATTTATTACAAAATTCTACAGAAAGGCACTAGGCCACTGACTACATTTACAGTACAAATTAAAATCAATATTTACCTAAGATCATATTTGTGGTTACAGTCTTTTATAGCAATTACAAATTGTGTGGAGATTACTCAATTCAAAATGTACTTATGGTATAAGAAAATAACTTGTTGACAAAGTATCATTTCAAGGTGCAATATCAAAATGAACGCAAATGTTGAATATATTACATACATACAAAAATCAAAACATTTCAATAATCTTAATGTAAAATACATACAATATACACAATATTCAAAAAAAAAATTAGAAAATTATACTACAATGAAAAACAAAACTTTTACTCCTTCGAGAGAATTATATTAGATAGACTTCGGAAGAATTCCAAGAAAACATCTAGAATCTCTCAAATTGTCTTAGTTGTAGTAGGGCTATATTTTCCTGATATATCGCAATTTAAATATGAGATTTGACAGTAGTTTATTAATAAAAGTATTGAGATATTTGAAGAGTCAGTGTCAAATGGATTTGAGCTAATAAAAACAGTACAATAGCATATTTATTATTTAGAACTCAAAATTTTACAGCTAGATCCAAAAAAAAACAGAATTACTTTTTCAATTATGCAAACTCTTTTCTATGACAAACAAATGTTGCCGAACTGGTCTAGATAAAGTCAAAATTTACAAAAATTCAGCAACTTTTCTGCTGCAAATTAAATTTTTCCATAATTTATTAAATAAAGACCCAAGAGGGCCTGTTTTTTTTCTGCAGCGTGATGGATTAGTAATCATTTGCAATGTTTTCTTGACGACTTTGGATTGCCACTTTTTATTTGTCTAAAAAACCTCAAATCTTTTTATTTATTTTAAAATATGTTCTGATTGTGAAAACCTTTTTGAAATATTTTTTTTCCTAATGAAAACTAATGCTCCTACTTAACTCTTGGTGCACTTATTCATCTCTCTCATATACCAAATAATACTGAGATTTCTTTGGTTGCATTTTCTGTTTTATGGTGGATTTATGCAGCAGTTTTAAGTCATACGAATGTTCGTCAATGATTGGTTGAAATAAATGGTTCAGCCAATCACTGACAAATATTCTTCCTTGTGACTTGAAGCTTATGACTTACGACTGCTGCATAAATCCACCATAAGAGGATGAAGCAAAAAGGAAAATTAAAATATCTCTAATGAGATAACTTTTGAGAATATGATATCTTATTTAATTTCCTTCTGACAAAATTGAAAACTTTCTTTTGACTCCTTTACTATCCAACAATTGTCTTTGCTTTATTGAGCAGAGAAGTTTGAAATTGTTTCAAAGAAAAGTATTAAATCTGCTTAGACTGAACTTCTTATATGATTAGCCTGAAGAAATTCCAAGAATGAACCTGGTGCAAGATAGTCCTTCCAGTGTGTCTTCTTGAAGTTAACAGAAGATCATCTCTGCGGCAAAAAATCCAAGCCTCTTATCATTGAAAGTTTGCACCCCTCTCTGTAATTAAAAATCATAAATCAGCTGCATTAAAATATAAATAGTGAAATAAATATAAATGAAGGGGTAATAAATATTTTATAAAACCTGGAAATTATATTTTCTTATACTCAAATGAGAAATTCGGATTCTTATTGTGCTTGGATTAATTAGAATATTAATATTGTTTTGACTAACTGAACTGATAGGGTACGCTCTGCAATCAATTTTATATATCTGTATACTCCTCATAAGTGAATAAAGTGCTATTCTATTCTTGATAAAAGTAGCTAGATGACTGTGAAGCCACCTGAAGAGTTATATGTTAAATGTTGAGCAAAGCTGACTCTCTTAGATGGGTGACTAATGTACATCTACAAAAAATCAATTGGTTCTCAAGTTGAAAAACAGGTCCCCGTCTTTCCTAGGTCATGTCTTTCCAAGATACTATAAGCTAAGTGGCCATTGCGCTACAGTGATGCTCTTTCACCCAGACGACCAGGATCAAAACAGCATCTGCCACCAAGCTAAGAGTGGTTCGGAATCTACTCTCACAAAAGCAGTAGGTTCTGAATGTCCCCTGTTTACACAAGATCTCATATGAGTTTCCAATGAAGATACATTAAATTAGTTTATTTTTTTTTAGTTGCTTGTAAGGGCTCAGATAGTTAACAAAAAAGGTCAAATTAAGAGCAACATTGCATTTTTTTGTATCACTTCATTTCATAAGTAAGCACACTATTAGTTTCATATGTGAATTATGTTAATATCCCCCTTGAAACTAAGATAGGTATCCCTCAGGGAACAGTGCTTGGTCTACTTCTTTTCATCACTTACATCAACTCACTGCTAAACCTAAACATAAATGGCATCTCTATCTCTTATGCAGATGACACAGTCCTACTTTTTATATAAGAAACCTGAGAAAATGTTAAAAATAAGGTGTCTCATGGATTAGATTTGGTAATAAAATTTTGGCTTGACAAAAATAAACTAACTTTAAATTCTGATAAAACATTTTATATTGCCTTTTCAATGACAGATTCAAAGAGACCACAATTTAATTCTATCACAATGAATGATCTCATAATAAAAGAAACTAATTCCATAAAATATCTAGGTATCACTCTAGAATGGACAACTCATATTGAAGACTTAACTGACAAAATTAGAATATTGATTCATAAATTTTATTTAATATGCAAAATTTTAACAAAAAAAACTTATTTTGCTACAAGTTCCTAGTCGAATCACTCCTAAATTATGGAATCATAGTATGGGGGGCTCTATGACGATGCAGTAACTCAACTAAATGTAGTACAAAACTACACACTAAGAATAATATTGTTCAAAAATAGACTATATTCTACAAGTAGTTTCTATAATGAATCGATTCTGAATGTCCGATGTCTATACTATCTTAGTAACTGCATCTTCTGTTTTAAATCTACAAATAAACATTTTGTGAACCATTGCTACCAAACTAGACAGTACACAAACAAACATATCGTAATACCATTTAGAAAATATGATGGAAACCAAAAGTTTGTATGAACTGTTGCACCAAAAATTTATAACATCTTACCAAATGAAATTGAAGTAATAACTAAATACAAACACTTACTACTACAAGATTATTTTGTATTATTGCACACACAGGTGTTAATTCACCTAGGTGCATAACTGTAAAATGTACTGGCAAACTTGTTGTTAACACATATGAATGTATCACATTTGTTATTTTTGAATAGAGAATTGAAAGAATTAAATTGAATCTTGTGAACCTCAGAACAGAACAATCATTTGAAAACTCGTAGGTAATTCAAATATGAAAGTGTGAAAAAAAAATTCATGAATTCAATAAAACACATGATAATAGTTACAAATCACTAAAAGTTTTAACTCAAAGAGAGAAAGGCATGTCTCTGAAACAATTTGAAAATATATCTGAATTAAAAATGTTTTGCCCTACTGACTAAGTTTTCTACAAAATCTTTCAGCGTATTATACTGGAATTAAAAATAAATAATTAAAATATTGAACTAAATCAAAAATAATATTGTAGATACTGTAAGGTGAATTGATTGAAAAGTTCAAATTGTGATTTTCACGAAACTTGTCTGGAAGTATTTTGAAAAAGAATTCACCTGAAAAACACTGGCAATTGGAGATTATGGAATAAACCATAATCAGTTTGAAGAGATGTTATTGTTATTTCCGTTAACCTGTTGCATCCCTACATGCAACCCTTATCCATGCACAAGACCGGTGACCATGGGATTCGAACCCACGATCCTACGCTGGAGAGGCAAACGGCTCTACCAGCTGACCACCACGGTCCATAACAGAAAAATCTTTGTGGCTTACAAATCGAAATTAAAATAATATTCAGTTCATTTTTGCAATAGGTTATTTGAGTTGTTATGTAATGAGATTCATCATCCTCTATTAACCATTATAGGAAATAGGAACTAAACAAATAATTTTTCCACCAAAAAGGTGAAAAAACCAGAATTTTATACTTACGTAATATTTCTCTGTTCTGGATGAATATTTTATATGTGGCTGGACCATCAAACCCCATCACGTTTCTTTGACATCCCATAGCATATACGTCTTCATAAGTTTTCTGCCTTGAGCTGGAAAATAATTCAAATGATGTTTGAATCAAGAGATGAAATGAAATTTGTAGCACACTCGCCCACAAAATATCATTTGAACTGATAGAAAGATAAAGACATTTGAATTAATTTGGTAAAATTGGTTTGTGTGATATTTCTGAGTGAATCTGTTTGTGTTTGATGGCTTAGGTACAGAATTTTATGGGAATTTCATAGGTTTTTTATTTAGGGTATTCAATAGAAACAAACGATTTTCCTACAAAATAAATTGAAAGCAATTGATAGTCTCCATTATTGTTCCTACCAGTTACCACCAAGAATATTCCATCTTATATGCACAAAAAAATATTTTTTTTCACATAATTATGAGCGTAATTTGATTATTAAGAATGAGGGATTGTAATGCACAAAAGATCAAAGTTTGGAATTAACTTTTCTAAAAATTCATCTAGAGAAACTAAATTTAAAAAAAGCTGATTTGAGAGTACCCAGTTATGTCTGTCCCAGTAATATTAAAGTCATCCATTTTGATGCTCAGTATTACTGTCAACAATACTCTAAAAACTAACCACCAAGAGTCCATTGTCAAAAGAGCCACTTAGAAACTGTTTTCTGTTTTGTGCCAAGAGATATAGATTTATAATCTATATGCTACAGATCCGACTTGTTATAGGTAGGTATTCACATATTTAGAGTTCAGCTCCTGTGCTAGATTAAATGTCATTGAGAAAATAGCAAAGCATCTCATCGGTAATACCTCACTCACAATCACGCTTACTTTCCTGGAACCCTGCAGACAAGTTGAGACTCTTTAATTTTTTTTATGGCCTGGAGACTTGTTGAACATTTCTTTTCTAGGACTATATAGTTATTTCAAGAAGGACAAAGCTTAGGAACTTATATTATCTTGGCATGTATTCCACAAAGCTTACAATTCAAAACATATAAATTAGTCCAATCCTTTCCAACAATTCTTGGTTCACACAATACCTATTTCTGAATTTTAATTGAATTTTTTAGTGAGAAAAATGGTAGGAAACTCAAATATTTTGAAATGCTAGGACGTTTATAGAGCATTTCTGATTTGCCTTTTGTGTTAACTAATTTCAAAATTCCTCAGAGAACAACAAATTTGAGAAAGTTTAAATATTGACAAACGTGTTTTAGGTTATGGATTGTTGAAATTGAGTTATTCAATAGGTCTCTAACTTTTAGGAATGGGAATAATATTTGTTATTGCTCGCTTATATTGGAAACTGGTGAAATACGCCTTTTGATTCTACTTACATGGTTTGATATGTTGATCAAGGCGAACACGAATTTAATCACATTCGGCGCTCTGCTCTAGAAACGTCCACTCACAAAAAATAGGTACCTATCTGGTGATTGACCTTCACAATCTGCATATCCTCAACCACTTGTATTGTACTTTCACAACATCAAAAATGTCTATTCGAAAACAAGGATTTTGAATAAAACCGTTGTGCTTGATCACAGCCTCAAACATAACAATAATTTTGTCATTTCTAGTTCTAGTGCAGAGTGCAGCTGCACCTAGAGCAACGACTGTAACGCGCAACTCATGTCGGAAGTCGGAAGACGTATTTTAATTTCAAATTTGAAGCGGGTAAATCTTCATGCAAAAAAATTATTTTAGATATTGGATGTTGTATATTATTGTTTGATACGAGGGATTGGGGGTATGCATTAAGTTTTGATTAAGGAAGAGAAATCCTAACTTGTTTTAGTAGTTAAAAAAGTTATTCAAATATCATTCTCTATCATTTTTATTTGCAAAGTCTGAACTCTACGTATTCGTACCTATTTAGGAGGTACGTAAAACAATGTCATTGAAGGAAAATATTTTCCTTTTAATAAACAGCTAGGTATTTCTCTATCAATAAGTTGAAATCATCTTTCTGTCATACCTACCTACCTAGTGCCTAAATCTTGAGGCGGGATTTATAGGTAAATTGGCATTGGATTATTTATTATCTCAGCTGCTGAATTTGAAATTAAACAACAGATATATAGAGAAACTCACCTGATGAGTATTTTTTTGTGTCCTTAAAAATAGTCCAGAGTGTCTATTATGGAAATATCGGATTGATCTTGTGCGAATTTGTCATCTATTACTTCAATCATCATATAGACACTGAGAACTGATGAATTGATTTGTTTCACAATATTCACTATCACACACAAAAACTATTATGAAAATATGAAATAAACCAACTAATTTATTAAAGTTAATCAATTCCCATTGAAAAAGCATTTCCCCTTTGACACTTTTGACAGCAGACAAACTTTGCAATTGACATGAAGACATGAAGTTCTACACGACCAGTGAAACCAACGTGAATTTCCCGCGAAAAAAAATATGAATTTTTATGAATGGCAACTTGTGACGCACAGAACTCATAATAATATGTCGTAAGATATATTATTACGAGTTCTGTGTTGTGACGTCACAAGTTGTGCGTAAACGAACTATAGTACAGCTTTTCTCCGGGAAAACGTCGTTTTTCGAAAAAACGCTTTTACAGGTCGATTCAGCGTGTTGGAAACTACAATTTAACAAATTTTGGAGAAATTTAATTTTTCATTCCGATTCCTCATTCAATGGGACGAAAGTGTTATCAAAAGTTCGAGGCATGATTCAGTGCGCATGATCACAACCAGCTTCATTCATAACAGGGTAGGTTTCAGTAAGATTTTTAAATGATTCGTGACATTGAGTAAAATCGATTTAATAGTACTTTGGTGTCAGGCTTACAAATTTGTATGGAATATGAAAAATGCATTTTGGAGGAAATGTTTTGTTAAGAAACTGATTATATTCAAGAAATGCATCTAATAAAAGAATGACATGAAAAAAATTATTTCTCAAGTCGGTCACTATATTGGTGAAGTTTCTGAAATATGTTTATGAAAGATTCATCTAAAAGTATCACGGTTATATTTTTCAAAATATATAATAATAATAATAATTTTATTGATTTCGAAGACCTACAAGGTATAAAACAAGTCAGAAATTTCAGTCACATTAGTAGGACGAACAAATATACATATATGAAATAGATAAAAAAGTGTGGAATAATACAAATATATATATATATATATATATATATATATATATATATATATATATATATATATATATATATATATATATATATATAGTTAAGAGTATAAGGAACAAAGGGAGCCCACTATGATGAAAGGAACTCTTCCATTGTATAAAACAAATTGTTCAATAAATATTCCTTCAAAGCTTTTCGGAATTTGAAGTAGGATACTTCTTGTTTGATATTAAAGAGTAAGTGATTGTATACCTTAATCCCATTAGAAACGGGGCCATTCTGGCATATATTCAAGTGATTTTGAGGTGCGTACAGATGATGGCTAAACCTTGTTGGGTAATTGTGTATGTCATTATGACATGGAATGATATTTCTGCTTTTGTGTATGTAGCAAGAGATTTCCAGTATATATATATGCAGCATAATGGAAGTATTTTTAATTTTTTGAAGAGAGGTCTGCACGATTCTCTTTGATTTTTCTTCAGCATTGCACGTATGCATTTCTTCTGGAGCACAAATAGTTTTTGTACTGAAGAAGACATGCCCCAGAATAATATGCCATACGATAGTCGAGACTGTATTTCAGCAAAATAATTTTTTTTTAGAACATGAAGATTGAGCACTCTGTGATTTGATACAGCTTACAGTTCAGAGTTTTTCTTGTATTGCTTGTATGTGGTTCCCAGTCAAGTGTGTCGTTTATATTTATACTTAGAAATTTAATATTGTGACATTTCTCTAGAGTCATTTCCCCTAAATTTATTTCTATGTTTTCGGCTGTTCTCTGTTTTGTGTGGTAAATCAAAAATTGGGAAAACCATAGAATAATTTTTTCCATGAGGTTATTACATGCTTGTTGATGGAGATTGAGTGAGTGTTTTGATACCAGTATAGAGAGATCTTCAGCATATAATGTTAATTTGAAAGGTGCAAGATATTTTACGATATCTGCTACATAAATTTAGAACAAAACTGGCGCAAGCACACTTCCACATGGGCCAGACGAGAACGAGATACTATGTTTTGACCTCCTTCTTCATTGCAAGATATCTGAACGTATTGCTTTCTATTTGTCAAAAAGGACCTGAACCAGCTTAACACAGGACCTCTAATTCCATATGACCAAAGCTTATCAAGCAGCCGATCATGTGGAACACAATCGAAAGCTTTACTTAAATCACAGTATATGCAGACAGGACTTTTTTGCATCTAAATCATTGAGAATATTATTATAGGTTTCTATTGTTGCTGTAGGTGTAGATTTTGATTTCCTAAGCTTGAATCTTGCAATGAGGAGCCTCTCAAGCATGCAGTATTCAAAGAGTTTGGAGAAAACTGATGTTATTGATATGGGTCTGTAGTTGTTCATAATATTTTCATCTTTTTTTTTGTGAAGTGGGATTAGTTTCGCCATTTTGAGAGCATCAGGGAACGTACCTGTTTCTAATGAAAATTTATTATGTTACTTATGGGTTTTAACAGCTCATTTTTGAATTCTTTTATAGTATTATTGGGTAGGTCATCAGGCCCAAAGGAACGTTTATTTTTGAGTTTTGAGAAAATTGTTAGCATTTCTTCCTCAGTGAAAGGATGTATAACCATTGAAGAAAGATGCAGTTGAGGCTATGTTCAAACTTATTGTGGTCAATTTGTGGGATCTCGTATGTGACTTGTTTTAGAGCATCTATAAAAAACTATTGAAGATATTAGCAATGTCCTCTGGACAGGAGAAAACTTTATTTTCATGAGAGATTTTTAATGTGGGTGTTTTTGTGCTACTGTTATTTTTAATTTTATTTATAACTGTCCAGGAAGTTTTACTTTTATTATCAGAAGATTGAATTATTTTGTCATAATGATTTTATGATACTATAAGAACAATATCAGAATGCTATCCAGACTAAAACAGGATACAGCATACATACACATTTTAATCTAAAGGTTTAATCAAGCTATGAGAATATAAGTATCTGTATATAAATTATTTTTCAAGCAAACCGTAGGTACAAGTTTCGAGCTTTTTGGCTTTCATCAGTACGGCGTAGCCAAGTATGAGGATAAGCAATACTTGGTTGCACTCAACAGAAGCTTCTGGTTCTGACCAAGACTTTTTCCAAATCCTGTTCTCACAACGAAATGGCTTGTTTCACACCGAGGTAGCCAGTATCAATGTCTTTCATTGAATCAACAACAGCGAGTCTTAAAAACTTTACAATACAATGCGACGTTGTCAGATTCCCTAAAATTCCTGAATACTGAATACTCATGAATATGAAGTGTTTGTAGTGGATAGTTTTCAGAAGTATTGGCGCCCTAGAGACTGGCACTTTTTTCACAAATAATAATAATGATAGTTCCTCATAAACACTCGAAGAGTGAACCATTCTTAGTGAAGATATTCAGCAAGAAATACGTAAGCAAAGCGAGCAAGCGCATTCCTATTACTACTTTGTAACTTATCTCTTACTTCTTGGTGAAGATATCTGCGAGACAGACACGAGCGCGCGCATTTCCATTACTACTTTGTCGATTTCTGACAACTTTGAGTAGAAATTTTCATACCTTATCTGTTAGTGAACAAGAACAGAAAACGCGAGCGAAGCAAGCGCGCGCATTCCCATCACTACTTTGTCGATTTCTGTCAACTTTGAGTAGAAATCTTCATACCTTATCTGTTAGTGAACAAGACCAGAAATACGCGAGCGAAGCAAGCGCTTTTTTTGATAGCTTGTAGCGCCCGGTTAACGGAATTTTACCGTCTTTAGTGAGGAAAATGGGGAAAATGTATTCTTCATCTACTAATTAACAAGTTATAAACAAAATGATCTTGAACTCACCTCTGAGAATACAATATAATTTACGACTTTTGTCGGTATTCTTGCAGGTTTCACTACACAATACGTACTTCACTTTCAGAAGAAAGGAATATTTGTATCAGTAAAAAAAGTAATCAACATATTCTTAAGTTGGATCAGTGACAGCAGGGCTCATCAGAAGATTTTGGGACTTGGGACAATCTGCTTTCTTTACTGTGAATCTGCTAAAGTGCTAAAACTATTTTTAAAAACATATTCAATGACGGCAATGACATAAAAATTGACATTTGACATGTGTCACTAGTTCAAACATCGGACCTAATTTTCGTGGTGTTTTTGGAACATTGGAGCTATTTAGACTCCACCCATTGGCCATACCCGTAAGAAGGCCAAAGCCTTCTAGGATTTAGTGACCCTAGACCTTGTAATATTTGTCTAAAACTGCAGAAATTAATCAATGCTCCAAAAACGACCACAAGGAGCGCTAGTGTTTCGGGAAAGTTGTTAGAAATCAAGGTCAAAATCGAAGAGCAATAGAGGACTTCGGATAAGGATTCAGTGATGCCACCACACAACTTTTGGCTTTAAAACTACTGGCACGTTTTTCGGCATTTTTTCTTCATGTCAGGGTTCCTGGCATCCTCAGGAACCCCGTAATATGATTGAAATTGTTCATAGCGACGGAAATATTGAGATTTTCCATAAAATACAAGACACTGGGGACTTTAATTTTGTTTAGGGATTTTTCTTTCAAAATGGCGCTAAATTCAAAACTAGAGCTAGAGTTTTGTTATTGAAAGAAGTATTATGTAGTCTAGGAAGTGCCGGATAAAGCCACCGTGGGGTCCGTAGCAAATGTGAACAAGAGGCCCTTGATTTGCATTAAGTATTAAAGTATAGAATATAAAATAAAACAGCACATTTACAAAAATACTTTCCGTGATTTAATCCGAGCAAATTTGGAGATAACAGTCGTCAAATTAATATTTCTAAGTTATTCACTTTCTATGTTCATTATATTGAGGTCGTTTGATGTTCTTGTCCCATTGTGCTCCTTAACACATTTTTAAAACGCCTTAACGTTGAAAAAGAACATTCTCCGCTGTAGTTGGTGATTATCAAAATCAAGTGAATGCGAAACACTTTTCCAACATTTGGGAAACACGATTCCAATGAATTTTATGTTAACAGTTTATAAACTTGAAGTTCTTGAGCCTCGTGCTTTTTCTTTCTGCTGTCAATATCAGCATCAGCCACATCTGTTTTCAGCAGCTTCGCAAACTGCACCAGTTCATTGCCCAGACTGTCTTCCACATCGTCTAGGAAATAATTGACGATAGTTCTTTTTAAGATCTTTTCTGCCGAAGTATTCCAAATACACTCTAGTCACTTGATGGTAAGCTTCCATGCATTTAGCTAATGCAGACAATTACAACAATAAAAACATGAATTTCAAAACGTTGTCCAGTTCTTTTATGAGGTCTGTGAGTAGAGCTGCTGCTGAAATGGTCGTACTTTGTATTTTGCTTGGGTTTTCTTGTCGATTGCTGATATTCTTCACAGCCAATTAGGGCTTTGGCCTCTATATCTGAAAATTTGGATCGTATTGCTTGGAAGTAGCCTTGTAATGATTTATAAAGAGCGTACCTATCTCGTGTTAAGATCTTGATCGGACGACTGCAATGAAGTGTTAGTCGATTGCAAGTGTTCTAGAATTTCATTCCACGCTATTGTTATTATTCCCATTTCTAACTTTATTCATTTTCTGTATGTGGTATAAAAAAAATATCTTACTTGATAGTTTTTTTTTTACTTTGCGCACAGGCGCGAGGACCCCCAGGCGCGGAGCCCGTAGCATTTGCTTACTGGCTAATTTGCTAACTGGTACTTGGTAGCATGCTAGCTGGCAAATGCGGCACTGAGTGTAGGGTTATTTCTTTAGTGCACATTCGTTCCATGAAAAAGTTCAAAAGTAAAAATGATATTCAACATTTTTAACAGTTATGATTAAAATTAAATTAAAACACATACCCACAAAACAAACAAAATACAAATTCTGTGATGTAACCTCAAAGTATTCAGGCCAAGAGCATTTTAATCAGAAAGGTAATAAGGTTTGTTTGTCCGTGAAAGTTACCACTCAGAATATTTTCTAGATCGTTCAACTATTTGGCAACTAGGAAACGTGAAATACGCAATTTTTTTAAAAATTCAATATTCACGTCGTTATGAACAATTTCAATCATAATACGGGGCTGCCAGGAACCCTGACATGAAGAAAACTTGCCGAAAAACGTGCCAGTAGATGTGTGGTGGCATGACTGAATCCTTATCAGAAGTCCTCTATTGAAACCTTGAAATTTCTGAAAAAAAAAAAGATTTGAGGAATTATTTCCACTGGTTATTATTTTTGAGATCTGAATTGATGCAGAAAACACAAAAAATTAAATCATTCGTGTTCCCTATAGGAAGCCGCTTTCAGAGCCGCTTTCCAATTGCCCCAATGATTAGCTCCGAGTAAATCCGGTTAGCTCGTGAAGTGATTTCACAGACCACAAAAATCATGTTCCATTTAAATAGCATATATTCAGTTCAGTTGAGGTTCAGTTCAGGATCAGTTCAGTAGGGTCACTTGAATCCTAGAAGGCTTTGGCCGGGTCCATATATATTTTCAGAAAATCAAAATATCCGACTGATATTTCTTTAAAATGTACAAACACAAATACATAAATGAACAGAATCGAATAATGCTATACCGTATTTTGGCGACAATACAATTGTCAACTGTAAATATAGCGATTGTTTCCTATCAGAAATCACACTTCTATACCATAAAAATGCGAACTGTATTCTATACAACCAGTAAAAATATCTACCGGGAAAGTTCTCTACCAGTAATGCAGACTACTAATAAAATGACAGAATGATATTTCATCCAAATCGTATCATAGCAGAACAGGACTGCAGCAGATGCGCAATTACACCGATTCGAAATAATCTCAATCCGTACTTTTTCAGAATGTATTCTCGTAGACCGAGAGATCTTCAGAATCCACATGTCACGATTGTGCGCTGTCAGACATAGTAGTAGAAACCTGTAAAACGTCGTATTTGGGTTGTGCTGTTGCCAAATTGCAAAGTAACTTTTAGATGATTAATGTTTTTATTTTAAGTGAAGTTATAAATTATGATAGAAGTCGGGTGATGTGATGATCTGGTGATATAAAATCAAACGACTGAATCAAAAAACAAAAAATTAGGCTGAGTTAACACTAGCAGGTTCGCAATAATTTGTTTTTGAAAGAAGAATAAACCTCTCATAGTAGAGAACGTTTATTTTGAAATGACAGGCTTAGTTGATGATGAATTGTTCATGTGAATTTTATTACACATTCTTCGAATGTATATCTATTTGCTACCTTGAACCTTGAACTCTTGTCAAAATTCTTGTCTATGATCGAACCTTTCCTAACAAATTTGTAATAGGTACGTGTTGACTGTTGAAAACCCATAAGAAATTATTGATTTAATTTTTTTGCTTTTTTCTGTCTGAAATAATGACATTCGTGATTATTTTCAGTAAAGTGTCTGAGTTGGAACATCTTACCGAAAATACCTCTAAGGTAACTAAGGTAGGCTTTTTAAAGTTTGTTGAGGTTATGTTATGTTGTTTATTGATATGTAATGTATCACTCATTCTTTATTGTTTCAGATTTTGATTATAAAGTGGCATCAAACCATGTTTTACTTTCATCTATAAATGAATTCCTTAACAATGACAATCAATTTTTTTTAAAAAGGGTGGAAATGCACTGGAATCTAATCATGTAGAACATATTTATGCAGTTTGTTGAAGACTTCATCACGATCAGAGGAGAAATGCACGCAAGCACGAAAGAGAAGTTATATCATGCTGAAGTGAGTCGTATTTTGTGGAGGTTTTCTATTTTTTGATTTTTCACAGTATTTTTAGTTTAGATCACACTTAACAAGTTGGGAGATATCGTCTGTGCTGACCTGGAGGAATGAAATGACATCATAATTATATTGAGACACTGGCTCTTTTTGGACACTGCAAATATATCCGTGATTGACAAGGAATTTGACAAATGCAAAAAATGTTGGAGTAAAAACAGCTGAAGAACTATACAATCCCCAAAATCATATTCTGCCATTTATAGGGTGAGGAATAAGCGAAGAGGAAATGAAAAAATAAAAGGGATAGAAGATATGTGATTTGGACAATACTGTGGGTTTTACTTGGCTTCTGCAACAAGAAAGTGACTAGGAATTTTTTAACTGTGGCTTACCGATTATTGAAGTATTATCGAATGAATTCACTGATGCTTGGTTTATGCAACGTGCCCAAGAACTAAGCTTATGACCAAGAACTAATAACTAACGTTTCAACACAAGCAAATTAATCAGGGCGTTTACGCAATCCTCCCTAGTACTAAAAATTAAGAATTAATACCAAAAAGTTGGTCAACTTTTAACTAAGAACTAAGTTCTTAGTCAAAAAAGGAAGTGCGCATGCGCCGGATGAAATATTTCGTTTACAATGACAGTTTGTCATTGTATCACAGTTTGTTTGAGCATGCGCGAATTTCTTCACTAAGAACTAACAGGAGGCTGCATAAACACCATAGCTTTCTTAGGTATAGTGCTTAGTTACTAGTTATTAGTCTTAGGAATTTAGAAGTGTTGCATAAACCAAGCATGAGGCTACTTAGCTATTCAGTGAGGAAGAACTTGTAAAAAAATATGGGATAGAGTTCCTTAAAACAACATTGAACCTGGATTTACAACCAACAAGCAACTATTTGGCTGACAAATTCTGGTCTTTTGGGAGCCAACCCTGATGGATTAGTAGGAGATAATTCCATTGTGGAGGTGAAATGTCCATATTCATTTAGAAAGGATAATTTGTCACAGAAACTCAAGTTGATTACGAATATATAATTTATTACAGTGATAATAATGAAATAGTGTAAATACAAACCACAACTACTTCTGTTGGATCCAAGGAAACCTTTACGTTTTATAACGATCTAAATGTTACTTGTGTATATGCACAATGAAAGAAATGACTTTAATTGAATAGGACCCATGTGAACAGAAAAGTTTTATATGAATCAGTATTTGCCAAAATTTTTAAATAAAGTTATCCTAGCTTAAACTCATACTTCTGAATATGAAAAATTGCTTCCAAATTTATCAAGATAAAAGTGTAAAATGTATAATAAATATTTTAAATTATTTATTTTCACCCATGTACCTCTATACCTCATAAAATATTTAAATCTTTTGATTAATTGAAATACAGTTGGGTATAATTCATTTTACTTGCCATAACTAAATACATTTCACACCTAACTGAAAAATAGTTGATTACTGAGATACGTAAAATTGAAGAATTATTTGCAAAATATTAAAACTTTTTATTCTTCAAATAGCTCTTTCTACATGGATTCTTCCTTTGACTATCCTTTGTGTCTTGTACACTCTGTAAACTGAGAAGTACTTCAAAATTGAGGAATATTTGAAGAAACCCCCTATGGAAGTAAATCTTGAATCAAAAGCCCTTAGCTAATATGAGGTCACCATAGGGCATTTGCTTCAAAATTTCAGTTTTCTACAATAGACCATCAGATAGTGACAGATTTGGGTGCCCCATTTTCGCATGCAAGCCTCGAATAGGGTTGAAAAGTACATTGATGTCGAGTAAAATGGAGGGAAATTTACGAGTGGCTCCTGGGGAGAACATATTATGGTAACTTCGATTTTCCAGAACAGAAATAAAAGAGCAGTATCTTGCCCACATTTTAACGTGAGCAGTGATCACCTAATTAATATAACCTGGCTTCCGAATACCAAAGGCTTCAGTGTTGCAGGTGGCTAAAGGGTTAAAATGAGGGTGTACTATTGTGAGGGAAAATCGAGATTTTGACAGATTTTCCCACACAAGCCCAACGAAACTATGAAAACTTACATCGTCACTAGACCAAAAAACAATGGCTTGCGTGAAAATATAGGCAACATACTCCTTTTATTTCTGTTCTGGAAAATCGAATTTTCCATATGTTCTCCCCAGGAGCCACTCGTAAATTTCCCTCCATTTTACTCAACATCGATGTACTATTCGAGGCTTGTATGCGAAAATGGGGCACCTAAATCTGTCACTATCTGAGTCTACTTTTTTTTTTAAGTGGAAAAGTGCTGCAGGAAGACAAGCCATTAATTGTTTCAAACACTGCCAAAAACAAAATATAAGTAGTTATTCCTGTGTACATAATCATATGAGCATGATTGTTTTTGTTTTTAATTATAATAATTAATAGCTGAATAACAAAGTGATTTTCTGACATATGACCATGAGCTGACAAGTGACAATCTGCTTCCACCCACAGAACTCATAAATCTTATGACAAGTATGAGTTCTGTGCTTCTACCACTTATGGTCACAGAACACATAACCTCGATTAGGTGTTCTGTGACTTTGTTTTTGACAGGAATATATTGCGACACAGAACTCTGTGTTTTCTGACTTGGAAGCGCAAAGAGAGTTAACTAACAGGAGCACAGGAGGGTTTTATAAGCTCTAGCCAATCTGAATCTTGTAGCATAAACGCGTCATAGTGACGTACTTGGACATGAGTACAGAGTCGAACTCGAACCAAGGAACAAAAGTGTCGCCTGTAATTCTCATATCCAAAGAGTACGGAGTGCGGTAGTCCGTCACTGTCTATAGAGAACAGCGGCCATGACATTTCAAATTTCGTCACAAATGTTCTTTCATCTCTTTGTATAAGTGCCCCCATTGTCTTATGGGGATTAGACTCTTCTAGTTAAATAACGTAGTCTCCTTGGTGGAAGCGTAGAATATGACTAAAGTCTTGTTCATACCCTCGCGAATTTCTCAATTTTTCTGCGAATAAAATGGCTGCCGACATGCTTCTGCAACAACGATTGGTCCGTCATGAATGCCAGCCATTTTGAAAACTTACAAAATTCGCCAAGGTTGCTACTGAGAAAAAGAATCGACTCGAATGTGTCATTAATATCATGAACAGCGAGAATGCATACCAAATACTATTCAATAATTAGACCTTACTTAAATTTGGAGTTGGAAGTTGTATTTGTGTTCTGTGGGTGGTAGATAATCAAGAAATTTCTCTTTTTATTTCCTGAGCTAAGATCATGAATACGTTTCGAATCTTTTTATGTATGACGTCATCGATTCAGTTAAGTCAGAATGAAAGTATTTGAATCATAGGGTGCGAACGATTCTGGAAACATAGGCGCTAGAAAAAGCATCGGGGGACCTTTTCTCAAATGTCTACTATCCTATGTCGCTACGACAAAATATGTCCATTGCCTTTCTCGAATATGTATTGAAAAGAGATGGAGTTATTTTGTAGCATGCTCCGAGCAATCAAATATAATAGAGGGCTTTTCTGTCTCTTGAAAGCAACATACCCAACATTGTTTACAAACATTAGAGCCCGAATCATGTTAAAAAAGGGCCTTGTCGTTTGCACTCAGTCATCAGGTTGGAATTCCCTATTATATTCACCCTTAAATTGCTTGTTTACGCCCGTTTATGACTTATTTATCGTCTGACAGACGTCTTCTCAAATCAAACCATGGGCGTCGCAGCAGGGTAATCATGGCATAAACCATATTTGATTGGTATTCCTAACGACCTTTTGAGTGGGATTATGAGTTTTTATCCCGATTTTGAGACAAAATTACACTATTTGTTGAACTAGCTGTGAAACAACTTTGTTACTAAATAAGTCGACTTTGAAAACGATTATACCTACCAATAATTAGGAAAAACCCTGTTGCAGTGTGTAGGTACAGTAAAAAGTAATTATAAGTAAGCAAAATCAACTCTCCATAACCAAATTGAAATCGTAAGCCACTAGCTATTATAAACTCAATCTAATGGGCACTGGAATGTTTTATTCATATGGATTATCACGTGTAGGTAATCATCCGTTCATCAGAAGTTTTTATGGTCCCATTTGAATGAAATTCTGTAAGCATAATATCATATACAATGTCCGCCAAAATGTTGGAACCATATGGGAAACTTTTTAATTAATAGATTCTCAGAAAATTTCATTCCTCATAAAAATTGGTACATTCAATAGAGGACTTCGGATAAGGATGCAGTCATGCCACCACACAACTTCTGGCTTTGAAACTACTGTCACGTTTTTCGGCAACTTGTCGTCATGTCAGGGTTCCTATGGCAGCATCAGGAACCCCGTAATATGATTGAAATTGTTCATAATAAAATACAAAACCCTAGGTTCTTTAATTTTGTTTAGGGATCTTTCTTACAAAATGGCGCTAATTTCAAAATATATCATTTTCCTGAATTAAAAAAAAATGCGTATTTCACTTTTCCTAGTTGCCAAATAATTCATCGATCTAGAAAAAATTCTGAGCTTGGTACATTTCATGGATAAACAAACCTTAGTACCTTTTTGATTAAAATGCTCTCGGCATTTCATTCAATAACTTAAGGTTACATCACAGAACTTGTATCAGGTTTGTGGGTACTGTACCCACAAATTCTTCTAAATGTTTTTCGATATAAAGTTGACGAAACTACTGATGTATCACGACAGGAACAAAAGTCCATATGTGTGAGATATATTGAGCCCAGAGATAACATATAGTATACTACGGGAAGATTTTCTAAGATTTGTCTCAGTACACTGAGTACTTCATGAAATTATTTGGCTGATACAATTCTTTCCACACTGAGTCGTTTAGGGGTTGATTTTAAATCCCTTATCGAGCAAGGGCATGATAGTGCTTCTTCGATGAAAGGCTGTTTTAATGGTGTCCAAGCAGGTATCCGCCAAACTTATCCAGAAGCATTATACGTTCGTTATTGCAGCTCGCATTCGCTGAGTTTAGCGGCTTCGAGCCACTCTTGTCAAATTCAGCCAATCCGAAATTACTAGTGAATTTGTAGTGAGTCTGAGAGTTGCTTGACCATGTTGTTTTCATTTCTACTTCCACTTTTTAAAATACTCCAGTTGCCTCTCTGTGATTTGGTGGCCGCTTTGCAACATGTTGATTTGATCATCTATGATATTCGAAAAAATGTCAAATCAAAATTCGCCAACATATTTATAAGAGTATTTTGGTTTGCTCAAATCCATAAATGAAGAAATAAAAATTCCACTAAGAGTGTTGCAACAGTACGTGTCACAGTGCAAACTATGGAACCGAAGATCCAGAAGAGTACTTTAGAATAACTGTTATGATTCTACTTCTAGATGATTTCATTGATCAACTCCAGTCAAAATTCCAGAAGCATAAATCTACTCTATCATCTTTATATATTTTGATTCCATCAGTTTGTTGTGAAAAACAGCCCAGTGTTGAAGAAGACAATTTCATGCTCTATAAACAGTTTTTGGAATGGGACTCACTGAAATAATTAGACCTATGGAAAATGATATGGCTAAAAGAACCTGTTTCATTTTGGCAACAATTACTTCTGTAACGCCTCAAAACCTATTTGAGGAATTCCACAGGTCAGGAGAGACTGAATGGATAGGCGTTGATGTCAATTCACCGAGACGTAAACATTGACAACGAGAAGAATATTGATTTGTTTGCAGCAAAAAAAATCTAGAGGCTCAATGTTATTCATTAATGTGGATCTGATGCTTCTATGTGTTTCCCATTAATGTATTTAATTTTGTTTGTTTTCTTTTTGAATAAATATGATTGCAAGCAGTGTCAAATATTATTTTAGGAATAAATCTGCAAAATTGTAACATGGTAATACCAAAGAGTAGGGGTGACCCCTACTCTATGGTAATACCGAATATCCAATGTGATCTTTCCTGGGTAAATTACAAAATTGTGTTGAACATACAAAAACTATATACTAAAATCGATCAAACTTGGTCCGCAATATTCTTCTTAAGCTCAAGTCAACGGACGCCCCCTAATTTTTTTTTTCTGGATACGGTTTTTAGGGTACATATTATATTTTGATCATAACAGTTGGTTAAAATGGATGAATTTGAATTTTTTCGTGGAAAAAATGTACACTGACAAAGAAATAACCCTACACATTACATAATACCTCTTTCAATAACAATGCTCTAGCTCTATAGTGTTGAATTTAGCGCCATTTTAAAAGAAAAAACCCTAAACAAAGTTAAATTCCCTAGTGTTTTGTATGTTATGGAAAATCTCAATGTTTCCGCCGTTATGAATAATTTTAATCCTAGTAGGGGGTTCCTGAGACTGCCAGGAACCCTGACATGACGAAAAGTTGCCGAAAGTACGCTTATATCGGTTATTGCCAGTGGCGAGCGGCTAAGCAGGAAACGGCCGATATTCTAAATTCACTACAGAGTAAAACTGACATTAATAGGTATGCAAAATATCGAATATTATTGAAAAAAGTTGTTTGCAATTGAATTATATTCCTAGTTATCCAGTCTGATCTACGAATTGGATATTTTAATTTTTCAAGGATCCTGGCTTTATTTCGTTATCTTTCCATTACTGTTTTTCTGACTCATATTCAAGATTTTGTTATATCAGATAATTAATGCTAATTGAGTAACTTACTACATACTTAAAAATTAGTGTGGATAATTCCCATTAAAAAAATGAGGCCAACTCTTTTAGATAGTTCTCAAACTTAGTAATTGGTAAACTAAAATGGATAATTGCGAGAATATCATTCAATTGCAAATAACCTTTTATTACAATTTTTTTTGATAATTTGCATATTAATGTTTACTCCATTGTGAATTTAGAATATCGGCCGTTTCCCGCTTAGCCGCACGCCACTGGCAACCGATTTGAGCGTACTTAATCTAATTGAATGCACCAATTTTTATGAGGAATGAAATTTTCTGAGAAAATTATTCAATGGGAAAGTTGTAGATAATTTAAAACTCAAAAACTTATTTTTTATTCAAAACTTTTCAACATAACCTCAAATTAACCGTCAAAATGGTGAAAAACCAATTTTTCAGTATTTAATTTTTTCTCACGTATAAATTATTTAATTTGCATGAAAATTTGAAAGCACGTCTTTTTTGGTGTCGGATGGGCATGATTTCTTCGCAATTCAGAAGACGACTAGTTTTCGAGTTAGGTACTTTTTTCGAAAAAAATCTTCCACGAACAATTGTTCTGGTTGTTTTTTGTATTTCGAAGGTCCAAGATGTATAGAAACCATGGTGTAAGATGTCTAGAAACCATGGTGTGTGCACTTATAGCTGAAAATCTGTGGGATCAAATTGAAGACACCTGCCTACTTGATTCATCTGCATTTTTGACAATAACGTTCTAGTTCCAAATTTACTGCCAGAGGGCTGACTCCGTTTAATTTATGCACAGGGTGTTTATATTTTCGTGCCTATTTTTCATCCATGACCGGGTGGCATGACTGGCATGACCACAGACCTCAGCGACAACCAGTGACCGTTCGGAATGACTTCGGATTCGATGTTCCGTTGATGGAAGTGTTTGTTTTGTGACTGCTGAAGTGTTATTTATGTTGATGAAATTTCCAAGGAAAACAGTGAAAATTTAATTATTTACGTCCTTGTGAGATGCTCATGTTGTGGAAGAGTGGAAGGATTGAAAACGGATTATACAACAGTTTTATTTTTACGTTTATGGTAAGTACCAAAAATCTCGTCCTTTCTTGAATTCGATCATTCGTGCATGCTTCCATTACTTCAAATTTTTACTAAATAAAAGATCAAGTTCCAATAGATGAATAAAATTCTAAATATATCCTGGTTAATTATCACTGCTTATCAACAACATATCACGTTTTTAATCTTGTTGAATATGAATATGTTATCAACTTTTCCAGCTAATGTTTATACTGAGCCTGGCTTGAACATGTTGATGAAAGGAATGTAAAAATATATTTTCTAACGAATCAATTGCACTATTATCTACCTATATCTATGGTTCATACATCAACATGGCACAAAATACTCTTTGTAAACTTGTTTGGTCATTGAAAGTAAAATTTGACATTTGAGATACTACTGATCTATTCCAAATTATAAGTTTTGGGATGAAGGCTTAGGTACATATACTTTCAAGTTACTATTTTCATTACTGATATGAAAAATGAAATAGTTTTATGAAGAAGTAACAAACCTCGCATAGACACCAATAAAAAGCTTATTATCCAAGATTTACGAAGAAACGAAGAAACAATGTAGGTATTTAGAAAATCACCAACATGAAAACTGATTTGCTAATATAATGGCTTCTTAGAAGTAGTCATGGTGCTAGAGGGTTTGCCACTCACCCTTATCCCACCGACTGCCACTGAGCTAGAATAGCTCGGAATCCACTCTCATGTTTTAAGTGTCGGATATCCCTTGCTCACACAAGCTCATGAGCAAAAAGGTTTCTCCGGAAACCTGAGGGATTCATGAAAACAAATTTTAAAATTCTCTTTTTTTTTTTTGGTGAAGTAAACTTCTACTTTTTGCAGGTGTTGGCCTAATGAGAAAATTTATACGAAGATGTGTTGGAGAAAATTTTGAGCGTTGCTGTCACACTCTGGGAAAAGTGGAACAAAAAACATGAAAACAGAGGTAACTATCATTTAATTTCACAATTTGAAATGACATATACATTTTACTGAAGTGGAGAAACATACATTTTTGGAAATATAAAATATTGCTGAAATGTTTTAAAAGTTTTCAAAACATTTCAAGAATACCCCAATCATGCACTAAGAATAAAATTTAACAGCAACATTATCTAGGAGATTTTTTGTTTTTAGGAATGTTCCAAGAACCGACTTATTTATTTATTTACGGTTTCACCATTAGAAAAAATATAATCACAATTACAGAACAGTGAACTACTACTCTAAGAAGTAAAATTTTTTACATAAAATTGAATTTTAAATATATTTCATAACTTCTAAAAATCAACAACTAAGTTTTTATCTTTCAGTATTCAGAATACCAATGTTTAGGATAATAATGTAAGATTAAAATATGGAAAATAACAGCTTCCACAATGGGACAATGTTTAGGAAGTTGGCAGAAATGAAGGGGTCATTGGTATGATGATGTTTGTCTTTTATTCTCGTACAGTTGCATGCGCTCATTCTCGCCTCAATGACTCCTCTGGTAGTACTGTAGGTTTTTCCCGAAGTTGAAATAGGAAATGCGCTACCTTTTTTGTCAAGTCGCCCTGGAGGGCAGCTGGTGGTAGTACCCCCTTTTAATCTGGACTTATGTTTAGATGGAGGAGACTATCACTATTATAGTTTAGATATATAGCTGAAATGCTTTGAAAATAAGTTGAAAAACTTCTGACAGTAAAGTATATTTTGACTTCTACTATATTTATTAGATTTTTTCAAAATTGAGACCACATGTACAATTTCAAAGAAAAAATCGATTGAAACTCTGAACTACAAAGAAAATCATATTAGTAATGTACACTTTTAAAGTAAAAGAAATATTATAACATTCTGACAATTCAAGAGATGTTGACTTGCTATATAACTAAAATAATTGACATTGGCCTATTCTGTGAAGTATTCTGTAACTTCTGTCCCACTTGAAAGGCTAGCAGTGTATAGATCTTTTCTCCACATTTCGGCTTAATATGACTCTATGAGCTTAGCCATCTTGAATTCATTTTTTGATTCATATTCGAAAATGTATTTGAAATGGGAAAACAAAACTAAACCTTCTGGAATCTAAAATGATAGGATTACTATGTCTGGCAAGCAAAGTGAATTTGCTGAATTCGTCTGAAATAAGGAACAAAAATGATTGTGTTACAGATAAGACATCAATTAGAATTTTCACTAACCTGCCCGATAGTGCCTTAGAATACTTTATTTGCTCAAAATAACAAAACATGTTTCAGCATGTTTTAACACCTTAGAAAGTATTGTCACCATTATCAACACTTTGATTGGGAATGGATTGTTTTCTGATGCTTTATAAAAAGCATTTGTGATGTGAATGAACCTTCCAATCTGAGACCAATTTCATTATTACCAGCCTTATCGAAAATAATCAAGAAACTCCTCAAAGAGAGACTGAATTCGTATATTATAAAAAACAAAATCTTGAGTGCACAACAGTTTGGTTTTCAACCAACACTCTCCCTATCTCATCTATAGATTGAATCTCCAATAGAAACTGGACATTTAACAAATAATCAACTATCTGACTGAAAATGCAAATTTTCACTTTCAGATTTTTTCTTTCAAGTTCTTTTCACAATATCTATCGGATGTAGTCAAGCGTGGCTTTTGCCGGGGAAGTAGTTGTTTTCTGTTAGATATTGCAAAAAATAGCTTATTTTCCTTCAACTATCTGAACCAAAATGCAAATTTTTACTCTCAGATTTTCGTTCAAGTTATATAGGGTCTTTTCACAATATCTCTCAGATGTAGTTCAATATCCAGCGTGGCTTTAGCCGGGGAAGTAAGTAGTTGTTTTCTGTTAGATATTACAAAAAATTAACTTCAATTTATCGTAGGTTTTTTCCATTTCATGTTTTGGTTCAATTTTGAATCCGTTCCAAGAGAGGTTATCTTGTACGATGGAAAATAGCGACTAAAGTTCGTCTTTCAGTCGCAAATGATTCCACAACTGACTTCATGAACATCCTGTTCATATTTTTAATTTTTTGGAAGTAGAAAATGTCAACTTGAATTGTGTGGAGGCGGCTGAAACAGACTTTTGTCATTTGTCAAAGGCTTTTGACTGTGTCAATCATGAAAGGCTGTTGCTAAAGCTGCACCCTTATGGCTGTAGAGGCAATGCCTATGATTGGTTCAAATCTTTCCTGAGTAATCAAAGACAATCAGTGAATGCATCCTCTGATCTCAAATTAGTGTGTTGCGGTGTGCCTCAAGGCTCAGTTCTGGGACCCTTACTATTTTTGATATACATCAATGATATGATAAACATAGACACTGAAGGAACTTTTACACTATTTGCAGACGATGCTACTACTATCACATAACACAATAAAGATGTGCATGTTCTACACACGGTAATCGAAGCAGATCTACGAGTCATCAAAGTCTGGTGCGATATGAACTTTTTATCTATTAACTTCGATAAAACCAATATGATTTCCTTCAAAGATACCATTGGAAATATCAGTGTAGATGATTGCTTAATTCATGAAATAAAACATTTCTAGGTTTAAATGTTGTCCTCAATTTGAAATTTGACACTCACATTGTAGCACTATGAAATAAATATCATCCGGTGTCAAGTAGATGGCAGAAACACCCTTGCAAGACCTTACTCACGAAAAGCAAGATTTTAACTTCACCAAGTCTTTATAATATATTGGAAACTGTGTGTGTTATGCATAGACATCTATTCAGACAGAAAAATCCAATCAATACAAGACTTCGTCATATTTGGTCAGAATTGGTAAAAGCTCATTCGTTTATAATGTAGGAAAAATGTTTAACCACCTGCCCAGTTCAGTGAAAAATAAAGGAGCTTATGTTTTATTCAGGAAAGCTGTTATAGAATTTTTACTTCGTAGACCTTATTATGAATTTCGCGAATTTTTTGCGGAAGGAATATGAGATGTTTTCTGATTTTATTAAATGTATATATTGTGTATTTGTATTGTTCGAGTTATATTTCAAGGTTTTAATCTGTATTACCCATTTTGTATTGTTGGCCCTTTTACACTCAGTTTTAATAATTGCTTTATCCACAAGATGTGTAATATTTGACAGTAAATAAAGTATATTAGATTAATTGATACTCTGCATTTCTTTTTCAGCATCAAGTTATTTCTCAAGCATTTGATGAGGTGTGGAAAATCGGAACAATCTCAAATTCCTTGAAGCATCCATAGGATGCTAACACCAAGATTACAGGCTATTCTCAACACCAAGATGTTCCCACATTGTCCAATTCCAAAGAACAACACATTCAAGAATGATTTTGGACAAAATTTCCTCAATGACATCACCTCCACTCAAAAAACATGCCAAAGCTTGGAGACCACGACCGGCAAATAGTTGAAACATTAGAATCAAAGCATGGTCCCTAAGATTGTCTTTGTTAGTTTCTGGAGTATCATCACCCAAGTCAACAAATCCGATAAAATACATCAGATTTTTAACAAACTTTTTAGTTTTTGTTATTTTGCATTCATCCACCAAGAGAGATACATGTTTTTCCTATTCTACCAAATGCTTAGTTTTTTCTTTCAATTGTGAAAAAACTCTTTTCTGGATGACAAAACTGCCATCTAGGTTCCTTATATACCTTAAAAACAACGATTAGTGAATGTGGTAGTAGAATTACACCCTTATAAATTGCTTTTGCTCGTACCTAATACCGATATCCACTTAATTATTTTAAATATTTTTATTGTAACTAAACAGCATTTTTTATTTCAATTAAATCAATACGACTAGAGTATAATTCTGAGTTAATTAACTTAATGTTGAGTAGAAGATTTAACTTTGTAGAATATTCAGTAATTAACTGCTAGCTTGTAGATTTTTTCCTCTATGCATGAAGTTCGTCATAATCCATTATTATTATTACCATTAAATTGATGTTCAATCAGTATTTTAACCTTTAAAACCTGAACTTTGATAATGGGATTGTTTCATATGTCAATGATACAAATTTTATTAATGAAGGATTTAAATATATCCAATACTCCCCTCAACTGGGTACATGAAGATGGTGAGGTAGTATAATATTTTCCCTCATATGATTATATAATTTTGGACTTTTGATTTTAACCAAATTGCAGGTATTCATCAAGTCCAAAGTTTATCTTTTACCTGTTTTCTTGCATTGACTAGCTTTAGAACATGTTTTTATCATTTCTTGTCTATTCACTTGGAGATGTCTCATGTAGTTTTCCAATTTATTGGAGTCAATAATTTTTTTTCTCATTTTAATTATTATAGATTCCAATTGCCTATTTCTTTTTCTGATACAGAACTGTTGTTTAGTTTTAGATTTTTTAAGAAATCATACATTTCCTTTTAAAAACTATTATATTTTGAACAGAATCTGCATTCATTTGCATAAGTAGAAATGAAAATTTCACAGGAAGGACTTGATTGATCCTTTGCAAATATAAATTTCATCTACCATTTTTATGTAATCTTCTAAATTCTCTATGGTAGTGACAAAGTCAATGAAATAGAGGAATATGTTTGAAGCAACAGCACAAATTGAGTGATTCCTCAAAACCACTGTTCGCTTAAGGTAGGGCAAATCATTATTCATTGCTGTCAATTTTGAGAGTACCACATGTTCCTCTAATTTATGATAACCCCATCTATCATGGAGCTTGATGTTAATATTATCTTGTTAAATCAAAGAATATAGGTCTGTCATTATATCAAATTTTTCTATTAATGAAAATGTTTGTTCTATCTCGGAAGTGTCAGGTATTTCTGTAATTGGACTTGGTAAAGGAATATCTGGTATGGTTGAGTCGGAGGCAGTGTTATCACAAGATGGACCAGGAGAGGAGTGAAATGAAAGATTGGAAGCCATACTAATATAGAAACATTGATTAGTTATATGCCTACATATTTATTTTGATACAATATTGTCATATAATTGATGTCAACCTTACTATTACATTCACTCATTTGTTGAATATTCGCCCTTACTATAGTCTTTGATTTGTCACATATGCATATTGTCACGTTTATACTTATGTGTACGTTTTTGCGGATTAAAGCCTGAAAGTTGTAGGTTTTTATATTACAATTTAATCCGCAAACTAGAAAGAGTCTCAGATGGATAAGTTCTTACGTCCCGATAAATTTGACGTGAATGCCAACAACACTCATGCTTCCAAGGAATGGAAACACTGGTATACGACTTTCACAAATTTTCTTGAGAGTACAAAGCCGGAAAATCAGGAAAAACTCAAACTCCTCATCAACTACATATCTCCAACAGTTTTTGAACTCATCTGTGAATGCACGACCTATGAAAATGCTATCAAAACACTAGAAAATACGTATAGCAAACCTGTGAATGAAATATATGCTAGACACATCCTCGCTACAAGAAAACAAGAAAATGGTGAGTCAATAGATCAGTATGTACAGTCCCTCAAGATACTGAGCAAAGAATGCAATTTCAAAGCAGTAACAGCTGAAGAAAATAGAAATGACTTCATAAGAGATACCTTCATCAGAGGTCTAGTAGCACCACATATCCGTCAACGTCTTTTGGAAAATAGTACTCTTACACTAGACCAGACAGTGTCTCAATCAAGATCATTGGAAGGTGCACAAAAATATTCTGAATCTTATAATATTATATCTAATCAGTCTTGTGTCAATGCAACATCATCTTCCAATATTGGTGGAAAATATCCGAACCATTCAGAAGTAATGAATCATGTCGAAAATATTCCTTTCAATGCTGCTACCATACAAAAATGTTATTTCTGTGGCAGAAACAAGCATCTTCGCATCGTTTGCCCTGCGCGGGACAAGATCTGCCAGTACTGTAGGAAATTGGGACATTTTTCTACAGTTTGTATGAAGTTAAAATTGGCGAAAGAAAACAAATCAACTTCAGCTTCCACACTAATGGATCCTACCTCTTCTAACCATTCCCAGTATTCGTCTGAAACTACCTCAGCCCACATTATTGCTTCCACAAACCACCCTACCAGTTTATCTAAAAGTCTTGTTAATGTTAAAATAAGCAATATCTACGCTACTTCTCTGATAGACACGGGTAACTCTGATAGTTTTCTAAACTATTCTTTCGCTAAGACGCATAAATTCAACATTTTTCCCAGCAATGGAAAAGTTTCAATGGCTTCTGTTTCTCTGTCTTCTTCAATACATGGTTACTGCTATATAGACTTAGAAATTCTGGGGAATGTTTATACAAATTTCAAAGTATCTCTTCTCCCACAATTGTGCACTGATCTAATAATTGGCCACGATATTATGAAGCAGCACTCCAAACTTAACATCAGTTTCGGTGGAACTAAACCTCCTCTCTCTATATGCTGTCTCACTGAAGCCAAAGTCGCCCCTCCACTTCTTTTTGGTAATCTAACCGATAATTGTAGACCCATAGCTTCTAAACCCCGACGTCACTCGGAAGAAGATGAGAAATTTATCACGAACGAAATCAAAAATCTGCTGAAAGAGGGTATAATTGAAGAAAGTACATCGCCTTGGAGAGCACAAGTTTTGGTAACGAAGAATGAACATCACAGAAAGAGAATGGTTATAGATTATTCGCAGACCATCAATAAGTTCACCCTACTAGACGCATACCCAATTCCGAATATTGAGGATCTGGTTGGTAAAATTGCTAAATATCGAGTGTTCAGTTCCATCGACCTGAAAAGTGCTTACCACCAAATCCCTATTGCAGGCAGTGAAAAATCTTACACAGCTTTCGAAGCAAGTGGTCGGCTGTATCAATTTCGACGGATTCCGTTCGGAGTTACTAACGGAGTAGCTTGTTTTCAAAGAACCCTTGATAAAGTAATATCAGATGAAAATTTGAGAGGTGTATTCACCTATTTGGATGACATAACCGTATGCGGCGAGGATCAGTCAACACATGACGAAAATCTTATGAAGTTTATGTCCGTCATCGACAAATATCAGCTTACAATTAATGAAAGTAAGTCTAAATTCTCACAAACATCTATATGTCTTCTAGGGTATGTGATTGAAAATAGTACTTTGAAACCTGACCCTAGTAGATTGGAACCACTCTTGAAGTTGCCTGTGCCACATGATCTTCCTTCTCTTCGACGAATAATTGGAATGTTTGCCCACTACTCACGGTGGATACCCAAATATTCTGATAAAATCAGAATCCTTATTGACTCTAAGTCATTTCCTATATCAACTCATGCTGCCAAAATGTTTAATCAATTGAAAGACGATGTAATTAAAGCACTTTTGTGGACAGTCACTGGTGATGAACCATTAGTCATTGAAACAGATGCATCAGACATTGCTTTAGCTGCCACGTTGAACCAAGGAGGGCGACCTGTAGCATTCCATTCCAGAACTTTTTCAGGATCAGAAAAGACACATTCCTCAATAGAGAAAGAAGCTTATGCCATCATAGAATCCATAAGAAAATGGAAACATTTTTTGATCGGAAGACATTTCAAACTCATTACAGATCAAGAAGCTGTTTCGTTCATGTTCCACAAAAGACATTCTAGTAAAATCAAAAACGAAAAGATTCAAAGATGGAAGTTGGAATTATCATGTTTCAGCTACGATATCGTGTATCGTCCTGGACGATCCAATGAAGCAGCTGATGCTTTTTCTAGAATTTGTGGAACCACAAGTAGTAATAAATTATTTGATTTACACCAATCACTCTGCCATCCAGGTATCACAAGAATGTACCATCTTATACGTCATCGAAATTTGCCATTTTCTTTCGAAGATGTCAAGAAAATGATTTTGTCTTGTCCTGTTTGTGCCGAGCTGAAGCCAAGATTCCTCAAACTCAAAAATTCACATTTGATAAAAGCAACTTCACCTTTAGAACGACTGAACATTGATTTCAAAGGACCTTTGCCCAGCTGTACTAAAAACAAATATCTCTTGACAGTTGTTGACGAATACTCCAGATTCCCATTTGCATTCCCTTGCAAGGATATCACTACTGCTTCTGTTATAAACTGTCTTGTGGAATTATTCTCAGTTTTTGGAATGCCTGCTTACATTCATTCGGATCGGGGATCACAGTTTTTATCTAATGACTTAGTTAATTTTCTTCATCACAAAGGAGTTGCAACCAGTCGAACAACACCCTATAACCCGGAAGGAAATGGACAAATCGAAAGGTACAATGGAATCATATGGAGAAGCCTAAGCTTAGCTCTCAAAAGTAAAGGCTTAGCAACACAAAAATGGGAAGAAGTCCTTCCAGATGCTCTTCATTCCATTCGCTCTCTTTTGTGCACTGAAACAAATTGTACGCCTCATGAACGCATGTTCAATCACCTTCGTCGATCAGCCTATGGAACATCGTTACCAACTTGGTTGAAGCCGACTACATCTGTATTTTTGAAAAAGTTCAATCGTCACAGCAAATACGACCCATTAGTGGAAGAAGTTGAATTATTGGAGGCGAATCCAGAATATGCTCTAATTCGTCACCGAGATGGAAGAGAATCAACCGTGTCATTGAAACACTTAGCACCTCGTGGAGATATAACTTTATTATCAGACGCCAACATTGATACTAATTTGAATGAACTACCTCATGGAGATATAACTCCATCATCAGATTCCAACGTTGAAATGGATTTAGGTGAACTACAAACGAAAATTAATCCTACATCCGATGATAAGATTCCTGCAGATTTTCAGTCACGAGAACGATCTTCTGAAATTGAAATAACTGACAATCCTTCCAGTAATACCGAACCTGATGTACCCAGAGTCCGTCGTTCTGCTAGAGAGCGACATCCTCCTGAGTATTTGAGTTACTATGAACTTTAATAAACATGGGGAGAATGTCATATAATTGATGTCTCCCTTACTATTACATTCACTCATTTGTTGAATATTCGCCCTTACTATCTCTTTGATTTGTCACATATGCATATTGTCACGTTTATACTTATGTGTACGTTTTTGCGGATTAAAGCCTGAAAGTTGTAGGTTTTTATATTACAATTAATAAACTTCTTTATTCAGTACGTACATACAGTTAATTTACATTGTCACAGGTGAAAATATATAATACAATTTCATCCATCCATTGAATTAATTTAACGAAGTCGATTACCTGTTATCTAGATCAGTGACTTAATTTCGAAAGTATAGTATCAAAGAAAAAGTTCTAGAAATTGAATATCAGTTCATTAATAGACAAAAACTTCATTGCTTCCAAAAATAACTTATTTCAAGTAACATTGTTATTTCAATATATTTTAACATTTCATGTGGTTTGAGGAGTTTCTCCACTTCATTGGCCATGAGCAAACTGAAAATGCAAAACAAATAAATCAATTAACTGTAGAGGCAATGTAAAATACCAAGGCATTCATTTTGAATTGGGTGAAAGCAATAACTAGATTCAGAGTTTTTTTTTTCCAGTATACTGAAATCTTTGTGTAGATTGATCAGCCACTTCTACGAAAAAATGTAAACCAAAACGAAAACATCTATAATTTGTTATGATAAGGCTGAAATACAATTGAAGTTTTGTTTTAAGCATTAAGTTTTACGATTTCAGATTTCCTTTTAACGAGAAACGTATTGTTATTCTGATCACGCCACACAGTCTTGTTGGTAAAATTCAATCTTTCAATTCTTTTTGCGTCCTGTTTTATTTTTAAAATCTTCAAGCTTAATACATAAATCTTCTATTGTGTTTCAGCCTATATGTAGCTAAAATACAATATTTCATATCCTGCAATCACAAGTATTTTTTTTTTAATAACATTGTTTACGTTGATTTCATTGAAAATATGAACAGGATGTTCATAAAGTCAGTTGTGGAATCATCTGCAACTGAAAGTAGGAATTTAGTCGCTATTTTCCATCGTACAAGATAACCTCTCTTGGAAAGGATTCATGTTTTAAAGAGAAACATTGTTTACGTATTCTAAAAAAATATACTTTTCTCTAGATACCTTCACATTTGAAAGAAGGTATTCAAAGTTTGGATAATGCATTTTGGGTTTGAACGAGATTTTTTTCTCTATTTGTATCCAAATATGTCACTTTACACAATGAATTATCACTAGGAATTGAGAAAGTAATTATCGGAGGGTTTTAAAATCAATGAAACTATTCCAGTGTCTAGTTATTAGATTTGTTTATGCACATCAATCTGGAATGTTGAAGAAAACTTCTTGTTCAATTTGCTTATTCATAAGGTTGAGCTTACAAGATTGAAGTAAAAGAAAGACCATTTGATAATTCAGTGTTGCAAAGTTACTGAATACTGTTAGAAATTTGAATTTAAATAGTAATACGGACGGTACTGCACCTTTCAATAGCTTCCTTGAAACAATATATTCTCTTCGGCAGAACACAGGTGTCCAGAAACTGGAAGGTGTTTTCCAATGGCATCAATCCATGTTTGTAGTCAATCATTCTGGAAATATGGATGTCTTAGCATAATATAAGGTAATATATGTATGTATATACTACTAGCTCAAGTGCACACTCGCTACATATCTCATTGCTCTCCAAGTAAAGCAAGTTTTCTCTGTATATTTTCAGAACAATAAACTTTTTTCCAATGAATTTTATTTCATTCGTCAAGCAGAAGTGATTCAATAAACTGTGTAACATTAGTCAAGGAAGTAGCTGTTTTCTATCGAATATTTGCCTAGTATGCTAAATAGTAGGAATAGTGGAGTGAAGAATACGTAGTTCTAATTTGTTGAAATTATTATAACCGATAGTATATACTTGATACTAGCAGTACATGAAAGTTTTTGGATATTTCATCAATGAGTGGTGGTCGCCTGGCACAACGTTGATTCCCAGCTTGGTCACTCTCTTGCATGATATCACACGTTAAAAGGTAATTAGGGATGCGTCTTCCCTAGCTAGCACAAGTATATCGAAGACTTCTGTTGCGCGTAGGGGTGCAACAGGTTGACAGTCCTATGAAAGAAGGTAATAATAGTCATCTAATCTTCCTAGTTATGTATTTTGTAATGGTGCTATAAAAACAACCCACAATATTTCCTTGGTCTCAACAGTCTCTGCTTGATTTTTGAATGAATTTCACCTCACCATTCAACTACCAATCTGATATTCTTCAGAATGATTTATTGATAAAAAAATATTAATTTCAACTTGCCTTTGGTTTGGGATATAGGGATTTCCTTCCTTTGACTCTCCACACAAAATATACATTCGTATCATCTTCACTAGGCACTAATAATATAAAGTAAATTCTCCAAGGAAATCTCGTTAACTAAAATAACACTGCACACAAAACTAACGGAAACAATACAAAAGAACAGGAAAACAAATTTTAACGGAAACGGGAAAACAGGATAAATACGACGAACACAATACACCATAAAAAATATGAGAAGATAATGAATCACGACCGAATCAGAAAGTCAGAATCAGACAATACATAATACCAAAATAATAAAAATAGTGTCAAATGGATGACATTAACTCTTCTCGAACGGAACCAATAAGAAAACATAAAAATAAAAGTCGTGAACGCAAAACGCCGTTATGTGTAAGTCGCTTAACAGTTTCTGTCAGCGATCTAAGCGCTGCGCGCGGTTATTATGGAACTAACTCGTAATCCAACAGGTGGTGCCGTCCGAAAAAATCAAAACAAAATCGAATCGTTAGAATCACCAGGTTATTTAGACATCTTACCATGGTGTTATCACTGATTCGCTTTTGTTTCAACAAAGTTGTTGAGACTGTAATTGCACTGATACCGTTGGCTTCATTCGTCGATGGATGGCGAAAATAACCGAGTTTCCAACATTCCGAAGTACTGAGTCATAATTATTTGATTAAAATTTGAATGTTTACAAATTATGGTAAATGAATATCACAACAAATAAAATTCAATGTTGAAAATTACATGACACTTGTCCAAGCGTCATCATGAATCTGTAATTTTGCCGCCATCTGTGTGCTAAAGAGGTGAAACGGTATCAACGCAGTAAAAATATCACGAATCAAGTAGGCCGTACCTTAACACTTTTGTATGTCGGTTTCACAGCTATAAGAGATCACACCAGGGTTTCTATGTATCTTGCGAAGGTCTATAAGTGATCATTTCAATTATTGAAATGTCTACTTTCAAATGGTCTATGTAACTTGGCGGTTTATTGATCGTTAATCCACTAAAAATTGAGAAAAGCCGGCAACAAGTCTCTCTGAATCATGATTTTCTCAATATTTTCAATGATTTTATATAGTTGTGAAAAAGATTAAAAATGATATTATTAAATTAATTTAATGGTGTAATTATGCATTCTAATATTTTATTATGAATAAATAATTTAATATATACTACTTTTTGTTATAAAAATAATGAAGAAAGTCGAAAATAATTGAAAATATTGAGAAAATCATGATTCAGAGAGACTTTTTTCTCAATTTTAAGCGGTTTAACGATCAATAAACCACCTAGTTACATATATAGACCATTTTGAAGCAAACATTTCAACAATGAAAATGATAACTTAGACCTTCGAAATACAAAAAAATTTCAAGACATTTGTTCGTGGAAGAAAGGGGTATTTTTTCGAAATGTTTACCTAACTCGAAAACTAGTCGTCTTCTGAATTGCGAAAAAATCTTGCTAATTCGACACCAAAAAGACATATTCCTACAAATTTTCATGCAAAATGAATCATTTATTCGAAAGAAAAAAATTAAATACCGAAAAAAAATGTTTTGGCCATGTTGACGGATAATTTGAGGTTATGTCGAAAAGTGTTTAATTCAAAAGTGTTCGGCGACTACTTTATTATTATCTACAACTTAGCCATTGAACATTTTCCGCTAAGAGATCACGTTTCGCCGCAAATCTTAAAAACTGTTTTCAACCACTATACTGCATTCCCATTTCGTGTTTAATTTTTTTTTCTTCAAAGTTGGAACCCCAATCAACATTCTCCACCTGGTCCTTTTGCCTGTTATTTTTTTTTCTTATTTTAAAGCGTTTAGAATTCGTTTTGGCACCAGCCTATCATAGAAAAATGAAGATGAGCCCTGTTTGGATAGTAATAAATTTCGAGTTAGTGGAGATGCAGGAAATTTTATGACATACATAAATAAATAAGTAACTTTAAGTAATCTTTGTCTTGCCTTCAAGGTACTAACTTTGAGTGCATTCGTTTTGATTTCGAGAGATCCATAAATCCTTTTCTGATAAGTGTGTGACAACGAAACTGTTTTCAAAGGTTTTCTCTCGGAATCAAATCGAAAAATACTCTATTTTCACTTAAATAAATAGGTATAGGCTAAGATGTCTGTATAGGCTTTCCTATCTGTATAAAAAAATTGCAGGTTTAGTGCAGGATTTATAGCCTCAAAGAGAAGTGCAAGCCATATGGATGTTTTCCGAGGTATTCTATTGATATATTGTGCCTGGTTATTCCTGGTTATGCCTGGTTAAAGATTGTGCAGTCTTGTTGAAGAAATTGTTTCCCTGTAACTAATTATATTTTTTGTTTGGTTTGCCTAATTCTTAATTTCCATGGATCCTTGGATAACTTAATTCATAACACACCTACCTATTATACCTATCGTCAGTTTCAGTAAGTTTCTCTTTCTAATGAGAAAATATACATATACCTATGAATAAACAGAACAAACCCATATACAAGAATACTTTTAAAAACAAAAATAGTAAATGTAAATACCTACCAAACATTTTCGTGTCTTTTTTGTAAATTAGTTGTTTATGTGAGACAGCAAAACATTACAAAATTTTAACCTCACAAGTGATATTTGAATAAACGCTCAAAATACAGCCTAATTCAAATATCTCAATGATTTTTCTTAAATTGAATTACCTATATTAAATATCATATTCTAAGTTCATAACAAACTTATTATTCACATATGAATGCTCAACAGCTCGACCTGCTCGACTAACAACTTATTCCGTTATAAATTAACAATTCTTCAAATTACTTTTTAATTGCAAGCACCGGCAACACTGTTCGAGCAGTGTTCGGAAATCCCATCGGTCTAGCAATGTGCAGTATGTCAATGTACGGTCTGCTACTTTGGCGGTATATCTTTATATCGGACTGAGAATGTGCGTTCTGTGTTGGGTGTAATATGGATCTGCCGGTATTTTGAATTAATGGTTTAATGAAACATCAATCGGAGAATATATTAATATGAAAAATTACGTGTTTTCGCAATTCATATTCGGATTCTATACATGTAGGTGTAAATGCAAATACAGGAATGTACAATCGATATTTTCCATTCTGCTAATGTCCAGTCGGATAAAAAACTGTCTGATGAGGTGCAATATTGAGTTTTGTGGTGGGGAAAAGTGCGTTATACCAAATTCATTTTCTGATCAAGACGTAATATGATAAAGTAAAATCGGACAGTTTGTTTATATGTTTTATTTCGTTCTGATAATATGTGTGTTCCCGCTTTGGCCTTCTTACGGGTATGGCCAATGGGTGGAGTCTAAATAGCTCCAATGTTCCAAAAACACCACGAAAATTCCGAAGTTTGAACTAGTGACACATGTCAAAAGTCAATTTTTATGTCATTGGAAATGATCAAAAATAGTTTTAGCAGATTCACAGAAAAAAAAGCAGATTGTTCCAACTCCCAAGATCTTCTGATGAGCCCTGCTTTCACTGATTCAACCTAGGAATATGTTGTTTACTTTTTTACTGATGAAAATATTCCTTTCTTTTGAAAGTGATGTACCTATTGTGCAGTAAAAACCCGCAAGAATACCGACAAAAGTCATAAATTATATTGTAGGTACTCTCAGAGGTGAGTTTGACCATTTTGTTTATAAATTGTTAATTAGTAGATTGAAGAATACATTTGTCCCATTTTCCTTACTAAAGACAATTACAGATTATATTTTCATTCATACTTTTTTTTTCAGGATTGAAAAAGGAAACCTTGAGAAAGAAATGGCTATCAATATTGAATAGTTTAGTGGAAACATGTGACAGAAATTAGGACTAAAACTAAATTCAAAAATGAATTTAAGAGATGTATACTTAACAGAATTCCTATAATATAACCATGTTTCACCTTTGATTGTTTTTGCTTTGATATAACTGAAGGTATTTACTCATTTCACAAATTACTCTCATCATTCCTTTTCTAATAATTGTTTGATTTCTTCATCAGTTTGTATCAAATATGTATTGTTCTTATACAATTTATGTAAAATGTAATCCCTCTTTAAACAGAAATGTTTCTAGGGATTAATAAGTAAAGTGCAGTGTAAGTATTGATATTTTTGTGTTCACTAGGACTGACAAATTTTTTCTGAATTGTTCAGATTATCAACCCATTTTATCAATTTTCAGGTTCATTTTGGAACCAAAGACCAAAAAATGGTCTTTGAAAAAAAGCACCTAGAAAAGAAAAGTTGTAAATTGCAAAAATGGAACCTTTTCTTTCGAACAAGATTAAAAATTCTATATGGACTTTTATCTTGAGAAAATTGGTTACACCATATAATATAAAAGATAGTGTTAGAATATTGGTAATCTCTTTAGAACAGCTATTTCATTAAAGTGAATTTTCTTGTTTCAGCCATGCCATCTGGAGGTCATAATTCATATTTAGATTTCGGAGATATTTGTGAAAACTGGAATTGTCTTTGCTGGATGTTTTTTTGGTTATTTATACACTTTCTCAAGAAACTTCATAACTTATGGTAGGAATACAAAAAAACGAATTCATTAGGTATATAAAGGAACTTTCGTACTCATACAAATAAGAATGTACAAAAATGAAAGATTGTAAATGGGTGAGTAAGAAATGTAGTATTTCAATCATGTCAATATGTTTTGGATGTATTAATGTATGTCGGATATTAATCTTTGCCAAAGCTTGATTTCATCTGAGAGGCTTTCAGCAAATATATTTGACATGTGTTATGTTCGCGAATTTTAGGCACTTCAGTAAGATTCAAAATCAATATTATTTGGTTTTTGAGTTATTAGCAGAACCTCAAATGGATACGCAATTTTGAAAATTTGTGTTGATCAAACAATGGTATACCTATATTAACTAAGAAGTATTTGGGACAATACTTTCTAATTTTAAATAATGAACCCAATTAATGGAGAAGTTTCAGTGTTTTTATAAAGGGTTTGTTAACTCTGTGGATATCTTTAATCAACCATCAGCATTGGTAACTTTTAAACATCATTCTGAAAACAACACTAGGTTCTGCCCTTCTAAAAGAAACTTTTGTATCTGCAGCAGAGATGGTCCACGGCTGTCTTGTCTCCATGTTCCATAATGGCTGGTGGCCGGGCCACAACATCGGGACCGTACACGGAAGTCGGCGCTTTTTTGTAATTCGAGTCAATTGTACACCAGACAATTTCCTTCCATAAAAAAAATTAGAATTGATATCTATCCATTGAAATTGAACATGATATAATATAATAACAATTTACTTTATTTGACATTCTGACTTTCAAAAGAAACATAACCCAACTTTTTCTTCCAAAATTATCTGTTCTCTCTGGGTCCATCCAAACCATCATAATATATCTCATCATAACATCAAAAATAGAAATCGCAAAGCATCATAAAGCTACAGGGTCATATTGGTAAAATACAGAAATCGCAATGCAAAGAAAAGTACACTGTCATAAACGTATTGCAGCATAACGTAACACAGCATAATGTACTTTTAGAAACAAGACCGAATCATAATAGTAATCCATCATATTCGTATTGTATCATGTCGTCACTGTAACATAACGTCATTACGTAGTATTCGTATTGGATAGAATTCGTATCCGATCATATTCGTATTGTGTAGAAATCGTATTCCAGCACAATTTGGATGCGCGCGCATCTGTCAGTTTCACTATATTTCACCGCTTGTAGTCGGTGGGCTGAGCCAAGTGTCTTCAAAGCGCGAATCGAAATAATTAGTAGTAGGTATGTATACTTGCGATCAATAATAGTATACATACTTGAAAATTAAATTGATTGGATGCGGTGATTACAAAAGAAACAAAAACCGCGAAAACAAATTGTAAGCTTTTATCACCAATACAGAATCCGCGAAAACAAATTCTAAGCTGTTCACCACTATAGATATCCTATTGGCTGAGAGTGATATTTTTGACGAAAGATGTTAACTTATTTCGTTACCGTAGTCGTAGATACACGGGAAATGCTTTTTTCTACTACCGCTCACCAAAGTATAGCCTTTGACGCTTTCAGATCTCAACGCAAAGTTGACGTATTCCGAGGAATGTCATTTTGTGACAGCTTTTAAGCTCTAGAGCGAGGATATTGAAAAAACGCTCGATCTCCCTAGCTTTTGTTGAAAACAAACCCATTCTTGCATGATGGAAAGTGAACACAACAAATTCATATCAATCTAAGGTATTGCGGTGGTGTAATGGCAGAGATTTTTCGTACGAATCTGATATCAGCTTCTCGGCATGAGTTCAAACTCTGCACTCGCTAATTTTTTTATAATTTTTTTTACGCAAGTTTTTTTTTCCTTTTGTTAGAAATGTAAATTATTGCATATTTGGATAGCTTAAACATTTGGGAATACTATTGAATGTAAATTTTCTCATAGGTAATATTATGTGCCTATGTTGAATGAAGTGTCTATCATTTTTGTCTGAGGAGCTGCGTTTGTAGAAAAAATCATGTGTGTATTTCGAGCACAAAGTGTTATTGCCACTCTCCAAAGATTGCTTCATCGCTTCGCGTCGCGCGCGCTGTAACTCTCTTTGTCGAGCGGCAATCAATCACTTTGCGCTCTAAATACACAAAAAGCTATTTTCTACAACCGCTTACCAAAGAAGCCTTTGACGCTTTCAGTTGACGTAGTTGACGTTTTCCCAGAAATGTCATTTTGTGACAGCTTTGTCGCTCTTAAGCGAAATTATTCAAAAAACTCTCGATCTCCTTAGCTTTTGTTAAAAACGAACCTATTCTCGCATGGTGGAATGTATAGAAAATGAATTCATTGTATTTTGAGGAGCTGTGGTGTTGTCAAGGTTAGCAACTCTGCCTGCTAAACTGGGTTCCATCTCGCAATTCGGTAAAAAAAAATGTAAGCAAGTTAAATATTTCCATTATTTTCTTTTGTTAGAAATGTGAATCCCTATTTGATTTTTTGAAAGCTTATACATTTGGGATTACTATTGAGTGTTTATTTTCTCATCACTAATATTATGTGCCTATGTTGAATGAAGTGTCGATCGTTTGTAGAAAAAAGTATTTATCGTATATTATTATTTTGTAGTTGACAAATGGGAGATCTCATTGAAGAATTGTATAAAAGACTTTGTTAATGTCTGTTGCTTGTAAAAACATTGTCTCTGTATTTGGATTAGTTTTCGGAAGTCAACGTGCTCAGTTGTCCTGATGGTTTATAGGTTACATCAATAAGGACAACACACCTAGGGACCAGCGTGTCGTTATTCGGATTCCACTTTAGCCCCCTTGCAAAAGATGGCGCTGGGTGGCAATACTCCTGGGCTCCTGGATATTTGAGAAACAATCATATAAATAATATAATCAACACATTTCTATGGAAACAATGCTCTAGATACTTGATAGAGTCCAGGATATTCTCCGAAATCCCTGATTCACGAAAAACCCAGAGTTGTTGAATTTGCGAGAATGAAATGTTAAAATTATTCTTCGCATCGTAATTTTATTCTTTAACGTTGAAATAAACCTATTTTTTGTTTGTTGTACAGATGGCAAATCATTCAATCTGAGGACGAAAGTTCGTATCTTCGAGGCAACCATTTTTGTTGTTGTATCAAACTTTATTCCATATGTAGGTACCTAAATATTACACATCCTTGATTTTTTTAATTTTGCTACTAAGCAGATAGGTATTTCTCGAAACCAAAACAAATCTACTATTGGGAGGCCTAGCTCTTGTAAACAAAAATAGAAATGAAAATTAAAGCATTGGTGATATTGCCATATTTTTTCATAAAATACCTACCTGAAGTTGAATTCTTGTTTTTGTTTTTATCACAATAATAATACCTACTACACTTTTCACGGTGTGAGATGTGATGAAATCACTTATATGGATATTGATGATTCAATTTAAATACTGATGAATATAGAAGTGAATATCTTGACTACTATTCATTTCATTGACATAGGTTATCTAGGGCTCGCGATCATTATTTATTTCCTTTGTTATTATGCAACCTTTCATACCATTGTGTATCAGTTTATGTATCGTTGGTAGTATAAATATTAGATTATTAGATACAAGGAGGAACAATTTATGAATCAGTTCAAAGGGAAATATGAAAAATAAAAGTAGGTAAAAACACGGCAGCTAATTCTTATACGTTTTTATTTAACGAACGAAATCTTTTGGCGTGTCCGATCTCCGAAGAAAATATTTGACGAACAATAGTGCAAAAATTCACCTAGGAGATGAATATGAAACACAGCATAATTTTTGAAATTTTACTCACTACCAAATTTTACGCAATATCAAACCTACGGAATGAAGCTGTTGGAACTCATGATCCCGTGAATCATTAGGCCAACCCCCACAATATCCTTGAGAATTATTAAAAAGATGTGCATAACATCAAAGTGACGCAGGACCCAAAGCCTTATATATGATTCGTCTTTCCAAACGAAAACCTGCTTAACAATATTCAACTTTAGATCACTCTTATATTTTTTACTTGAAAACTTATTACGATAAAAGATCAAATACGCTGAGCGTTCTAAATTGTTTGGATTATCTGGAATACTTCTTCGAATAATCAAATACCTACGACGATTATTCCGATTTCGAGGCTAATATTTCTTCAGTTTTATTGGCTTGAAAACAATTCCAATAGTTTGCAGCAGGAACGTTTGTCTGAAGGCAGTTTGTAATCATGGGTATAACTTAATTCGGATACCTGCCTAGAAATGCCATATGCAGAAAGTAAAATAAACAAGATAGCTCAAAAATATAATTTTATTGTCGTCAACATTTCAATTGAATATAACTCTTTATTAGCGAATAATAATGCTCTTCATAATAATGAATAAAATGAAAAGAGACAAGTGACAGTAAAAACAAGATTAAATTGGTACATTTGCAAAACATTAAATTACAGATAACTTGTTCAGATTTCATGTTAATTTATCATCATTCAGTAAGAGTCTCCTAGGAATGGTTTCCATGGCAACTGTAAACAGAACAACGAAAGACAATATAATTTGTACAATTGTCAAATAAAGAAGTGCTGAAGAAGCAAGTTTATAAAAGACCACTGTTAGCAGGTGTAATATATGGCATTTCAATCAATTACATTTACATCTGAAATAAGACAGTGTTTTCTTTGGCACAATGAAGACACAATTTTCTACATGGTCCTTCGAGCCGGATGTGCCAAAGCTGAAGGAAGAAAACGTCAAAAAAGACAAGCCGCATTAGCAGAATCGACGGAAATCGCTTTGTACTCATATTATTGTGAAATTTTAACTGGAAAGAAGATAACGAGAAGTGTGAGTCCCTATTTTATCCTTTCCTGTCATTCCCAAGAGTCATATGTATTTCCGTATTGTTTCGATTTGCATGAGAGGGTATAGTCTTTCAATTTATGTAGTACGTACTTAGCTATTCATTCTTTCAAGGTCAATTTCGTGCATTTTAAAGCAATTATTTGTCCGTGAAATGGCAGATACTAGAAAAAGAGGTGGTTGCAAAGCCAAACTGACAATATTCAGTAAATATGTCACTGAGTTGACAACCAAGCCTATACAAGAAATTACTGATCTTGATTTAATGCAGATAAATGAAAGAATTTCTGGTATAGTGCAGGTAAAACAAGAATTTGATGAATTACAGGATTCTATTGAAAATGAAGCGAATCCTGAAGAATTTGAACAGCAATACAGAGAAAGGGAGCAATTCGAAAATATTTTTTATTCACCGTCTGCTATGGCAAAAAAGATATTATTTGAAAGTGATAAAAAATCAAGGCTTACAATTGCAAACACCCCTTTTCATGATGTTCAAGCATCGAATCAGTTGAGTCACATTAAACTACCTACAATTAATTTACCGAAATTTGATGGAGATTTTCATAATTGGCTTGAGTTTCGTGATACCTACGAATCACTTATTCATAATAATCGTAGTATTAATGAAGTTCAAAAATTCCATTATTTAAGGGCTTCGCTCGGGGGTAGTGCCGTTCAAGCGATACAGTCAATTAGAGTTATCAGCCGCAAATTACAAAGTAGCATGGGATGCTCTTGTTGAACGTTTTAATAACAATCGCTTACTTATACATAATCATGTGAAGGCATTATTTAATATCGTGCTAATGGTCAAGGAATCAGCTGATGGAATTCGTAAGTTAATCGATACAGTTTCGAAGAATCTCAGGGCGTTAGAACAACTGAAGCAACCCGTAAGTCACTGGGATACACTCGTGGTTTATTTAATAGGTACCAAACTTGATTGTACGACACTCAGAGAATGGGAACATTTCAAATCTGATATTGATGAACCTAGTTTTGATGATTTGAAGGGATTTTTAAAGTCCAGAGCTGATTTACTCGAAACAGTAACCCAAAGCCAAGCTGATAAACGTTCTAATCAAGGCATGTTCAAACATTCTACACAGACAAAGGGCTTTTTGACTACCGGAGACGTTCAGAAAGTTCCCAAGTGTGTTGTTTGTAATAAAGAACATTATATTCAAAACTGCAGCGAATTTTTGAAAATGTCTATAAGTGAACGAACGGAAAAAGCAAAGTCTTTGAGGTTATGTCTGAATTGTTTGAGAAAGGGCTATCATTCCAAGGTATGTAGGCGTTGGTTCTGTTCAAAATGCAAGGAAAAACATCACTTATTATTACATAATGATGTGTCTAGTTTTCCGGAGCAAGTAAAAGTTCAAACTGAGCCGTCAACAATTAGTAGTACCTTATCTGCATGTGCATCGGTGAATCATGTTTTTTTGTCCACAGTTTACATCCAGGTTTTAGACAGGGACAATAACATTCATGTCATACGAGGCCTACTTGATAGCGGATCTCAATCCAGTTTTATAACTGTGGATCTTTGCAGAGGACTGAAGTTGCAAACAGATATTGTTAATGTCTCAATTAAGGGGTTGAATAATTATTGTTCAAAAATTAAAGCTAAATGCGCAATAAACATGCAGTCTATGCATAATGCGTTCTCCACAACAAAACATTTCTTTGTTATCGATGAAATCACTGGTAATTTACCAGAAATAAAAGTTGATCTTTCACAACTTCCAATACCAGACAGTATTAAACTTGCAGATCCAAGCTTTTTTAAACCTGGAAGAATTGATATGTTGTTAGGTGCGGATTTATTTTAGGGTCTCACATGCGAGGGCCGCATATCTTTGGGCGCTAAAAAACCAATTCTTCAAAATACCAAATTTGGTTGGGTAGTTACTGGGCCAATGGGTTCTCAGCAGAAATCAGTCATTTGTAATTTTGTTCAGTCTCCACATTCTAACATTGAGTCTCAATTACTTCGGTTTTGGGAAATAGAAGAATGTGCAGTTGAAAAAGTTTTGTCGAAAGATGAAATTGAATGTGAAGCTCACTTCAAGAAAAATACTAAGCGATCAGATGAAGGTCGATTTATTGTGTCTATACCATTCAAAGAATCAATTGAATTGTTAGGAGAATCGTATTATCAGGCAAAAAAGCGTTTTTTGAATCTGGAATCAAACATCGAATATAAAAAGCTTTATAATGATTTTATGTCCGAATATCGAGAATTAGGGCATATGAAAAAGTTGACAATATCAATAACGATAAAATTGCATATTATATGCCACACCATGGAGTTTTTCGTGAAGAGAGTCTTACGACTAAATTGAGAGTCGTATTTGATGCCTCATCACCTTCATCTTCGGGATATTCTCTGAACCATTTGCAGTATACCGGACGTACTCTTCAACAAGATCTTTTTTCAATTTTGTTACGTTTCAGACAATATACATACGTCGTGTCAGCAGATGTCGCGAAAATGTTTAGGCAAGTGCTTGTTGAACCGGAGCAAAGGTGCCTTCAAAGAATTCTTTGGACAACGAATCCCGATGAACGGATCGACACTTATGAATTGTCAACAGTTACGTATGGTACTACATCTGCATCATTTTTATCGGTTCGTTGTTTGTTCCAATTAGCTCAAGAAAATAAAGAAAAACGGTCAGATTTAGCAACTATAATAGAGGAAGATTTTTATGTAGACGACTTGTTAACTGGTGGTGAAAGTATTGAAGATACAGCACGCATGTGTAGAGATATAACAGACATTTTAAAGCAAGGATGCTTTGATTTGAGAAAGTTTGAGCCCTCTGTTTTGAAGTATGTTTCTGACAATGATATTGAATCAAAAATTGTCGAATTTGGTGAAAATGAAAACGCCAAAACACTTGGGCTTGTGTGGTGTCCAAATTCGGATGAATTAACTTATAAAATCACAAATTGTCAGCTATCCTCAAACATTACAAAACGTTTTGGATTGACGTGGCCTTTACTTGATGGAAATTCATAGTATATGACACTAAGGTAAACACGATTAAATTTCCACAGATTTATTGTCTTCGCGACATGTTTCGATACACTGTATCTTTTTCAAGCGAATGTATTACATTCGCTTGAAAAAGATACAGTGTATCGAAACATGTCGCGAAGACAATAAATCTGTGGAAATTTAATCGTGTTTACCTTAGTGTCATATTACAAAACGTGTTATTTTGTCTGGAATATCACAGGTTTTCGACCCACTGGGATTAGTAAGTCCCTGCGTAATTTTAATGAAACTCTTATTGCAAGATTTATGGTTAGAAAAAATCACGTGGGATGAAATTTTACCTTTTCACATTATTTCTGCTTGGAATGAGTTCAGAACGCAACTACCGTTACTGAATGAAATTCGAATTAAAAGACATGCAATCGGTCGCGATATAAAAAACTTAGAACTACACGTTTTTGGGGATTCCTCAGAAAAAGCGTACGGTGCTTGCGCATACATTAGGTCGACGAATCAGCAAGGAAACGTTTGTGAACATTTACTTTGTTCAAAAACGAAAGTAGCACCTCTTAAGAAGATTTGCTTACCTCGTTTAGAATTATTAGCAGCACTCATAGCTGCTAGACTTGGTGTTAAAATTAAAAAATCATTACGACTTGAATTTGATTTATGCATTTTTTGGTCCGATTCTATGATAGTTTTGGGATGGGTAAAAATGGCCCCGAATCGTTTAAAGACATTTGTTGCCAACCGAATTACTGAAATTCAAGAAATCACAGCATCACATACTTGGAGACATATTCCAAGTGATTCTAACCCTAGTGATTTATTATCAAGAGGTGTCAATCCAATAATTTTGAGAAATTCAGATCTGTGGTTGCATGGGCCTCCGTGGCTATCCAAAAACGATTCATTTTGGCCAAACAAACTTGTGTCGAACAATTTAACCTTACCTGATTTGAGGAAAATTAAGATAAGTTCAACAACATTCACTACTCATATTGAAAACAATTTTATAGAAAGGTTTTCTGATATAGGTAAACTAAAGCGTGTGATAGCATATATTCTGAGATTCCTTGGCAATACTCGTGCGAAATATAAAAATGAAACGCTAGAAGTTGGTTTACTTAAATTGATTGAACTAAAAGCAGCATTGAAGCATATTTTGAAAATGTCACAACGCGAGTATTTTTCCAAAGAATTGAAAAGGCTAGAGAAGGACAAACCATTGAATTCAGACAGTAAAATACTTGTTTTAAATGCTTTCATTGATAATGATGGGTTACTGCGAGTGGGCGGCCGATTGGCAAATTCAGAATATTCATTCAACAAAAAGCATCCCATAATACTATCGTCAAAAAGTCACATCACAAAATTATTGATGAGAGACGAACATTTAAGGCTTCTTCATGCTGGACCGTTACTCGTATTGGCTTCAATCCGCGAAACTTATTGGCCAATTGGGGGTAGATCGTTGTCAAGAAAAATTGTACATTCTTGTATTCGTTGTTTTCGATGTAATGCAAAAACTCCCAAGCCAATCATGGGAAATTTGCCTTCCCAACGTCTTCTTCCTAGAATGCCTTTCGAAGTTTGTGGTGTGGATTATGCCGGCCCATTCTTAATAAAAAGTAGGTCAGGCCGTGGTTGTAAAATTTCGAAGTCCTATGTTTGTCTATTTGTTTGTTTTGTGACTAAGGCTGTTCACCTTGAATTGGTCACAGACCTAACGAAAGAAGCATTCATCTTATCATTGAGACGTTTTGTATCACGAAGAGGTAAGCCATCTTGTATATTTAGTGATAATGGAACGAATTTCGTTTCTGCTAGTTCAGAATTAAAAGATTTGGGAATATTTTTAAAAGAAAATGACTTGGACTTAAGTGATTCGTTGATAAAGGAAAGTATTGAATGGAAATTCATACCTGCTCATTCTCCTCACTTTGGGGGACTTTGGGAGGCAGGTGTTAAGAGCCTCAAATATCATTTGAAAAGAGTAACAAAAGAAGTCCATTTAACTTTTGAACATTTCTATACGCTACTCGTGCAGATTGAGGCCATATTGAATTCAAGACCTCTTTCTCCTTTATCCAATGACCCTCTTGATCTTAACCCGTTAACTCCCTCACACTTCCTCGTGGGCAGACCTATAACTTCGCTACCAGAAGCAGCTGACCTCACCTTGGTACCCAGAAATAGACTATCACTCTACCAGCACTTAGAGCAAATGAAACAGCACTTTTGAGCAAGGTGGAGTAAGGAGTATGTATCTGAGCTCCAGGAACGATCAAAGTGGAAAACGAATATGGACAGTTTGAAGGAAGGTGATTTGGTACTCATCAAAGATGATCATCTGCCCCCTTCAGCATGGAAACTTGGACGAGTTGAGTTGCTGCATCGTGGGAATGATGGAGTCAGCCGAGTAGCCACCATTCGAACAAATCGTGGCTTAGTTAAGAGAGCATTTCCCAAGATATGCCCATTACCAATGGATGAAGACAATGATACTGCAAAGTGTTGAAAAACTTTCATGTTTGATCGTTATTTAATTATTTTTTTACTGGTTTCAAATTACTTTTGATTTTTTTATAACTTTTTTGAAAAGTGGAACCTTTCAAGTCGGGGGGCATGTTCAGATTTCAGGTTAATTGATCATCATTCAGTAAGAGTCTCCTAGGAATGGTTTCCATGGCAACTGTAAACAGAACAACGAAAGACAATATAATTTGTACAATTGTCAAATAAAGAAGTGCTGAAGAAGCAAGTTTATAAAAGACCACTGTTAGCAGGTGTAATATATGGCATTTCAATCAATTACATTTACATCTGAAATAAGACAGTGTTTTCTTTGGCACAATAAAGACACAATTTTCTACATAACTATCACTTGAAATATATTCTATACATTTTTCTTTTGAATACATTCAATGAATCACAGCTTTTGAGATGACTCGGTAATTTATTGAATAAAATCAGTCCAGAACTAAACAAACCAACAAAATAATAGAATTTGGTTATGAAAAACATAAATTTTTTGTTTTGGGAAAAAAGCATTTTTTTGTTTTAGGAAAAAAAGTGATTATTCGCAACAAGTTTTGAATGTTCTAGAATCTAAGTTTGTTTAAAATAATGGCTCTCGCAGTAAACGGTCGGAGAAATTTCGCGGGAGAAGCAGTAAGCTCACATAGTTTTTCATAGAAATTTCCGTATAAATGGGTAAGCTTAGTTACTGTAGAGAAAAAAATATAAAATGTAGTGTTTTTATAGATAGAAATTCCTTATTTCAACTTGATCAATAATTCTGAACAACTTTTTATAAAAACAATTTTTGATATTGTCAAAAATAATAGTTATTTAAGTAACAAGGAATGTAAAGACGTGTTAACATTCGAGGTGAGCGAGTACGAGCCGAGGCAAAGCCGAGGCTTGTCGCTTGCCGAGGATGATAACAGTCGATACATTCCGTGTTACTTATTACGTTTTTCCCGCTGCTTGTTGACATTTCTCAAAATTTGCCTGAATTGAAGTTTGTTTTCTTACCCTTCCTTCATGATTATTCGTTCGCTATTTCATTCTAAGTTGCTTGTGCGTGTAACTAAGTTACCGAATAAGCAGACAACAATAGGGTCCATACATAATAGCAGAATGTAAAATATCCGACAGGTAATTCGTCAGATGTAAAAACTCAAATTCGTAAACAAACAGATTCGTATTATGTCAGAACCGTACTTGGGCGACCGGACAATTGTCAACTGTACATATGCCGATTGTATCCTGTCAGAAATTACATTTCTATAATGATAAAATGGAGACTGGATTCTGTAGAAACGATAAAAATGTAAACCAGTAAAAATCTAAACTAGTACTGCAAAGAAATGGGAAATTATCAGAAAATGATTCCATCGAAACAGTATTACGACAGAAAATTAATACTGCAGAAGTGCATTTGAACAGATTCGAATTTTATCAAATTCGTACTGTCAGACTGGATTGTGTAGACCGTGAATCCGTCACATTGCGCGATACAAAACCATGCGCCATCAGACAGAATAGCAAGCAACACATAATACATAACCTGGACGTAGCGGTGTTGCCAAGCTGCACAGTAATGATTTCTGGAATAAAAGGAAAATGATTTTGTAATTGTATTACGTTAACTGAGTGAATTTGAGAGTCAGTTTTTAGTAGAAGTACTGGCATTATTTGATGTACTGTTATCGAAGGGATTCAATCATGATTTGGTTCTTTTTTTGATATGATTCGAGACGTGTGATGGACTGGCATACAATTTATGATTGAATTGATTTGATAATGAAGTTTTAAAATCACTTTGACCAGCAGGTTCTCAGATCAGTGGGAATTTTCAAGAAATAATCAATCCAGTCAACTGCGGTTATTAAGTATATGATATAACTTTTGTCAGTACAACCAGTGTTCAAGAGTAACAGTTCAGTTGTAAATTAATGTGTCTAATATTAAAATGTTGGTATCATATACGGGCTATATACGTAATTTGAATCTAATTTTATTATATTTCAAACACACATATGATAGCATAGCATAGAATCAGAATTGATCAGCGAATCTGTTATAGGTCGCCAGCGCCTATATGGATTTCGGAATTCAACATGGTTAACTTCTTTCATATTCTGTTAAACGCTTTGTGAAAGCATCAGCGTAGTGGCGCTTTTTTATCGGAACCTTTGAAGGTGAATACTGATCATTTCAGTTCATTGAAGTTTATTGGATTTTTCTGATTTTTTTCAAATTCGAAATAAATTATATACCAACACGGGAAGTTGCACCGTTCGTGATGGAATATAGTAATTGGTTATTATGTGAATTGAGTCACTAGAGTCGATATAAGGGGGGCACTAGATGACACAGTACCCCACTCGACTACATTTTTTTATGTGGAGAACGCCATAAACTACTAGCTAACCACCATGTTTTAATCTCAATTCCAGTACTGAGAATCCCGTGGAAAAAAGTGAATCGGTGCTCCTGAACCGAGTAATGAATTGAAAACAATTTGATATATTCAACAAATTGAAGAGTTAATCTTCAATAGTAGGAAATATCAAGTATTATAAATGAAAAAAATATATATTCAATAAAAATAGTGCTATCAAAAGTTAAAACTGTTGAATATTTTGAAATATAGTTGAGACCATTGATGTTGGAAAAATACAAAAAAAGTTGTTTATCAGGTTTTAAGGCCGTAGGCAAATTTAATTTTTTTTTTCAATTATTTCGCTACTGCTAGTGGCGATCTAGCTTCCATATGCGATGTTGAGTTATTCATTTTGTTAATTTGCTGGGTAAACAAACCCGGCATTAAACACCGCAACTAGTGAGCAGGTAACAACAAATCGAAAGTCGCCAAGAACCAAAGTAATTAAGTCACAGCCCACCCATTCATCAGGTATAAGGAAGAGTGCACAGCTACCACAACGGCTTTTGAGGTCAGGGAGTAGGCAGATTGAGACCCTGATACCTCATCATACATCAACTTGGAGAGTAGGCAGATTGTGGCCCCGTAGTCGACACACACGAAAATGGCTTCAAAACGGAAGTCGAGATCCAAATCTTCAACGCGGTTCAGCCCATGAACATAGTAATTCTTTTCTGCACACCCCAATATGTACTAGTTACTGCTTTATATACAGGGTGTAAACTAAATGATGTCATTAATTTCAGGTGGTGATTCCTTATGAAAAAAGGTTCATATAAAACGTTTGTGTCCTAACTTGCCTTTTTTCAAGTGACGGAGTGTCATAAAGTTAATGTTAATAAAAATTATTTAATAATTACTCAAAAGTCTTTTCGCCGATTTTCACGAAACCTGGTGTTTATTAGCTTGTTTTCATGAGGTTAGATTTCAAATAATAAGTAGCGAAGTTATTGATAATTATGGTGAAAAACATTGTGCGCCACTGTTTTTCTGTCAGTTTCATATTTTTACACTTAAAAATACAACTCTCATTTATAATGCCGTGAATTTGAAATGGCAAGACTTTATCAATCCATAGATTTCCTTAATTAATTTATTTCCGCCTGAACTCCTTTATTAGTTTCGTCGTTGATGTACAGGTTGTGTTCCTGGGCCTTTTATTGTCAGCTGTTTCTATCAAAACTTAACAAAACATTCGTACATAAAATTAAAAAGAATGCCAAGAAAATATGGAGAATCTGAAAAAAAAAGATCATTCACATGACTTTTTGATGGTGCGTAACCACCATTCCTACGACACTGACTTTGATTTGACAAAGTTTAGCTATTTCAAATTCATGGCAAGTAGAGTAAATATGAGAGAGCAAAAGGATTCAAGATCAAAACCTATGAGAGAGCAAAAGGATTCAAGGTCAAAACCCATGAGAGTGCAAAAGGAGGTATACGTCAGCAGAAAGTGCACGTGGTCGGTATCAGATTACCTGGAATTCGATGACGCCATAGTTCCGGTAGACGAAAATAGATACGGGTTCAATGACCTAATTCAATAAGTGCACGTTTCAGGCATTCCTGGAATTCGCTGACGCCATAGTTCCGGTAGGCGAAATTTGATACGGGTTAAATGACCTATTTCAAAATGGAAGCACGTGTCAGGTATCAGATTACATTTGATAACATCCGGTCAACGAAATTTGATACGGGTTCAATGACCTATTTCAATAAGTGTACGTGTAGGATATCAAATTACTTTGAATTTGCTGATGCATATTTCCGGTAGGCGAAATTTGAGATGGGTTCAATGACCTATTTCAATAAGTGCACGTGTTGGATATCAAATTACTTACTTGGAATTCGCTGACGCCATAGTTCCGGTAGGCAAAATTTGATACGGGTTCAATAACCTATTTCAATAAGTGCACGTGTCAGATATCAAATTACCTGGAATTCTCTGACGCAACGTTACAGACAAGTCTCGACAGGTACGAGAAACCTGAGATGGGTTCAAGACCTATTTCAATAAGGGCACGTGTTGGGTATCAGATTACCTGGAATTTGATGACGTCATAGCTCCGGTGAACAAAATTTGATACGGGTTCAATGACATATTTCAATAAGTGCACGTGTTAGGTATCAAATTACCCAGAATTTCCTGACGCCACGTTACAGACAAGTCTCGACAAGTAAGAGAAATCTGAGATGGGTTCAATGACCTATTTCAATAAGTGCACGTGTCAGATATCACATTACCTGGAATCTGTTGACGTCACATTACAGACAAGTCCCGACAAGTAGAGAAACTTAAAACGGTTTCATTGACCTCTTTCAAGGTCATGAAGTGCAAGTTCATGATATGCACGGGTCAGATTTCAAACTACTTGGGATTTGCTGACGCAACAGTTCTGGTTACAGTGCACGTGTCAGGTATCAGATTACCTGAAATTTTCTGACGCCACATTTCCGGTTATAGTCAAGTTTCGACAAGTAGGAGAAATCCAAAATGGGTCCAATGACCTCTTTCCATATCATGAAGTGCACGTGTCAGACATCAGAGTACCTGGGATTCGCTGACACCATGGTTTCGGTTACAGAGAGGTCAGCAAAATTCAATACGGGTTGAATGTCCTATTTCAAGGTTGATGAATAGTCGTGTCAGATATAAAATTACCTGGAATTTGCTGACGTCACGTTACAGACAAGTCTCGACAAGTGCGAGGAACTTGAAACGGGTTCAATTCGTGAGTTCAAGTGTTCGAGTGTCAGTGGGTTCGTGTATTTGTTTGTGATCATGTGTTCTTGTGTTCAAACCACAGATACACATAGAGCGCCACAGACAGCTGTTTGATCGCGTGTTCTTATGTTTGTTTGTGTGGCTGTTTGTTCGTTTGTTCGCTTGTTCTTGTGTTCTTGTTTCTACGTGTGTGCAACTGTCTGTGTGTTCGTGCTTGTTCGTGTGTTCGCGTCTTCAGGTGTTCGAGTGTTCGTATTTCTCTGTTCGTATGTTCGCGTGTTCAGGTGTTCGTGTGTTCTACTGTCCGTGTGTCCGTGTTTGTTCGTCTGTTTTCCTGTTCGCATGTTGGTGTGTGCGTGTGTATGTGTTTGTTCGCGAGTTAGCATGTTCAAAAATTTTGTGTGTGTAGGTGTTTGATCGTATGTTGATGTGTTCTTGTGTTCGACTGTCTGTATGTTCGTGTTTGTTCGTGTGTTCGTTTTTTTTCGTGAGTTCGCGTGTTCGAGTGTATGTGAGTTCGTGTATTTGTTAGTGACCATGTGTTTATGTGTTCAAACCTCAGATACACATACACATACAGCTGTTTGTCCGCGTGTTCGTATGTTTGTGTGTATTTGTTTGTTCGTTTGTTCGCGTGTTCTTGTGTCCTTGTTTCTTCGTGTGTTCAACTGTCTGTGTGTTCGTGCTTGTTCTTGTTTTCGCGTGATCGAGTGTTAGTGTATTCGAGTGTCTGTGACTTCGTGTATTTGTTGGTGTTCATGTGTTTCTGTGTTCTAGTCGCAGATGGTCATAGAGCGCCACAGGCAGCCTCAAATAACCACAGATAACCTCAGATCCCCACAGCTAGCCACTGCTACAACAGAAAGCCACAGTTAGCGATAAATAGCCACAACTCAGTTTTGCTGGCCACTGCTACACACAGAAAGCCACAGATAACCAATGATAACCTCAGATCTTCACAGCTAGCCACTACTAACCACAGAAAGCCACAGATAGTCACGGATAGCCACATATGACGATGAATAGCCACAACTCATTTCTTCACAGATAACAACCCGTATTGACTTTTTATGACCTTTCTGCTACCAGAATTATGGCGTCAACGAATTTCAGGTAATATGATATGCGACACGTGCATTCATCAACCTTCAAATAGAACATTGAACCCATCTAGGATTTCCCCGCCTAGATGAATTTGTAACCGGAAATGTGTGAAATATAATATCGTCCTACTACTCCAGTAAGTATTCTTTTAAGTCAAATCGACATTGTCTTCAGCCTTTTGGAGTAATTCATCTCGTTGGTGAAGTATTTCACACAAACTTGCTTATTCAAGCATAGTACGAGCCTTGTTTAATTGAAACCGATGAATCTCCCACCCATGAAATCTCGCTTCGGGCTCATTTCCACTCACAAGCAATGACATTCAGTTTACTTGAAAATATTCCAAGTCAACTTGATAATATACTTCAGCTTTTTGAAGTTATTCATCTGGTAAAATCTCACTCAAAAACTTTCCTTCTAACACATTGCACGGACCTTATTATGGCAATTAAATTGAAAAATGCTAAAGTCTTCGTCTAAGTTGTCGTTCCTCGAGGCACAAAAACTGAAATCACTTATTATAATGGAAAATGCACAAACTCCTGGTCATAGAGGCTTACCACATTGAAATGATTTACGATATAAACAAAAATGGCCAGAGAATTGGTCCTTGAAGCACACCACATTGTAATAAAAAAATGCCCAGAGAACTGGTCCTTGAGGCTAACCTCATTGAAATTATTCATTATATATAAAAAATACCGCAAGAACTGGTCCTTGAGGTGTACCACAACGAAATTTGAAAAATGGTGGAGGCTCGAAAACTTAAATGATTTGTACAATAAAAATGCCTATAAAACTGGTCCTTGGCTTACTACATTAAAATAATTTATTATATATATATAAAATGTCCAACGAACTGACCCTTGAGGTATAGCACATGGTAATTTGGAGAATGTTGAAGACTCTGTCTATGTGATTGTTCCTTGAGGCACAAAAACTGAAATAACTTGTAATAGAAAAATGTCCGGAGAACTGGTCCTTGAAGTACATTACATTAGAATAGCTTGTAATAGAAAAATGCCCAGAGAACTGGTCCTTGAGGTATACCACAACAAAGTTTGAAAAATGGTGGTCTATGTGATTGTTCTTTGAGGCACGAAAACTGAAATAATTTGTAAAAGGAAAATGCCTAAGAAACTGAACCTTGAGGCTTACCACATTAAAATAATTTATTATAAATATATATAACAATAACAAAAACAACAATCTATAAAATGCCCAACGAACAGGTCCTTGAGGAATAGCACATTGTAATTTGGAAAATGTTAAAGTCTCTGTCTATGTGATTGTCCCTTGAGGCACAAAAACTGAAATAACTTGTAATAGAAAAATATCCGGAGAACTGGACCTTGAAGTACATTACATTAGAATAGCTTGTAATAGAAAAATGCCCAGAGAACTGGTCCTTGAGGCTTACCTCATCGAAATAATTTATTATATATAAAAATGTCCCAAGAACTGGTCCTTGGGGTGTACCACAATGAAATTTGAGAATTGGTGAAAGCGTTGTCTATGCTATTGCTCTTTGAGGCACAAAAACTGAAATAATTTGTTGATGAAAAATGCCTAGAAAACAGGCCCTTGAGGCTTACCACATTAAAATACTTTATTGTATATATAAAGTGCCCTACGAACTGGTCCTTGAGGTAAAGCACATTGAAATTTGAACAATGTGTAAGTCTCTGTCTATGTGATTGTTCCCTGAGGCACAAAAACTAAAATAACTTGAAATAGAAAAATGTTCAGAGAACTGGCCCTTGAAGCACACTACTTTGGAATAACTTGTGATAGCAAAATGCCCAGTGAACTGGTCCTTGAGGCTTACCTCATTGAAATAATTCATTATGTTTAAAAAATGCCCCAAGAACTGGTCCTTGAGGTGTACCATAATGAAAGTTGGAAAATGGCGAAAGCGGTGTCTATGTGATTGTTCTTTGAGGCACAGAAACTGAAATAATTTGTTAAAGAAAAATGTCTAGAAAATTGGTACTTGAGGCTTACCACATTAAAATGATAAAATCCTTGTTTCGCAGCTATTGAGCTTGACACAGATATGCGAAAGGTTGGAATGACTAATCAGCTAGATGTAAATGAAACTACTGAGAGTGGAATATTTCACAATATTTCAAGCATTGGAGTTGATAGGAATAACAGGTGAAGGAATGGAATTGTCACACAGGAGAGAAAATAATGCAAACATTTTTTATAGAGATATTGTTACATGAATGCACACACGTTCGGTAATGGTAAGGTCAACGCATGGGTACTGAAGGATGGGAAGACAGAGCTGGTAGTGTCGATTTCGATTAATCTACCGAGCGTGGAATGATTGACAATAATAAGCCTGAAAACTAAATACTTAAATGGTTTATATCAGAGATTTCCTTCGGATAATACTTTCATTTTCACATCTCTGAACCGTAAGTGAATATTTTTGTGCTTTCATACACTATCAGATATCTCACCAGTACCTAGACAATTGGGCAGATCTCAATTCAACTACTTGAATCGGATTGAATGGTAATACCCCAAGAATATTTCGTCCTTCTTTACGACACCAGAGGTTCTGCAGGGACAACATCTATGCAGGTTTATTTTGTGAGAGTATATTGTGACTTTGAAGGCGTTTCACACTTACTTCAAAGATGTAACGGTTGAATAATTCGTGTTCGAAAAAACACCAAACATTTCGAAATTATTAATTTGAATTTCCAAAAGAAAAATTGGTGAACGCTGGTTTGATTTTACCTGGAGAAAATGATACAGTCCTATGTCGCATTTGAGAAAATTGAAAGATTTCAGTGTGCCCCGTTTTGCAGATTTTTACAAGATAAAAATATATTTATGAAAAGAATTACATTACCGATACTCCTGTGTCTGATTGATTTGGAACTCGAATAAAAATGTTTTACTAAATGGCCTATCAATCTACTTAAAAAACTCAAATATTGTTTGAAGCAGTATTATTTTAAAGAGAAATAGATTTTTTTTTTGTGTTTTTATCATAATCTTAAAAGAAGACAATGGCTACCTGAAGATGATGGAATTTTCGATAGCAAGTGTGTATTATTTTCATTGTCAAAGCCCTGAAACACCTAAGGCTATGGCAACTGATGAGGCCCTATGTCGGCCTTGGCAAATATCTGGGACCACAAATTCTTGAAACTGTGGAAAATTTCCTTCATTCTTTCCAGATGTGGATACTAAGTTCCTGTAAAATTGCATCTCAATCAGTGGAGTTGTTTTTCCGTAAATGAGTAACAAATGACTCTCAGTGACAACTATTATTATTATTTATCAAAGCACCGATTATTGGTTGAGTGGAAGAATAGCTCAGCAAAACTCCGCCAGGAGAAAAAAGACCATTTATTATTATTATGCTAGCAAATTAACTATATCAATTATAGGTGAACCCGTCAAATTCCACTGTCTTCTCAGTTGCAGTGCCTCTGGATTCACACAGATACATTATTCTTACTCATAATGCTTTATTCTTTTTTGGAGCAAGGCATTTGTTCAGCCCACGTAAGGTCTGGATTCTGGATTACCACTGAGTTTTGTTTACGAACTGAACCACCAAATTTCCAAAAACTTGTGTCAACCATTTGTCAAAACACCAATATATTTTCAATTTTTGCATTTTTAGTTCCCACTGATTTTCTGGTAGTAAGTGGTTTTTCTCAATCAATTGAAGTCATGTTTTTCATATAGCTAGGCAGAACTCGATTAAACCATCGCTATCCTATGTGTATTTTCAATAATTAAGCCTCGGTATACGTCTGAATATGTCCTGTCCTTCATTTCTCCAGTTACCCTCATATTTTTATTTTTTTATTTGCTCTCCACCCTGTATCTTGTGCCCACTTCAGGAAATCTCTGATATAAACCATTTAAGTATTTAGTTTTCAGGCTTATTATTGTCAATCATTCCACGCTCGGTAGATTAATCGAAATCGACACTACCAGCTCTGTCTTCCCATCCTTCAGTACCCATGCGTTGACCTTACCATTACCGAACGTGTGTGCATTCATGTAACAATATCTCTATAAAAAATGTTTGCATTATTTTCTCTCCTGTGTGACAATTCCATTCCTTCACCTGTTATTCCTATCAACTCCAATGCTTGAAATATTGTGAAATATTCCACTCTCAGTAGTTTCATTTACATCTAGCTGATTAGTCATTCCAACCTTTCGCATATCTGTGTCAAGCTCAATAGCTGCGAAACAAGGATTTTATCATTTTAATGTGGTAAGCCTCAAGTACCAATTTTCTAGACATTTTTCTTTAACAAATTATTTCAGTTTCTGTGCCTCAAAGAACAATCACATAGACACCGCTTTCGCCATTTTCCAACTTTCATTATGGTACACCTCAAGGACCAGTTCTTGGGGCATTTTTTAAACATAATGAATTATTTCAATGAGGTAAGCCTCAAGGACCAGTTCACTGGGCATTTTGCTATCACAAGTTATTCCAAAGTAGTGTGCTTCAAGGGCCAGTTCTCTGAACATTTTTCTATTTCAAGTTATTTTAGTTTTTGTGCCTCAGGGAACAATCACATAGACAGAGACTTACACATTGTTCAAATTTCAATGTGCTTTACCTCAAGGACCAGTTCGTAGGGCACTTTATATATACAATAAAGTATTTTAATGTGGTAAGCCTCAAGGGCCTGTTTTCTAGGCATTTTTCATCAACAAATTATTTCAGTTTTTGTGCCTCAAAGAGCAATAGCATAGACAACGCTTTCACCAATTCTCAAATTTCATTGTGGTACACCCCAAGGACCAGTTCTTGGGACATTTTTATATATAATAAATTATTTCGATGAGGTAAGCCTCAAGGACCAGTTCTCTGGGCATTTTTCTATTACAAGCTATTCTAATGTAATGTACTTCAAGGTCCAGTTCTCCGGATATTTTTCTATTACAAGTTATTTCAGTTTTTGTGCCTCAAGGGACAATCACATAGACAGAGACTTTAACATTTTCCAAATTACAATGTGCTATTCCTCAAGGACCTGTTCGTTGGGCATTTTATAGATTGTTGTTTTTGTTATTGTTATATATATTTATAATAAATTATTTTAATGTGGTAAGCCTCAAGGTTCAGTTTCTTAGGCATTTTCCTTTTACAAATTATTTCAGTTTTCGTGCCTCAAAGAACAATCACATAGACCACCATTTTTCAAACTTTGTTGTGGTATACCTCAAGGACCAGTTCTCCGGACATTTTTCTATTACAAGTTATTTCAGTTTTTGTGCCTCAAGGAACAATCACATAGACAGAGTCTTCAACATTCTCCAAATTACCATGTGCTATACCTCAAGGGTCAGTTCGTTGGACATTTTATATATATAATAAATTATTTTAATGTAGTAAGCCAAGGACCAGTTTTATAGGCATTTTTATTGTACAAATCATTTAAGTTTTCGAGCCTCCACCATTTTTCAAATTTCGTTGTGGTACACCTCAAGGACCAGTTCTTGCGGTATTTTTTATATATAATGAATAATTTCAATGAGGTTAGCCTCAAGGACCAGTTCTCTGGGCATTTTTTTATTACAATGTGGTGTGCTTCAAGGACCCATTCTCTGGCCATTTTTGTTTATATCGTAAATCATTTCAATGTGGTAAGCCTCTATGACCAGGAGTTTGTGCATTTTCCATTATAATAAGTGATTTCAGTTTTTGTGCCTCGAGGAACGACAACTTAGACGAAGACTTTAGCATTTTTCAATTTAATTGCCATAATAAGGTCCGTGCAATGTGTTAGAAGGAAAGTTTTTGAGTGAGATTTTACCAGATGAATAACTTCAAAAAGCTGAAGTATATTATCAAGTTGACTTGAAATATTTTCAAGTGAACTGAATGTCATTGCTTGTGAGTGGAAATGAGCCCGAAGCGAAATTTCATGGGTGGGAGATTCATCGGTTTCAATTAAACAAGGCTCGTACTATGCTTGAGTAAGCAAGTTTGTGTGAAATACTTCACCAACGAGATGAATTACTCCAAAAGGCTGAAGACAATGTCGATTTGACTTAAAAGAATACTTACTGGAGTAGTAGGACGATATTATATTTCACACATTTCCGGTTACAAATTCATCTAGGCGGGGAAATCCTAGATGGGTTCAATGTTCTATTTGAAGGTTGATGAATGCACGTGTCGCATATCATATTACCTGAAATTCGTTGACGCCATAATTCTGGTAGCAGAAAGGTCAGAAAAAGTCAATACGGGTTGTTATCTGTGAAGAAATGAGTTGTGGCTATTCATCGTCATATGTGGCTATCTGTGACTATCTGTGGCTTTCTGTGGTTAGTAGTGGCTAGCTGTGAAGATCTGAGGTTATCATTGGTTATCTGTGGCTTTCTGTGTGTAGCAGTGGCCAGCAGAACTGAGTTGTGGCTATTCATCGCTAACTGTGGCTTTCTGTTGTAGCAGTGGCTAGCTGTGGGGATCTGAGGTTATCTGTGGTTATTTGAGGCTGCCTGTGGCGCTCTATGACCATCTGCGACTAGAACACAGAAACACATGAACACCAACAAATACACGAAGTCACAGACACTCGAATACACTAACACTCGATCACGCGAAAACAAGAACAAGCACGAACACACAGACAGTTGAACACACGAAGAAACAAGGACACAAGAACACGCGAACAAACGAACAAACAAATACACACAAACATACGAACACGCGGACAAACAGCTGTATGTGTATGTGTATCTGAGGTTTGAACACATAAACACATGGTCACTAACAAATACACGAACTCACATACACTCGAACACGCGAACTCACGAAAAAAAACGAACACACGAACAAACACGAACATACAGACAGTCGAACACAAGATCCCAGCGAGCACAAACATCTCTGGGAGGTTTTGAGATGTTTCAAAAATGTAGTCACGCAGATGTTTCTTTGAGACGTAACATGTACTTCCCAAAGAGGTCCCTGAAGGATATTCAATGTTCTGTTTTTGTCCTTCTGTGGCGTTTTTTTTTAAATGCCTATAGGAATGTATCGGATATGTGCACAAAATGTTATCTTGTGGGTGTTTTCACTTGGCGTAACATAGTTCACCATTGAGATGTTCACTGAGAATATATCTAGCGTTCGCGCAATCGCAAATCTGATCAGGTGATCTCAGTGATGTTTGAGTTGACAGAGAGTATCGTTTCTGGTTTCGACCTAATTTACCCCATTTTGTTTTCCGTGAAAGTAGTCGTTTTAGAGTGAAGTGAAGCGTTTTTTCAAGACAAAATATTATATTTAGTAATCAAGTTGATCACGGACTGCAAAGTAAGGAATGAATTGTCGATATTCAGAAAATAAATAACCTCAAAAACATATACCGGTTCTGACTTGTAAAATCATCATCATGCATAATCATTATGTATACCTTATCTATGTAGTGATTAGTCAAGGACACTGTATTATTGAGAGTGTATTCACAGTTTTGTTTAAATTCAGTTGAACCAGACAACCAGTGTTAGAGTGATATTTACATTTTTGAAAAGTTGTTCAATTTGTATGAACAGAAAATATTTTAGGTTTAAATTTGTATGTGTGTTCCTTTGATCCTATTAAAATAAGTTATATCGATTTTTTTTAATCGCCCCAGAGTTCTCTTCATATTTTGACTATGGTCGATTTGTACCATCAATGACAAAAAACGAGATAAAAGTGCATTTTGTATGTCTCAGGAACATCTCAAACAATGTTTTATATACAGTGATTTAATGTAGGCGAAAAGCTTTAAAAATGTTATGTTGTGTCTTAAAAAAGGCTTTGAAAGAAACGTGAAAGAAATGCCTTTTGTGATGTCCCAGGAACATCCTAAAAATAGCCGCGTGTGGCGGACATTTGCACCTACATACACGTTCTATTCATGTATGAACAGAACATCGCAGTGGAGGTTTGATGTCTCAAAAACTCTTACTTTTAACATCTCTGAGATGTTTTTGTGCTCGCTGGGGAACACATCAACATACGATCAAACCCCTACACACACAAAATTTTTGAACATGCTAACTCGCGAACAAACACATACACACGCACCCACCAACATGCGAACAGGAAAACACACGAACAAACACGGACACACGGACAGTAGAACACACGAACACCTGAACACGCGAACATACGAACAAACAAATACGAACACTCGAACACCTGAAGACGCGAACACACGAACAAGCACGAACACACAGACAGTTGAACACACGTAGAAACAAGAACACAAGAACAAGCGAACAAACGAACAAACAGCCACACAAACAAACATAAGAACACGCGATCAAACAGCTGTCTGTTGCGCTCTATGTGTATCTGTGGTTTGAACACAAGAATACATGATCACAAACAAATACACGAACCCACTGACACTCGAACACGTGAACTCACGAATTGAACCCGTTTCAAGTTCCTCGCACTTGTCGAGACTTGTCTGTAACGTGACGTCAGCAAATTCCAGGTAATTTTATATCTGACACGACTATTCATCAACCTTAAAATAGGACATTCAACCCGTATTGAATTTTGCTGACATCTCTGTTACCGAAACCATGGTGTCAGCGAATCCCAGGTACTCTGATGTCTGACACGTGCACTTCATGATATGGAAAGAGGTCATTGGACCCATTTTGGATTTCTCCTACTTGTCGAAACTTGACTATAACCGGAAATGTGGCGTCAGAAAATTTCAGGTAATCTGATACCTGACACGTGCACTGTAACCAGAACTGTTGCGTCAGCAAATCCCAAGTAGTTTGAAATCTGACCCGTGCATATCATGAACTTGCACTTCATGACCTTGAAAGAGGTCAATGAAACCGTTTTAAGTTTCTCTACTTGTCGGGACTTGTCTGTAATGTGACGTCAACAGATTCCAGGTAATGTGATATCTGACACGTGCACTTATTGAAATAGGTCATTGAACCCATCTCAGATTTCTCTTACTTGTCGAGACTTGTCTGTAACGTGGCATCAGGAAATTCCGGGTAATTTGATACCTAACACGTGCACTTATTGAAATATGTCATTGAACCCGTATCTAATTTTGTTCACCGGAGCTATGACGTCATCAAATTCCAGGTAATCTGATACCCAACACGTGCCCTTATTGAAATAGGTCTTGAACCCATTTCAGGTTTCTCGTACCTGTCGAGACTTGTCTGTAACGTTGCGTCAGAGAATTCCAGGTAATTTGATATCTGACACGTGCACTTATTGAAATAGGTTATTGAACCCGTATCAAATTTTGCCTACCGGAACTATGGCGTCAGCGAATTCCAAGTAAGTAATTTGATATCCAACACGTGCACTTATTGAAATAGGTCATTGAACCCATCTCAAATTTCGCCTACCGGAAATATGCATCAGCAAATTCAAAGTAATTTGATATCCTATACGTACACTTATTGAAATAGGTCATTGAACCCGTATCAAATTTCGTTGACCGGATGTTATCAAATGTAATCTGATACCTGACACGTGCACTTATTGAATTAGGTCATTGAACCCATCTCGGATTTCTCCTACTTGTCAGGACTGGTCTGTAACGTGACGTCAGCAAATTCCAAGTTATTTGATATCCAACACGTGCACTTATTGAAATAGGTCATTGAACCCATCTCAGATTTCTCCTACCGGAAATATGCATCAGCAAATTCAAAGTAATTTGATATCCGACACGTACACTTATTGAAATAGGTCATTGAGCCCGTATCAAATTTCGTTGACCGGATGTTATCAAATGTAATCTGATACCTGACACGTGCTTCCATTTTGAAATAGGTCATTCAACCCATATCAAATTTCGCCTACCGGAACTATGGCGTCAGCGAATTCCAGGAATGCCTGAAACGTGCACTTATTGAATTAGGTCATTGAACCCGTATCTATTTTCGTCTACCGGAACTATGGCGTCAGCGAATTCCAGGTAATCTGATACCCAACACGTGCATTCATTTTGAAAGAGGTCATTCAACCCGTATCAAATTTCGCCTACCGGAACTATTGCGTCATCGAATTCCAGGTAATCTGATACCGAACACGTGCACTTTCTGCTGACGTATACCTCCTTTTGCTCTCTCATGGGTTTTGACCTTGAATCCTTTTGCTCTCTCATAGGTTTTGATCTTGAATCCTTTTGCTCTCTCATATTTACTCTACTAAGGCATTATAAGAAAGTTGTATTTTTAATCATTCATTGTGAAAAAATATGAAACTTAGAGAAAAACAGTGGAGTACAATGATTTTTACTATAAATATCAATCAAGTAACCACCTGCCACTTGTGATTTGAAAAATAATTTCATGCAAACAAGCCCCTTGTAACTGCTAATAAACACACCAGGTTTCATGAAAATCGGCGAAAAGACTTTTGAGTAATTAATAAATCACCGAATTTCTTTAAAACTTTGACACTCTGTCACTTGAAAAAAAAGCCAGTTAGGACATACGTTTATTTGAACTTTTTTTCATAAAATATAACAGGGAATCACCACCTGAAATTGATGACAGCATTTAGCTTACACCCTGTATATAAAAAAGTATATATCCGATTCACGAGTTATAATTCATGTTATTAGCTCACTTAGACTCCTCATACTGTGTACAATATGACTAACGCGAACCTGGCACGTTATGTTTAAAAATTGCATATTCAGTATAGTTTTTGACATGGTATAACCGTGTTTTCATTCGAATTCCTAATTATTGAAATAATTTCACAATTATAGCTCCCATTGCAGTAAACTAGGAATCTTTTTTCCTCAAGTGGAAAATAGTAAATGTTTTGTTATGTCAAAAACTACACCAAATTAGCATTTTTTTTTAAATAACCTGCCAGGTTTGCGTTGTGATTTTGTTTTCAGTATGAAGAGTGTATGTAAACTAATAAAATGAATTAACTCGTGAATCGGGCAAATATGTTTTTTCTCAGAGGTACTGTACCAATATTTTAATTTTGAACTGAAGTCAAAGGAAGGGTTATTAAAGGTTGCATAACAAAAATTATAATCTATGAAGTTTTGTACCTGCGGCACTCGAAATACTGATGCTACAATGCTGTGAAATGGGTGAAAATTGCTTGCAGCTATGACTGAAAACGGTCGAGCCCCTGTAAGTGGTCGAGTAGTAGGAGTGAGCGGTAGATGAGGGGAAATATTCTAATAAAGAGGTTGCGTCATAATACGGTTCCCCTCATTTCACGGTCACTCCTACTCGATCGCCTACGCGGGCTCAGTCATTATTAGTCATGTTTGCAAGCATTTGTCACCTATTTCGCGGCATTGTATCAGGAAATGAGAATATACGTTTTGTAGTGCAATACTTTTACTTTCAAAATCTGTTTAAGAAATTGAAATCGGACTATCACTAGAGCATCCAGTCAGGCTGAAAAAAAAATCATTTTGCAATTATGGCAAAACTAATGGCCCGGGAGTACCTGCTTTGTGAGCAAATAATGAACACATAATTCACCACTTTCATGAAGAGGGCCATTCCTACAACTTGAAAAATAGCGGATTAACGAATTTTAAAAAATGCCGAATTTTTCGGTTTTTCCTGTTTTTCTCCGTTACTAATGATCCGATCGGGTCGCACAAAAACTCATTTTGTTTGTATTTTATTAACTACAATTGTTTTTATTGAAGCAACCAGATTGCTGTATTCTTTTTTATTTTATAAGCAAAACACTTAGAGATAACACCTTTTTTATATTTAAATGTTTATAACAAATTAATAAATTACAGTTGCGAGTTCAAAACATTACATGTGACGGAACAGTCGGTTTTCTACTACTATTTTTGTTAAGAAAAAATCCTCTATTGGTTTGGTGTAAAGTTGACAGTTCTGAAGCTGACGTACCCCACTCTCTCATTTTTATTGCATTTCATAACAGTACAATACAAAGAAATGCATAAATAAACATGGACACAAAAAATCATGAACTTATGATTTTATAGAAGTAATGAGACGACAGTAAATTACAATAGGGACGCGCTCTGCTATTGGTCACTGAAATGACGGGAAATTTAAATAACACGACAGAGTCATGCAAACCGAGTTGAAAATGCGTGAATTATCAGCTAACCTGATGACCTGACTATCGACTAACCTTACGTAAACAGAATGCCATACAAAAATTCAGAGAGCAGCAACCCGCAAGCATTTTATCTGAACTAATCTCAGAGCGTGTCCCCTTTGGAGTTTTTGGTATCATCCTATTTATTTTATATGAAATATACGGTGTGTCAGATGTCAAACATCTGTCGTCGTCGGCGTTGACACTCACTTCAGTCGTAAGTCATATAGCAGATTTGTATGATGTACCTACTCGTCTTATGATTGGTCAATAGATCGATTGTACTCTGAATCTTCGAGAAACCTCTCACCTTTACGATATTATTATTGTGGCGAAGCTGCGGGCGATGCCGGACCTGAACTCTCACGTATAGCTAGCGACCAACCGCGGGAGACTGTCGATGCGCTTGCACCGAGAAGAATCTGGACGGTTTGGTGAGTCTGGGCGATTCGAAGGAAAATTCTGGAGCATTCAGAGAAGTCAACGTCGGATATAAAAAGAACTACGCAGCGGACAGTCGGACAGTCAGTGAAGTGAAAGTCGAATATAAATACCTAGTTCCGTGATGTTATGTAAATTAGAGTATTGTGTTATTGTATCATTGTATTTCGTTAAATAAATTATTTTAGTCAGTTAATTAGAGTATAAATCTATTACATCTGGTGTTAGAAGTGCGATTTTTAAATACAGAGTGTTCGTGTAAGTAGAAAGTTGGTGTATTTCGGACAATTATTTTCGCGTGTGAAAAAGACAATAATAATAATAATAGACTGGTGGCCGTGGAATAGACTGTGTGAAATAGACAATAATAATAGTAATAGACTAGTGTCCGGGAAATAGACTGTGTGAGATAGACAATAATAATAATAATAGACTGGTGACCCGTGAAATAGACATAGACTAAGACAAAATGTGTTCGAGGAAAGTTCGCCTGGTTGAATTGAAGGTTGCGGAATTGAAGCAAGAACTGGAGGAGAGGGAACTTGACACAAGTGGTAAAAATGCCGTGCTCCAAACAAGACTTGCCGAGGGCGAGGACCCAGAAACATTTCTATTCGAAATTTCTGGAATGGATATGAGTTCCATAATGAGTAAACTCGACGGAATGGAAGACAAAATGCAACAGAATTCGGTGAGTCTGGAAGAAAAGCTGCTAGAAAATTCGAAGAATTTAGAAGAAAAGCTTCTACAAAATTCAAAGATTCTGGAAGACAAACTCCTCGAAAATACAGAGGGCTTAAAAAAAGAACTTTCCGGGGTGGCGAATCGACTGGAAGGAAGAATAGATGAAATCGAGGAAGAGATGGGAAAATTGAAGGAAACAATCAGCGATGAAATCAGAGGCGGAATCGAGGAAGAAATCAACAAATTGAAGGAGAAAATCAGTAAGTTGGAAAACCAGAATGATACTACCCACACCACAGAATCTGTGAACGAAAATTCAATGCTGGAACTGAGTTTGAACTTGGATGATGTACAAAAGGGTCTGAAAGATGTGAAGATCAGTTCGGAAACAGGAAAACTCTCTATGAAACCACCTGAGTTTGATGGGAAAACACCATGGGCAAACTACCGCCGACAATTTGAAGCTGCAGCAAAGGCGAATGGATGGAATGCAGGAGAAAGAGCTGTAGCATTAACACTGGCGTTGCGTGGAGAAGCCACAAATATCTTACAAACCCTCACAGCCCAAGAACAAGAGGACTACGAGCAGCTGATCAAACATCTGGAATTACGGTATGGACAGACCCATCTAGAACATGTATACCACTCACAGCTAAAAAACCGCTGCCAGAAATCAAGCGAATCCCTACAGGAATTTGAAGCCGACATTGCACGCTTGGTTCGCCTTGCATACCCAGCTACACCGGAAAAGGTAATGGAGCGACTAGCAGTTCAGGCCTTCTTAGATGGACTTCGTGACCAGGAAACCAGACAAGCATTGACACTAGCTCGTCCAACACATCTCGTGAATGCACTGGCACGCGCTTTGGAATTTGAGGCGGCAAAGCAATCCTGCAGAAGCCAAAGTAAAGTCCGATTTATTGAGGAAGACCCACAGGAGCCTGCTGACCTGGAAGCTGCCATAAGGAAGGTCGTGAAGGAAATGTTGCCTGAGAAAAGACTAGTGAGATGCCGGAACTGTAGGAAACTTGGACACGTGCGTAGTCAATGTCCAACCCTCAAGAGGTCGAGACCAACGAAGGTTGTTGAGAAGGGGCAATCGTCGGCCATTACTCAGAGAGCCCCGGTGAACAACGCATATGTCGCTGTCCTCCAACGACAGAACAAAGGAGCCTTTGTAGACGGTTTCATCAACAACAAGCCTTGCGCAATGCTGCTGGATACAGGTGCGACTAGGACAATCCTTGGACCTGCTTTTATTAAAACACCAGAGAGAATGGAACCAACATCCTGGAAGCTACGCACAGCAACAGGAGAGCCGGCCACTGTACATGGTGAGCTACCGATTGAACTGATTCTAGGCAGCACAAAAGTGAAACATCGGGCATTAGTAGCGGACATTGAGGACGAAGCAATTATTGGAATGGACATCATGAATTCCAGAGGGTTTGAATTGAACTTCAAAGATGGCGTCCTACGTGTGAACGGAGAAGAGCTGGTGCTACATGGAAGAAGTGAAGAGATGATTCGTGTTCTGCTGGTTGAAGATGTAAGTGTACCCGAGAGGGCTGAGACCATACTGGAGGCTCGCTTGGACGGAGGTGCGAGCAATGGAAGCGTGGTGATGTTCGAGCCCAAGCTTCATGATGAGAAAATTGGACGAGGTATTGCACTAGGCAAGACTTTGTTGCGTGCTGATAAATTTGTGCCAGTAAGGGTAATGAATGTCAATTATTACCCAGTGACCTTGAAGAAAGGAACTGTTTTGGGGCACTGTTCGTCAATTTCCTCTGTGATCAGGAGTGTACACGGTACTGTTAGTCAAGACAACAACCTGACAGCGGAACTGGAAAAATTGGTTACCATCTCTTCCAAGGGCATCAAACCAGCCCAACAGCCCAGATTGAGAGAATTAGTCAAGAAGTACCAAGACATCTTCGATACCGGACAAGTAAAAGGGGGTCGAACGAATGTAGTCCAACATAAAATTGATACTGGGGACGCTCGACCAATCCGACAGTCAGCTAGAAGACTTCCTCTTGCCAAGAAGGAAGAGGCTGACAAAATAGTCAGTGATATGGGGAAAGATGGAGTTATTGAACCGTCCGACAGTCCATGGTCCTCTCCAGTCGTTCTGGTGAAGAAGAAAGATGGATCAACACGCTTTTGCGTGGACTATCGTCAACTGAACAACGTGACGAAGAAAGACAGTTACCCTCTTCCGAGAATAGATGACACCCTAGACACGTTGGCCGGCTCCACGATTTTCTCGACCCTTGATCTGAAGAGTGGATACTGGCAGGTAGAACTGGCTCCAGAAGATAGAGAAAAGACAGCCTTCACTATCGGCTCAGGACTGTGGCATTTCACCGTCATGCCATTCGGACTTTGTAATGCTCCAGCAACATTCAAGAGATTAATGGAGACGGTTCTGAAAGGACTCTCATGGAGGACGTGTCTGGTATATCTCGATGACATCATTGTAGTTGGCAAATCGTTCGAAGACCACGTTAAAAACCTGGAGGAGGTATTCCTGCGACTGAGAAACTCTGGATTGAAGCTGAGCCCCAAGAAATGCCACCTGTTCCAAAAAGAAGTACGTTACCTTGGCCATGTTGTCTCTGAGCGCGGAGTAGCAGTGGATGACGAGAAGATTAAAGCAGTGAAGGAGTGGCCTATCCCGAAAGACATACACCAACTACGAAGTTTCCTTGGTTTGTGCACATACTATCGCCGATATGTGCTGGGGTTTGCCAATATCGCTAAACCACTGACCAGGCTCACGGAAGGTCAAACAAAATTCCAATGGTCCGAAGAATGCCAAGACTCGTTCAGGACGCTGAAGGGGGCATTGATCAATGCACCGATTCTAAGTTATCCCCTTCCGAGTGGAAAATTCATATTGGACACGGATGCCAGCAACGTGGGACTTGGAGCTGTCTTGTCCCAGATCCAGGATGGGCAAGAGAAGGTCATCGGTTACTTCAGTAAAACTCTCAGTAAACCGGAGCGTAACTACTGTGTCAACAGACGAGAACTGTTGGCTGTTGTCAAGGGAGTAGAACACTTTTATAAATACGTGTACGGGAGAAGATTCCTGTTAAGAACCGACCACGCAGCCCTTAAATGGCTTCTACAGTTCAAAAATCCCGAGGGCCAAGTAGCATGTTGGATCGAAAGACTCCAAGAATTTGACTTCGAGATCGAACATCGAGCAGGGAGTGGCCACAAGAACGCAGATGCCCTGTCAAGGAGACCATGCCCAGACGACTGCTCACACTGCCGACGAGCAGAAGAGAAGGAAGCAGCGATTTGTAGAACCACGGCAGTTGACAATAACTGGAATGACAACGAGGTCCAGAAAGACCAAGAAAGAGATCCGGATCTTGGTTTAGTCATCGGTTGGAAAAATAGTAATCAAAGACCGACATGGCAGGAAATCGCAAGATATTCCCCAGCAGTTAAATCCTACTGGGCCCAATGGAATTCCCTTACCCTGGACAATGGGGTCCTGAAACGTGTATTGGAGTCCGAAGATGGTGGGGAGGACAGACGTCAGATAGTGGTGCCCAAGAACAGAAGACAGGAAGTACTCCGAGAGATCCATGATGGAGTTGCTGGAGGACATCTGGGTGTGACGAAGACCCTGCAGAAAGTAAGACAACGGTTTTACTGGGTCAATTGTCAAGTTGATGTCAATGACTGGTGCAGAAAGTGTGCTGTTTGTGCTGCCAGCAATGGACCTCGGACACGACCCAAGGCCCCGATGCGTCAGTATAATGTAGGTAGTCCATTCGAAAGAATCGCCATTGACATCGCCGGCCCGTTCCCCGTATCAGATCATGGAAATAAATACATCCTTGTGGCAATGGACTATTTCAGCAAGTGGGCCGAAGCCTATGCCCTGCCCAACCAGGAAGCCATCACCGTCGCGGACGTCTTGGTGAAAGAGTGGATATGTCGATTCGGCGTTCCCTTGTTCCAATTTGTTCCAAGAAATGTGCCAGATGCTGAACATCCGAAAGACGAGAACCACAGCTCTACATCCACAGTCCGATGGAATGGTTGAGAGGATGAACAGGACTATCAATCGCCACTTGTCCAAGGTAGTCTCTGACCATCAAAAAGACTGGGAGCAGTATCTCCATTTGTTCCTGATGGCCTACCGTTCCGCAGTACACGAGTCGACCGGCCAAACCCCTGCAAGTATCATAATGGGCCGAGAGCTGCGACTTCCCTGTGACCTAAAGTTTGGGATGCCACCAGGACAGGATACCGCGGGAGAGGACTACGTCAGCAAACTCCGGCAGCGAATGGAGGACATCCACGAACGAGTCCGTTTGAACATCCAGAGTGCCAGCGACCGAATGAAAGCGACTTATGACATCAATGCCGATGCTGGAGGATTTCAGGTTGGTGACCTAGTTTGGCTGTACAACCCGATGCGTCGCCGTGGCCTGTCACCAAAACTACGGAATTCATGGGAAGGTCCGTACAAGATCGTTAAGAGGATAAATGACCTGCTTTACCGAATCCATAAACCACCCAGAGGTAAACCCAGGGTCGTGCATTTCAACAGGTTGGCTCCTTACGCTGGAAACCATGACCAAGTCCGCACCCTCAGACCACCAGAGGATGCGATGACGTTCCAGAAATTCATGTCCTTATACTCAAATGGACAGAAAGTGTCACACGGGGTAACTCGAGAGGAGCCACGGGACCTTTTCAAAGTGCCAGTCGATTACGCCCTAGCACACTGCGTTGCAGAAGCTCTTCGAATGTCCAGGGGCATCGCTGTGGTGTTCTCCAAGAAATTTGGCCAACTCCAAACACTACGAAAACAGAATCCAGAAATTGGAGGTGTGCTACAGCTGAAAAAGGGCCAGAGGAACATCTACTACCTGGTGACCAAGAAGCGTTCTCAAGATAAACCGTCATATGAAGATGTCTGGAGGAGCCTCACCCAACTGAGAGATACGATGGTGGACCAGAATCTGGTGGACTTGGCAATCCCAAAATTATCCTGTGGTATTGATGGGCTGGATTGGAGAGTTATAAGAAGTATGTTGGAGACGATATTCCGATCCAGCGGCATCCAGATTTTGGTTTGCTGTAATCCTACTCCACGACCTAACATGAAGACTGTGGAGTGTTACTTCCATCGAACTTCACGGTGCAGATATGGGGAATCCTGCAAATATCGACACACTCCAAAGATGACATTTCGGGACGAAATATCTCTAAGAAGGGGGCAATATGGCGAAGCTGCGGGCGATGCCGGACCTGAACTCTCACGTATAGCTAGCGACCAACCGCGGGAGACTGTCGATGCGCTTGCACCGAGAAGAATCTGGACGGTTTGGTGAGTCTGGGCGATTCGAAGGAAAATTCTGGAGCATTCAGAGAAGTCAACGTCGGATATAAAAAGAACTACGCAGCGGACAGTCGGACAGTCAGTGAAGTGAAAGTCGAATATAAATACCTAGTTCCGTGATGTTATGTAAATTAGAGTATTGTGTTATTGTATCATTGTATTTCGTTAAATAAATTATTTTAGTCAGTTAATTAGAGTATAAATCTATTACATTATAATAAAATATTAAAAATTTCATGTTTTCCGTCTGGACGTCAGTTTGTAACTCATATAAGTTTTGCTCGTTTGATATAGCAAACCAAATAAGTTTTAGAAAATGTACAATTTATGACATATACTTAGCTAGTTGACGTAAATTATAATGAAAGGATGGAGGGCCAATACTGGCTGAATTCCCTACAAATTCCGTGCTGTGGTAATCCAAGGTGTTTTTAGTCTCCTTGGTGGTAATAAGCCTTTACTAGAATGCCACTGGCAAAAGTAATTCCTTTTAACTAGTTCTGGGCCAATGTCGGCCAACCAACTGATAAAAGATTACGGATTGGCCAGTAGCATTTTGATATATTGCCGTTAATATCCCGCCATGGCCAGTACTTAGCCGGCATGTCCATCATTGGCCCGGATGATGGCCAGAGATTGTATGTTTGTTGGGAACCTTGTTTATTCAACATTGCAACCAAGTAGAGGCTTTTGTTCCACACAACTCCTACAAAATATGCCAATCATTATATAAATAGGTACATAATATTCATTTACGATGACTAAATTGAATAACATAATTTATGGGTGAATGAAATAGATTCTTAAGTTCAGTTCTTTTGCTCTTGATGGTATGATGATTGATACGTATCATTCAATACAAAAAAAAGAAAATAAATGAATTCAAATCCAATAATAGAAGATATATAAAAGTCCGTGGCTCAAGGTTAAGTAGGTTGATCAAACCATCTTGAAGTGATGTAATTCATATTGGTTTGTTTCATAAAACTTCAAACAAGGCAGTTTGAACAAATCATTTGACCCAATATGGCTTTTACAATGAGGATTATCAAAAACATTTTGATGTTTTTGATGACGAATATGGAAAATATCTATACAGTCGAAGAGTTTCTTTGTAAAAATATTCCATTAACTACCAATTGAATTTCAGGCATATTGGTATTTATATATGGAATTACTCTATCTTTAAATGGCATGAATCATAAGCGGTATTTCTCCTTAGGGTTACATAATAAATGAACATGTACATTTGCGAAGTTTAGTTGCGGCTAATTTACTTCTTCAATACTATTGTATTTATTGAGAAATTACTTATCAGCTTTTATTATTGTCATCCCTCAGCTTGAGCTAATTTAATGATCTCTAAACTGAGATACCTCTAAAAGAACAACGATTCATGAATACCTATTAAATGTAAATTTCGACATATATATTTTAATGACGAATGGAAAACACTAGACACCTCTATGCAGATGAGTTAATGGCTATAAACTACTTTATTGCATATACCAATAGCAGAGCAAAATAAAAATGTCCGTTTAGTTACAAATTTTTTAAAAAAAAAATTTTTCGTTAGGATACAGATACTAAACATTTTCATTTGCAAGGTTAATGCCTTTTTTATAAAAGAACAGCGAACAAACACCACCATATTTCAAAATATTCAAGCAAATTCAAATATTCATCAATCATGAAAGCACTATTATTGTTGCAGATCCATTGTGTGTGTGAGCGCTCAAAACAAGATTATCGTTTCAAAAAATAAAAACTTTTGACCAATTTGGCAATTAACGCTCCAATTATTCTTGAATTAAAATAAATGAACAATTCCCCAATTTGCTTTCCATTTATAAGCACCGGCAACACTGTCGCCAAATTCTCAGTCTGACAAAGTACGATACCGCTGTTTTCACTTTCTGATAAAATACGAATCTGACCGAATTCAATCGGCTAATGTATCGGTCGGAGCAAGTCCAATCGGTGTTAGTACAGTATAGATAATTGTTAGTCTGCTGAGTTGCTGGTTTTGTGAAATACGAATCGGAGGATGTACGAATTTGAAGATTTACTTTTCTGTTAAAATCCACTTCTGATACAATACGTTTCTGTGAAAAGCTCATTCTGATCATTTACATATTTGTCGAAATAACAATCCAGAAAAGTACAGTCGATATTTTTCATTCTGCCGTCGTCCAGTCTGACGAAGTACGGTTTGATGTGAAGTTTTACATTGTGCAGTTGGGATAAGTATGGAACTGTTCATTTCATTTTCTGATCAAGTAGCGATCTGATGGAGTAAAGTTTGTCAGTTTCTTTGTTTGATTTAGTTCAATCTGACAATATGGGTGTCCCCACAACAATTATTCAAAAGGTCTCATAACCTAAAAATTGATATGAATGAAGCTGGGGTGGGATTATGAACACTCGATAAGAGAGCTGTCACGATACGTAGGCTAGAACGATGGTTGTTCCCGATTCGAAACGAAGTCGAAATTATGAAATTTCTTTGAATAGAGATAGAATGGAATTATATCTATCATATAGACCATTGATATCGACTCAAGTTGCAATATATTTTGAATAGTATTCGATTTCATAATTGATAAAATCTGACATATGTCAAACTAACTACGGATCGAGTGTTCGTAATCGCACCCCTGAAGGTATTACTTGTCAAAGTCAAAGTCATTATTACCCTAGGCATGTAAATGACACTATTAAGTTCCGTTGTCAAGATGAATTAGTGAACGAATGATATAGGCCATTTACCTGTTTTGTTGCTAAGCATGTATGGACTATTTACAGTGTCGGCAGCGGGAAAAAGTACTTTACTCTTGTTCAAAATTCAGTCAGCAACGACTATCTATTCTCTTAAATATTTAAGCAATCAAATTAAAACAAAATAAAACTATTACATAAAATAAAAGTGCACCAAACTATATACTCACATATATACATACAAAACATAACAAAATATAAAAAAGAAACAAATAAAACATTTTAATGATCTGCACATGTCCAAACACAAAGCAGGCCAAAATCTAAAATAAAGTTAATGGGAACACAGCTTTTTTTAGTCACATATTCAATAATACCTCCATATACCGGGTGGCTACGGAAGTATTGCCTACGGAATATCTCAGTTATTGTATGAAGTAGGTTTGTGAAATTTGGAGCGTCGATATAATGACATAAGAGCTAGAATTTGAGCATATTGACATGTCGAAGTTAACTTCCGGTCTGACCGGAAGTAACATCAACTTCCTTATTTTAAATGGAAACCCTATTTTTTTTCTTTTCGCTTCATTCAGCATTCAATTCCCTTTCTAATGACATATCACAAGTTGGTATCTAACCAGAAACTAGATCAGAAAAAAATTATTATTGAAATTCACCGAGTAGGCCGTGGAAGCAAAATGAAAGCCAAAAATTGAAAAGTTGGCTATGGAAACCATACGTCACTTGATAACAGTTGCTACTACTGTGATATTTTATTTTCATTCGTCGGCGTTATAAAAAGCCGCCATAAAAAAATATTGGAAAAATTGGGAAAAAAACAATACTCTGTGGGTCCATAACTTAAATAGGAACATACAACTTTTTCTTGCCTGTACTATTCAGCATAACCATTCCTTTCTAATGATATAATAGAAAGTAATTTTTTGAAATGAAATACCAAAAAATCCAATTATTATTCTTCAAATAACGAAAAAACAGATTTATCGAAAAAAAAATTCAAATTGATAGGATTAAAGATAAAATAAATTCAAAACAAATGATCGAAATGCATTCCCTCAGTGTCAATACATTTATTGACTCTGGTGATATTTTCATGTAAAACGTTTCTCAACATTTGGGGCGTGATATCTTGGAAAGCTCTACGAATTTTTACTTCTAGCTCATGTAGAGTTGTAGGCTGTGTGGAATACACCCTATTTTTAAGATGCCCCCATAGAAAAAAGTCGCACGGAGTAAGATCAGGTGACCTTGGTGGCCACCTGACTGGACCATGGGTTGTTATAAGTCTCTCTTGAAAGCGATTTTGAAGATAATTTCTCGCTATTCTTGAATTATGCGAAGGGGCGCCATCTTGCTGGAAGTACATTCTCTCAGTTATTTCCGAAATTTCATTCGTTAAAAAATTAAAGTATCTCTCTCCGGTTAGTTGGCCTTGAAAAAGAATGGGGCCAACAATATGAGTTTCAACTATTCCTGCCCAAACATTCACACCAAATCTCTCCTGGAAGCCGCCTTGTCGAAACCGGTGCTCGTTTGCTATCGCCCAGTACCTGGAACAAAAGACCGTTAACACTTTTAGCACTTTACACTTCGACTATCGACAATAATCCAAATAAAGTACAGTACCTACCTTGTATTATTCCTGTTAAATAATCCATTGTTGGTAAATCTTGACTCGTCCGTAAACAAGATATAATAGTTAAATAGGGTAACGGCACCAGTAATTGCCATTATAAGCAAGCATTTACATGAAGTAAATTGTAAAAAATATAAAGCATGACTTTTCTTTTGTTTACACAAAATCATAGTGTGTAGTAATGATTCACTGAGAGATATTAGTTGTAATATCTTACAAAACATGTGAATTTTTCTTAATATGAAATATTTTTTCATGTTAGTCAGAAGTACTAGTAATTGCCACAATCATATTTCAGAAAATCCAGTGGTTGCCACTGTAATTGGCTAGTAATTGCCAATGCCAAGTTTGGCATGTGCAAGTCAAAAGAACAGAAAAAAGGACACTGTAAATTGTGTCTAATACACTTGTATTTTTTAAAATGAAATAAAAATTCGGTTAAGTATAACAAAAAAGTTATAACCTAAGTCTAATAAAAAAAAACTTAAAAATCAACTTAGATATGAATTCTAGTTAACCATCAACAAAATTTTTTTTTTTTAAATTCGTATTTGAGACGATCGCCTGAATTAATCATTGTTGGAAATGGTAGTTTCTCTACAATTTGATTCAGACTGATAACACTGATATCAACTTCATTTAATTTAAACATTTTCCCATCATCGCATTTCTTTAAACCAACCACTTCTGCTTCATTGTCGGGTAGAAGGGCTTGAATTACGCACACATACCTATGTTCCCTTTTTTTTCCTGGAAAGGTCACTAATATATAATCATTTTCCTTATACATAATAGATTTTCCAACTGATTCTTCTGAAATGTCTGAGAGTACATCATTATCACTCTCAGAAGCTTCCCATTCTTCAGATGTACTAGAATCGGATGTGCTGTCTTTTCTTGACTTTGCTCTTTGCTGTTTACTTATTTTTTAAATTTTATTTAAAGTCTGCTGTGCTAGGAATCGCACGTAAAAAGGTAAGACCTCGTTAATCCTTGGCTCGCACAAGTTTCGACTTTTGAGGGCTGCCGTTCGTAAGGGGACGACAGCTGGTTAACGGAAAAAACAATTTTAAACAATTTTTTTTTTTTTTTTATTTTCTTTTTCTTGGAGTTTCATTTGCTTTTTCTCCTCTCTTATTCTTTTTCGCTCTTCTTTCGCTCTTCTTTCGCTTTCTCTTCATTTTTCTTTTTTCTTCCTTTTGTACCATAAACTTTTTCCACTCTTTGGACGTCACTACAGATGGAATTTTCTTCAAGTTTCTCCTTCTCTTTGTCTTTTCTTTGACTTCTGGCCATATTAGTGCTTGAATTTGAATCTTCATTTAAAATTGGAGTTCGGTTATTACAAAATTGCACTTGGATATCAGGAGTCTTGAAAATCTCAATCAAATTATTTGTAATATTTTTTGGGGGGGTAATTTCTTTGGAAAGTTCTGAAGTACTTGTCGGCGCGGTTAACTTGTTTTCATCCGATTCTAAAGTACTAGACAAATTCTGACGACTTGTTGAAGCAACAGGAATATTTTCAGTGACTTCTATACTTTCTATTGTGACTCTAGGGAGGATGTTGTTTTTAAAATCATGTTCTTTCTTTGCCTTAAGCCCCAAACATTAAAAAGTTCCAACCACTTATCTTCTCCATTCCAAGTATCATCTTTGATACAATCCATAAACAGCTTAAGAATATCAGGATGAATTAGCGTTTCTAAATATTCAAAATGTGTGAGCTTTTTTCGTTGCGCAGGCATAGCTTGAGGTGTGACTTCTGATTTGGTGGCTCTATCCCTCATGCATTTGGAATAATCTACAGCATCAGGTGACCAAGGAAACAGCCCACATCTTCTAAATCCATTAACAATGTGTTCCTTTGTAACCCCATTTATGGCTTCACGAAACATTAACGGAAAGTTTGTTTTATTTAGATTTTCAATATTGCTGTCCAATCTCCACTTATGAACAGTTTTTTCCAATTCTCCTTTAATGGTTTAAAAATCGAAACATCACATGGTTGTATTATGTGCGTTGCGTTAGGGTATAACGCTACCAAAATAATTTTATGTTGTTCACAGTAATTGCTGAGGTGCAAAGTCAGGTGTGACTTGTGTCCGTCAATAAACAAGATAACAGGAAAAGTTATTTAATTTTTAACTAGCCAAGGATGGAAAACGTTAGCTACATATTCGAAAAATGACTCTCCTGTCATCCAGCCTTTTTCACTTTTTCCAACAGCCCAGTCATCTGGAACATTGGACACTAGCGGTCCCGGTAATCGAGAGTACGAAAACAAAAGAAAGGGCGGTAGTAAAACACCGCTTGCACTAACTGTAATAGCTACTGTTACAGATTCTTTTTCTGACCCTTTTGCAATTTCATATATATTTTTATCACCTCTAGGACCGATTACTTTGTTTGATTTTGGACATATTTGAAACGCCGACTCATCGCAATTGAAAATCTGTTCTGGACAATTTAAAATGTCTTCTAGATTTTCATTTTTGAAAAAGGTACCAACTTCTTCAAACCATTTTCTAATTTGGTGTTCTGTCACTGAAGCTCTTGTCGTGGTCAAAGTTTCAGGAGTCCTGACAGCTACAGTGGGATTTCTCTTAAAAAGTGATTCTAACCATTTCCTACCAGGTTTGTCATTTACGAATGGATTCTTACGTTGGGTGTTTTTCATTATTGTTTGAACTGTTGATAATAGATCATCTTTATGAGGGGAAAATCCATTTTCGCCGCAGTAGAATACGGCATTCTATTTCTACAAGCTGCAATAGCAGCCTCCATGCTTTCTTGTGAATATTGGAAGAAAGGTTTCTTTGCTTTTTCCATTTTAGTATCCTAAACCAAAAATTGCCACTATAGTAACCAATAATTGTCACTTTAAAGAAGCAGTGGCAATTACTGGATTTTTTCAAAATTTCTTGCTCATATTCAAAACATAAAAATTTGGAATTCTAGACTTTATTATCTCATTATATTTAGGGCTAACTGAGTTATTTTAAAATTCACCGGCAATTGCCACTCGTGACCATTACTGGAACATTTAAAAAGAACAGGATCCAGTAATTGCCACCCCCCCTTTATGCAAAAAAAAACACTGAAATTAACAAAATGCTTATAAAATATGCATACCTGCTTACCTCTGCTTCTTTGTTGTACCAAAAAAACTATAAGATGCCTTAATTTCTGTCAATTATATCGAAAATACTGCTCAGCGTTTCTTAACACATCTAACAAGAGAACATAACACATAACCTATCGAAAACTGCCGTTAGGCTGAATTCCCACAGATCCGACGTCCGATGATACGAAAATGTTCTGATTGGTTGGAAAAATGTCCTGATTGGTTGATTTTTTGTCACACCTACTAATTCAACTAATCAGAACATTTTCGTACCATCGGATCATCGGACATCGGATCTGTGGGAATCCAGCCTTACACTGAAAGATTAAACTATTCCCGCCTATAGTGGCGCCATCCTTTAGTATTATTTCTAGACACATATGGTTAGAAGAAAGATTACTGTACACATAAATTACACGTTTGGTGCAGATTTTACTTAAATATCCTTATTTCAGGTATTATAAATAGGAAGTGGCAATTACTGGTGTAGTGTCAATTACTGGTGCATTTACCCTAAGTGATTCTCAGCATTTTGTCGAAGAAGCCAATTACAATATTCCAGGCGCCTTTCACCGTCATTTTCATACAAATGTTGATGCAACTGATACTTGAAGGATTTCAATCGATGTTTTTTCAAAATTTTCCTAGCAGAGTCCTTACTTATAGCTAATTCGGCGCCAATCTGCCTTGAGGAAATTGTGCTATCATATTGTACAAAGCTAATACATTAATTTCAGTTTCCTCATTAATAACAAATGCTTCTTGGTCTTCGTGAACATCAGGCTCAGTTCTTAATTTTTCTTCAAGCCACTGGAAATACCTTCTTGACGGTTGCTGCCTCCCTGGATATCGCTCTAAATACAATCGTTCAGCGGCATAAGAATTTTTTAAACATTCACCATAAATGAGAAGCATGTCAATTTGTTCGGTTCGTGAATAACGGGGCATTTTTTGAATATTCCACTAACTGATTTCTATTTCCAAACCCTTTTAAAATGGTAGTATCAAAAACACTACTTCGAACGTTAAAATAATCGGATAGCAGCGTTCGTGACAGCTCTCATTTCTTTTTTGTTTCATTCCAAAATACATCTTAATCAGCCTAAGTACTTGTTAATATTTTGGTTCGAATGATTATTGCAATGGAATGATTATTCTGAATAGCACAAACATCGTCCATAGGTAGATATTAGAATATCTATGGACGATGGCACAGACCAAGTACGTTTATGTTCCTATTTAACCTAGAACCTACAGGATATAATTTATCATTCCACATTATTTTTTATTTTATTTTTGCGTATGGCGATAATCTGTTTTGTTATTTGAAGAATAATAATTGGATTTTTCGGTATCTCAGTTCAAAAAATTATTTTCTATTATATCATTAGAAAGGAATGGTTATGCTGAATAGTACAGGCAAGAAAAAGTTGTATGTTCCTATTAAAGTTATGGACCTACAGAGTATTGTTTTTTTCCCAATTTTTCCAATATTTTTTTTGGCGGCTTTTTATAACGCCGACGAATGAAAATAAAATATCACAGTAGTAGCAACTGTTATCAAGTGACATATGGTTTCCATAGCCAACTTTTCAATTTTTGGCTTTCATTTTGCTTCCACGGCCTACTCGGTGAATTTCAATAATAATTTTTTTCTGATCTAGTTTCTGGTTAGATACCAACTTGTGATATGTCATTAGAAAGGGAATTGAATGCTGAATAAAGCGAAAAAAAATAGGGTTTCCATTTAAAATAAGAAAGTTGATGTTACTTCCGGTCAGACCGGAAGTTAACTTCGACATGTCAATATGCTCAAATTCTAGCTCTTATGTCATTATATCGACGCTCCAAATTTCACAAACCTACTTCATACAATAACTGAGATATTCCGTAGGCAATACTTCCGTAGCCACCTGGTAGGTAAGTGTGTAAGTGAATGATTCCTAAGTGTAGACTGTGAAGTATGATTGTCTAACTTTCCGATATTCTGTAAGCACATTTTGGAAATTCAGAATGTATTTTTCTTTTCTCCAGTATAAATCGGAACACGGTTTGATCAGTAGTAGACAGGCTGTTATATACAGGGTTCTTATGATAGGAAGGGGTTATGAAATAATTGAGCATTTTGACAAGGGGAAGACTGAGGAAAGGGAGAGAATACGTCATTGGAGGGAAATTAAGGTGGCTATCCTGAAATTGGTAACTTTGGTTATATTTACGTCAATTTGCTAATAAATAAAGTTACTAAAGCCCGTGGCTCCAACGATTTTATATAGAATAGATAAAGCATTCCTATCTCTACGAGAAAGCTTTGTTTGGCTCAATAATAATGAAAACAATTGACAGTTTTCCTACACAACTAGGGAACACCAGCCCACTAGCTCAAGGTCACAGAGTGTGCTCATGACACCACCAGTGGCGGTTACGTGAAAAGGGGTAATAATAGAAAATTAAAATTTGAAAATTTGTAATATTTCAACACATACAAAATTACTGAATAATGTTTTGTTCATTGTATTATATATTATTATCATCAATATGTTGTTACTTGTAAATCAAAATTGTATTGTAAATATTATACGATTATCTTATTTAAAAAACTGATTATGTAATAACTTTTCAGTGGACCTGTTTTGTGATAAATTACAGAAGTACAACCAAGTTGTCTGTTATGAGATACTGTATCTACTTTAAAAACACTTAGGGCCGGTCTTTTCACCTCACAATAAAGTCTCTGATAACTATCTATCGGATAAACTTCACAGGTTTACATATCCTTATCTGATAGAGTTATCTGGGACTTATCTATAGGTGAAAAGACCGGCCCTTAATCGATCAACTGGTGCAGATATAGCTTTATTAAGTGAACATTTACATTATTTATTATATCCCTATTAAAATAATCCCAATCGGTAAACATGTGTAAGGGCCTATCCCATGACAAGTTCTCTAATGATAAATTTAACTCCTGCAAAATCTAATGAATAAAAAGTGAGAAAAGTATCTCCCAAGTTGAATAGTTTTTATTACCTAGTTTGTTTTTGCAGTTTTGCTATATAATTATATAAAATTTTCAAATACAATTATTGTAAATACATACATATTTTACCTACAGTACCTACCTACAGTAATTAACAATATATTGAAATATGTTGTTGAGATACATTTCCTTTAGGTCTCACATATAAGTTAGTTATTGTTGATTATTCGACTGGCAATACATTTGTATTTGGGTTTATAGCATTGATCCTACTATGAATCATCACTTTTTCCAAATTTGAATTATTGATTTCTTCAAAAATATACAGCATTTGATATGTTCCTTAGTAGCCGATTATATAGTGACCAACATATTTTTGTCGCTGCATAAAATTATTCATGAACAGAATACTATTTAAATTTGAGTAGCGAGAAATAAAATATCCAATAGTTTAGGAACTTGTATTTAATTAATTAGTGGGTAATATTTGGATAACATTTGTGAAATATATGAACAATCATGATATTTTCATTACAAAACAATATGCAAAATATAAAGAAATAAAGATTACTATTCAACTTTTCACTAAAACACAACTACAAAGTTGGTACATGTGTAATAATAGAAACTATTCAAACAACTCCAACGGCAGCAATACAAGCAATTCTCCACTCCATATATATTATATACGAGGTGAACCCAATAGAGAGGCGCCCATTCAACGCATGGGGAACTTTTAGCTACGATATTCCAAGCAGAGGTACTGACACCTTAAACAGACTAGTGCAACACAATTATAGCGTTACCCTAGTCTGGGTATACACTGGCCTAGAATGAAACGAAATAGCAAACGCCATGGCAAAAGAGAAGGCCATAACAAAATTCACTGAGCCAGCATTGGAACTTGGTTTAGCAGAAGCACCGCCAAGAATGTGATATCACCCTGGGCAGACAATAGATGACTTGAAATATTATTGCATGTACAAGGAAACAACAGTACACTGCCAACTACTAAGAACTCAATAGAGCACATCTCGGTTTTAGCAGGTTTGCTTACAGTTCACTGCAAACTCAAGCCAACACATGTACAGTATACAGACTGCAGTGCAGACTATGCAGGGAGGATGATAAAACAACAAAAAATATTTTGTATGTGAGAATCAGCGACCAGAATAAGTTTTTTCATATTTGACAATACAGTAGTAATGCAAGAACAACTGGTAAACTTTTTTCCCAATGTACTTCTCAATTACTATCTGATATTGGATATACAAGGAAAAATATAAATAACTATATGGTGAGCCACAATAGGCCATGGGCTAAGGTGGAATATCTGATACATGCCCACTCACATATAAACCTAACACAACCTAAAAAATTCACATCATACCCAAAATTACAAGTACAAACTCGAAATCGTTGCATATTGCAATTGTTCAGTCAACAACTAACATTTGTGCTATAATACAAATACATATCATTTAGATATACTACACAGTGACACAAAAGCCTTATATTTAATTAACTATTGGGCATTGAAAGTTGTTTTTGGTCTGTTGCTATTCTGAGCATTACATTTGTGGATAACGTACAGATTTGTTTTTCGAGCATTCCTATTCATACAATTCATTTATTTAGTTGCATAAACTAAAACAAATACTCATTTGAATAAATGAAATATAAAACAAAAATTATAAACTAATATAAATGTAACCATTTATCACTGTTTTAATGAATGCATATTCAACTTGGCCTCATCAACTAATTCAAAAACTACACATTAAAATCAGTCAAAGACAAAAAAGAATAACTATATCTATGCAGAATAGTGATATAAAACATAATAAAAAAAAAGTAAACAAAAAGAAACAATTTTTTTTTCAATCTCCAGCTCTAGTAAAATTTTCTAGGTATCTGACGATTTGATTTCTATGGGCAGCTGACTGAATCTCTTTAGGACACTAAAAAATACAGATATTTGTGTCTGTCTCTTGGCCACCAGTGGAATGTGGAAATCATTTCATGATCTTATATTGTAGGCATGCACATCAGAATTGTAATTAACAATATTTCTTCAATAACTTGGGGCAGTACCTGATTTGATTTTGAATATAAATATATTATATTAAAAGAAGTTATCTATAAACTATTCTGTTTCGATTGATATAAACAAAAGATATAATAGAAATTAGTAAAAATTTGCATCTATTGGTCCTGAAGCAGCCTACTTACATTTCGTCGGCTTGGTATTACAAGATTGCATCATAATCATGCACACCATTTCAAGAAACAACGAAAAAAACCTTTTTGAAAGTTGCAAAAACCAATCCATTAGTATTTTGACTTTGTGTCAGCATGCTACCATATATCTGGGACTTGCAGAAAATGCATCCTGTAATACACTTTTCTGAAAACTCAATATCTTATAAATGTTATATGCAACCAAGTCCACGATTTGTAATTGTCCAATGAACGATATTATATTCTATCTTACACTACAATAAGACTTCGACTGTGGTACTGAGAATTTCCAGTCACTGATTGCTTTGAGCTACCAACCTCATCTGCGACAAGTGACTGTGTAGCTTTTGTTTATTATAAATGACTGTATAATTAGCTGTGATAGAACAAACTGATATTACTATTTCAGCCTTTTAGGTGTTGCCAATGTTTTAGATTAATAGTATAATAATAATACTTCCTCGTGAACACTCATTGAGTGTACCCAAAGGCATAAATTGTGCGGGTAGAGGACGGCTATTATTAGTATTTGCTGTGGCGCTCCGGGGCGAATTACTGATTTTTGGTAGCGTATTCAATTTCAGACGTAGGAAAACCCGGAGAACTAGCAGTTTCAATAATGATTATAAACAATTCGAAATATATATGAGTCTATCAAGTCTCAATAATGAACCTATACAATTAATTGAATTTAGGATACTCAACCAAAGTAGGGAATATCCTTTGGGGATGCAGTCAGAATAAAAGTCCTGGTTGAAGAACAACTCTTTGTTGAATTGTCAAGCTTTCGAAAAACTTTATTTTCATTCTCAAGACATTAACGTGAGGATAGTTTAGAGAAAATAGCCAATGATTTTTTCCTAGTCCTTATACAATCACAATTTTTTTTTAATAGAACACATGGAAAAATGAACACTGTAAAAGGTACATGTTATCTATCTTGAATCAAAACAAATGTTTCAAAATACTTGAAGTTCATATAGGATTAACTTGATTGATATTTAAAAAAAAATAACCGACACAGCGTCGGGACATCGTACCAGGGTTACTGGACACAACAGCAATGTAAACAATGTATCAGAGATGACATATCAGATCATTTTGGGTAATTTATCAGTTTCAAAATAAATAGAAAAACTGTTAGGGACAAGAAAAAAATCAGGCAAATAAGTGAAATGGGCATAGCAGAGTTCAAACATTACATGAACAAAATGGACTGGATTATACTCAACCGACAATCCAGATATCCTAGCTATATTTTTGTGTGATAACGTTACCTATGTCATTGAAGTAGCATTTCCTTTAAAAACAATGAATGAAAAATGTCACGAACAAAAGTGGTTCACAGACCATCTGGAAAAGATGGGAAATGTACTGAAACAAAAAAAATAATATCCTTGAAATGACCGGATATCCAAATACAATACACTCCAAGAATTCAGCAAAAAAGAACACAGAAAAAATTAAAGAGAGAGTTGTATAATAACATCCTTGTAAATAGTTAATATTGTTACATCCAGACTTGGATGTTATTAAAACACTTTGATTGTTGCTATTGATTTCACTGGAGGTTTATTCAGATAAATTACATTTGGTAATTTCCAGACGCGGACGGATTGCTCAACACCCGTAGTCATCACTTGTCTGTCAGTGTTGCCAACGTGGATATATTACACGCCCTTTCTAAAAAGAACAAATATGTTTTCATAAATTTAACCGATCAGGGCATTTAACAAGCCGACCGCTTCTAGTTACATAAGTATCTATACAATTTTCAGAATCGGATAACGACATGTTCAATGGCTGGTTTGTTACTTTTTGGGAATCCTCAAGTTCTTCGGGACCCCATTCATTTTTAATATTATCGGCTATCGTGCAGGGGGGTGAACTCGAGGAAGAAGACCCCGAGTCTAATCTAGGTCTAATAAATGACCTATTTCGCCGGTAGTCTGGACCGTATAATCGTTAGGTCCTGACTTTTCCACAACAGTCGCTGGTTTCCAGTCACGGAGACTATTCTGAATAAACACTTTCTGCTTGGGTTTTAGTGATGAAAGTTTTTTCGAAGACCTATTATAGTAGTGAGCCTGTTTGGTTTTACTAGCTTGTAACTTTACATCAACATCAGAAACAGGGTATCTAGGTTTCAACGAATCTCTTCTTACAGGAACGATAGAACGGATTTTTGTTCCCATTAACAGCTCACATGGTGCTGGAAGATCTAATTTAGGAGTGGTATTATAGTTTAAAACAGATAAAAATAGATCCTCTCCTTCTTTTGCGCTCTTTACAAGCATAGCCTTCACATTCTGGATAGCTCTTTCAACCATTCCATTGTACTTAGGATAGTGTGGGCTAGATGTGGTGTGTTTTATATCATATTTCCCAACAAAGTTTGAGAACTCTGATGAATTGAACGGGGGTCCGTTATCGGAAAATATTTCGAGAGGAAGCCCATGAGTTGCAAAAATATTTTTTAAAGCTGTGGTTACACTCTCAGCAGTCTTGGAAGTCAATTTGTTAACGATGACAAATTTGCTATAGTAGTCCACTGTTACTAAAAAAGTCAATGTGCCAAAGGACTTAAAATCGATTCCAATTTTTTCCCAAGGAAGTTCTGGTACAACGTGGGAAGTAAGTGGTTCTTTGGTATTGCTTCTTGCATATTGTTGGCAAGTTAGACACTTGTTAATCATATTTTCAATATCAAGAACAATGCCTGGCCAATACATCGACTCTTGAGCTAGTTTTTTACAGGATATTATACCCTGATGAGTCTTATGCAGCAGGTTAAGGAATTCAGCTCTCAATGCTGCAGGAACAAGAAGTCTCTTCTTATAGAAAATAATATCTTTATGAATATAAATATCATTTCGAATATTCCAGAATTTTCGGACTTCTATAGGTGTGTCAACCTTGTGAGTTGGCCAACCGTGTTCAATATGGTTTTTCACTAGTTGGAGAGTTTTGTCCTCTCTAATAGACTGAATAAGCCTTTGCTCATTAGCAGGGGAGGTAGCAATTACAGAATAGATTTTAAAATTCTCATCTAATTCATGAGTATCCAATGTATTAGAATTGGGGTCCCTGCTTAGTGTATCTGCCACTGTCATATGTTTACCGGGAACATATACCAGTTCGAAACTATATCTTAAAAGTCGTATAGCTAGTCTCTGAATGCGTGGTGAAAGGTCATCCATGGGTTTTTTCAATAGGCCTAATAATGGACGGTGATCCGACTCAATTTTGAATCGATTGCCATACAGGAAATAATGAAATTTCTCACAGCCATAGACTAATGCTAATAACTCTTTTTCGATGTGGTTATATTTTTGCTGCGTTGGAGTCAAAGACACTGAAGCATATTCCACTGGTTGACCCCCTTGAGTTATGACAGCTCCCAAACCATACGGGCTGGCATCAACTGATAAAGTTGTTGGTTTTGCACTGTCAAAATAAGCCAGTACAGGAGTTGAAGACACAAGTTGTTTCAACTGGTTGAAGCATTTTCCTTCATTTTCAGTCCAAACCCACTCATTGTTAGAACTCAACAATCTTCTCAAAGGATAGGTTTTTTGTGATAAATTTGGTATAAACTTAGCAAGGTAGACAATCATTCCCAAGAAACGTTGAAGTTCCTTCTTATTTTTGGGTGGTGACATTTGACATATTGCTTTCGTTTTATTTTCATCCGAAGCAATACCTGATGAGCTTACATTATGTCCCAAAAACTTAACAGATGTCACGCCAATTTTAGATTTTTTCCAAATTTAAGGTGAGACCACTTTCCATAATTTTCGTGAGAACAACATCCAAGTTTTTATTATGTTCAATTAAATTTTTACCAAAGACTAGAATGTCATCAAAATAAGCAACTGTTCCAGGTACATAATTCAAAGTTTCATGAACAAATCTTTGAAAGATTTCTGGTGCTGAAGATATTCCGTAGGGTAGTCTAAGATATCTATATCTACCCCAGGGTGTCGCTACCGTGCATAATTTTGAACTCTCATAGTCTAACGGAATTTGTAAAAATGCCTGGGAGGCGTCTAGTAGAGTGAAATAATTCGCACCACAAAGTTCAGTGAAAAGAGTGTCGATTGTTGGAATATAAAAATTTTCACGTTTGATATACTGATTGAGTGAACGGGGGTCCATGCAGATTCGAACATCTCCATTTGGTTTAGGGACCACCACAATAGGGTGAACCCAATCGGTTGGTTCAGTTACTGGCACCATGATTTTATCATTCACCATTTCATCAAATTTAGATTTCACCGCATCTTTTAATGCTAAGGGTATTTTTCGAGGAGCAGAAATTTTTGGTACTGCATTGTCCATAAGGGTAATTTTGTAGGTTTTGGACACCCTACCAATACCCGAAAATATACTTTTATGCTTTTCAAGAATGTCTTTAGTATGTAGCTCATTCGAATTAACCGACTGAACACTCCGTTTAACACTATTGACAATGTTTAAGGCTTGAGCCGCTTCCAAGTCTAAGATTGAACAAGGTCCTCTAGTTTTTAGTACGAAAAAATCGAAATGAAGTTCTTCAAAAGCACACTCAAACTTCAATTTTCCCAAAATGTCTATTTTGTGACCCGAGTTGGTTTTCGAAAGTTCATTAGGAGCTACACCAAGTTTTTCAAAGTCTGTAAAATTTAGTATATTGACTTGACTGCCCGTGTCAATTTTAAAACAAATTTGTGTTCCGGATAATTCTATATATTCATGCCACTCAACAGAATTCACTTCATGATCACAATTTGAAATGATAGTCCAGACTATTTGATGTGATTCTGGATCATTATCATCATTATCGTCAGTTTCATGTGAACAAGTCGGTTCTTCTTCAACATCGTGTACAAATTTGACTTTGCAAAACTTTCGATAGTGTCCTTTCAGATTGCATCTACTGCAGACTCTAAATTTTGCTAAACACTTACCATCTTCGGCATGATTACTTCCACAATTATTACAAGAGGTGCCTGCTTTCCTTTCTCCATACTGTTGGCTGACACTGTATCCACTGTATCCATTATTATATCCGGAAGACGGCCCCTTGCTGAAACTACCACCCCCTCTGTTTCTCACTGCACAAACAGTCACAGAATGTTCTTTCGAGATTTCCTTTTGAGTTGCCGCACTACTTTCCATCGAACGACAGATTCGTATTGCATCTGACAATTTCAGATCAGAGTATTGTAATAATTTCTCTTGGATTCGCGAATCTCGAATTCCTAGGACAAGTCTATCACGTATCAAAGTGTCTTTTTCTTTGAATTCACAAGTCCCACTAAGCTGTTTGAGAGCCGTGACGAACTGATCCACTGTTTCACCTAAAGCCTGATCGCGTTTAAAAAATTTGAAGTGTTCATATACTAGATTTTTCGCAGGTTCACAATATTCATCAAACTTCTTTATCACTGTATCAAGTTTGTCCTTATCTTCGCCGCTAAGGTATTCAAAGGTGTTGTATATCAATAATCCTTCATCCCCCAGGAAGTTTAGCAAGATTGCGATCTTTACATCATCCACCTTGTCTTCTTTGCCAGTTGCCTTGAGGTACAGGTTGAATTTTTGTTTCCATATTTTCCAATTCGAGGTGATATCACCTTTGAAATGCATTTCCCCGGGAGGCCTGGAGTGATCTGCCATTGTTTCTTCAGTTTATTATAAGAAACACAATATCACGCTAAAGTTTTTTGTCGAAATTCCGAACTAGTCGTATCGTATTATTATTTTTTCTGCGCACCACGCGATCTCTCCGCATTTGCCGCGCTCCTAACCTCGAAATACCGGTATTCGTAAATATCTTTCGTTTCAAACCTTGCCAGCGCGCTTTTCCGCTGCCACCATGTTACATCCAGACTTGGATGTTATTAAAACACTTTGATTGTTGCTATTGATTTCACTGGAGGTTTATTCAGATAAATTACATTTGGTAATTTCCAGACGCGGACGGATTGCTCAACACCCGTAGTCATCACTTGTCTGTCAGTGTTGCCAACGTGGATATATTACAAATATATCTAAAACTGCCTGGAAAATAGTAAATGAGACCCAGAGGGAAACCAGGTTTCAGCAGTGAAAGCACGTGCTTTACTGCATAAAAGTTAAATGAATATAGTTCCACAATGGTTGAAAGTAGTCTTGAAACAATACTTCCATCAAACTGAACATGAAAACCTCGCTATTCTTAAAATCCACAAATGAAAACGAAATTACATCAGTAACCTTAACAAAATAGTAGTAGTATGGATGCATAGAATATCAGTACAAATATAATAAAATTTGTCCGTGAATTTTCAGCTAAACCTCTTACACGTCTGATAAATCCCATTTAAAACTTAGGAGGGCAACCCCTATTCTGAAGAAAAGTGACGCCAATAATGGTGACCTTGTATGACAAAATCAGCAATTTCATGATCCTTTTACTGATTCTTGAATAAAATAGTTTTTGTTAAAATATTGCGAACTCGACCTTTTATAGAATCTTTCAGTTTTGAAGTTTCATGATGAAGTCTTATATCTAAATATTTGTTGAGAATCATTTTTATTAATGGGATCCCATGATCATCCATTTGTGATCTCAGTGGTTCAAAAATAGTTTCAGGTAAATTCCTAAATGATAAAGCCAGCAATAATTCTTTAGGAGTTTCAGATGTAAAAATCTTATTCCCAATGATAAAAACTTTCAAAGTTTTTTCAGCCGTTTTGCAAATAGTAACAACAAATTTAGATGCGAAAATTAAAGCACCCCGTTTTTTTTGCAGTAGAAGTAATGACAGGCTATAATCATCTTCTAACAAAGTTAAACATTCAGAACATGTTACACATTTTTTCAAACACCTAACAACAAAACCTGCAATGTATGACACAACATCTTCAGTGAATGGTGTTAAATGCCATGCATTACTTGAAATGAAATCCAATTCTTTTATTTCCTGACAATAATTGAGATACTCTTTAGAATTCAGCAAATCACTACCACAGTTTGATTTAGTGACAGATGAAGAACCCACCCAAAGAATTGATGTTGAATCCAGAGCAATAGCATTAGCCTTTTCACTGCCTTTTATTTCACTATGAATGAGTAACCTCTTGTAAATGTATTCGAATTGACGAGCTGTAGGATTATTATTATTACCACCTTTATTTCTGACAGCACTGAAAAAAATCTCTAAATGGTCCTGTGAAAACTTATATGTTAACACATACTTCAAAATCGGAGTTTTCACAAGATATTTTGAATAAAAATCCTGCAAACTCTTGATACAGATTAAAAATCCAACAAAGCCAGTTTTGCGCTTAGATTGAACAATTGGATTATCCTGATATCTTAAACTTAAAATATAACTTCGACATTTTTCCAAATAGGAGAATATGATGGAAGCGTTTTCAGGTGATAAACTCCTTAATGGAGCTTTACAAAACTTATTCCTAGAATTAAAAATGTCAAACAAATTATTAGCTACCCTTGCAAACTCTGCTGTTGCTCCAGCCATTTTGTAACTATCAAGCTTCAAATCACGTTCACAAAAAACTAAAGCATCTGCAACACTTGTACTGAAAGTTTGAGCAGCAAGGCTGACTTTCATTTTTTCTCTTTCCCACATCATGTGCCTATTTTTCAACCTGGTGGCAGCCTGCAACCCTTCTTGGTTTTGCAAATCAACCAAACTTTGAAAAAAATTCCAACTAATTTTCTCCCCTTCACCATCATACAATGTTCCAAGAGTAGCCAAACAATTTCTCCACAATTTCAGCATATGGCAAGGGTCCAAATAAATAAAAATTGGCTCATTAGTGATAGGATGACAAAAATTTGTTTTTAACTCATCAGGGCTATCAAAATTAGCTCCCAAAGCACCGGCCATACAGAGATTAGCAGTGGTGCCATCAAAAGTAAAAGATGTCACAATGACACACGTTTCATTCAAAAACTCTAACAGCCGTATGCATAGTCATTTCCAGCGACTCGCCAGAGTTTCGCCGTTCGCTACACAAGGATTATAATGCACCGTCGAGCTCCAAAAAAGTGACAACTACGAGATAAGTCACATTTTGGCGAAACGCTGGCGATGTACCACTTTTTTGGAGCTCGACTGTGCATTATAGTTCTTGTATAGAGAGCGGCGAAGCTCTGGCGAGTCGCTGGAAATGACTATGCATACGGCAGTAACAACTTCAGAACCAAGTTAGCTTTTTCATTTCCGCAAAGTCCATCAATAAAAAAATAACCTACTGGCACTTTCCAATGACCGTTCACAGCAACTAGCATGAACACAAGTGCTTCTTTAGCTTCAGGAATGACGTCACCATGCACTTCAGTGCCAAAGTCCACATAACCTGTAAATCTTTTACCATTCCATTCCACACGTTTCATTATGGCCATCTCATCCATTACCAGATTGCACAGTACTTTTCCGCCATTGATTGAAGCTTCTGAGACCTTCGCTTTCAGTGCAGACAACGCCTCTTCGGAAAATCCTGGGGAACCATCAACGGACCTGAACCATTTTGTTATGGTACTTGGATGTGGAAGAGATTTATAGAATTTCTCTCTCACATAGCTATATGCCCTGGCAGAGTAAAAACTCAAAGTCAGAGCAAACGATCTTAATTCAGGGGAATATTTTTGGTCCTCTCAATACCCTCTTCATTATATCAGCTGCTGATCCAGATAATGAGGCCTAGAAAACATAAAATAATTCAATAAGTAACCAATTAAATAAAAGTAAAGTATTTCTATAGTATTGACATTCAATGTGTGACTGATGAATAGAGGAAACCGAAACTTCCAATATACAAAAAATTATATAGAGTTATAATGCTAATGCTGGACTTATTTTAAATTCCAGTTTAATCTACTAGTGAACCGTGAACCCTAGCTGATACTTGTTCACAATTTTTAATCCCTGTGATAATTTATATTGTGGATCAAGATAATAAATCTATCTATCTGAATAAGTAATATTTGGTAGACAAACTGAAGAATGTATTTCTTATATTTTTTATTATTAAAAATAGAATTCGGATACTTAAATTAAATTTAAATATTACTTCACACTTACTTGGATGACTGATTGAGCACTTTCAGTCAAACTGAATTTCTTGTTCAGAAATCTCAGAAGAGATTTCAGAGAGTTGACTCTGTTCTTCAGTCTCCTTTGTGACCTCTTTATATTTTTGATTTGATTGGCTTGCCGAAGCAGGGTTTTCTTCGCAATCGTTAAACATATTCTGGCCTTATGTGGATCATCCATATCAGAAGAGCTGAAATCTCCAACAAAACGTAATGGTCTCTTCCTGGAAAGTTTTATTGAAGTTTTTAACAGGTTAAGATAGCAAACATATAACACAGTGTAGCTATTTGTCAATTCTTTTTTTTTATATCTTATATCTTGAACCAAAAAAAAAACTGCAAGTCACTTGCAATTACAATTTATATAATATATAAATATATATAATATAAAAATATAAATGGAAAATTTATTGGGTATAGCCCTCAAATTGTTGTGCAACCGTAGACACGTGTTTCGAGCTTAAGCTCTCATCAGTACGGTAAAATCAAGTGCGAAGATGTACAACACTTGGATGTAAAAATAGAAACAAAGGAAGTCAACAATAGGAAACATTAAAGTTAATAGAGACATTAAAGTTTGACTGATGCAATGCCATTTGAATGCCCAAAATATTCTTCATAGTAAAGGACCCTGCACAAAATGAATGTAAATTGGGTTCCGCTAGATATGGCTGAAATTATGATATGTTATAGTTCTCTACACTCTGATCAAAAGTTGTCATTGGCGCAAAGTGATCCTATGGATAGTTTCAAAGATATAGAGAGGGATGTGTGTGATATTGACTATGGGATTGAGTCAGGTTAACACCAGAAAATCCAAATTAGTGAAAAATTGTTCAATTATGTGATGAAGTTATGCTTATTATTTGATGATATACAATGGGTATGTTAGACTAGATCCCTAGAAAAACACCTAAAGGCCATGTCGAGTCATTTCATCAGCATACTAAAAATCATCAAGATTAAAACCAGTGAATTATTTTGTTACCGGATTAGCTTTAATTAATCGGTGATTATCAAATAATATGCATAACATAGAATTCATCATATAATTGAACAATTTTTCACTTATTTGGATTTTCTGGTGGTAGGTAACCTGACTCAAGCCCATAGCCAATATCACACACATCCTCCTCTATATCTTTGAAACTATCCATAGGACCACTTTGGGCCAATGAGAACTTATGGTCAGAGGGTCCCAATTTACATTCATTTTGTGCGGGGTCCTTTCATAGCACAATATAGCACTAACCTCTTTCTAGTAGATTTGGCGATTCCATTTGTATCCAAAGACATTGAAGATAGGGCTGGTAAAACTTGAGCTGATGTAGTTCTAGAATAATCCAAATTCATTATTCGCAAGTAGAAATAATCAATGGTTATGAATAATGTAAATAAGACAATGGCATTACGGTTCAATCTTCTCTTCCTCTTCATCACTCTGGCAGGCAGTCTCAGATGCCATTATTGTTGATTTCGAACTTATTTGAGAATTACTGACAGACCATGCTCTGAGATCAAGACAGCGTCTAGAACGTTAAAATTATCAAAGTATCAAATAGTATTGATTAAGTTATTTTTGTGGAGCAAATTCAATTTATTGACATGACTTTTTGAATATCCAAGGAAATCTGTACAAATGTAGAAGGGCAAATCAATTAATTCGCCCTGATAATTTACTGCTTTGACACGACTATTGTCTTGAATGAAATTATAGTTTTTGTCAAAAACAAATCGTACACTGAAATTGCCTATCTAAAATAAATAAGTTCAAATTAACTAAAAAAAAATTATTTTTCAATAAACGTTGATTATGGAAATACCCAAAAAATCATGTCAAGTATGAAGTAAGAATGAAAAAATTTCATATCAACTTGACTGTTACTTGATGGAAATTTATAGTATATGACTAAACACAGTAGCATGTTTTGCTACACTAGCTGTAGCTTTCCAATACAATTCATTGAATAATCGTGTCATATAAAGTAGGAACAGTTCAGCAACATACCTTTTAGCCTTATATATCTCTGACAATTTAGAACTTTCCCCAACAGCAATTTCCACCTCAGGAACAGAACACACTCTGCACATGAAACAAATAATATTTTTATCAATTCTACAAACATTGTTATTATTGTACTCACTCATCAAAACTATTATTTTTCAAATAGTTCGTGGCAAATGTGGCTTCTGGGATGTCAGCTTCTTCTTTTGGATCATTGCCAGAACTGTAATAATTTCTATCATATAGGTACCTACCTAACTATCTGCTGGATTATTTCACTGATTTTATAGCACGACTATATTTTTATAGAAACTTTTTGTAGATAAAAAGCTTGCTTTATGGAGCAAATTGATACTTGTCTCTGCCATTAAAACAGGGAGTACAATAATTAGTGGAGCATGACGGATTTTAGCCTGATTATACAATAAGCAAAATATCCTTGCTGATATAGGTTCTAATTTCTATACTCACCACTTCAAGTGTGAATTCACATTGGGTATAGCACCATCTCTCAAATATTTCTTCCCAAGCTTTTCTGACAAGAGAATGTCCTCACTCTGAAAATGATCAGAGCAAACATGGCCCACAAACAATTTGCTTGGGTCTTTTTTGATTCCAAGAGCAAGTATCCATGCAGCTCTCTGGGCAACATTGTTTGGAAACCTATAAGGATTTGCAATAGTTGAGTATGCAACATACCTACATGCTATAAAACCTAGACGATTGAGAGGGCATTTTTTTCTACATTTTCTTTCTGATATTTTGTTCTACTGAAATAAAAAGTTTATTCTGCAAATGAAAAGGAAAACATCAGCAGGTGCTGGTATTTTTATATTTTGATTTGAGCTATAAGTGGTTAAAGTTGATGAATAAGACCTGAGACAGAACATATGGATTTTTTCTCTCTGTGACCTATAATGTTGTTGACTACTTGACTAGAGGAATTGTATGAAGTTATCTTTGGTGAATAATTTCTTAACTAAGAACCACAATCAAGTTTTTATAATATTTATCAAATTTTCTATCAAACCTTGGCATATAAATTGAGAAATTTGGCGGTACATATCTACCAATATTTGAAAACACTCACCGATGGAAAGATCTAGTATTAGCTGCCTCTGTTCGAGCTTTACATACAATACAGCACATCACCATATTGTTTATCAAGATGAACAGTCCACAAAAAAGTAAAAGATGAATTTAAACTACAGGAACGCAATAACCACTGTTCACAAAATTCACTGCACTACTGATGTGTTTAAGGTTATGTCGATGTGCTATACTGATAAAAAACCGTTAAGTTTTTACATTTCCTTCGTGTTTCCCGCCGAGATGTTTATCGGCGAATCACTCAAGCCCAATATTTCTCTCCATCCTGCGAACTTCGCAACTACGGTAACAGTAAACCTCCACGAACCGCCACTGTTGAAAAACAAATTGGTTGCGTTATTTGTGTAGGAATAATAAGCATCATTTTTGTATCAGCCAATGAGCTGCGTTATTTGCGTAGGAAAAATCTGAATAACTTTGCATAAATTTGCATTGTTTAGGGGCCACTTTGGTTTGTTTACTTCTCCCTCTATTCAATAAAAACTCGTTGCGTGGCTCAGATAAATCATAATAAAATATTATGCCTATTTCATGTATTTTGTATTGCTAGTTGTTAATTACTTGTTTAATATTGTAACAATACTCCTACATCATACCATGATGATAAATTGTCGTTCCATATATTCTCCAGGAACAGTAAAGCAGCAGTGGATCAATTTCTGTAGTATGGGTACCCCTTGATTTTTCCAGGATTTGTTCAGACCATTTTAATAAAAGATATTTTGAAACCAATCTTCAAGAATCTCTCCTACATGAGAAGTCAAGACAAATGCTTAGAAAAAGAAACTGTTCTAATGATAGGTAAACAGAACTCAATTTGGTTTGGGATAGAAACTGATGTTGAAAATATGATATAATGTTGGTGTTTCTTTTTAGTTATTCCTACCAATACGTGTTGGTCAAAATCTGGTCTCTCCACTGTGATATTGTATCAATCTGTTGGAGTTCGATTGGAGATACTTGCTAGAATCTGTACCAATGGCTGATCGTTTACCATCAAATAATGGTTTGTTCATTATATTCTATTCCTGGTGCTACAAATGATTGATATTGATAGGACTTTATGCCATTTCAGATAAGGATTCAGTCTCCTTCCACCCCTTGTTTACAACAATGTTACAAAGAACGAGAGAAACTCATTGAACAGTTCTGTGCAAGAACACTATTGTACAACAATTATCAGAAGGAAGAAATAAAATTAAAAGAAAAGTTCTCATTACCAAGTGTAAGAACTATCCAAACTCAAAATTATTATGGAACGTTGCAAATACAAATGATATGTTCAGCTTTATTTAAAATATTAGATATGCACAATTCTAGTACTTGCCATTTAATTAGGATTTTAGGTAGATATATAGAAATGTTAAATTTTTTCTACGTAAAGAAATTGTAAATTACTATTTATGAGACAATGTGTAAATGATACCGAAATTTATAAAATAAAACATTGACTCATATCATAAATTATTTGTGTGAAGTTAGCCACACTTTTCTGGCCACGGTTTTTGGTTTGAGGACATCTTAGGTGGAATTGAGGAGTGGCCGTCTGCGGTGTTGCCACATTGATTATTTTTCAGATAATTTGAAGTTTATCAGATTATTTGCTGCTAGAGAGGAGGGTAGCATTATTATTCTAGAAACTATTGAAATGTGTTAGATAGGAAACATGCAACTGTCCAAAAAATTCCGAATTGAATATGAAAAAAATAAAATACCAGTGGAAAGAGCATGAAAAACTCGATATTTCAAAATCGTTCAATTTTCAGTGGATGGCCGTCGAAGAGTTGCAAAAAAATTAAAATATTTTCTCGTGGTGGCCGTGGTGGTACAGCGTTTGCCTTTGGAGCGAAGAGTCGATGTTTCAAAGCCTCGCATGGTCATCGGTCTCGTGCATAGCATCACACGTTGAAAGGTACTGGCTGCGTCTTTCCCAGCTCACACAAGTCTCTCGAAGACTTCCGAGGGTTGCGCGTAGGGGTGCAATCGGTTGACGGAAATAACAATTTTACAATTTTAAATAAAACTATGTCAAGCAGGTACGGTGAACAGCAAACAAAAATACCAACTGTCAAGCAGGTACGGTGCACAAAAAATAAAAGTACCAGTGGAAAGAGCATGAAAAACTTGATATTTCCAAATTGTCAATTTTCAGTGGATGGCCGTCGAAGGGTTGCAAAAAAATTAAAATAATTTCTCTGGCTATAAAACTGTCAAGCAAGTACGGTGCACAAAAAACAAAAATACCAGTGGAAGGGTCATAAAAAAATTGATATGTTCAATACGTCAGTTCTCAGTGGATGGCCGTCGAAGAGTTGCAAAAAAATTTAAATATTTTCTCGGGCTATAAAACTATGTCAAGCAGGTACGGTGCACAAAAAATAAAAATACCAGTGGAAAGAGCATGAAAAACTTGATATTTCCAGATCGTCAATTTTCAGTGGATGGCCGTCGAAGGGTTGCAAAAAAAATAAAATAATTTCTTGGGCTATAAAACTGTCAAGCAGGTACGGTGCACAAAAAACAAAAATACCAGTGGAAGGAGCATAAAAAAATTGATATGTCCAATACGTCAGTTCTCAGTGGATGGCCGTAAAAGAGTTGCAAACAAATTAAAATATTTTCTCGGGCTATAAAACTATGTCTAGCACGTACGGTGAACAAAAAATAAAAATACCAGTGGAAAGAGCATGAAAAACTTGATATTTTCAAATCGTCAATTTTAAGTGGATGGCCGTCGAAGGGTTGCAAAAAAATTAAAATAATATCTTGGGCTATAAAACTGTCAAGCAGGTACGGTGCACAAAAAATAAAAATGCCAGTGGAAAGAGCATGAAAAACTTGATATTTCCAGATCGTCAATTTTCAGTGGGTGGCCGTCGAAGGGTTGCAAAAAAATTTAAATAATTTCTTGGGCAAAACTGTCAAGCAAGTACTGTGCACAAAAAACAAAAATACCAGTGGAAGGAGCATAAAAAAATTGATATGTCCAATACGTCAGTTCTCAGTGGATGGCCGTCAAAGAGTTGCAAACAAATTGAAATATTTTCTCGGGCTATAAAACTATGTCAAGCACGTACGGTGCACAAAAAATAAAAATACCAGTGGAAAGAGCATGAAAAACTTGATATTTTCAAATCGTCAATTTTAAGTGGATGGCCGTCGAAGGGTTGCAAAAAAATTAAAATAATATCTTGGGCTATAAAACTGTCAAGCAGGTACGGTGCACAAAAAATAAAAATACCAGTGGAAAGAGCATGAAAAAATTGATATTTCCAGATCGTCAATTTTCAGTGGGTGGCCGTCGAAGGGTTGCAAAATAATTTAAATAATTTCTTGGGCAAAACTGTCAAGCAAGTACGGTGCACAAAAAACAAAAATACCAGTGGAAGGAGCATAAAAAAATTGATATGTCCAATACGTCAGTTCTCAGTGGATGGCCGTCAAAGAGTTGCAAACAAATTGAAATATTTTCTCGGGCTATAAAACTATGTCAAGCACGTACGGTTCACAAAAAATAAAAATACCAGTGGAAAGAGCATGAAAAACTTGATATTTTCAAATCGTCAATTTTAAGTGGATGGCCGTCGAAGGGTTGCAAAAAAATTTAAATAATTTCTTGGGCGATAAAACTGTCAAGCAGGTACGGTGCACAAAAAACAAAAATACCAGTGGAAGTAGCATAAAAAAATTGATATGTCCAATACGTCAGTTCTCAGTGGATGGCCGTCGAAGAGTTGGAAAAAAATTGAAATATTTTCCCGGGCTATAAAACTATGTTAAGCAGGGACGGAAAAAATAAAAATGAAAATAAAGTGTAAAGAAGAACTTCAAAACTGCGAGTGGTCAGTTCTCTTTCCATGTTTTTTCAATTATATAACAAATACGGTAAAATCACTTTCAATATTTTTCCTCGTATGATCAAATTCGATTTTTTTTTCCATATTCCTATAGTTTTTAACAAAATAAACACTTTTTGCAAAGAACATTTTTTTGATTGGAGTTACGGTTTACGCATAATCATATTATATGTTTACAATTTAAATTTTGTGTCTCACCTCAGAGAATACTTTCAGATCTCCCAAATGGACTGACTGACCTTTAAAATATCAGGCATCTCTGGCTCTGTGTACACTGCGTTTGCTTCCTTACTTCAGATTTGTGTTCTGGTTCCGTTGTTTCGAATTTGTTTTGATTTCTTTTATATCAGGAATATTTTGATTTTATTTAGGCATTAGGAATTTAGTTTGAATATCTTTTCTCGGATTTATTTTTGATTTTCTTTATTAGGAGTTTGTTTTGATTTTCTAGATTCAGAATTAGTTTGTATATTCTTCCTATAGAAATCTTATTTACTTTCTTCATTAAGAATATCTCTTGGTTTTCTTTATTCAGAGATTATTCTGATTTTCCATATTTAGATAAGTTTTTTGCCATACATAAGTATATTGTAATAAAATGGCAGTAATAAAAACAAAGTTTCCAATCAGAGATCTGGCGGATTATTTGAATAAAAACTTTGATTTTATGAAATGTTCGATGGAAGATTTATGTATATCCAGTGATATTGTTGAGAAAGCCGCTATTCATCTGTTTTATTCGAATAGTAATAAATGCCGCAATGCTGTACTACGTGTGCTGAAAAGAAACACTGGAAATATAAAGTCACTGCTCGTCACTCAAACTGTATCAGAACCGAAAGACAAAATTGACGCGAGGCTGAATATTCGAGAAACAAGAATTAATTGTATAAGAGAATATTTAATGAAACATAATATTACCCTCGATATTCTCACTCGAGAGGGTTATTTTAAGCCAACATCAATTTTTGCTAAAATAACTGTATTTATGGGCAAAAAAAATAATATTAAGAACCGAAAAGTGTGTTACAAATTTTGTAAAACTTACCTAAGTAGTTTTGAAAATAATTTGCAAGATGATAACTCGGAAATTGTTGATAACAGCTTGTCTCATCAAATTATTCAACAATCAAATGAAAATTATGGAAATTCTGTACGTAGCCCACAAAGTAAATTCGAAAATAGCGTGAGAATGATTTCATCAGATTCAGATTACTCGTATTCAGATATTTTTGGAAATTCTGTTGAGGGTGACATTAGAAATAGCGATATTATTTGGTCTTCAACACCTAAAAAAGCTAAGTGTCACAATATTATCAACGTAGGCACTCAGGATACCACAATCAAGCATATAACTCCTGATTCTGAGGAAATTCCTAAAGAACTTTCTCATCTAAAAGACCATCAAGATCAAGATCGAGAAATTTTACCTCTAGCCTCCAAAAACATGGAAGATAAATATTTCAAGAGAATTTCTTACGATAAATGTACTATTAAAGAAGGAGAATTCCAGTTGTTGAAAACGGAGTATGATGTTGTATATGAGAACAGAAAACTTGTGGATGGGCTTTACCAATTCGTTATATCTAAAAAAATTAAATCTGTTAATAATACCTGCCCATTATATTTCAAACACCAACGTTATTTAAAAAAGACTGATACGATCAAGTTGTATGCTTACTGCCAGCACATATGTAAAAAGTTTATCTTAATAATCAAGAACGCTACCAAATTAAACTTAACGTCCCACACCGTAGAAGTTTACAGCAATGTCGTAAATTTCAACCACATTAAAAACTTGGGAAAGCAACTAAGAGGGTTAGATAGAAAATTGGTAAAAAATAAGCTATTGTTTTCGAATCCATTGGATCAGCTTCAAAAAGATGTTTTGGCCGTGGATGAATCTACTGTTACAGTGCTCAAAAATAATGGAAATGTTAGATCTGATGAGGTATATAGGAAGGCAAAAGCAGAAATTACTTCCAAAAACGACAGACATCCAGACGACATGCAGGATTTGTTGTTAATTCAAAAGGATCACTCAGAATACATTCAGTTGGTAGGAATTCCATTGTTTGTTTTTATTTGGAGTAACGAGCAAATGTTTCTAAGTGATAAAAATTGTACGCTTCACCTAGATGCAACTGGATCTCTTATCCGAAAGCCAGATAAATCTTTGAAACGGGTTTACTACTATGCTGGTGTAATTCAATTACCTAGAAATAACAGAGTCTGTCCTGTTATAGAAATGGTTTCTTGCGCACATGACGCGGGTTCTATTGGTTCCTGGTTATTAAAATTCAAAGCTTATTGTTTGTCGCACTCCAAAAAATGGCCTTTATTCGAATATGTCGTGGTTGACTTCAGCTTTGCATTTCTGAACGCCATACCAGTAGCCTGGAATTCTATGGAACTTAAAGATTACCTTGATATAACATTCAATGTTATTTCGAAGTCTGAACCATTTCCTCAGAATAAAATAAAAAATTGTATATGTTGCTTCCATATATTCCGCATAATGTCCAACGATATAAAGGAACATTTTTCTGAGAGTACAACTCAGACTCATATTAAAGAAATTATGGCAGCAGCGTTTAAAATAAATAAATGGACTGTATTTTGTGAATGGTTCAAAAAGATGTACATAATTTTAAATACGCCAACGAAAACACCTCAGTTGGACTTGTGTTTCCGTTCGTTATTGAACATTTGTTGTGACGTTGAGGACTTTCTCAGCGATGCTGATTGTCTTCCACCAAAAAATTATGAGACTCTCAAAAGGATAGATCAATCCTGTAACGATTCTTCCTTATACAGATATAGTCCATTCTACAAATTCTTTCAAATAATTGCCCTTGATCAACAGGGAGTAGTCGTCCAAGACCCAAAAGATACTCATATAGATAATGTTTACTATAACCCAAATCATTTTAAACTGGTGATTCAAAAATATATTCCATATGTTTCTTTATGGAGCACATTATTAAATGAAAATACAAACAGAAAAAGTAACGCTCCTGTTGAAAGATTTTTTGGAATATTGAAAAATAACATTCTAAAAAAACAAATGGGTCAAAAATGCAGTCGGGTTTTAAGGAAAATAAGAAAATATGTACTTTTTGCCTACAAGGAAGAAAAACTCAAAATCAACAATAAAACAGTTAAACGAAATTCAAAAAGAATACGTGAATCCTCAGATATGGGTTTGGCATCGCAAGAGTTTTGGCAGAAGAAACAAAAAGACAAACAAAATAATTTTAAGGGAAGCACTCTACAAAAACTTTTGAATGCTTCCAATAACCGTGATGATACAATACACCCTTGTTTGTACTGCGATGTAGGTTTCTTAAATGTAACTGCCAAGTGGTATGGTTGTGATAATTGCGAAGGATGGGTTCATGAGTCTTGTGAAACAAACATCTCTGTTCATGAAGACGATCGTTACTATTGTAAATTTTGTCTAGCAGAGAAATCTGCAAATCAATTACGTATTGCAGGTTCTCCAAATGACAATTCAATATCCCAAACACCTCGATGTTCGGTGTTTTTTGATAAAGAATATAAAAAATCTCTCGAAGAACTGCTTGAGATTCAAAACAAAACCACCAATCAATCAGATTGTGAAATATGGTTTAATGAAAGACGAAAAAGAATAACGGCATCATTTTTTGGAAAAGTAGTTAAAGCAACTCGAGATTCAGTTCTCGAAAAATTAACTGTACAGATCGTTATTCAGCCAAGGATTAACACAATGGCCACTTCCCATGGCAAAATTAACGAAGAAAATGCAAGATTGGCATATGAGCTTCAAAAAAATATTCATTGTGAAAAGCTTGGTTATTCATAGAGATAATAAGTATATTGCTGGATCACCTGATGGCTTGATCGGAACAGATGGAATTATCGAGATAAAATGTCCATTTAAAATAAGGAACATGAATCCTGATTTTGCCGTTAAGGAAGGACTTCTTGATTACTTTGACAAAACATCGGGGAAATTGAAACTCCTTAGAATATCAAATTGTTCCTTGCTTATTAGCTACACGACTATTTTTGTTTTCTGCGGGTGAAAATCATGCAGATATTGGAAATTTTCAAGTGAACTCCAATAAACTAGTTTTACCCATCTTACAAAATTATTCGGATGTCAAACCAAAACCAAATCAACATCTCTTCTGTCTCTGTCTGGTAAATATGGAAAAAAAGGAATTTATTTTTCTCAATCCGTTTGGCAGCACTTTGAAGGAAACGAATTCATATTTGAAGAAGTTCTTGATATATCTCCATTATTACAATAAGTTGAACAAAAACTCATTTGAACTTGAAAATTGGACTTGTTCAGTGATAGAACATGACAAACAAAGAGACTCTTTTAGTTGCGGTCCGTATATTCTCAATTATTTTGAAAATATTGTTGATAACCGATCTCTTAAAAATAATGTAGACATTATTGAATTCAGAAACCATATGAAAACCGTTATTATTCAATGCTCGGATGACATGAAAAATAAATGTTTGTTTTGTGGAAGACTTACCAGAACAAAAGATGATACGACAGAAAAGTGTCACAACTGCCATAGATTATACCATAAAAGATGCAAAATTGCAAAATCGATAAACAAAAGAAAATTGAATCTGTTGATATTTGCGACTTATGCATGATGTATTGAAATTGTTTGTCTACGTTAAATATGTGTATTTAAAGTGATGAAGAAACATCATCCGGTCTCTTAATTTGAATACTATTATTTATTTTATTTTAAAGTATACTTAAGTATTGGCGGCAATACATGATGACTCTTTATCTCTAACCTTTCTCCTGTAATCTTTGTTTTGCAAATAATAATAATTTAAAGCCTGAGGAAATACTTCAATATTTTTTTACAATCCTTCTTCTGCCATCCAAACAGATTCGACCTGATGTCTCAGTATAGCCAAAGATTGGAGAACACACTGCGGTATAGCTTTTCATGCTCTTTCCACTGATATTTTTGTGTTTTGTGCACCGTACCTGCTTGACGTTGTTTAATAGCCCGAGAAAATATTTTAATTTGTTTGCAACTCTCTGGCGGCCATCCACTGAAAATTGTTGATTAGGAAATATCAAGTTTTTCATGCTCTTTCCACTGGTATTTTTATTTTTTTTGCACCGTACGTGCTTGACATAGTTTTATAGCCCGAGAAAATATTTCAATTTGTTTGCAACTCTTTGACGGCCATCCACAGAAAATTGACGATTTAGAAATATCAAGTTTTTCATGCTCTTTCCACTAGTACTTTTGTTTTTTGTGCACCGTACCTGCTTGACATAGTTTTATAGCCCGAGAAAATATTTCAATTTGTTTGCAACTCTTTGACGGCCATCCACTGAAAATTGTTGATTAGGAAATATCAAGTTTTTCATGCTCTTTCCACTGGTATTTTTATTTTTTGTGCACCGTACGTGCTAGACATAGTTTTATAGTCCGAGAAAATATTTTAATTTGTTTGCAACTCTTTGACGGCCACCCACTGAAAATTGTTGATTAGGAAATATCAAGTTTTTCATGCTCTTTCCACTGGTATTTTTATTTTTTGTGCACCGTACGTGCTAGACATAGTTTTATAGTCCGAGAAAATATTTTAATTTGTTTGCAACTCTTTGACGGCCATCCACTGAAAATTGTTGATTAGGAAATATCAAGTTTTTCATGCTCTTTCCACTGGTATTTTTATTTTTTGTGCACCGTACGTGCTAGGCATAGTTTTATAGTCCGAGAAAATATTTCAATTTGTTTGCAACTCTTTGACGGCCATCCACAGAAAATTGACGATTTAGAAATATCAAGTTTTTCATGCTCTTTCCACTGGTACTTTTGTTTTTTGTGCACCGTACCTGCTTGACATAGTTTTATAGCCCGAGAAAATATTTCAATTTGTTTGCAACTCTTTGACGGCCATCCACTGAAAATTGTTGATTAGGAAATATCAAGTTTTTCATGCTCTTTCCACTGGTACTTTTGTTTTTTGTGCACCGTACCTGCTTGACATAGTTTTATAGCCCGAGAAAATATTTCAATTTGTTTGCAACTCTTTGACGGCCATCCACAGAAAATTGACGATTTAGAAATATCAAGTTTTTCATGCTCTTTCCACTGGTACTTTGTTTTTTGTGCACCGTACCTGCTTGACATAGTTTTATAGCCCGAGAAAATATTTCAATTTGTTTGCAACTCTTTGACGGCCATCCACAGAAAATTGACGATTTAGAAATATCAAGTTTTTCATGCTCTTTCCACTGGTACTTTTGTTTTTTGTGCACCGTACCTGCTTGACACAGTTTTATAGCCCGAGAAAATATTTCAATTTGTTTGCAACTCTTTGACGGCCATCCACTGAAAATTGTTGATTAGGAAATATCAAGTTTTTCATGCTCTTTCCACTGGTACTTTTGTTTTTTGTGCACCGTACCTGCTTGACATAGTTTTATAGCCCGAGAAAATATTTCAATTTGTTTGCAACTCTTTTACGGCCATCCACTGAGAACTGACGTATTGGACATATCAATTTTTTTATGCTCTTTCCACTGGTACTTTTGTTTTTTGTGCACCGTACCTGCTTGACATAGTTTTATAGACCGAGATAATACGTTAATTTTTTTCCAACTCTTCGACGGCCATCACTGAAAATTGATGATTTGGAAATATCAAGTTTTTCATGCTCTTTTTTATTTCTTGTGCACCGTACCTGCTTGACTTAGTTTTATATCCCGAGAAAAAAAAATGTTCAACTCTCTTACGGCCAGATTTGACGAGTTGGAAATATCAATATTCTTATGCTTTTTTCACTGGTATTTTAATTTTTTGTGCACCTGCTTGACATAGTTTTATAGCCCGAGAAAATATTAAATTTTTTTGCAATTCTTCGACGGCCATCAAACGGAAAATTGACGATTTGGAAATATCAAGTTTTTCATGCTCTTTCCACTGGTTTTTTTTTTTCATATTCAATTCGGGTTTTTTGGGACAGTTGCATGTTTCCTATGTAACACATTTTAATAGTTTCTTGAGTAATAATGCTATCCTCCTCTCTAGCAGCAAATAATCTTAAAAAACTTCAAATTATCTGAAAAAAAAATCGATGTGGCAACACCGCAGACGGCCACTCCTCAATTCCACCTAAGATGTCGTCAAACCAAAAAACCGTGGCTAGAAAAGTGTGGCTAACTTCACACAAATTCATAAATTACAGTACTCAAATCATTTCTGTGAATATTATAAATGTTGTCGATGAAATGTGAATTAGTTTTGTGAATGACAGTGACTATAGTCTAATAAGTTTTTTCCCGCTGCCGACACTGTAAATAGCCCATACATGCTTAGCAACAAAACAGGTAAATGGCCTATATCATTCGTTTACTAATTCATCTTGACAACGGAACTTAATAGTGTCATTTACATCCTAGGGTAATAATGACTTTGACTTTGACAAGTAATACCTTCAGCTTCATTCATATCAATTTTTAGGTTATGAGACCTTTTGAATATTATTGTTGTCTGCTTATTCGGTAACTTAGTTACACGCACAAGCAACTTAGAATGAAATAGCGAACGAATAATCATGAAGGAAGGGTAATGGTGGATTTATGCAGCAATCATAAGTCATAAGTCTTTAGTCATAAGGAAGAATATTCGTCAATGATTGGTTGGAATATACGGACCAACCAATCATTGACGAATATTCTTCCTTATGACTAAAGACTTATGACTTATGATTGCTGCATAAATCCACCATAAGAAAACAAACTTCAATTCAGGCAAATTTTGAGAAATGTCAACAAGCAGCGGGAAAAACGTAATAAGTAACACGGAATGTATCGACTGTTATCATCCTCGGCAAGCGACAAGCCTCGGCTTTGCCTCGGCTCGTACTCGCTCACCTCGAAGGTTAACACGTCTTTACATTCCTTGTTACTTAAATAACTATTATATTTGAGTAAACTTCAAGGACGAATAAATATTTATCTATCATTTTAATCATTTACCCCATTTCACATTCATATACATTTTAGAAAAAATAGAGATCAATTATATAACAAATTACACTTTCTTCTTGCACCTGAGGTTCTGAAATTTTGTCAACATAAGAGAGTTGTTTTGATTTCTTTCATTAGACATGAAAAGAATTTCTCTTTGAATGGTGCAATTTATTCAACAGTGTTTGTAGTGAATTTTCCATTCAGTACAATCTGTAATAGTTCACCCTTTATATAGTGTTCATTTATCATTTCATTTTGACTTACTTCAGTACATGTCATATTAATGTCAGTCACGCATGTCAAGCATCTCTTATATTTTTCACGTTCAATAAAAGTATTCATCAAAACGTACTGTTCATCAACTACTCAGTTCAAGTATTCGGCCCCTTTTGTCACAACAATTTGGCGACGAGGATGAACAGTGACATCAATGTTTAGGAGCCAGAACTCATTTTGTCGGCGTTTTCCAAGTCAATTTTTGAACGTTTTTTGATCCTGTTTTCGACATTTCCACCGTAGTTATCATGGATGAAGAGCAGTTTAGGAAATTCATGTCACTTTTTACAGCAGCTCTTGGAAACCAATCAACTCCAGCACCACAAATCATACCATTTGAGAACTATGATGCCAAAAATGAAAAATTTTCATCTTATTTGGAAAGGTTTAGCAATTATTGTGATCTCAAAAACGTCATTGATGACAAGAAAAAAGCTCAACTCTTGTGTTCATCAATAGGTAAGGATCATTACAACATTCTAGCCGCACTGTTAGGTCCAGACAAGCCAATAAAAGACATCAGTTTTACGACTCTGATAGATCACTTTACAAAAATGCTATCCCCTGCAGTCTCTACCGTTGTTTCGCAACACTATTTTCTCAGTGTCACTCAGCAGTCACACCAGTCCATCTCAGATTTTGTCGCATCATTAAAGGGAAATTTAAAAAACTGTGATTTTTATGCTACCTGCACCTGCAATCTGAAAATTCCCATAGCTGATATTTTCCTTCGTGCTCAATTCATCAGAGGTCTTAAAGATAATTGGATACGGGAGCAGCTCCTACAAGACACATCCCTCAAAGATTTCGATGGTCTCCTCTTGAAGGCAACTGCGCTAGAGGCATCCCGTTATGAATCAGGTCAGTTATGCAAACTCCCTGACAAGTCATCAGAAGGACTCACTGACACTTACAAACTATGTGGACGTTCTAGATCTCAGAAACACAATCGTTACAGTCATAAACAATACAAGTCAAATGGCAATAGTCGTCAGTCTAGTCCGCATCAACGTCAGTATTCCCAGTCCCGAAGACACGGCCATGTCGATTATAAGTCATTAGGATTAGATGGCCTATGCCTGAATTGTGGCCGTTCAAATCATGTGTCACGTGAGTGCAGAACTAATCGCACCTCCTGTGGCAAAACCGGTCACGTGACCAAAGTCTGCATAACCACTCTTTTGCAGAAATCCAAAACTCATAATATTTCGTTCCAACACCTTCAAGATGAGAATAGTCATTCGGACCATGAGTACGGTATCGGTCGGATTGAACACACTGAAGATTTGTATGAAGTTGGACCAGACAACGATAAGTATGTTGTTACAGTCACTCTCAACAACAAGCCACAATCTTTTGAAGTTGATTCAGGCGCACGTTTTACCCTGCTTTCAGAAACAGATTTCAACAAGCTCAGCCTCAATTTACCTCTTCAACCAACCTCAGTCTCATTCCGTTCTTACTCAGCTCATGTCATAAAGCCCAAGGGTAAAGTCACTGTCTCTGTCGTTTATGGAAAAAAGTCAATGGATGCTGATCTATTTATAGTACCTTCCGGACATAATGCATTGCTTGGCCGGATGTGGATTCGTGGACTCGGGATCAGCCTTAATGAAATAGATAGTCACAAGCCTCCAGCTCTCAACCCAATTGCTGTCAACTCTGTTTTTTCACTTGAAGACATTTTCCAGAAATACTCAACTATTTTTGAAGAAAGGATTGGATGTGTTCCAAATGTAGAAGTCAAGTTGCAACTCAGAGAAGGTGTGAAGCCAGTATTTATCCGTGAACGCGATGTTCCTTTTGCATTGAGAGAACGAGTCGAAAAAGAGCTTGCTTCATTGGAGTCTCAAGGAGTCATCAGTCCTACAGCATCGAGCGATTGGGGCTCACCACTAGTAGTTATATCAAAGCCTGATGTTGGTGTAAGGTTATGTGTTGATTATAAATGTGGCGTAAATCAAAAACTTGTCGCAGCTAATCACCCTATCCGCCGTATAGACGAAGTTCTTCATAGTCTCCGAGGTTCTAAATTATTTTGCAAGTTGGATCTCCACAAAGCCTATTTGCATTTCAAGGTGGATGAAGAAGGAAGTAAGATACAGACAATAACAACTCATAAAGGCACGTTCCGGATGAATCGTCTCAGTTTCGGAATAAAGACTGCACCATCAGAATTCAATCGTATTTTGTCACAATTGTTGAATGGCTTGCACAATGTCGAAGCTTACTTCGATGACATAATTTGCCATGGCGCTACTCTTGATGAGTGTACCAGGAATCTTATAGCATGTTTGGAACGCCTCAAAGATAATGACCTTCATCTAAACAGGGCCAAATGCTTTTTTTTCAAGGAAAGCATAAATTACCTTGGACATGTTGTGTCTTTCAATCAAATCAAGAAGTGTCCAACAAAGGTCCAAGCGGTTTCCCAGATGCCTCGACCCAGGAATGTGGATGAATTGAGACGCTTCTTAGGCCTAGTTACGTATTATGCAAAATTTATACCTGACTTTTCCTCAAAATCCTGGCCATTACGTCGCTTGCTCCGAACCGGTCAAAGATTCTTTTGGTCAGCTGCCACTGAAGCCTCCTTTTTGGATCTCAAGTCAGAATTATGTAGTGACAGGGTGCTCATTCCCTTCGACCCATCGTTACCTGTAATTCTCACCACTGATGCCAGCCCCACTGGAATAGCTGCAGTCCTCAGTCATGAAGTAAATGGACATGAAAGACCAGTGGCATATGCCTCGCGAGCTCTGACCCAGGCTGAATCTAACTACAGTCAGCTGGACAGAGAGGCTCTCGCCATTATTTACGCAGCTACACATTTCTTCAATTATGTTCTTGGAAAAAGGTTTGTTCTTGTCACGGATAATGAGCCACTGTCTCGCATTTTTAAACCTGATCGTCCGCTGCCGCAGATGACGTCAGCACGTTTACTGAGATATGCCTCTTTCCTCAGTGGACTCGACTACACAGTACGTTGCAAGAAGGGCAAAGATAACGAGAACGTTGATTGTCTATCCCGTGCCCCAGTCACCACAACAAACAAACCTCCAGTGATACAAATAGATGACGAAATCAATGCACTGTATGCAGAAACCCTGTTCCATATCTCCAGCACGGCAGTCACAGCAGATACCGTTGCCGAAGAAACTGCAAGAGACCCAGAGTTACAAGCCCTGCTGCACGAGCTCAAGAACAGCCGCAAAGATAGCCCTTTCACTGTTTCTGGCAATATTCTTTTCCGATTGGATCGAGCTGTGATTCCGAAAACCCTTCAAACCCCAATCCTAGATGAGCTTCATGCGTCGCACTTAGGTGTTACAAAAATGAAACAACTTGCTAGGAGATACGTATATTGGGAAGGTATTGACAGGGACATAGAGCAACTAGTCAGAAGCTGTGAACCCTGTGCAAAGGTTCGTCACACTCCTCCGAAAGCACCGACCCATCCGTGGGATCAGCCTGAAGAGAACTGGGAGAGGGTGCATATTGATTATGCCGGTCCTTTCGACAGCCACTTCTTTCTCATGTGTGTGGATGCAAAATCCAAGTGGGCAGAAGTTCGCATACTGCGTGATGCCCCGTCCTCTGCTACAACCATATCTCTGCTGGAAAACATTTTTTCAGTCCATGGATACCCCTCCGTTCTGGTTTCGGACAATGCCACCATCTTCAAGAGCGATGAATTTCAGAACCATTGCAAGGAGCGAGGAATTTTTCAGAAATTCAGTGCACCAAACCACCCTGCTACAAACGGCCTTGCGGAGCGCAGCATTCAAACCCTGAAGAGACGACTCAAAGCTGCTGAAAACGATACAGCTCCTTTGTCTTCCAAAGTACAGAACATAACGTTTCGCTACCGAGCAACACCTTTAGCATCAGGTCAGTCTCCTGCAGAGCTATACTTGAAGAGAAAGCTTCGAATTCGCCTCGATGCTCTCCTTCCTAACAGCAAGGCACTGGTTCCATCAACCCCAAACAACTCTCGTGTCAGAACTATTCAAGTGGGAGAGAGAGTCCAGGCTAAAGTTCACCAGGGAAACCATGATGTCTGGCAGTTTGCTACCGTAACGAGGAAGCTTGGCCAATGTCATTATATAGTTGAATTGGACTCGGGGCGCAGCTTGAAACGCCACATCAACCAACTCATCGCTACTCTGGTACCAAAGAAGCGAGTAACTTTTGCTCTGCCTGAGGTTCGATATCGGGGATATGGAATCCCAGTTGAGGCCGATCACCCTCGAATTGCTCCCAGGGCATCATCTCAATCCACTCCAGTGCCAAGTGACAGTTCGTCTAGTGATGGGCCCAGCCAGCATGAACCACCAATGAACCAGTCCGGTCAGCCAACTCCTCCGGACACAAGCAGGCCATCCAGACAGCATAGGAAGCCATCCTACCTAAGAGACTACATTCTCTAGCATGTTTGCAGAGTTTTTCATCAAGTGGGGAAGAATGTAGTGAATTTTCCATTCAGTACAATCTGTAATAGTTCACCCTTTATATAGTGTTCATTTATCATTTCATTTTGACTTACTTCAGTACATGTCATATTAATGTCAGTCACGCATGTCAAGCATCTCTTATATTTTTCACGTTCAATAAAAGTATTCATCAAAACGTACTGTTCATCAACTACTCAGTTCAAGTATTCGGCCCCTTTTGTCACAACAGTGTTACAACAGATAAATTGAGATTAGTCTTTGAATCTTTGAAATATATTTCAAATCTCAGATTATGTGATTGTTCCATGTTTTCTTTTTTTTAAGGCTCAATACTTTGTATAGAATTTACTTTCTCGTCAGTTCATTCAATTGAGGACTTCGGATAAGGATTCAGTCATGCCACCACACGACTTTTGGCTTTAAAACTACTGGCTCGTTTTTCGGCAAGTTTTCTTCATGTCAGGGTTCCTGGCAGCCTCAGGAACCCCGTAATATGATTGAAATTGTTCATAACGACGGGAATATTGAGATTTTCCATAAAATACAAAACCCTAGGGACTTTAATTTTTTTTAGGGATTTTTCTCACAATATGGCGCTAATTTCAAAATATATCATTTTCCTGAATTTAAAAAAAAATTGCGTATTTCACGCTTCCTAGTTGCCAAATAGTTGATCGACCTAGAAAATATTCTGAGTGGTAACTTTCACGAACAAACAAACCTTATTACCTTTCTGAATAAAATGCTCTTGGCCTGAATACTTTGAGGTTACATCACAGAATTTGTATTTTGTTTCAGTTTTGTTGGTATGTGTTACATTTTAATCATAACTGTTAAAATGGTTGAATATCATTTCTACTTTTTCAGGAACGAATGTGCACTGACAAAAAAATAACCCTACACTCAGTGCCGCATTTTCCAGCTAGCATGCTACCAAGTACCAGTTAGCAAATTAGCCAGTAAGCAAATGCTACGGGCTCAGCGCCTGGGGGGCCTCGCGCCTGTGCGCAAAGTAAAAAAAAACTATCAAGATGTTTTTTATCACACCTACAGAAAATGAATAAAGTTAGAAATGCGTGGAATAAAATTCTAGAACACTTGCAAGCAACTAACGCTTCGTTGCAGTCGTCCGATCAAGATATTAACACGAGATAGGTACGCTCTTTATAAATCATTACAAGGCTACTTCCAAGCAATACGATCCAAATCTTCAGATATAGAGGCAAAAGCCAAAGCCCTAATTGGCTGTGAAGAATATCAGCAATCAACTTCAAGAAAACCCAAGCAAAATACAAAGTATGACCATTTCAGCAGCAGCTCTACTCACAGACCTCATAAAAGAAGGCTCTACTATACTCGAAGAAGTTGTAGAACATCAAACACCCGGACGTTTTGAAATTCATGTTTTTATTGTTGTAATTGTCTGCATGGAAGCTTACCATCAAGTGACTAGTGTATTTGGAATACTTCGGCAGAAAAGATCTTAAAAAGAACTATCGTCAATTATTTCCTAGACGATGTGGAAGACAGTCTGGGCAATGACCTGGTGCAGTTTGCGAAGCTGCTGAAAACAGATGTGGCTGCTGATATTGACAGCAGAAAGAAAAAGCACGAGGCTCACGAACTTCAAGTTTATAAACTGTTGACATAAAATTCATTGGAATCATGTTTCCCAAATGTTGGAATAGTGTTTCGCATTCACTTGATTTTGATAATCACCAACCACAGCGGAGAATGTTCTTTTTCAACGTTAAAGCGTTTTAAAAATGTGTTAAGGAGCACAATGGGACAAGAACATCAAACGACCTCAATATAATGAACATAGAAAGTGATTAACTTAGAAATATTGATTTGACGAGTGTTATCTCCAAATTTGCTCGGATTAAATCAAGGAAAGTCTTTTTGTAAATGTGCTGTTTTATTTTATATTCTATACTTTAATACTTAATCCAAACCAAGGGCCTCTTGTTCACATTTGCTACGGACCCCACGGTGGCTTTATCCGGCACTTCCTATACTACACAATACCTCTTTCAATAACAAAACTTTAGCTCTAGTTTTGAATTTAGCGCCATTTTGAAAGAAAAATCCCTAAACAAAATTAAAGTCCCTAGTGTTTTGTATTTTGTGGAAAATCTTAATATTTCCGTCGATATGAACAATTTCAATCATATTACGGGTTTCCTGAGGGTTCCTGGCAGCCTCAGGAACCCCGTAATATGATTGAAATTGTTCATAGCGACGGGAATATTGAGATTTTCCATAAAAATCAAAACCCTAGGGACTTTAATTTTTTTAGGGATTTTTCTCACAAAATGGCGCTAATTTCAAAATATATCATTTTCCTAGTTGCCAAATAGTTGATCGATCTAGAAAATATTCTGAGTGGTAACTTTCACGGATAATCAAACCTTATTACCTTTCTGATTAAAATGCTCTTGGCCTGAATACTTTGAGGTTACAATGGTTATTACATCACAGAATTTGTATTTTGTTTCTCAGTGTTGTGGGTATGTGTTACATTTTAATCATAACAGTTAAAATGGTTGAATATCATTCATAGATATATATTATATATACTTACTCTAGATCGCTAATCCCGTCTACGTTTTGTCTGAAAAGTGTTATAAAAAGTCGAATGATTGCGTCAATGCGCATGCTCATAACCAGCTACAGCGATGACAAATTTCAGCAACTTTTATCTTTGTTGTTGCGATTCGGGCAAAGATGATCTAGCATTACTGCGAAAGTGCGAAGCGTGCTCAAAGTTCCGTCGAATTCTTTAGATCGTTCAACAGCGTTAATAGTTTCCATTGTTCAAAAAGAAGGGATTTGAGTTTGGCAGGGACGGTTTTATTTTATTGTGGTCTTTTTAAATGTGGTTTACATATTAGTACTTTATCAGTAGTGTGTATTGTGTTATTAGTTTTCGAGTTTTTCTGTGGTAAATTACAGTTTTTAATTTTTAATATGATGACGTGCTTGGTGCTATGGAGTGGTAACAAAGGAAAAATTCCTGGAATCCATCATTTTTAGTAAGTAAATGGAATATTATATCGTTGATGAAACTGATTACCTACTAATACATTATTTCTTCATATCTGATTTATGCACATTATTTCTAGTTTGACGAGAGCAAAGAGCTTTAGATATTTGGATGATATTTGGATGAGAGCATTGGGAAGAGATCCTACCGCGGAGCATCTGGGTGAAAAAAATGTCATTTGTAGCAAACATTTTTCTCCAAACGATGTATATAGGGTAGTCAAATGTTGTTGAAACCAAATGCAGTTCCAAGCCTTTTTTTACGAAAAGATGATGAAGTTTCCTCCCACGAAAGGTGAGTCATATACAAAATCTAACCTAACAGTGTAACAACATAGGTATACTAGGTAGGAATTCTGAAACTTAAAGTCTCGTTCATACCAGCGCAAATTTCGCAATTTTTCTGCGAATAAAATCATCTGCATCAACGATTGGTTCGGCATGACTGGCAGCCATTTTAATTGCAGAAAAATTGCAAAACTCGCGAGGGTACGAACAAGTCTTTAGAATTTGTGCAATTCATTCATGATGTTAGTACGATTTATAAAGGTTTGTAGTTTTTAAGGAATTCAGATAATTTATAGTGTTACTTCTGAAATTATGCAAACTATTTTACACTTTTTTCAGAACTCTTCATGAATTCCCCAACGCATCGAAATAGATGATAACTTGGAAGTACTTTTTATTGAAAACAAGGACAATGTTCCAGGTGTTTCTCTTCAAGTTTCTTGCACTCCTACTATTGAAATTGCAGTGAGGTAAGATATTAAATTTATAATACTCATAAAATTTACTTGTGAACAACATTTGGGCAAGATTATATTTTAAAATTTATATATTCATGATATATATGATGTGATATAATAATAGTAATGTAATAATATTAATTCTCCCTCATAAACACTCTTATGAGTGTTGTATCCAAGACACAGCCTGTGGAGGTAGAGAAGGGAATAGGTATTATTATTAAATAAACATATAATAAATGAACTTTATTGAACCAATTACATTGATCCATTAGGCCATTGACCTAGGTCCTTCAGCCCATTGTGACATTATTATTATTATTTGTCGAAACAAGTATGTTCTCATAATTTTTCGAAAGTCCCCTGTTATTATCAAATATTATTTTAAGATTCCAAATAAGACTTGAACTAAGATCTCTGAATTTGATACTTTACTCAATTTTTGTAACCCCAACTAACCTCCTAAGTAAATTGTTATTGACCCACCAAACTTGAACTAAGATCTCTGAATTTGATACTTTACTCAATTTTTGTAACCCCAACTAACCTCCTCAGTAAATTGTTATTGACCCACCAAACTTATTACATATTTTATGTCGATATTGCGATTTTTTTTGTTTTTAACTTCTCATCGTCTGGTAGGAATTCTATTGTTTCAATGTTATTAGCAATAGTTTTTGATATAACGCACCTTATCTATGGATAATTTTAATATAAGTCAATGATAATTCTATTTCAGCTCACCTTCAAGTGCTCTACTACTTCATCTGTGGACTCCCCCAGAAGTTTCAAAATTTCAAAAGGACACATGGAGAAACATCAACAGTGAAGGTAATAGGGGACAATTAAAAGAGCAAGAAAGAAGAAGAAGAAAACGAGACTCAATTACAGGTTAGTTGATTTGATTTCAATGCTTATTTTTATTATGCTTGTATCATATTTGTTGGATGTTGAATACACTTAGAATCCGTTTAATATCAATTGAACTCTTCCATTCTACTGAAATATTTATTTTAGGTCTGATGAAGCCAACTTTTTACAAGAAAACCATCAAATTTTAATATAAATGGAATATATGCGATATTTTCTATTCTTTCCAAATTGATATCACAGACATACTAGTAATTATTTTTCTTTGCATACAATTGACTGGTGACAGTACTCACTTTGATTGAACTGAGAAGTGAAAAATAAACATCATTTGAAGTAGTTTGGAAATTGGATTTGAGTTTTGTTTAATAATTTCCATAGAAGTATTTTATTTTATGTATTTTTATTTTTATATTTTCTCATATCATGTATTTTATACTTTCAGTGCATCTCCCTCAAAACTTCATCTTAAACTCAAACAAGCAAATTTAAAAAAAAAATCCATAGCCCAGAAAAAAGTAAAAGCTATGACAGTGAAAATCAATCTCCTGAAGAAAAGAGTCACAACCTTGAAGCAGATAATATCGACTTCTTGGAAAAATCCCTGACAGGTGTCCCGCTATCCTTGATGAAACGGACTATAGAAATCAAAAAAGAAAGGATTGCATGGAAAAAATTGGGAGAGAAATTCAGTGGTGACCACTGTCCGTAAACCATCTTCACAATACTTTATGGCTAGGTTTTTCCCAGGGGAACCAAACTTCACAGAAATGATGTGATCCAGCGATGCGTATATAGAAATTTCCAAATATCTGCTGGTTCTAGTAGTGACATGTTATTCAATTTAGAAAGTGTTTCTTTTATTTATTCAATGAATATCTCGAATTGTTGCTATGTTGCTGAACTGTTTACCTATGTACATTCAGGATTGTACAATTATTTTGTTATATTCTGGAATACTACTGTACACAATATTTTAAGTAAACTATATTTGTAATAATTGATGTTTTGAATTTTGTTACTTTTTTCGGATTTCTTTGTGAAAAATTAATTCATAAAGTTACCGGTCAACTTAATAAAATATGTGTTACTTATAAACATTTCATTCCTTCATGTAATTCAACTAATCAAGCAAAATTCTGAAAATATCTGAAACATTCACTTATTGATGCAATACATTGGAAATAGGAAAGCTATATGAAATATGCTCTCGACTAATAATTACTCAAATTACTATAGATCTCACTATCATCCTCTTTCCATCTCAACGATATAGATTCAGATCAAACGATCCTTTTTTCCTATGAATGAAATTCTATGGAGTTCTATCGGCTATGTCGAATTTTCTGGCTTTTATCAGTACAGTGTAGCGAAGTGTGAGGATAAACAATACTTGATTGCATGCAAAAACAGCAAACAAACGGAGTCAGAACCAGATGAAGCTTCTCTTGAGTGCAACCAAGTATTGCTTATCCTCATACTTGACTACGCCGTACTGATGAGAGCCAAAAAGATCGAAACTTACCAACTACGGTTTGCTTGAAAAATATTTTATATACAGATACTTATATTCTCATAGCTTGATTAAACCTTTAGATTAAAATGTGTATGTATGCTGTATCCTGTTTTAGTCTGGATAGCATTCTGATATTGTTCTTATAGAATCGTATAAAAAAAATCATTATGACGAAATAATTCAATCTTCTGATAATAAAAGTAAAACTTCCTGGACAGTTATAAATAAAATTGAAAATAACAGTAGCACAAAAACACCCACATTAAAAATCTCTCATGAAAATAAAGTTTTCTCCTGTCCAGAGGACATTGCCAATCTCTTCAATAGTTTTTTTATAGATGCTCTAGACGAGATCCCACAAATTGACCACATTAAGTTTGAACATAGCCTCAACTGCATTCTTTCTTCAATGGTTATACTTCCTTTCACTGAGGAAGAAATGCTAACAATTTTCTCAAAACTCAAAAATAAACGTTCCTTTGGGCCTGATGACCTACCCAATAATACTATAAAAGAATTCAAAAATGAGCTGTTAAAACCCATAAGTAACATAATAAATTTTCATTAGAAACAGGTACGTTCCCTGATGCTCTCAAAATGGCGAAAGTAATCCCACTTCACAAAAAAAAGATAAAAATATTATGAACAACTACAGACCCATATCAATAACATCAGTTTTCTCCAAACTCTTTGAATACTGCATGCTTGAGAGGCTAAACTCCTTCATTGCAAGATTCAAGCTTATCCTAGTTGATGGGTTTAGGAATTCAAAATCTACACCTACAGCAACAATAGAAACCTATAATAATATTTAGATGCAAAAAAAGTCCACATGATCGGCTGCTTGATAAGCTTTGGTCATATGGAATTAGAGGTCCTGATGTGTTAAGCTGGTTCAGGTCCTTTTTGACAAATAGAAAGCAATACGTTCAGATGTCTTGCAATGAAGAAAGAGGTCAAAACATAGTATCTCGTTCTCGTCTGGCCCATGTGGAAGTTGGAGTCCCTCAGGGAAGTGTGCTTGCGCCAGTTTTGTTCTAAATTTATGTAGCAGATATCGTAAAATATCTTGCACCTTTCAAATTAACATTATATGCTGATGATCTCTCTATACTGGTATCAAAAGACTCACTCAATCTCCATCAACAAGCATGTAATAACCTCATGGAAAAAATTATTCTATGGTTTTCCCAATTTTTGATTTACCACACAAAACAGAGAACAGTCGAAAACATAGAAATACATTTAGGGGAAATTACTCCTAGAGAAATGTCACAATATTAAATTTCTAGGTATACACACTTGACTGGGAACCACATATAAGCAATACAAAAAAAACTCTGAACTGTAAGCTGTATCAAATAAGATGCCTTCACAGAGTGCTCAACCTTCATGTTCTAAAAAATTTTTACTTTGCCGAAATACAGTCTCGACTATCATATGGCATATTATTCTGGGGCATGTCTTCTTCAGTACAAAAAATATTTGTGCTCCAGAAGAAATGCATACGTGCAATGCTGAAGAAAAATCAAAAGAGAATCGTGCAGACCTCTCTTCAAAAAATTAAAAATACTTCCATTATGCTGCATATACATACTGGAAATCTCTTGCTACATACACAAAAGCAGAAATATCATTCCCAGTCATAATGACATACACAATTACCCAACAAGGTTTAGCCATCATCTGTACGCACCTCAAAATCACTTGAATATATGCCAGAATGGCCCCGTTTCTAATGGGATTAAGGTATACAATCACTTACTCTCTAATATCAAACAAGAAGTATCCTACTTTAAATTCCGAAAAGCTTTGAAGGAATATTTATTGAACAATTTGTTTTATACAATGGAAGAGTTTCTTTCATCATAGTGGGCTCCCTTTATTCCTCATACTCTTTTAACTATTATATATATATATATATTTGTATTATTCCACACTATTTTATCTATTTCATATATCTATATTTGTTCGTCCTACTAATGTGACTGTGAAATTTCTGACTTGTTTTATACCTTGTAGGTCTTCGAAATCAATAAAATTATTATTATTATTATATATTTTGAAAAATATAAGCGTGATACTTCTAGATGAATCTTTCATAAACATATTTCAGAAACTTCACCAATATAGTGACCGACTTGAGAAATTATTTTTTTTCATGTCATTCTTTTATTAGACGCATTTCTTAACAAAACATCTCCTCCAAAATGCATTTTTCATATTCCATACAAATTTGTAAGCCTAACACCAAAGTACTATTAAATCGATTTTACTTAATGTCACGAATCATTTAAATATCTTACTGAAACCTACCCTGTTATGAATGAAGCTGGTTGTGATCATGCGCACTGAATCATGCCTCGAACTTTTGATAACACTTTCGTCCCATTGAATTGGCATTCTAGATATTATGATTTCTATGATATCATTTCTACTTTTGAACTTTTTCATGGAACGAATGTGCACCGACAAAGAAATAACCCTATACTCAGTGTCGCATTTGCCAGCTAGCATGCTACCAAGTACCGCAGTTAGCAAATTAGACAGTAAGCAAATGCTACGGGCCCCGCGCCTGGGGGGCCTCGCGCCTGTGCGCAAAGTAAAAAAAAAACTATCAAGCAAGATATGTTTTTATACCACCTACAGAAAATGAATAAAGTTAAATGGGAATAATAACTATATAGCGTGGAATGAAATTCTAGAACACTTGCAAGCGACTAACGCTTCGTTGCAGTCGTCCGATCAAGATCTTAACACGAGATAGGTACGCTCTTTATAAATCATTACAAGGCTCTACTTCTAAGCAATACGATCCAAAATTTCATATATAGAGGCAAAAGCCAAAGCCCTAATTGGCGGTGAAGAATTAATATCAGCAATCGACTTCAAGAAAACCCAAGCAAAATACAAAAAGTACGACCATTTCAGCAGCAGCTCTGCACACAGACACTCGAAGAAGTTGTAGAACATCGAACACCCGGACAACGTTTTGAAATTCATGTTTTTATTTTGTTGTAAAAAAAAATTGTTTTTACGAAACTCCCAGGTTTTCGGAGAAAACCCCTCAAAAGCAGAGCTTGTGCGAGCAAGGGAGATCCGGGACCTACAGTTTAAAATAAAAGTGGAATCCGAACCACTTCAGCTCAGTGATACACGATCGGGGATCGAACCCGGACCGTCTGGGTGGAAGCCAAACGCTCTAACACCTCGACCACTTCGCTGTTGTTGTAATTGTCTGCATTAGCTAAATGCATGGAAGCTTACCATTAGTGACTAGTGTATTTGGAATACTTCGGCAGAAAAGATCTTAAAAAGAACTATCGTCAATTATTTCCGAGACGATGTGGAAGACAGTCTGGGCAATGAACTGGTGCAGTTTGCGAAGCTGCTGTAAACAGATGTGGCTGCTGATATTGACAGCAGAAAGAAAAAGCACGAGGCTCAGGAACTTCAAGTTTATAAACTGTTGACATAAAATTCATTGGAATCGTGTTTCCCAAATGTTGGAATAGTGTTTTGCATTCTCTTTCAACGTTAAAGCGTTTTTAAAATGTGTTAAGGAGCACAATGGGACAAGAACATCAAACGACATCAATATAATGAACATAGAAAGTGATTAACTTAGAAATATTGATTTGACGAGTGTTATCTCCAAATTTGCTCCGATTAAATCACGGAAAGTCTTTTTGTAAATCTGCTGTTTTATTTTATATTCTATACTTTAAATACTTAATGCAAATCGAGGAGTCTCTTGTTCACATTTGCTACGGACCCCACGGTGGCTTTATCCGGCACTTCCTAGACTACACAATACCTCTTTCAATTACAAAACTCTAGCTCTAGTTTTGAATGTGGCGCCAAAATTAAAGTCCCTAGTGTTTTGTATTTTATGGAAAATCTCAATATTTCCGTCGTTATGAACAATTTCAATCATATTACGGGGTTCTTGAGGGTGCCAGGAACCCTGACATGAAGAAAAAATGCCGAAAAACGTGCCAGTAGTTTTAAAGCCAAAAGTTGTGTGGTGGCATCACTGAATCCTTATCCGAAGTCCTCTATTCATTCCAACAAAATGGGATATTTTAGTGTAATTCAAATTTGGCGCCTCCAATTTCAGGATAGCCACCTTAATTTCCCTCCAATGACGAAAACAATATGCCCGACAAAATCGATGACATTTCATAACCCCCCTATCAAGGAACCCTGGCTATATACAAAAAATGTAAACCCTGTCATAAAAGGGAACACACATATTATCAGAACGAAATAAAATATATAAACAAACTGTCCGATTTTACTTTATCATATTACATCTTGATCAGAAAATGAATTTGGTATAACGCACTTTTCCCCACCACAAAACTCAATATTGCACCTCATCAGACAGTTTTTTATCCGACTGGACATTAGCAGAATGGAAAATATCGATTGTACATTCCTGTATTTGCATTTACACCTACATGTATAGAATCCGAATATGAATTGCGAAAACACGTAATTTTTCATATTAATATATTCTCCGATTGATGTTTCATTAAACCATTAATTCAAAATACCGGCAGATATCCATATTACACCCAACACAGAACGCACATTCTCATTCCGATATAAAGATATACCGCCAAAGTAGCAGACCGTACATTGACATACTTCACATTGCTAGACCGATGGGATTTCCGAACACTGCTCGAACAGTGTTGCCGGTGCTTGCAATTAAAATGTAATTTGAAGAATTGTTAATTTATAACGGAATAATGGTGGATTTATGCAGCAATCATAAGTCATAAGTCTTAAGTCATAAGGAAGAATATTCGTCAATGATTGGTTGGTCCGTATATTCCAACCAATCATTGACGAATATTCTTCCTTATGACTTAAGACTTATGACTTATGATTGCTGCATAAATCCACCGTAAGTTGTTAGTCGAGCAGGTCGAGCTGTTGAGCATTCATATGTGAATAATAAGTTTGTTATGAACTTAGAATATGATATTTAATATAGGTAATTCAATTTAAGAAAAATCATTGAGATATTTGAATTAGGCTGTATTTTGAGCGTTTATTCAAATATCACATGTGAGGTTATAATTTTGTAATGTTTTGCTGTCTCACATAAACAACTAATTTACAAAAAAGACACGAAAATGTTTGGTAGGTATTTACATTTACTATTTTTGTTTTTAAAAGTATTCTTGTATATGGGTTTGTTCTGTTTATTCATAGGTATATGTATATTTTCTCATTAGAAAGAGAAACTTACTGAAACTGATGATAGGTATAATAGGTAGGTGTGTTATGAATTAGGTTATCCAAGGATCCATGCAAACCAAACAAAAAATATAATTAGTTACAGGGAAACAATTTCTTCAACAAGACTGCACAATCTTTAACCAGGCATAACCAGGAATAACCAGGCACAATATATCAATAGAATACCTCGGAAAACATCCATATGGCTTGCACTTCTCTTTGAGGCTATAAATCCTGCACTAAACCTGCAATTTTTTTATACAGATAGGAAAGCCTATACAGACATCTTAGCCTATACCTATTTATTTAAGTGAAAATAGAGTATTTTTCGATTTGATTCCGAGAGAAAACCTTTGAAAACAGTTTCGTTGTCACACACTTATCAGAAAAGGATTTATGGATCTCTCGAAATCAAAACGAATGCACTCAAAGTTAGTACCTTGAAGGCAAGACAAAGATTACTTAAAGTTACTTATTTATTTATGTATGTCATAAAATTTCCTGCATCTCCCCTAACTCGAAATTTATTACTATCCAAACAGGGCTCATCTTCATTTTTCTATGATAGGCTGGTGCCAAAACGAATTCTAAACGCTTTAAAATAAGAAAAAAAATAACAGGCAAAAGGATCAGGTGGAGAATGTTGATTGGGGTTCCAACTTTGAAGAAAAAAAAAATTAAACACGAAATGGGAATGCAGTTTAGTGGTTGAAAACGGTTTTTAAGATTTGCGGTGAAACGTGACCTCTTAGCGGAAAATGTTCAATGGCAAAGTTGTAAATAATAATAAAGTAGTCGCCGAACACTTTTGAATTAAACACTTTTCGACATAACCTCAAATTATCCGTCAACATGGCCAAAACATTTTTTTTTCAGTATTTAATTTTTTTCTTTCGAATAAATGATTCATTTTGCATGAAAATTTGTAAGAATATGTCTTTTTGGTGTCGAATTAGCAAGATTTTTTCGCAATTCAGAAGACTACCAGTTTTCGAGTTAGGTAAACATTTCGAAAAAAATACCCCTTTCTTCCACGAACAAATGTCTTGAAATTTTTTTGTATTTCGAAGGTCTATAAGTTATCATTTTCATTGTTGAAATGTTTGCTTCAAAATGGTCTATATATGTAACTAGGTGGTTTATTGATCGTTAAACCGCTTAAAATTGAGAAAAAAGTCTCTCTGAATCATGATTTTCTCAATATTTTCAATTATTTTCGACTTTCTTCATTATTTTTATAACAAAAAGTAGTATATATTAAATTATTTATTCATAATAAAATATTAGAATGCATAATTACACCATTAAATTAATTTAATAATATCATTTTTAATCTTTTTCACAACTATATAAAATCATTGAAAATATTGAGAAAATCATGATTCAGAGAGACTTGTTGCCGGCTTTTCTCAATTTTTAGTGGATTAACGATCAATAAACCGCCAAGTTACATAGACCATTTGAAAGTAGACATTTCAATAATTGAAATGATCACTTATAGACCTTCGCAAGATACATAGAAACCCTGGTGTGATCTCTTATAGCTGTGAAACCGACATACAAAAGTGTTAAGTTACGGCCTACTTGATTCGTGACATTTTTACTGCGTTGATACCGTTTCACCTCTTTAGCACACAGATGGCGGCAAAATTACAGATTCATGATGACGCTTGGACAAGTGTCATGTTATGTAATTTTCAACATTGAATTTTATTTGTTGTGATATTCATTTACCATAATTTGTAAACATTCAAATTTTAATCAAATAATTATGACTCAGTACTTCGGAATGTTGGAAACTCGGTTATTTTCGACTTTACGCCATCCATCGACGAATGAAGCCAACGGTATCAATGCAATTACAGTCTCAACAACTTTGTTGAAACAAAAGCGAATCAGTGATAACACCATGGTTTCTATACATCTTGGACCTTCGAAATACAAAAAACAACCAGAACAATTGTTCGTGGAAGACAAGGGTATTTTTTTCGAAAAATGTACCTAACTCGAAAACTAGCCGTCTTCTGAATTGCGAAGAAATCATGCCCATCCGACACCAAAAAAGACGTGCTTTCAAATTTTCATGCAAATTAAATAATTTATACGTGAGAAAAAATTAAATACCGAAAAATTGGTTTTTCACCATTTTGACGGTTAATTTGAGGTTATGTTGAAAAGTTTTGAATAAAAAATTAGTTTTTGAGTTTTTAATTATCTACAACTTTCCCATTGAATAATTTTTTCAGAAAATTTCATTCCTCATAAAAATTGGTGCATTCAATTAGATTAAGTACGCTCAAATCGGTTGCCAGTGGCGTGCGGCTAAGCGGGAAACGGCCGATATTCTAAATTCACAATGGAGTAAACATTAATATGCAAATTATCAAAAAAAATTGTAATAAAAGGTTATTTGCAATTGAATGATATTCTCGCAATTATCCATTTTAGTTTACCAATTACTAAGTTTGTGAACTATCTAAAGAGTTGGCCTCAATTTTTTAATGGGAATTATCCACACTAATTTTTGAGTATGTAGTAAGTTACTCAATTAGCATTAATTATCTGATATAACAAAATCTTGAATATGAGTCAGAAAAACAGTAATGGAAAGATAACGAAATAAAGCCAGGATCCTTGAAAAATTAAAATATCCAATTCGTAGATCAGACTGGATAACTAGGAATATAATTCAATTGCAAACAACTTTTTTCAATAATATTCGATATTTTGCATACCTATTAATGTCAGTTTTACTCTGTAGTGAATTTAGAATATCGGCCGTTTCCTGCTTAGCCGCTCGCCACTGGCAATAACCGATATAAGCGTACTTTCTAATAGAGGAGTGGCACTTTTTTCGGCAACTTTTCGTCATGTCAGGGTTCCTGGCAGCCTCAGGAACCCCCTACTAGGATTAAAATTATTCATAACGGCGGAAACATTGAGATTTTCCATAACATACAAAACACTAGGGAATTTAATTTTGTTTAGGGTTTTTTCTTTTAAAATGGCGCTAAATTCAACACTATAGAGCTAGAGCATTGTTATTGAAAGAGGTATTATGTAATGTGTAGGGTTATTTCTTTGTCAGTGTACATTTTTTCACGTAAAAATTCAAATTCATCCATTTTAACCAACTGTTATGATCAAAATATAATATGTACCCTAAAAACAGTATCCAGAAAAAAAAATTAGGGGGCGTCCGTTGACTTGAGCTTAAGAAGAATATTGCGGACCAAGTTTGATCGATTTTAGTATATAGTTTTTGTATGTTCAACACAATTTTGTGATTTACCCAGGAAAGATCACATTGTATATTCGGTATTACCAAAGAGTAGGGGTCACCCCTACTCTTTGGTATTACCATGTTACAATTTTGCAGATTTATTCCTAAAATAATATTTGACACTGCTTGCAATCATATTTATTCAAAAACAAAACAAACAAAATTAAATACATTAATGGGAAACACATAGAAGCATCAGATCCACATTAATGAATAACATTGAGCCTCTAGATTTTTTTGCTGCAAACAAATCAATATTCTTCTCGTTGTCAATGTTTACGTCTCGGTGAATTGACATCAACGCCTATCCATTCAGTCTCTCCTGACCTGTGGAATTCCTCAAATAGGTTTTGAGGCGTTTCAGAAGTAATTGTTGCCAAAATGAAACAGGTTCTTTTAGCCATATCATTTTCCATAGGTCTAATTATTTCAGTGAGTCCCATTCCAAAAACTGTTTATAGAGCATGAAATTGTCTTCTTCAACACTGGGCTGTTTTTCACAACAAACTGATGGAATCAAAATATATAAAGATGATAGAGTAGATTTATTCTTCTGGAATTTTGAGTGGAGTTGATCAATGAAATCATCTAGAAGTAGAATCATAACAGTTATTCTAAAGTACTCTTCTGGATCTTCGGTTCCATAGTTTGCACTGTGACACGTACTGTTGCAACACTCTTAGTGGAATTTTTATTTCTTCATTTATGGATTTGAGCAAACCAAAATACTCTTATAAATATGTTGGCGAATTTTGATTTGACATTTTTTCGAATATCATAGATGATCAAATCAACATGTTGCAAAGTGGCCACCAAATCACAGAGAGGCAACTGGAGTATTTTAAAAAGTGGAAGTAGAAATGAAAACAACATGGTCAAGCAACTCTCAGACTCACTACAAATTCACTAGTAATTTCGGATTGGCTGAATTTGACAAGAGTGGCTCGAAGCCGCTAAACTCAGCGAATGCGAGCTGCAATAACGAACGTATAATGCTTCTGGATAAGTTTGGCGGATACCTGCTTGGACACCATTAAAACAGCCTTTCATCGAAGATGCACTATCATGCCCTTGCTCGATAAGGGATTTAAAATCAACCCCTAAACGACTCAGTGTGGAAAGAATTGTATCAGCCAAATAATTTCATGAAGTACTCAGTGTACTGAGACAAATCTTAGAAAATCTTCCCGTAGTATACTATATGTTATCTCTGGGCTCAATATATCTCACACATATGGACTTTTGTTCCTGTCGTGATACATCAGTAGTTTCGTCAACTTTATATCGAAAAACATTTAGAAGAATTTGTGGGTACAGTACCCACAAACCTGATACAAGTTCTGTGATGTAACCTTAAGTTATTGAATGAAATGCCGAGAGCATTTTAATCAAAAAGGTACTAAGGTTTGTTTATCCATGAAATGTACCAAGCTCAGAATTTTTTCTAGATCGATGAATTATTTGGCAACTAGGAAAAGTGAAATACGCATTTTTTTTAATTCAGGAAAATGATATATTTTGAAATTAGCGCCATTTTGTAAGAAAGATCCCTAAACAAAATTAAAGAACCTAGGGTTTTGTATTTTATTATGAACAATTTCAATCATATTACGGGGTTCCTGATGCTGCCATAGGAACCCTGACATGACGACAAGTTGCCGAAAAACGTGACAGTAGTTTCAAAGCCAGAAGTTGTGTGGTGGCATGACTGCATCCTTATCCGAAGTCCTCTATTGAATGTACCAATTTTTATGAGGAATGAAATTTTCTGAGAATCTATTAATTAAAAAGTTTCCCATATGGTTCCAACATTTTGGCGGACATTGTATATGATATTATGCTTACAGAATTTCATTCAAATGGGACCATAAAAACTTCTGATGAACGGATGATTACCTACACGTGATAATCCATATGAATAAAACATTCCAGTGCCCATTAGATTGAGTTTGTAATAGCTAGTGGCTTACGATTTCAATTTGGTTATGGAGAGTTGATTTTGCTTACTTATAATTACTTTTTAGTGTACCTACACACTGCAACAGGGTTTTTCCTAATTATTGGTAGGTATAATCGTTTTCAAAGTCGACTTATTTAGTAACAAAGTTGTTTCACAGCTTGTTCAACAAATAGTGTAATTTTGTCTCAAAATCGGGATAAAAACTCATAATCCCACTCAAAAGGTCGTTAGGAATACCAATCAAATATGGTTTATGCCATGATTACCCTGCTGCGACGCCCATGGTTTGATTTGAGAAGACGTCTGTCAGACGATAAATAAGTCATAAACGGGCGTAAACAAGCAATTTAAGGGTGAATATAATAGGGAATTCCAACCTGATGACTGAGTGCAAACGACAAGGCCCTTTTTTAACATGAATCGGGCTCTAATGTTTGTAAACAATGTTGGGTATGTTGCTTTCAAGAGACAGAAAAGCCCTCTATTATATTTGATTGCTCGGAGCATGCTACAAAATAACTCCACCTCTTTTCAATACATATTCGAGAAAGGCAATGGACATATTTTGTCGTAGCGACATAGGATAGTAGACATTTGAGAAAAGGTCCCCCGATGCTTTTTCTAGCGCCTATATTTCCAGAATCGTTCGCACCCTATGATTCAAATACTTTCATTCTGACTTAACTGAATCGATGACGTCATACATAAAAAGATTCGAAACGTATTCATGATCTTAGCTCAGGAAATAAAAAGAGAAATTTCTTGATTATCTACCACCCACAGAACACAAATACAACTTCCAACTCCAAATTTAAGTAAGGTCTAATTATTGAATAGTATTTGGTATACATTCTCGCTGTTCATGATATTAATGACACATTCGAGTCGATTCTTTTTCTCAGTAGCAACCTTGGCGAATTTTGTAAGTTTTCAAAATGGCTGGCATTCATGACGGACCAATCGTTGTTGCAGAAGCATGTCGGCAGCTATTTTATTCGCAGAAAAATTGCGAAATTCGCGAGGGTATGAACAAGACTTTAGTCATATTCTACGCTTCCACCAAGGAGACTACGTTATTTAACTAGAAGAGTCTAATCCCCATAAGACAATGGGGGCACTTATACAAAGAGATGAAAGAACATTTGTGACGAAATTTGAAATGTCATGGCCGCTGTTCTCTATAGACAGTGACGGACTACCGCACTCCGTACTCTTTGGATATGAGAATTACAGGCGACACTTTTGTTCCTTGGTTCGAGTTCGACTCTGTACTCATGTCCAAGTACGTCACTATGACGCGTTTATGCTACAAGATTCAGATTGGCTAGAGCTTATAAAACCCTCCTGTGCTCCTGTTAGTTAACTCTCTTTGCGCTTCCAAGTCAGAAAACACTGAGAGTTCTGTGTCGCAATATATTCCTGACAAAAACAAAGTCACAGAACACCTAATCGAGGTTATGTGTTCTGTGACCATAAGTGGTAGAAGCACAGAACTCATACTTGTCATAAGATGTATGAGTTCTGTGGGTGGAAGCAGATTGTCACTTGTCAGGCCATATGTCAGAAAATCACTTTGTTTTTCAGCTATTAATTATTATAATTAAAAACAAAAACAATCATGCTCATATGATTATGTACACAGGAATAACTACTTATAATTTGTTTTTGGCAGTGTTTGAAACAATTAATGGCTTGTCTTCCTGCAGCACTTTTCCACTAAAAAAAAATAGTAGACTCAGATAGTGACAGATTTAGGTGCCCCATTTTCGCATACAAGCCTCGAATAGTTTTGTTTGTTTTTTTTTTCCGTTAACCAGCTGTCGTCCTCTTACGAACGGCAGCCCTCATAAGTCGAAACTTGTGCGAGCCAAGGATTAACGAGGTCTTACCTTTTTACGTGCGATTCCTAGCACTTTCTCGGGCCATCAGAAAAAATTCTGCAGCCGCCATGGTTTGAACCACCGCCGACCGGCAGCCAGTGACTAAAACAATGTCGCTTTAACCACTCGGCTACTGGCCCCTAGTACATCGATGTTGAGTAAAATGGAGGGAAATTTACGAGTGGCTCCTGGGGAGAACATATGGAAAATTCGATTTTCCAGAACAGAAATAAAAGGAGTATGTTGCCTATATTTTCACGCGAGCCATTGTTTTTTGGTCTAGTGACGATGTAAGTTTTCATAGTTTCGTTGTGCTTGTGTGGGAAAATCTGTCAAAATCTCGATTTTCCCTCACAATAGTACACCCTCATTTTAACCCTTTAGCCACCTGCAACACTGAAGCCTTTGGTATTCGGAAGCCAGGTTATATTAATTATGTGAACACTGCTCACGTTAAAATGTGGGCAAGATACTGCTCTTTTATTTCTGTTCTGGAAAATCGAAGTTACCATAATATGTTCTCCCCAGGAGCCACTCGTAAATTTCCCTCCATTTTACTCAACATCAATGTACTTTTCAACCCTATTCGAGGCTTGCATGCGAAAATGGGGCACCCAAATCTGTCACTATCTGATGGTCTATTGTAGAAAACTGAAATTTTGAAGCAAATGCCCTATGGTGACCTCATATTAGCTAAGGGCTTTTGATTCAAGATTTACTTCCATAGGGGGTTTCTTCAAATATTCCTCAATTTTGAAGTACTCCTCAGTTTACAGAGTGTACAAGACACAAAGGATAGTCAAAGGAAGAATCCATGTAGAAAGAGCTATTTGAAGAATAAAAAGTTTTAATATTTTGCAAATAATTCTTCAATTTTATGTATCTCAGTAATCAACTATTTTTCAGTTAGGTGTGAAATGTATTTAGTTATGGCAAGTAAAATGAATTATACCCAACTGTATTTCAATTAATCAAAAGATTTAAATATTTTATGAGGTATAGAGGTACATGGGTGAAAATAAATAATTTAAAATATTTATTATACATTTTACACTTTTATCTTGATAAATTTGGAAGCAATTTTTCATATTCAGAAGTATGAGTTTAAGCTAGGATAACTTTATTTAAAAATTTTGGCAAATACTGATTCATATAAAACTTTTCTGTTCACATGGGTCCTATTCAATTAAAGTCATTTCTTTCATTGTGCATATACACAAGTAACATTTAGATCGTTATAAAACGTAAAGGTTTCCTTGGATCCAACAGAAGTAGTTGTGGTTTGTATTTACACTATTTCATTATTATCACTGTAATAAATTATATATTCGTAATCAACTTGAGTTTCTGTGACAAATTATCCTTTCTAAATGAATATGGACATTTCATCTCCACAATGGAATTATCTCCTACTAATCCATCAGGGTTGGCTCCCAAAAGACCAGAATTTGTCAGCAAAATAGTTGCTTGTTGGTTGTAAATCCAGGTTCAATGTTGTTTTAAGGAACTCTATCCCATATTTTTTTACAAGTTCTTCCTCACTGAATAGCTAAGTAGCCTCAGTGAATTCATTCGATAATACTTCAATAATCGGTAAGCCACAGTTAAAAAATTCCTAGTCACTTTCTGGTTGCAGAAGCCAAGTAAAACCCACAGTATTGTCCAAATCACATATCTTCTATCCCTTTTATTTTTTCATTTCCTCTTCACTTATTCCTCACCCTATAAATGGCAGAATATGATTTTGGGGATTGTATAGTTCTTCAGCTGTTTTTACTCCAACATTTTTTGCATTTGTCAAATTCCTTGTCAATCACGGATATATTTGCAGTGTCCAAAAAGAGCCAGTGTCTCAATATAATTATGATGTCATTTCATTCCTCCAGGTCCGCACAGACGATATCTCCCAACTTGTTAAGTGTGATCTAAACTAAAAATACTGTGAAAAATCAAAAAATAGAAAACCTCCACAAAATACGACTCACTTCAGCATGATATAACTTCTCTTTCGTGCTTGCGTGCATTTCTCCTCTGATCGTGATGAAGTCTTCAACAAACTGCATAAATATGTTCTACATGATTAGATTCCAGTGCATTTCCACCCTTTTTAAAAAAAATTGATTGTCATTGTTAAGGAATTCATTTATAGATGAAAGTAAAACATGGTTTGATGCCATTTTATAATCAAAATCTGAAACAATAAAGAATGAGTGATACATTACATATCAATAAACAACATAACATAACCTCAACAAACTTTAAAAAGCCTACCTTAGTTACCTTAGAGGTATTTTCGGTAAGATGTTCCAACTCAGACACTTTACTGAAAATAATCACGAATGTCATTATTTCAGACAGAAAAAAGCAAAAAAATTAAATCAATAATTTCTTATGGGCTTTCAACAGTCAACACGTACCTATTACAAATTTGTTCGGAAAGGTTCGATCATAGACAAGGTAGCAAATAGATATACATTGTGTAATAAAATTCTCATGAACAATTCATCATCAACTAAGCCTGTCATTTCAAAATAAACGTTCTCTACTATGAGAGGTTTATTCTTCTTTCAAAAACAAATTATTGCGAACCTGCTAGTGTTAACTCAGCCTAATTTTTTGTTTTTTGATTCAGTCGTTTGATTTTATATCACCAGATCATCATATCACCCGACTTCTATCATAATTTATAACTTCACTTAAAATAAAAACATTAATCATCTAAAAGTTACTTTGCAATTTGGCAACAGCGCAACCCAAATACGACGTTTTACAGGTTTCTACTACTATGTCTGACAGCGCACAATCGTGACATGTGGATTCTGAAGATCTCTCGGTCTACGAGAATACATTCTGAAAAAGTACGGATTGAGATTCTTTCGAATCGGTGTAATTGCGCATCTGCTGCAGTCCTGTTCTGCTATGATACGATTTGGATGAAATATCATTCTGTCATTTTATTAGTAGTCTGCATTACTGGTAGAGAACTTTCCCGGTAGATATTTTTACTGGTTGTATAGAATACAGTTCGCATTTTTATGGTATAGAAGTGTGATTTCTGATAGGAAACAATCGCTATATTTACAGTTGACAATTGTATTGTCGCCAAAATACGGTATATCATTATTCGATTCTGTTCATTTATGTATTTGTGTTTGTACATTTTAAAGAAATATCAGTCGGATATTTTGATTTTCTGAAAATATATATGGACCCGTCATAAAACAGGATACCTATTGGAGTGTCTCTATGCTATTTTTACTTTAATATTAAATTGTATTCATATGATGGACTGATTACGGGTGAACCCCTTTATGATGGATGTATAAACTCATCTTAAATAAAAAATAAATTAACAACTAAGAATTAAGAAAGATGAATACACGGAAACACCATCTGGTATTTGTAAACTTTCATCAGTCAATAGACGAGGTGTCGTCACAAATGTCATTCTTGTCAAAAACTGATTCCAAACAAACCTTCGTCGAATTTAAATCAGCTTGTCCGATATTGTTTCCGTGAAAGTTTTTCAACTTCTATTGCTTGAGAAATCAAAATCCAAACAGCCAAACACAAACTAAAAAGCAAAGTATCAAATAATCAACAGAGAATGTCACCTAAAATGCTTTGTTTGGAATCAGTTTTTGACAAGGTTGACATTTGTGATGACACGCTTTCCTCGTCTATTATGTTTCATATATAAGGCACAGAACCGTCTTGTCTTGACAGAGTATTGTTCCCATATATGGAGTGCAGCCCCTAAACACACACTGAACGTTTTAGATTCGGTCCTAAAAAAACAACCATTCATCTCGTCGGTATAATGCTGCGCTTATAAGCTCGCCAAACTCTCTGGAACACCGCAGAACGGTTGGCCTTTCTCTATTATATGGATAATTCCTTGGACGATGCTCTTCTGAAATATCATCAATCGTTCGACGTTTCAAGACAGGGCGTCTAGCTCAGTTCACACATCCATTTGTCGAGACATGCAGAACATCTCTGTCCCAGTGCTCGTTATTTCAACGAACGGCACTGCCTCTGGTGGTGTTCCCTGAACAACAATTCCTACCAACGTTCCATCGGCTTTCAGAATGTATACATAACCATTGTTTATATGTTAGTCAACTATTATAAATGGATGCGACATGTAGATGGTGATAGTGATCTCGCATCCAAGTCATGTCGTAACTTCAGTGATCTGGCCTCCAAGTCATGTCGTAACTTGATTGAAACAAAGGGACAGCATTAAAATCAGGGTTTTTTGAAGAAACCTGCATCAAAATGACGTCAAATATTCATGTTTGTAACTAATCACGCTAGATAACACTAGCGTTTGCGTCCAACTCCAACACCAATTACACAGGCATTGACTACCTTGTATTAGGCTATCCAAGATGCTGTCAAACTAAAATTAAGATGGCCGCCTGAAGGCACACATTGTATTTGTTATTGTTTGAACGAGACTGATTATTGTTAATTTTCATCTATTGGAGTGAAATGCCGAATAAAAAACATGTCTACAAAGTGTTATGTTGTAAATTGTGGAAGCCGTGGAGATCGCGACTTAGTGAAGTTTTTAAAAATTCCTAGCTAGCTACATTTTGATAATGTGGTATATTAAATCAAAGACTAGATATATAGATGTTTATTAAGTAGGATACCCTAATATACATAGTTCCATGTTACAAAATAACAAATTAGTAGGTAAAAATATGTAACAAGTGAAAATAAATTACTTTGCGATATCTGATACTCGGTGTGTAAAAAAAACGACCAATCCAATGAAGATTTGAAAATAAAAATAGATAAATGTGTAGGCAATCATATATTACAAATAATAGTGTTGAGGAAACAGTCATAACTTCATGCGCTGAGAACCAATCCAGGGGTTTTTTGGTACATCGGACAGTCCTATAGGGTCCAATAGAATTTCACAGATATCATTTTCACACTGCAGCACAACTCGGCCATCCTCACCTTTTCACAAAGACACCATCTTTACTCTAAAAAATGTCTTCCTTTTATGAAACTCAGGTAGCACAACTACTTTACGAAAATTGTACGCTTTTGGGAAATCAACTATCCAGAATTATTCATCTGGGAAAATTTACTCATGAACATATATCCTTTGGGTGACCAAATCACAAAATCGCAGTATTTTCATTCAGTTAGTTTCATTTGTAAATGAGTTTGGTAATAATAAGCATGGTCATGTTTTAGGGTAATTGCAATTCCACCGCTTATTATAGTTGAGGTTTTTAAATTTGAATACTGCCCCATATCAATATTCCTTAATGAATATGGACACTTCACTTCCATAGCAGCCACAAGACATCATCGCATCAGGAGAACCATCAATTTATTAAATAATCTATACTTTCAACAAAGGAATATCCATTCGCTGTGAATGCCTCATCTGAAAATTAATTGGAAACATTAATGAACAGTTCATAAATTACGAAAAATCAGTACCTACCTTGGCAACAACAGTATGTTCATCCATTTTTCTTGCTTCACAATCATGGGCAAATCCAGCTTCAAGATATTTATAGCCTGTTAAACTTTTGTAGGCCTTCATTGGCTTTCTTGTTTATGAGTCAACAGCAGATATGTAATAATGTCGAATACCGTTACTGTTGTGAAAAGATCTAGAGATATGTCCATTTCACAAGGAGTGAAAGTAAAAGGATCCATGCACTTTATCACTCTCCTTTTGTCTCTATAGATCGATGCAGTGTCTTTGTTTACTCGTTCTAATGATAATAAATAAATCACTTTTAGTTAAAACAGTCATAATAACATTTCAAATCACAACTAAACAAAACTATTAGCAGTAGAAGCTAGTGCCAAACACAAACACCATTCATGTGTGCCTACAGCCGGCCATTTTTAAAGAGCCGTGGTCACGTGTTCTGGATAGCCTAATAAACAATAAAGACATAACCACAGAAGAGAGGGTTACAGAAGCGTCACAGTCACTGAAATCAAATTAAAATAATATTATAATTTCATTTCAGTGGTCACAGTCCGTCGGTACCTTTGATTTTGGTGATCCCAAATTGAACGACCTTGGGTAGTTTATTTGTCACTATTACATGGCTTTTGCCTCCGTTGAGCCATTTAGCCAGCTCGCTTGCGGGTTCTACAACTTTTTACGTCTCGTATTTAGTTCGATATTCCAAGTTGTTATTTGATGAACATTGATTGAATCATGTTAAGTTTGACGAATTATTTTCTAGAAATGGTAAAACTCATGAAAAAATGTTTTTGGAAATAAGTTTTAATTCCGTTCTAAATAAAAATGTATAAAGTCAGATGCGGAATCATCTACAAGTTAAAAGTTAAGTTTTGGTTAGTATCTTTCCTCTTCCAAGAAAATATTACAATATTATCGTTTGGAAATCATGACCAAACATTCTGTCTTCAAAATGTGCAGCACAAATCCTATATCCCTTGAGTTGAGTAGGTATTTTTCCGAATAGATCTTCTCGGTTACATTGGGTTAACCAACGGTTTGTCCTAAAATTCATTCCAATTTTCAGAATAAGCATGTGAAAAAAATATGCTCCTATTGTGAGCTTTCTAAAAAGTTAACTCATTTTCAACTTCATTAACAAAGAGGATGTTTCATAATTGCAAGGATAACAATATTAAAATTTTCCAACCTTTCCATACCCTTTGGTAACCTGAAAAATGAAATTTTCTTGTCCAAAGAGCGATTGTGGCGTCCACGCACGACACAAGAAAATCCACCTTTTTTGGGTTCGCTCATTGTAGATGAGTACTAGTACAATAATCAAAAAAGAAAATAACACATAACACCAATTTTGAGCGAGCTTTACGAAAGTACACAACTAATACACAAGTGTAACGTCTGTAACAAATAAAACGACAAACAACTATAAACAAAACGGTTTGTCCATTTGTGCCAATAAAGCTGACCGGTTCAGGTATACTAAAAAAAGAATAGACAAATAAATTACGAGTGTTAGAGATAGATGAACAGATGTAAAATGGCTGATTTGATCCGTTCTAGTGACACAAATTAACACACCTACAGAATTGTTGACGTTGACGGAAAAACTACCAGTTTCGCATGCGCATTCAAATTTAGAACAGGGAAATATGGGGAATGACGCTTCTGTAACCTTCTCTGAGACTAAACTAACAAGGAGGGTTTAATAAGTTCTATTCATTCAGAATCTTGTAGCATCAACGCGTCATAGTGACGTACTTGATATGAGTACAGAGTCGAACTCGAACCAAGCAACAAAACTGTCAGCAGTAACTCTCATATACCAAGAGCTAGTCCGTAACTGTCTATAGAGATCGGCGGCCATGAAACGTCCAACTACGTCACATTTCGTCACAAATGTTTTTTCATCTCTTTCTACTAGTGTCCCCATTGTCTTATGGGGATTAAACTCTCCTTGTTAAATTTTAGTCTCCTTGTTCATAGGCGCTTTGTTACTCCTAAAATCACTTCGGGATCAGTTAAACTGACAGGAATACATGTTATTTAATAGGAACATGTTCTTTCGAGGTCTGTGAGATCACTTCCGAAGCTCTTCCTACTGGGTCAATGTAAAGCGGCTCTTATTTGGAAAATCCAAAGAGAATAAATCACAGACCTTATTTTATGAGGTCTGTGTAGTAAATTAAGTCAGGTAACGTTTAATCTTTTTGGAATGATACTGCATTCCTACACCGCTTCAACTCTAGAATTTGGCAAACACGAATCATAGGCTAATTTATTCCCTCTAGATGACGCTTAGAATTCAAGCTCGAAACAGTAAAGTGGTGATTGGCTGCCAAATTTCATTGATGTCATTTTAATTCGCAGATGTCGAAAAAAAAACCTATCGGACATTGTTTCACAGGCATTTGTTAAAGGCCAATCAAAAGAGGCGAGGCTGTTCATATTTTAGGTACTTTCGTCTGTTTCTTGCTGTAGTGTGAACCAGAACATGATCACAGAACACATATATAGTGTTTTGTGAACATGATTAATGGCCCCTCCTCATCAACAAACTCTTACTGAGGATATCGTCAAAGAGTAGGGGTTAGACCCCTACTCTTTAGCTGCTTTCCATTTAACGTAAGGAGCTCCTCATAGCTACCCAGAGCGTATGACCCTGCGTTCCATTTAGTGGGGTTTCAAGCACCGATTGACATTCCTCTTGCCCCTCGAGCACCACCCGTTTTATTGGTGCATGAAGCACAAGTAGACAAAACTCAAAACGCGAATACACAGTTTTTTGGCGAAAAAGTCAGTGATAACGTAATTTCCGATCTCAGGGGCTTGAAGCTCTGGGGCTTAACACTCCTAAATGGAAAACGCCTTTTTTTATATCGTGTTATGTAGCTTCCACAACAATGCGTGTTAAGTCTCGTTCGTACCCTCGCGAATTTCGCAATGTTTCTGCGAATAAAATGGCTGCCGACATGGTTCGATCTGCATGAACGATTGGTCCGGCACGACTGGCAGCCATTTAAATCTTAAAGAAATATCGAGATTCGCGATGGTATGAATAAGTTTTAATGCCTAAATCTCGGAGACTTATTCCTCATCATAAACCACCAGTGTGACTTGTGTCCTTTTATATATTTACATGTAACAATGTAGCAATAACATTTATGCAAAAACCTGGTTGCCCTGCATTGCAGCTGTAAAAGCAACCTCATTTAATGAGGTCAAAATTCAAGAATCCCGTGGAATGGTGAATAGTGAGAGCACTTCTTTGCAAATATGGTGCAAACATTTTTTAGAAGTCTGTAGTAGGTCCTTTCGTTTGCGTGGGAGTCTAGCGCACTCTACTACTCCCAGTGAAATATACACTCGATTTCAGTATTCCTTCGCTTAACTGCACTATACACCAACTGATTCCAAATATAGTGCTGGTGATATCCTGGAATCACCGACGTGCTCATGATTCATATGAGCAGAGAACAAGACGAACAGATTTCACCTAGGTTAATTGTGAATAATGGAATTCCGAGTAAAGTTAAAAATATGGTGCATTCAATAAAAGGTAAAAAATGCATCTCTGTAACTTCTGATGCCCAAGAATAAGTGAATTTTCCTCATTTTCTGCACAGGAATTTTGATTTATTAGTTCTACGCAAGCATTGCAACACTTGGTTTTTCATAAAAAAATTTCTAATATAAAAGAGCTTTGGCCTTGGTACGACTAATAATGCTGCATCGAGTCACTGAGAATATATCCCTGTCAATTAAATTTTTGAGATCTCTTTGAGGGAGATTATATTTCACGACCATCGACTATGACACATAGGTATGCAACCATGGTTGCATAAATGTGTACAGTACGCATGTGCGATGTAGACCGGTACCTAACAGCAGCGCTGGGCCCATAGAAATATATATATATATATATATATATTTCTATGGCGGGCCACAGATTACATACGGGTGTATGTAATCTCTGTGGCTGGGCTCTCGACAATGAACCAGTTCACTTCTAGATGTTGTATTATTCATATGTCCCACATCCAATTAAGAGCAAACACTACCTTGGTAAAACAGGAATCGGTTTTACGCCTACAGTTTTTGTTTAAGAATTTTTCTTTCTTTAGCAAATGACTCAATGTTTTTGTGTAAATTCCGGAACTTCAGTGATTTTTGGTTATGATAATTTTCAAGAAGAAAAAATTGAAATGACATGATGAATTAAACAAATTGAGAGATTCCGGAATTCTTATGAGGCCACCGAGCCCATACAAGAAATATCCCTTTCTTGAAATCAATTGTTTTTGCCGAAAACGGAATCTACGATCGAGAAATTTATATCTGATTGGCGCTGTAATCGAGAACGGACAGGTGCTGCGTTGCCAATGTTCATCGAGTTCATTATCTTCACTCCCATTTTTGATGACTATGCCTACAAACCTCAGCTGAAGGGGGTGAGGAGGAAATTCGACTTTTCGGTGTGACGCGCTGATGGTGGCTCTTAATATAAAACAGACACGACACGATGATAAACTCGATTTGGAATTTATACCTTCTATTGCACGATCGAATTTCGTTTCGGAAATCGTCGGGTTTTTAATGGAATGTAATTACATTTTGATTCAATAAGATGGAATCAAGATGAAATCTACTAGTAGAAGGTAGTAAATACATAAATAAATAAATATATTGAATCATATTATCTAATATTATTGTGACTTATTTGTCACGACAATGATAGGATGTGCTTATATTTGTGATCTACCTTTTTTAAAATGAGATTAATTCTCATCAAGAATGCATGAGGAATTTTTTAAAAATTAATATAAAAAAGTCGGGATTTTTTTTATATTCAAATAAGTATTTATAGTTTTTATAAAAAATTATTAATTATAACAAAAAAATAAAAGTAGTCTAACATATTCAACATACAAACAATAACATGGCTTTCTCCAAATAAAATTGAATATTTTATATTCCTTCAGAATACACTCCCTTTGGCCATATTGCTGCGTTCTTCAAGAAATGTTTATAACATTTCCCAATAGGCATCTTTCAATTTGAAAGCGAAGCGATGACCATGGGATGTTTTTTTGCTCAATATGTAGCAAAAAGATTAAAAGAAGTTAATTCTGCAATGAATCCACTAATAAAATACGAAACAATCATCACTTTACCAGTTATTCTGTCGAAAGACAGCATTAAAATTGAAGGAAATGTTTTAAAAAAAGATAAATTGACAACTCGACTCCTCTTGAACTATCAAGTATTCTCATCGAGTTTATACGACGTTATCGAGAAACGGAATACCAATAATCGAGTCAAAATGGCGGATCGACTCGATTCATGAACTAGAATCCCGCTGCTGGGTTAACTTAGATATTCAGAAAAATAATAATCCTACTAAAACATTTAAAATACATATATGCACTACCGCTTATGTCAAGAAAGACGAAATAAGAAACTTTCAGATTATTGAGCAATATATTGCCCGTTTCAACATTGTTTAAATAGAAGTAAGATATTTAGCCAACCTTATGGGATTAATATTATATTTAAATGGAGGCGACATGTAGATAGCGTCAGTGATTTCGCCTCCAAGTCCTCTTCAGTGATCTGGCCTTCAAGTCATGTCGTGCATTAAAATGACGTTAAATTTTAACGTTTGTAACAAATCACGCTAGAGGACACCCGTGTTTGAGTCCAATACCTATTCCACATTGAAACTATTCTTACTTCCAGGGTTGTGTTCTAAAACCTCACTCTCTTACCTGGAGTCTACTCTCACTGTTCCAAAACTTACTCTGATTAATTATTTTGCCCTTGTCAAACGTTCAAATACCTGTCGGGTTTACCCCAGAGCTTACTCATCCGTACTCTACCAAAAAGGAGGGTAACAGAGTACTCGGTCATATTTTTCATTTTAAAACTTCAAAACAAAAGTACGTTATAACAAATATATTGTTTCTGTCTGCTTTTATCTAATAAAATGTATTTATCCACAACTATTAATTAATAAATCTGTTAAATATGAGATTTTTATCAAGTAATTACCATATACCATATAGAATTGAATAATAATGACAGTTCGATGAAATAATATTAATTAATCGTTGCGTCAAATTTGACAATTTGTAAATTTACTTGTCACTGTATGTCAGTCGGTTTGTGACTTATTTGTTTTGAACATTTTTATCTGTGGTATCATTAGAGAAATGTCTAATAGTGAATCTGATTTGGAACATATGTATTGTACACCGCCAGACATTTTAAAATTATCGGCTGGAGCTACAGAAAATCTCCTACCTAACAAGTCAAAAGGTAAATATGATGCGGTATACAAAAGTTTTATGGATTGGCAAGTGGCACAAAAAACATCGTCTTTTTCTGAAAATGTTATCCTAGTGTAATTTGTTAAACTTTCTAAAAATACAAGTCATCATCATTGTGGGCATATTATTCTATGCTGAAGAGTACATTAAATATTTACCATAATAGTATCCGCCTAGAGACTTACATGAAGTTGCAGGAATTTTCAAAACGTCAGTCTGAGGGCCATCAACCGGAAAAATCTAAAACCTTTACTAGCGAAGAAATGAGAGATAAAAGAAGCGCCAGATCATACACCTATCTAATGACAAAGGTATTGTGGTATATAGTTGTGGATAAAGTATAGTATTCAACACGCGTATGATGGCAATTACCCACTCAGATGTTACAAAACTCGCCTCCGGCTCGTGTTGCAATTTCATCTTCGTGGGTAATAGCCATCATTATACTCTTGTTGAATAATGTACTATTCTATTCATTTTTTAAGATTAATTAATGGTTATAGAATTCTGTTGATTTTATATTGACGTAGATACATAATTCTCAAAGTTCGTTTTAGATTAATCGGTGATATAACTCCCTGAATCCAGCCAGCCAACCGTTTAAAAATTATACCTAACATTAATATTATTGTTTACGAAAATTTAAGAACAAATGTTGAATGAACCTAATTGATTTTAAAAATACCAAAAGTCCTTTATTAGTAGCAGGAAACGTTCACTACCGTCATTCTTCCCCCAAAGTGACTGCAAGCCTATAGACTAAAGGATTATGCTGGATTACGATTATGATCCTTTACGTTATGACGCGTTACGAATTCTACCGAATACGAATATGATGGCTTGACGTTTTGATGCGTTGCTGTTATGATGGAATGATTTTGTGATGCATTGTGGTAATGCTGCAATGATATTTTGATGTTTTAGCGTTATGACGGGATACTTTGTGATAAAGTACGTTATGCTGATGTATATTATGATGGATTACTTTATGATCCAGTACTTTATGCCACTGTACATTTCTATCTTGTACTAATATGATCAATTGCGATTTCTACCGGTTATCGATATGATGAAGTAAATTTCTTCGCTTTACGATTTCTTTTCTGTACATTATGATGCATTGGGTGTTCCCGTTCTCTCTCACTTATGACCCTTGGCGCTTTTGTGGGTTATTTGTTACATTAGAACTATTTAAAGAGATTTTGACTATTAGACTCCACCCATTGGCCGTACCCGTAAGAAGGCTAAAGCCTTCTAGGATTAGTGACCCTACAGTTCAGGGGTAACTAGCTCTTATGGTGGATTTATGCAGCAATCATAAGTCTTAAGTCATAATAAGGAAGAATATTCGTCAATGATTGGTTGGTCCGTATATTCCAACCAATCATTGACGAATATTCTTCCTTATGACTTATGATTGCTGCATAAATCCACCATCAGTTCTGGACTATATTTACCTTCATTTCCCATAGTCGCTTTCCAATTCACCAATTGAGTAGCTCCGAGTAACTGTGAGTAGCTCCTGAAGTCTACGAATAATCGTGTTCAGTTGAGGTTAGGTTCAGGGACAGTTCAGTTCAGGGGTAACCAGAGCCGCTTTCCAATTGACCAAATGTAGCTCCTAGTAACTCCGAGGAGCTCCTGAAGTGATCTCACAGACCACGAAAGAACATGATCCTATTAAATAACACGTATTTCTGTCAGTTGAACTGATCCGTAAGTGATTTCAGAGGTAGTTCAGGGGTAACAAAAAGCGCCTCAACAACAATCATTATTGGCGACACTGGAACACAGAACTCATACATAATAAGATGTAAGTATGAGTTCTGTGCACAGGAACGAACGGTTAGTTGGCAGATTTGTTTGACTTTGACATTTATTTAAATGTTTTTTAAATGGAAAATGGAACTTTAATCTTGGATCAGAGATCAGAAAGCCGTTTGATTTGACCGATTTGGGACTTGGGTCGAAGCTTGAAATTTTGGATATTATATTTATCCTACTTCACTTACATTAAACAAGTCATGGAGTATTTGAATCAGTCAGCTGAATTATTGTGTACTATGTCTCCCAGAATAAAACATAAACTGAAACCCGGACAAAAACAATTCAGAAGAGGTACGTGGAGTATTTATTATTGTAGAAATACTAAGAATTGAAAACTTAGTTGCAGGTGCATCTATATTAGCTTTAAAAAAAAATTTTAGAGGATCTTCCTTATATGACAAATCTATTCAAACTATAGATAATAAAGATTTAAACATAGAAAGCACAACTAGTACAGAGTCCTGCGATTCAGAAAAATGGAATCTGAAAATTTTGAATAAATCTCCCATTGTAATTTCGGATAGTGAATCTGATTTTGAGTCAGAATCAATGGGTAAACATGAGCAGAATGCCATCAATCTACAAAACTGCTCATTACCAAATGATAAAGTAAATGACATTGAATGCTGGATTGAAAAGGTGAATGCAGCAAATTGTAACAAAGATACAACAGCTTATACTGATTTTTCCACTATTTGCGGTAGTGAAACTGGCGAAAATTTCTTGCCAAAAGAAAAAGGCCCAGTTGTCAATTCTACTTTCATTTCCAAAGACTGTAAACGATTTGATGAGTTCTTTCGACCCCAAAATGACCCAAAAGTAGCCAACAACTACTTGGAGACTGATGACAATGAAGATGTGATTATATCATCAAAAAATTTGATTATAGAAGATTCATTTCAATCCCAAAATGAGAGTTTGACAACTAGAGTGGAAAAACGATTGCAGTTAAGGAATGATTCCCAAGTTAATCACAAGAATACTTTCAAAACTCCACCTAAAACACAAGGTAAGGTTGGATAATTTCAATAAAATACTTCCAAAGCCTCTATAACTTACTAGTTTATTGCAATTCAATACTTACTAGATGTAATATAAATCTTAATTCATATTAGATAAATAATTATTATTGTGAAGCTGAAGAAAGCAAAGAATAATTACTATGACTTGAGCTTAATCTCAATTTTATAACTGTGTGTGTACACAGGTCTCCCAATAGCGAAGTTAGAGCATTTTTCAATAAAACGCACTGTCTTCTTAATATTTTAAACAAAGAAAATCACATGTTTTTTATAGCTAGAGATTTTAACATTGATACATTGAGGAAGGAAAGTAGGAATCGCACGGACTTTTCACGACTCTTAATTAGTTTTGGTACAGAGTTAACGATCTTTGAAGCAACTAGAGTAGACTAGTAAGTGTCTAGATAGTTTCATTACGAATTTTAAAGGAGAAAAATCGGGAACTGTTATTCCCACCAGTTTCTCTGATCATCTGGGTCAACTTTTGGAAGATAACTTAATAAAAACAATAAATTGTTTGTATAGAGAAAAACGGAAATTTAACAATGAGAATGTTTTCAATTTCTCTCAACAGATTCGAGATGAAACTTGGGAAGATGTACATGGCGAAAGGGACATGGAAGAGTCCTACTCAAGTTTTCTGCGTATGTTTCTTTACCATTTTGGTATAAACTTTCGCAAAATTAAAAGTAGAATTCAAAAGAGGGAAACAACTATGGTCATATCGGAAGAGCTTAAATTCATGAAAAATCAACTTTTTTTTCGAGGAAAATCGGAAATCTAGTGTACAACATGACCAGAAATCCTTGAAATCCATGTTGAATTCCAGAAATCCAACCTGAAATTCCGAAGTCTGATGAAATTCAGAAATCCAATATGAAATCTCGAAATCCCTATGAAATCCAGAAATCTCAGATGAAATTGAGAAATTCTACAAGAAATCTTGAAATCCGATGAAATCTTGAAATCCTTATGAAATCTCAATAGAAATCTTGAAATTCTCAAGAAATCCAGAAATCCTAAGTGAAATCTTGAAATCTTCAATTCTTTTGAAACCTTGAACTCCAAGTGTAAATCCTGAAATCCTTGGTGAAATAATCAAATTACTAATGAAATATGAAAATCTTAAAAGAAACTTCGCAAATACTCGTGGATTCCCGCATAAAGCCCCACCTGATTGTTGAAGAGTGAAGACTGACGCAGGAACCGGCAGAAACGTGTTATTGCAATAAATGTGCCGGTAAAGGTTGCCGCCTAGAAACATTTTCTATGAAAAAAGTTATTGTATAATTGAATCGAGAATTGAATATGGTTGCTGAGGCTACAGAGGTGAGGATATAGTAAAGTTATAAACTACATAATATCAAACTCCAAAGGAAAAATCTCGAGTGGTATCAAATAAAATTAAAAACTTAATCATTTGTTAGGTTAGCTTATGGTGTTTATTAAATGCGGAGCGAGCTGCGGAGGGTAACGAAAATTCGTGCTACAATTCAACTAAATATTATGTAACACACAGATGTACTTTTCAGAATAAACATAAATAATAGAGGGTGAAGTTGGCAAAGAGGAGGCTGGAGAGGGTGAGGGACGAAAGTTGGAGAGGAGGGAAAGGGGCAAATAGAAACTTTTCTATATTTCAAAACGATAGAGAATTCTGCTCGGAATTTTGCTTGGAATTTTGGAAGTTTCTAGAAAATCAAAAGGCAGAATGACTACTTGTAGGGATAACGATGATGAAACTGACAATTTTCAATTATAATAATTAACCTATCAGAATTCTCGAGGATATTCCAGAAGCTTCAGGAAGTTTCTTCTGGAAGGTTCTTTAAATTTATAACTTGAAAAAGTTGATAAGAGCCAGCACTATATTTATTTCTTTTATTTACAGACGATCCTATCAGATTTACTGGATAAGATTCCATTTGATATACCAGTTTATCTGAAGAATATTTTGAGGTATTAAGGATATGTAACAGCGGAGGCCCTTCAAGAATTAACAAATGATGATTTCGCGGAAATTTAAAAGTTTACTTGAACTCACCTAAAAATATATTAAAAAATTCTGGAGTGGAAGAAAAAAATGTTAAAGATTATTTTGGATTTTTTCATAATATTACTGAAAATTTCATGATCCTGCCTGGACACAAGCAAATATGAACTAAAAGCTACACCAGCATTTATGGCACACTCCAAAAAAAAACTATTACATAATTTTGTACACATTTCTTACAAATTTGCGTCACAACCAAAAATTTTTTTACAGTCCCCGTTTTCCAGGAAATGGGCGTGGGCTGACTTTTGTGTAAAGCTGCACCACACATCTTGTATTATGAAAAAATACGCATTTATTGATGATAAAATGGCTGCTAAAATTTCTTACACATTTATTACAAATCATTGACGTGTTGAAAATTCCAAAATTTTCATCCCCTAGGGGTTAAATAACCCTTATAGATTGAAAATTCCATAATAAATATAGATCCCAAAGTGGTCAGTGCCAGAATTGTTCACAAGATTGTTTATAATTTTTGTACAAACTATCGAAGTGTTAAAAATTACATAATGAAGGGCCCCCAAGGGGTTGAACACCCCCAAACTTCTCAAAATATCAATTACATTATCTATCACTTTGCACTTACAGCTTCAACTTTACACAAAACTATTTAAACATCATTAGAATCTATCGACGTGTTGAGAGTATACTGTAAAGAATTGTAATACCCGATGAAATACATTTCACGTCGGATTTCCTATCATATGGCAACACAAAAATGTATTAACACAGCCCACTCTCCAAGATATCCATATCCATGGTAGATATTGTCCATGAGCAACTGACGACACGCAGTAGAAGCGTGTGGGTTACTGTAAAGAATTCTAATACTCGATGAAATACTGTTCACGTCGGATTTCCTATCATATCGCAAGACAAAAATTTATAAACACAGCCCACACTTCAAAATATCAATTTCCATGGTACATATTGTCCGTGAGCAACTGACGACACGCAATAGAAGCGTGTGGGATACTGTAAAGAATTCTAAGAATTTTTATACTCGATGAAATTCAGTTCACGTCGGATTTCATATGATATCGCAACACAAAAATTTACAAACACAGCCCACTCTGCAAAATGCTGATTTCGATGGTTGATATTGTCCATGAGCAACTGAGACACGCAGTAGAAGCGTGTGGAATACTGTAAAGAATTCTAATACTCGATGAAATACTGTTCACGTCGGATTTCCTATCATATCCCAACACAAAAATGTATTAACACAGCCCACTCTTCAAAATATTGATTTTTATGGTTCATATTGTCCATGAGCAACTAAAGACACGCAGAAGAAGCGTGTGGGATTCTGTAAAGAATTCTAATACTCGATGAAATACTGTTCACGTCGGATTTCCTATTATATCGCAACACATAAATTTATTAACACAACCCACTCTTCAAAATATCAATTTCCATGGTAGATATTGTCCATGAACAACTGACGACACGCAATAGAAGCGTGTGGGATACTGTAAAGAATTCTAATACTCGATGAAATACTGTTCACGTCGGATTTCCTATCATGTCGCAACACAAAAATTTATAAACGCAGCCCACTCTTCAAAATATCAATTTCCATGGTAGATATTGTCCATGAGCAATTGACGACACGCAGTATAAGCGTGTGGAATACAGTAAAAAATTCTAATACTCGATGAAATACAGTTCAGGTCGGATTTCCTATCAAGTCGCAATACAAAAATTTATTAACACAGCCCACTCTTCAAAATAATAATTTTCATGGTTGATATTGTCCATGAGCAACTGAATACACGCAGTAGAAGCGTGTGGGATACTGTAAAGAATTCTAATACTTGATGAAATACTGTTCACGTCGGATTTCTTATCAAATCGCAACACGAAAATTTATTAACACAGCCCACTCTTCAAAATATTGATTTTTATGGTTGATATTGTCCATGAGCAACTGACGACACGCAATAGAAGCGTGTGGGATACTGTAAAGAATTCTAATACTCGATGAAATACTGTTCACGTCGGATTTCCTATCATATCGCAACACGTAAATTTATTAACACAATCCACTCTTCAAAATATCAATTTCCATGGTAGATTTTGTCCATGAGCAACTGACGACACGCAATAGAAGCGTGTGGGATACTGTAAAGAATTCTAATACTCGATGAAATACTGTTCACGTCGGATTTCCTATCATATCGCAACACGTAAATTTATTAACACAGTCCACTCTTCAAAATATCGGTTTTTATGGTTGATATTGTCCATGAGCAACTGAAGACACGCAGTAGAAGCGTGTGGGATACTGTAAAGAATTCTAATACTCGATCAAATACTGTTCACGTCGGATTTCCTATCATAACGCAACACAAAAATTCATTAACACAGCCCACTCTTCAAAATATTGATTTCCATGGTTGATATTGTCCATGAGCAACTAACGACACGCAGTATATGCGTGTGGAATACTGTAAAGAATTATAATACTTGATGAAATACAGTTCAGGTCGGATTTCCTATCAAGTCGCAATACAAAAATTTATTAACACAGCCCACTCTTCAAAATAATGATTTTCATGGTTGGTATTGTCCATGAGCAACTGAATACACGCAGTAGAAGCGTGTGGGATACTGTAAAGAATTCTAATACTTGATGAAATACTGTTCACGTCGGATTTCCTATCATATCGCAACACGAAAATTCAGTAACACAGCCCACTTTTCAAAATATTGATTTTTATGGTTGATATTGTCCATGAGCAACTGAAGACACGCACTAGAAGCGTGTGGGATACTGCAAAGAATTCTAATACTCGATGAAATACTGTTCACGTCGGATTTCCTATCATATCGCAACACGTAAATTTATTAACACAGCCCACTCTTCAAAATATCAATTTCCATGGTAGATTTTGTCCATGAGCAACTGACGACACGCAATAGAAGCGTGTGGGATACTGTAAAGAATTCTAATACTCGATGAAATACTGTTCACGTCGGATTTCCTATCATATCGCAACACGTAAATTTATTAACACAGTCCACTCTTCAAAATAGTGATTTTTATGGTTGATATTGTCCATGAGCAAATGAAGACACGCAGTAGAAGCGTGTGGGATACTGTAAAGAATTCTAATACTTGATGAAATACTGTTCACGTCGGATTTCCTATCATATCGCAACACGAAAATTCATTAACACAGCCCACTTTTTAAAATATTGATTTTTATGGTTGATATTGTCCATGAGCAACTGAAGACACGCACTAGAAGCGTGTGGGATACTGCAAAGAATTCTAATACTCGATGAAATACTGTTCACGTCGGATTTCCTATCATATCGCAACACGTAAATTTATTAACACAGCCCGCTCTTCAAAATATCAATTTCCATGGTAGATTTTGTCCATGAGCAACTGACGACACGCAATAGAAGCGTGTGGGATACTGTAAAGAATTCTAATACTCGATGAAATACTGTTCACGTCGGATTTCCTATCATATCGCAACACGTAAATTTATTAACACAGCCCGCTCTTCAAAATATCAATTTCCATGGTAGATTTTGTCCATGAGCAACTGACGACACGCAATAGAAGCGTGTGGGATACTGTAAAGAATTCTAATACTCGATGAAATACTGTTCACGTCGGATTTCCTATCATATCGCAACACGTAAATTTATTAACACAGTCCACTCTTCAAAATAGTGATTTTTATGGTTGATATTGTCCATGAGCAAATGAAGACACGCAGTAGAAGCGTGTGGGATACTGTAAACAATTCTAGTACTCGATAAAATGCTGTTCACGTCGGATTTCCTATCATACCTCAACACAAAAATTTGTTAACACAGCCCACTCTTCAAAATATCAATTTCCATGGTGAAGAAAATTCCTTCGCTCAAAAAAATGCCTGAAACTGAAATAAGGCTTGTTGCGGATTTTTTGTCAACTCAGAGGTTATTTTTTAACGGTATAATATGTAAATCCGAAATCGTTAACTTTGCAATGCAGTGAAATAAGTGTATGCGCTGTGTGGGGTGTTCAACCCCATGGAAATCATCATTGTGAAATTTTCAACACGTCGGCGTCGATAGATTCTAATAATTTTTAAATAATTTTGTAGAAAATTTCAGCGATACGCGCAATACCGCAATAGATAATGCAATAAGAATTTTGAGAAGTTTGCGGGTAATTTTTATCACTTCGATAGTTTGTACAAAAATGATAAACATTCTTGTGAACAATTCTGGCACCAACACGTTGAGATCTATATTTATTAGGGAATTTTCCATCTGTAAGGGTTATTAAACCCCTAGGGGATGAAAATTTTGGAATTTTCAACACGTCAATGATTTGTAATTAATATGTAAGAAATGTTAGCAGCCATTTGATCATCAATATTTGATTATTTAAAAAAAAAACAAAATGTGTGGTGCAGCTTTACTTCAAAGTTAGCCCACGCCCATTTCCTGGAAAACGGAAACTGTAAAAAAAAAATTTGGTTGGGACGCAAATTTGTAATAAATGTGTACAAAATTATGTAATAGTTTTTTATGGAGTGTGCCATAAATGCTGGTGTAGCTTTTAGTTCATCAAGAAAATTCTCTTGGCTGTATCGAATCATTTAAAAAAAAAAAAAATACAAAGACAACTGTGAACACCATACATAAAAAATATTCGGATATGAGGAAGAAGAGAAATGCTACCTTTTTAACTAGTAAAACCAAAATACAAAAAGTTTCTTGTGATTATGTTAGTCCCGTCCCGAGTCTTATTCCTAATGAGGTTCTCGATCAGAACCTCCAAGGATCGCATGATTCGTCGCCTGACGATGGCGGAAACACCTCTGGAAATACAGGGAACGATGAGCGCAGAGATCAAATAATCAAATTAATTAGGCAGTGGATAGTACAACTTTTGAAAATGAAGAAAGCGGCACAAGATACATATTCAGAAATTACGGAAAAAGAAATAGTTATAAAAGATGCTCGTGAAGATGAAGAAAGAATTTCGAAATTTGTTGTATGTTTCTTTTGCGATGCAGAAATCAAAATTTTCAAAAAACAAATCAGCGACACACAGAATCCTGTTGGAGGATCAAGTTTCTCAAGTTTATATCACACTGTACTTGGACTTCGATATTATGATGATAGATGGGATGACAGAGTTTTTGAGTTGTGAGTTAAATGTCATTGTAATACAGTTTTTGAATAAAAGGAAGTAATAATCAATTTTGAAATTTTCACTGGGATTTGCTGTGTATACTCTGCAAATTTCGTACGATTTCACACAGGTTATGGGCCTTTAGCTTTCCCAGACGACAAAGAAGAAAATTTCAAAAACGACGTGCCGACATTAGTTACACGACGGAAAGGACCCATTTATATCGAAAGGACGACGTAATTCTTTATAATGGACGACTTCAAAGTTGAGAAGTTGAATTCTGAAAACTATCGTTATTGGTCTATGAAAGCCCAAGGTATTCTCGAAATAAAAAATCTATGGCAAGCGATTGAACCTGGTTATGATATTACGGATTTATTGGATCCTGCTAAAAATAAAATGAATCATAGCGCCAAATCCATTCTATATCTCATGATGAATAACGACAGTCTAGATGATATCATGGATTGCCAAACAGCAAGAGAAATATGGGAAAATCTTAAGAAGATACACACAAAATACGATACCTGGCACTGGTTTTTACTACTAAAGGACTTTGTAAATACGACGAAGAAGCAAAATGAAACCATTAATGATTATTTAACCAGAAGAAATGGCCTTTACCATAAAGTGAAAAACGCCGGTTATGATTTGAGCGAAAAAGTACAGGCAGGATTCACAATATTGGGATTACCGAAAGAATACGAATATTTATCAAGGAATTTGAGAGCAGACGAAAACGACTTAAACATGAATAATTTAAAAGCAAAACTTCTAGAAGAAGAAAGAAGAATTGATCATAAAATATCAGAACAAGATGACGAGACGAGAGCTTTAGTTGTGAAGAAAACATTCAAAAAAGAATTTGAACCAATAGGACGAAGCAGTAGAACACATCATTTCAAACCATTATACCCAACAAACAGATTCAAACCGAACACTAGACCGAAAAATGAAGGCTGTTCTCATGAATTACTTAGATGTTACCGATGCTTAGAAATGGGGCATGGGGGTATGGGAAAGAAAAACAGATAGGTACCAGAGAAGACGAAGCTGGACCATATAATCGAAAATTCGCATTCAGCGCGTCGACGAAAAATAATGGAAATTTGACATATCAATCTCAATCAACTTTTTCGGCGAAAAATAAAACAGAACCGACGATCTGGATTTTGGATAGTGGATCTACGGATCATATGACGGGATATAGAGAGAAATTCGTTAATTTCACTCACCGCAATACATCTATTGAAGTAGCTGGTGGTAGCAACTTGCTTTCAGTAGGTTTTGGAGATATGACTATACAGTTAGCCGATAAAAATGGTGGAAATGAAATAACTTTGAAAGATGTACTATATGTTCCGAAATTGAAATCAAATTTATTATCAATGACCAAAGCAGCTGAAAAAGGAACGAAGATTATTTTCGAAAGAAATCATTCAAAAATTATAGCACCGACTGGTGAAATAGTCGCAGTATCGACGAAGAGCGGTAGTTTACATTATGTTGAAGAGAACAATTCTACACAAGACGAAGACCAGTTGAAAAATATGTCAAATAAGGCGATTTCAAAAGAAAGTTACCTGTGGCATAGAAGATTAGCACATCTGAATATAACAAGTGTTGAAAAATTGATGAAACAAGAATATATTCTTGAATATGAAGAGGTGGATGATGAAATCACAAAATACTGTGATGTCTGTTATCAAGGAAAATTGAAAAGAGCTTCTTTTCCTAAACACAGTTTGCATAGAGAAAATTCACCGCTGAAACTCATCCATTCCGACGTTGTTGGTCCTATCAAACCTATTTCTAAGGGAGGTAATCGATATACAGGGTGTTTCTTAAGTACGTGTAGAAAATTTAGGAGCGTGTTGCTGACATCAAAATAAGAAGAAAAGTTACTATGAACATATGTCCGCAATTTATTCGTTTCTGAGATACAGAGTGTCAAAGTTGAATTCTGATTTTTATTTTTTGTGAATAATTCCAAAATAATTTTTATATTTGGGTAAAGTTTGGTATCAGGGAATATTTATTATTTAGTTTGTGTAAAAAATATATTCTTGGCAAAGTCACTGAGAACAATTGTTTTCGAGTTATTGAGATTTGAAATAATCGATGCAAGTGATTTTTAATGACAAGATTTTTTAATTAAAAATAAATTCAGTTAGAAATTAGTTTTTTTACAATTCACATGAAATTTGATTCTGTCATTGAAAAATCATCCCAGATACCAAACTTCACTCGAATATCACAAATATTTTAGAATTTATTCACAAAAAACAAATATAAGAATTGAACTTTGACACTCTGTATCTTAGAAACGAATAACTTGCGGACATGTGTTTATAGGAACTTTTTTTATTATTTTGACATCAGTAACATGCTCCTGAAGTTTCTACACGTACTTAAGAAACACCCTGTATAGTTACTTTCATAGATGACTATTCAAGATATTGTGAAATTGCATTTCTAAAGACGAAGGCTGAAGTTTTTCAAAATTTCAAAGAATACAAGATGAGAGCGGAAAATTTGCACGGTACAAAGATATGTTGTTTAAGAAGCAATAACGGAGGCGAATATGTATCAAATGAATTTAAAGAATATTTAAAGATGAATGGAATATGTCATCAATTGACAATACCAAGTACTCCACAACAAAACGGCGTAGCTGAAAGGATGAACCAAACTTTGTTCGACGCAGCAAGATGTATTTTGATCGAATCTGGAATGTTGCATATTTTCTGGGCAGAAGCTTTGGCCGCAGCCTGTTATATAAAAAATAGAAGCCCAACATCAACAAATGAAGGATTGAGCCCTATAGAAAAATGGAAAGGGTTAAAAGTTGATATTTCGCATTTGAGAGTGTTTGGATGTAGAGCTTGGAGGATCAACAAAAACAAACAAAACTTTCTCCTAAGGGGCATTTTTTTGGCTTATTTATTCTAAAGCTTTTAGATTATGGGACCCATTGAAAGACACGATTTTTCTCAGTCGAGATGTGAAATTTGAAGAAGACAGTTTTCCTATGTTAAAAAAGAAATCGGCCATTCCGCATTCGAATCAAAATCGAGTGGATGGTACCCAGGAAAATATAAAATTGAATATTTTTACAAAAGATGAAAGTGATTTTGTTTCAAATGATAATAACTATCAAGAGGAAATAGAAAAGGAAAATGAAGTAGGAGAAATGTCATCACTTTTAAGCGACGATGAAGGAAGATCAACAAATTCAAACGACGACGACGAAGAGGAGATATTAAAATCAAAAGACGAGGAAAGAGAATTAACAAATTCAAATTACGAGGAAGGAAGATCAACAACAAATGAACAAGATAACACTGCTTATAAGACAAGATCAGGAAGAGAATGCATAAAACCAAAATGGATGGACGATTTTGTAGTAGATCAAAATGCAGACGACTTCAATTCTTGTAATAAAGCTAGGAAGTCAAATGAAATATCAAGAGATCCAGTTAATTTCAAAGAAGCTTTAAGAGGAGAAAATAACATTTTCTAGAAAGAAGCTATGTTGGAAGAATTTAAAAATCTAACAAGAAATGAGAATTTTGTTGAAAAACCACTGAATAGGAAAATAATAAAAAGTAAGTGGGTATACAAAACAAAATACAATGCAGAAGGAGAATCTGAAAGATATCGTGCAAGACTTGTGGCATTGGGTAATACGCAAATGCCTGGGATTGATTTTGATCAAACCTTTTCGCCAGTAGTGCAAAAGAAGACAATGAGATTGCTTTTCGCCATTGCCATTGAGAAAAATTGGACCATACACCACATTGATATCACAGCTGCATATCTTGCTGCTGATTTAGATGACAATGTATTTATGGAGATCCCCACTGGGTATTTTGAATTTTATGACATTCTGGAGAAGCAAATTCAAAATTTACCAACAAAAAACGAAATAAAACAAAGAAGTTTAGTATGCAAGTTGAATAAAAGTATCTATGGTTTACACCAATCAGGTTTGATGTGGAATAAAACTTTGGATCAATTTATACAAAGTATACAATTCAAAACAGGTGTTTATCAGATCCTTGTGTATACTACAAGAAAAAAGACAATGTTATCATTGTTGTATACGTTGATGATATTTTGATATACGGTAACATGAGGAAAGTGGAGGATGTTAAACGAGAATTCAGAAAGAAATTCGGTACAAAAGACTTAGGAGAAGTGAAAAATGTCTTATCCATAAGAGTTACGAGATCTAAGGATAGTATAAAAATGGACCAGGCATTATATAGTACTGAAATTTTGAAGGAAATGAACATGTTAGAAGCAAGAACTGTGTCTACTCCATTACCACTTGGAGAAAAATTCTATCTGAACGATGATGAAGCTCTAACTGAAAACGAGAAAAATCTTTATCAGAGAATTATTGGCAGTATTTTATATTTGGCAGTTTCAACCAGAGTGGATTTATTGTTTGCTGCTACATTTTTGAGACAATTCAATCACAATCCTTCCAAACATCATTGGAAAGCCATGAAACATTTATTGAGATATTTAAATGGGACGAAGGAATATGGTATTGATATAGAAAAACCAGAAAGAAAATGGAAGCATTTACTGATGCTGATTGGGGAGCAGATGAAATAGATAGGCGATCATTTAGTGGATATTTATTTATCTTAGGACATGGAGTAATAAGCTGGTGTAGTCGAAAACAACATTGTGTTGCTCTAAGCACAGTCGAATCAGAATTCATTGCACTGAGTGAGACTGCAAAAGAATATGCTTTTTTGAAGAAACTGGGAAATGAAATAGACAAAAAGGATTTCTTTGGAGAACCTTTTCCCATTTATGTGGATAATCAGGGAACAATAAAGCTTGCTGAAAATCAGACTACATCCGAGAGATCTAAACATATCGATTTGAGGATATTTCATGTCAGAGACTTGATTAGTGCCAAACAAGTCACTCAAATACATCGAATCGAAGAAGAACTTAGCTGATCAACTAACAAAACCTATCCCTGCAATTACTTTATTAGATCATCTGGAGAAAATGGGGATTCACTCCTGTAAAGAAGTGTTGGAGGATCGAGTTAGTAAAGATGTCAAATAGGGATCCAAGATCCAGGGGAAGTGTTGGAGGATCAAGTTTCTCCAGTTTATATCACACTGTACTTGGACTTCGATATTATGATGATAGATGGGATGACAGAGTTTTTGAGTTGAGTTAAATGTCATTGTAAAACAGTTTTTGAATAAAAGGAAGTAATAATCAATTTTGAAATTTTCACTGGGATTTGCTGTGTATACTCTGCAGATTTCGTACGATTTCACACAAATCCCTCAGTGCAGTAATCAGAATTTTCCTTTTAGATAAGTAATCAAATATAAATTGTCATCATCATTGTCATACATCTAACGTCATGTTTTTCTGTCCGTTTGCTTTCAATTTCATTTTAATTCTCACGTTAGTAAGTAACCATCTATTTTTATATGTATATGAAATCCTTAAATCCAATAGAAATCCTGATTTGATGTACAAATCTCGGTAAAAATATTATGGAAGTGAAACACCCCTCGTAGAAATCCTGATTTGGTATACAATTTTGAAAGAAGTGAAACGCCCCCGATATCCACTTGATATCTAAAAAAATCGCAAATGATACTGTTAGAAACAAATCACACCTCTCATTTACATTTGGTTGTCAACGAATGAATAATTGCGCTAAAATTTCCCAAAAGCAATGAAATTTCGATGAACCTGCACCCGTATGCTTGAATACATTACTGCCAACTGTGTGCAGCATTTTTTTGACCTTGGAATCCTGAAGGAAATCTTGAAATCCGAATGAAATCCTGAAATCCCTTATGAAATCCAGAAATCTCCGGTGAAATTCAGAAATCGTACAGGAAATCTTGAAATCCGAATGAAATCTTGAAATCCGAATGAAATCATGAAATCCAGAAATCTTTGGTGAAATCCAGAAAACCTTAAGGAAATATTGAAATCCGTTCAAAAGTTCTGAAATCCAATTGAAATCTCTCAAATGGTAATTTGGTGTACAAATTTTGGGAAGTGAGACACCCCTCGACTTTTTCAAACATTCGCAAATTCTGATGGTAAGTATAAAAACGATTATAACATGATAATGGCCATTTACGACCTTCTGAAAAGTGCCAAAAAACAACATTATAAAAAAAAAATAGCCCACTCAGATAATAAAATGAAAGCCATGTGGCAGACAGTGAAAGAAATAGTACAACCAAACAATCAAACTCAATTTGAGGCAGAAAATCCAATAGGAAGAGCTAACCAATTCAACAAACGGTTTGTGAATAATTCATCTACCATGTTCTTGAATCCTAACTCCGATGAGTAGAACGATTTATTCAGTTTCATTGACTTTAATGAATTTACTCTTTTTCTTAATCCAGTTACAACAGAAGAGGTAGTAGCTATCATTAGAAATATGAAGACCAAAAGAAGCACAATTAATGACATTTATAAATTTCAAATTGACACCTTGAAACTTCCGAATACTTAGAAGAAACAAAAAATGTGGAAAAAATCAAGTCAAAGATCGAAACCTGAAGCAAAAACCCCCATGAAGAAGATCAGTGTGAAAGCAGCTACGAGTTCTAGACACAAATTTATCGCGGTGATACGGCGCGTACTCGACCGCCAGTGGTCTCGAAATTACGTTAAAATTTCATGGCCAGCCATGAATTTACTACACTATTTAAAGGTTCTCACAAATGAGTGTGTTTTGACAATGGCATACGACTTTTCGTAATTAGACATGTTTTGAGAGATCTGAACATGTAGTTATGTATAGAAAAATATTACTTTAGTGATTTTCAAAATTCTTTGATGGGTATATAGAAGGGGATTTTTTAAGATAATGTGCTAATTAAAGTAATCAATGAAAACTATACGTGTTTAGTCTCCATCAAGCAGGAAATTAACTCTCACCGCCAATAACCATGATACAAATTTAAAAATAGTAAAACACATATCTTTTTCAAAGTTTTCGTGGATAGGTAATTTTTTGCTTGAATCTATACTACTGAAGGTGTCTCAGAAGATCTATTTATCAAAATATTTTGTAGGGCAGGATTTTACCACCACCATCAATAATAGTAATTTTCAAACTAAATTAATGAGTACGTCAAAGTTTTCGTAGTTTACGATGAAACCGAAGGTGATCTATAATACCTATTCATCAAAATATTTTGTCGGGCAGGATTTTTACCCCCACCTCCAATAATAAAAATATTCATTACTCCGCCAAAGTTTTCGCATAAATATAGGGATTTTTTTGCATAAATCTAGAAGACCTATTTGTCAAAATATTTTGTCGGGCAGGATTTTACTCCCACCATCAATAATAATAATTTTCAAAATAAATTCATAGGTTCGTCAAAGTTTTTTTCGGTCGGGATTTTTTGGAGAAATCGATGAAATCGAAGGTGATCTATAATACCTATTCGTCAAAATATTTTGTCGGCAGGATTTTTCCCCCTCCACCAATAATACTAATATTTATTTATTCATGATAGTACTGTGGCGAAGCTGCGGGCGATGCCGGGCCTGAACGCTCACGTAGACCGTGCGTGACCGCGAATGACTTTCGAGGCGCTATGCACCGAGAAGAATCTGGACGATTCGATGGCTTGCCCGGAAAATTCAAGAGCATTCGGAGAAGTGAACAGTGAACATAAAAAGAACCACGCAGCAGAGTTGGGACGGTCAGTGAAGTGAAAGTCGAATATAAATAGTTCCGTGATTGTTATATAAATTAGAGTATTGTGTTATTGAATCATTGTATTTCGTTAAATAAATTATTTTAGAGTGAATTAGACTATAAATATACGACAGTGGTGACAGAAGTGCGATTTTAAATACAGAGTGTTCGTATAAGTAGACAATTTGTGTATTTCGGACAATTGTTTTCGCGAAAAATAGTGAAGTGACAGTTGTGTGCATTAACAGAGTATAAACTGATACACTTCTCGCGTGTGAAATAGACAATAATAATAATAATAATAGACTGGTGGCCGTGGAATAATAAACTGTGTGAGATAGACAATAATAATAGACTGGTGGCCCGTGAAATAGACTGAGACATAGGCTAAGACAAAATGTGTTCGAGGAAAGTCGATTTGAAGGTTGCGGAATTGAAGCAGGAACTGGAGGAGAGGGAACTTGATACTAGTGGTAAAAAGGCCGTGCTTCAGGCAAGACTTTCTGAGGGATTAATCCAGGAGGGCGAGGATCCAGAAACATTTTTATTCGAAGTTTCTGGAATTGATTTGATAATGAATAAACTCGACGAAAATTCCAAATCAATGAAAGAAGAGCTGCAACAAAATTCAAGAAGCCTTGAAGAAAAACTACAAGAAAGTTCGAAAAATCTGGAAGGAAAGCTGCTAGAAAATTCGAATAGTCTGAAAGAAGAATTTCAAGAAAGTTCGAGGAATGTGGAAGAAAAACTTCAAGAAAAACTTCAAGAAACACTTCAAGAAAAACTTCTGGAAAATTCGAATAGTCTGAAAGAAGAATTTCAAGAAAGTTTGGAAGAAAAGCTGCTAGAAAATTCGAATACCATGAAAGAAGAACTTTGTGGCGTGGCGACCCGATTAGAAGAAAGAATGGGAACTGTCGAGACAGAGATGGAGAATATCAAAGAAGAAATTGAGGAAGAGATGGGAAACTTGAAGGAAACAATCCGTGATGAAATCAGAAGGGGAATTGAGGAAGAAATCAGCAAAATGAAAGAAACAATCAGTGAGTTGAAAAAGCAAATTGACACTACCCACACCACAGAATCTGTCAATGAAAATTCAATGCTGGAACTGAGTTTGAACTTAGATGATGTTCAAAAGGGTTTGAAAGATGTAAAAATCAGTCCGGAAACAGGAAAACTCTCTATGAAACCACCTCAGTTTGATGGATAAACACCATGGGCAAATTATCGCCGACAATTTGAAGCTGCAGCAAAGGCGAATGGATGGAATGCAGGAGAAAGAGCTGTAGCATTAACACTGGCGTTGCGTGGAGAAGCCACAAATATTTTACCAACCATCACGGCCCAAGAACAAGAGGACTACGAGCAGCTGATCAAACATCTAGAATTACGGTATGGACAGACCCATCTAGAACATGTGTACCACTCACAGCTGAAAAACCGCTGCCAGAAATCAAGCGAGTCCCTACAGGAATTTGAAGCAGACATTGCACGCTTGGTTCGCCTTGCATACCAAGCCACACCGGAAAAGGTAATGGAGCGACTAGCATTGACACTAGCTCGTCCAACACATCTCGTAGATGCACTGGCACGCGCTTTGGAATTTGAGGCGGCGAAACAATCCTGTAAGAGCTAAAGCAAGGTCCGGATGATGGAAGAAGACCGACAGGAGCCTTCCGGTCTTGAAGTTGCCATAAGGAAAGTGATGAAGGAAGTGTTGCCCGAGAAGAGACTAGTGAGATGCCGGAACTGTAGGAAACATGGACACGTGCGTAGCCAATGTCCAACCCTCAAGAGGTCGAGACCAACGAAGGTTGTTGAGAAGGGGCAATCGTCGGCCTATACTCAGAAAGCTCCGGTGAACATCGCATATGTCCCTGTCCTCCAACGACAGAACAAAGGAGCCTTCGTAGACGGTTTCATCAACAACAAGCCTTGCGCAATGCTGCTGGATACAGGTGCGACTAGGACAATACTTGGGCCTGACTTCACTAAAACATCAGAGAGAATAGAACCATCATCCTGGAAGCTACGCACAGCAACAGGGGAGCTACTGATTGAACTGATTCTAGGCAGCACAAAAGTGAAACATCGGGCATCAGTAGCGGACATTGAGGACGATGTAATTATTGGAATGGACATCATGAATTCCAGAGGGTTCGAATTGAACTTCAAAGAGGGCGTCCTACGTGTGAACGGAGAAGAGCTGGTGCTACACGGAAGAAGTGAAGAGATGATTCGTGTTCTCCTGGCTGAAGATGTTAGTGTACCCGAGAGGGCTGAGACCATACTGGAGGCTCGCTTGGACGGAGGTGCGAGCAATGGAAGCGTGGTGATGTTCGAGCCCAAGCTTCATGATGAGAAAATTGAGCGAGGGATTGCACTAGGCAAGACTTTGTTACTTGCTGATAAAATTGTGCCAGTAAGGGTAATGAATATCAATTATTACTCAGTGACTTTGAAGAAAGGAACTGTTTTGGGGCACTTCTCGTCAATTTCCTCTGTGATCAGGAGTGCAAACGGATCTGTTAGCCAAGACAACAGCCTGACAGCGTAACTGGAAAAATTGGTTACCATCTCTTCCAAGGGCATTGAACCAGCTCAACAGCCCAGATTGAGAGAATTAGTCGAAAAGTACCAAGACATCTTCGATACCGGACAAGGAAAAGGGGGTCGAACGAATGTAGTTCAGCATAAAATTGATACTGGGGATGTCCGACCGATCCGACAATCAGCTAGAAAACTTCCTCTTGCCAAGAAGAAAGAGGCTGACAAAATAGTCAGTAGATTATCGTCAACTAAACAACGCGACGAAGACAGTTACCCTCTTCCGAGAATAGATGACACCTTGGACACGCTGGCCGGCTCCACGATTTTCTCGACCCTCGATCTGAAGAGTAGATACTGGCAGGTAGAACTGGCTCCAGAAGATAGAGAAAAGACAGCCTTTACCATCGGCTCAGGACTGTGGCATTTCACCGTTATGCCATTCGGGCTTTGTAATGCTCCAGCCACATTCGAGAGATTAATGGAGACGGTTCTGAAAGGACTTTCATGGAGGACGTGTTTGGTATATTTCGACATTATTGTGGTTGGCAAATCGTTCGAAGACCATGTAAAAAACCTGGAGGAGGTATTCCTGCGACTGAGACACTCTGGATTGAAGCTGAGCCCCAAGAAATGTCACCTGTTCTAAAAAGAAGTACGTTACCTTGGCCATGTTGTCTCTGGGCACGGAGCAGCAGTGGATGACGAGAAGATCAAAGCAGTGAAGAAGTGGCCTATTCCGAAAGACATACACCAACCACGTAGTTTCCTTAGTTTGTGCACATACTATCGCCGATATGTGCTGGGGTTCGCCAACATCGCTAAACCACTGACCAGGCTCACGGAAGGACAAAGTTCCAATGGTCCGAAGAATGCCAAGACTCGTTCAGGAAGCTGAAGGGGGCATCGATCAACGCACCGATTCTAAGTTATCCCCTTCCGAGTGGAAAATTCATTTTGGACACGGGCGCCAGCAACGTGGGACTTAGAGCTGTCTTATCCCAGATCCAGGATGGGCAAGAGAAGGTCATTGGATACTTCAGTAAAACTCTCAGTAAACCGAAGCGTAACTACTGTGTCACCAGACGAGAACTGTTGGCTGTTGACAAGGGAGTAGAACACTTTTATAAATGCGTGTACGGGAGAAGATTCCTGTTAAGGACCGACCACGCTTCTACAGTTCAAAAACCCCGAAGGCCAAGTAGCACGTTGGATCGAAAGACTCCAAGATTTCGACTTCGAGATCGAACATCGAGCAGGAAGTGGCCACAAGAACGCAGATGCCCTGTCAAGGAGATCATGCCCAGACGACTGCCCACACTGCCGACGAGCAGAAGAGAAGGAAGCAGCGATTTGTAGAACCACGGCAGTTGACAACAACTGGAATGACAACGAGCTCCAGAAAGAACAAGAAGGAGATCCAGATCTTGGTTTAGTCATTGGTTGGAAAAAGAGTAATCAAAGACCGACATGGCAGGAAATCGCAAGATATTCCCCAGCAGTCAAATCCTACTTGGCCCAATGGAATTCCCTTACCCTGGACAATGGGGTCCTGAAACATGTATTGGAGTCCGAAGATGGTGGGGAGGATAGACGTTAGATAGTGGTGCCCAAGAACAGAAGACAGGAAGTACTCCGAGAGATCCATGATGGATTTGCTGGAGGACATCTGGGTGTGACGAAGACCCTGCAGAAAGTAAGGCAACGGTTTTACTGGGTCAATTGTCAAGTTGATGTCAATGACTGGTGCAGAAAGTGTGCTGTTTGCGCTGCCATTAATGTACCTAGGACACGACCCAAGGCCCCGATGCGCCAGTATAACGTAGGTAGTCCATTCGAAAGAATCGCCATTGACATCGCCGGCCCGTTCCCCGTATCAGATCACGGAAATAAATACATCCTTGTGGCAATGGACTATTTCAGCAAGTGGGCCGGAGCCTATGCCCTGACCAACCAGGAAGCCATCACCGTCGCGGACGTCTTGGTGAAAGAGTGGATATGTCGATTCGGTGTCCCCTTGGAGCTGCACTCGGACCAAGGCAGAAATTTCGAATCCAACCTGTTCCAAGAAATGTGCCAACTGCTGAACATCCGCAAGACGAGAACCACGGCTCTACATCCACAGTCCGATGGAATGGTTGAGCGGATGAACAGGACTATCAATCGCCACTTGTCCAAAGTAGTCTCTGACCATCAAAGAGACTGGGAGTACTGGGACCAGTATCTTCATTTGTTCCTGATGGCCTACCGTTCCGCAGTACACGTGTCGATCGGCCAAACCCCTGCTAGTTCATAATGGGCCGAGAGCTGCGACTTCTCTGTAACCTAAAATTTGGGATGCCTCCTGGACAGGATACCGCGGGAGAGGACTACATCAGCAAACTCCGTCAGCGAATGGAAGACATCCACGAACGAGTCCGTTTGAATATCCAGAGTGCCAGCGACCGAATGAAAGCGGCTTATGACATCAATGCCGATGCTGGAGGATTTCAGGTTGGTGATCTAGTTTGGCTGTACAACCCGAAGCGTCGCCGGGGCCTGTCACCGAAACTACGGAATTTATAGGAAGATCCGTACATCGTCAAGAGGATAAACGACCTACTTTACCGAATCCACAAGCCACCCAGAGGTAAACCCAGGGTCGTTCATTTCAACAGGTTGGCCCCTTACGCTGGGAACCATGACCAAGTCCGCACCCTCAGACCACCAGAGGATGCGATGACGTTCCAGAAATTCATGACCTTATACTCAAATGGACAGAAAGTGTCACACGGGGTAACTCGAGAGGAGCCACGGGACCTTTTCAAAGTGCCAGGCGATTACGCCCTAGCACACTGCGCCGCAGAAGATCTTCGAATGTCCAGGGGCATCGCTGTGGTGTTCTCCAAGAAATTTGGCCAACTCCAAACGCTACGGAAACAGAATCCAGAAATTGGAGGTGTGCTACAGGTGAAGAATGACCAGAGGAACATCTACTTGGTGACCACGAAGCATTCCCAAGACAAACCGTTCTATGAAGATGTCTGGAGGAGCCTCACCCAACTGAGATACGATGGTGGATCAGAATCTGGTGGACTTGACAATCCCAAAATTATCCTGTGGTATTGATGGGCTGGATTGGAGAGTTATAACAGGTACGTTGGAGATGATATTCCGATCCAGCGGCATCCAGATTTTGGTTTGCTGTAATCCTATTCCACGACCTAATATGAAGACTGTGGAGTGTTATTTCCATCGAACTTCACAATGCAGATATGGGGAATCCTGCAAATATCGACACACTACAAGGATGACATTTCGGGACGAAATATCTCTAATTAGGGGGCAATGTGGCGAAGCTGCGGGCGATGCCGGGCCTGAACGCTCACGTAGACCGTGCGTGACCGCGAATGACTTTCGAGGCGCTATGCACCGAGAAGAATCTGGTCGATTCGATGGCTTGCCCGGAAAATTCAAGAGCATTCGGAGAAGTGAACAGTAAATATAAAAAGAACCACGCAGCAGAGTTGGGACGGTCAGTGAAGTGAAAGTCGAATATAAATAGTTCCGTGATTGTTATATAAATTAGAGTACCGATTGTGTTATTGATTCATTGTATTTCGTTAAATAAATTATTTTAGAGTGAATTAGACTATAAATATACAGTACACTAAATAATAAGATAAAATTCCAAATGGTACATAGATAAAAGTATTAAGACAATAAATGACACACACACACACCATATAACAAAAGATAAAAGTTTTATTGACAGGTCAGCAATTATGCTGCAATTTTAAGGTTTCTTGTGATTTAAAAAAGTTGAATGAACGGTTCAGAATGTCAATTGAAATAAAATGTTTATTATAATTGTTTTGGAGCCTAAAAATTTTTTTTGTATAAATCTATACTATAGAAGAAGAAATTATCATTATTGGTGGTGGGGGTAAAAATCCTGCCTGACAAAATATTTTGATAAATAGATCTTCTGAGACACCTTCAGTAGTATAGATTCAAGCAAACAATTACCCATCCATGGAAACTTTGACAAAGTTATTTGTTTAACTTTTTTAAATTTGTTTCATGGTATTGGTGGTGAAGTTAATTTCCTGCTTTATGAGACCGAAACACTCACGCCGTATGCATAGTCAGTTCCAGCGACTCGCCAGAGTTTCGCCGCTCGCTACAGAAGAACCATAATGCACAGTCGAGCTTCAAAAAAGTGGTACGTCGCTAGCGTTTCGCCAAAATGTGACTTATCGCGTAGTTGTCACTTTTTTGGAGCTCGACTGTGCATTATAATCCTTGTGTAGCGAACGGCGAAACTCTGGCGAGTCGCTGGCGATTGACTATGCATACGGCTGTTATAGTTTTCATTGATTTCTTTCATTAGCACATTATCTTAAAAAATCCCTTTTCATATACCCTTCAAAGAATTTTGAAAATCACTAGTTAAAGTAATATTTTTCTATACATAACTACATGTTCAGATCTCTCAAAACATGTCTAATTACGAAAAGTCGTATGCCATTGTCAAAACACACTCATTTGAGCGAACCTTCATATAGGGTAGTAAATTCATGGCTGGCCATGAAATTTTAAGGTAATTTCGGGACCACTGGCGGTCGAGTACACGCCGTATCACCGCGAGAAATTCGTGGCTAGAACTCGTGGCTGCTTTCACACTGATTGAAGAAGGATGATTATGAATCCTCTGAAGATGAAAATAGTTACTTACCTTTGAAATATACTCCTGCAAATGAAGAAACCTGTAATAAACTTGAAAACTTTATTATTTCAACTCAAGACAGCAAAAAATCCGAAACATCTGATGTTTTGCTCTGTGGTGAATGCGAGTATCAAATAAAAACGAATCAAACTGCAATAGAATGTGAGAATATATGTGGAAAAGGGTATCATCTGAAATGCAGCCAACTAACAAGTGAGGATTTTGAGCGATTCGTAAAAATTGAAAAAACAAGAGGAAATAGATGGACTTGTAGAAAATGTATTACACCAAAATCTCAAGAGAAAATAATCATGCAACAATAGAAAACCTAACAAAAATTGTAGGTAACGGAAATACAAGAATCTATCAACAATTTGTCAGAAAAATATGACGGTGTTAAAAATTTGAAAATAGAGAAATGCTAACGTTATTTAAAGAAATAAAAAAAGAGAGATAACCTATGGAAAGAAAACACCATATTGATAAATGAAATCAATGAAATGAAAAAGTACAACATTTAACACAAAAAGTTGATTCTGCAGAGCAAATACATTAAGAAACAATATTGAAATTAGGGTTTGGAGGATATATATCCAGTGATATACCGGGTGACCTACATTTTATGTGACAGGCAATATCTGGTTTGTTGAAGGAGATACACAAAAATGTTTCATACAAAAGTTTTAGGAGTTCATGAGAGCTATATTTTGATATAATTTTTAAATATACAGGGTGTTTGGTGTTGGTGCAACAAACCAAAATAGTATTTTTTAAAATAGAACGCCCTGTATATTATCACATATTCAGATTCTATGTTGTATTCTGATATCATTTCACGTTTAGTTTTTGAAATTCGGTTTCGGCGTTGTTGAGTTATTGCTTAAAATGTAAAGTCTTGAGAACGACTATTATTTTTAAAAATATCTCATGCAATAATTCTCTCTGCATCAGATCACATGAAAATTAGTTAAAATTTTGGGTGTTCGAAGTAATGGTTTCAATTTTGAGTTGTGGAATTCAGTCAGGAATCATTTTGAATATGAAACAGTTGCGAAATTGAAAGAGGTGTATTCGAAAACAAATCGTTAATAACAATATAAATAATATAACTTGATAAATCATTTCATAAGAATGGTAGGTACCTAGATATAAGTCATAAAAATTGTTCAAAGTGACGCCCATTAGATATTATACAGGCTTCGAAACGTCGAAAAACTTCTCTCGTGCAAGTCGCTCTTATAATATTAGGCGTAATATCACTGCACGCTAGTCGAATTTTCATTTTCAGATCATCCACATTCAAAGGGGGAGTAGTGAAAACAATATATTTTAAATAACCCCATAGGAAAAAATCAAGCGGTGAAAAATCTGGGGAACGAGCCGGCCATCGAATTGGACCCTTATTACCAATCCATCTATTTGGGTACGTTCTATCCAGATATCCAGTAACAACCTGTCAATTGTGAGGAGCACCATCTTGTTGCCACCAAATTCCTTGTTCTGCTATGGGAATATCTTCCATCAACTGGATCAAGTCATTTTCTAGAAAATGTAAATATCGCAATCCATTGAGATATTCATTGAAAAAGTAAAGTCCTATGATGCGGCCATTGAACAATCCACACCATACATTAATACCCCAAGTAGTTTGAAAATTACTTTCGCGGACCCAGTGGGGATTTTTTTGAGACCAATAGTGACTGTTATGTCGATTCACAACTCCATTATTGTGGAATCGCGATTCATCGCTCCACAAAATTTGACTGAATATGTTAGGATTTTCATGTAATATTACCTGAATATAAGCAATGAATTCAAGTCGTCGTTCAAAGTCCGTGGGTTTCAAACCTTGTACCAACTGAATTTTGAATGGGTGGTATTTATTTTCTTTCAGAATTCTCTGTACATTAGATTTACTCACACCAACTTCTTCTGCAAGAGTACGGATAGAAACATGTGGATGAATAATGATATAAGCCAACACATTGATCTCTAAATCTTCAGTTCTAACAGATCTCGTATGATGACGATGCTTTATAGTAGAAGGAAATGACCCAGTTCGCAATTTTTCTTCAACTCTAGAAAAAGTCATTCGTGACTGAATGGGTCTGTCTGGAAAACGTTCTTGGTATAGACGTTGTGCTTGACGGCAGTTTTTCTGATATTCCCCAAAAATTAATAACATATCAATGCAATCACTTGGGCTAAACGCGAAAGGCATACCGGAGTTTTCGCACAAAGAACACAGTTACTGTTTTGCAAAGAATCACTGAATCGAACTGGACAGTAGATACAATTCAACAACATTTGTTACTAAGGCATCAACAAGCATAAGTCACTTGATGAAATTGTGCAATATAAAGCAATTCACCCTCAAGTTAGTCACATTCTCAAGAATTTCAATATTATATTCAACTGATATCGTATCGTAGAGGTGAGAATAATGGTTTGTATTCAGTAGTAGTCTAGTTCAATTTAATAAAAGATATTGACTGGATTCGTGTGCGAGTAAATAAGTTTTTTTGAAAACTTATATTTAAGGAAAAGTGCAATAACTCAACAACGCCGTAACTGAATTTCAAAAACCAAACATGAAATGATATCAGAATTTAACGTAGCATCTGAATATGTAATGATATACAGGGCGTTCTATTTAAAAAAAATGGAATTTTGGTCTGTAGCACCTACACCAAACACCCTGTATATTTAAAAATTATATCAATATATAGCTCTCATGAACTCATAAAACTTTTGTGAAAAACATTTTTGTATATCTCCTCCTACAAACCAGATATTGCCTGTCACATAAAATTTGGGACACCCGGTATATCATGATATATATCAGGATATATATCATGAAATTTATTACTTGATATATATCTGATTTATTCGATAAATATCTGATTTATTCGATAATTTTATTTATTAAATTAAAAATGTTTTCCATCATTCTAAACATCCGAAAATATCTCGAAAGAACCTTTTGTTCTTTCGGTTTGGTTCAATCGAATTCACGGAATCGCTTGGGAAACCAAAAAGCCAGTAGACTGTTCAAGTGTATGAATCAAAATATAGATAAAAAGCAAACCAACCTTGAATGGGCATGGCAACCAGCCATATCTGAAGATTCTGACGTAATTGTCAATAATAGGAATGATATTATTGATATTAATATTTCATCTGATGAGGATATACCAATATCAAAGTTGACATAATAATGTTAATGATGTTATTTAAAATTTAAAATCTACTTGTTTTTACTTTTTTCTTTTTAATTAGAGTTATCAATGTTAGAAAATGGTTTTGTTGTTTGGAAAAGGTTTTTAATTGTGTATTTGTGTTGAAATAATAAAATAATGTTAAAATATGTTAAAATATATTTAGTTTATTAATTGTTTTTGTTTTTTCTTTTTAATAAGAGTTAGATTAAACCATTTTGTTGTTTAGAATATAGGTTTTTGTTAATGTATTTGTGTTAAACAATAGTTTGTGCTATAAACAATGATGTTTTTTGATTAAATAATTAAATTTTAAATATGATAAATATCGGATATATATATATATATATATATATATATATATATATATATATATATGTTCCAGTGACTGTAAAACAGACGAAAACAATCCTTTAGGAACTCACTATACCTTTGTATAGATTGTATGGCATATGTCCGACAGAAAACAACTACTTCTCTGGCTAATACCTCGACAGATATTGAATTATATCTGTCAGAAATATGTGCAAAGATCCTTACTTTGAAGGAACAACTTTGCAAGAGCTCTCAGAGACAGACAGCAGGACACCGCCTGATCCAAACAAGGAACTAACTGCAGACCGGTTTCGGGATGAAGTCCCTCATCAGTGCAGTCCAGGTTATCACGGTTGTTTACACGCGGGGCCCGGTGCCCGTCATCGTTCGCCGGGATGAACACTGCAATCGCTTACAGGATCCACCACGGCAACAGATTAGAGAGCGCTCCAGAAGGACATTTCGGATGCGAAATGGTATATGCTGAATACTTGTTTCAAGGAGCAATAAATGTTCTAGTGACTGTAAAACAGTCGAAAACAATCCTTTAGGAACTCACTATACCTTTGTATAGATTGTATGGCATATGTCCGACAGAAAACAACTACTTCTCTGGCTAATACCTCGACAGATATTGAATTATATCTGTCAGAAATATGTGCAAAGATCCTTACTTTGAAGGAACAACTTTGCAAGAGCTCTCAGAGACAGACAGCAGGACACCGCCTGATCCAAACAAGGAACCAACTGCAGACCGGTTTCGGGATGAAGTCCCTCATCAGTGCAGTCCAGGTTATCACGGTTGTATACACGCGGGGCCCGGTGCCCGTCATCGTTCGCCGGGATGAACACTGCAATCGCTTACAGGATCCACCACGGCAACAGATTAGAGAGCGACTCCAGTCAGCTTTGCTTGACTTCAGCCATCAACAGTACCCGACTTATCTGCTTCAGTTGTCTTCTGATATATGTGCGAAAATATACAGTGTATACATAAAGTATAGAATAAATTCATTATCTAGAAAAAGAAAAGCTTTTCGAACAAATACGAATACGTCAACTTTAATTTAAAGATGCGCATCTTTTAACGTTTTAGTCGCATTGATGACGTCGTTAATGTTTCGGCTATGACGTCATTGACATTTTTTCAAATTGCAGCCTCTATTTTTGATAGTGTCATTTGAAGGAGCATATTTACCTGTACACGTTGAACCAAAAGTTTTGTCTTGTTACATGAGGAAATTTTCGAGAAAATTAATGATTTATTGATTTCAAGTTAACTTACGTTATTCGGTTAATTGAACAAACTAATCAATTAAGGGTTCAAAATAAAGTCCTTCCTAGCTTTGTAAAGTTCTCTTTCAGCACGGTGTGTTCGTATTTACTAAGCCCTAAAAAATCACTTTTTTTATTATCGTAAAAAGACATTTTACTATGTTGATACCTTGTTGATTTAGCCGTCTGATTGGCGTATGCCAGTTATGAAGTTCAAATTTCATTGATTCACGTCTTTTCGAAAATTAAGAATAAAATATGCCTTTCTTTTACTCAGAGAATCGAAATTCTGATGATGATTGGATACGGTGCCAGAGTACGAATGCAACAAGAAGTAGTTGGACTGTTTTAATACTAAATACCCAGATAAGCCCATAACTGGGCGTCCTAAAATCAATGAGGAGGTCAAATTGAATGTTTTATTAGCAGCGGAGGAAAATCTACACAACAGCCTAAGAATAATTAGCAAAATCAAGATATCCCAGTTACAACTACACATAAAATTTTAAAATTGGAAAAGTGGCATCCCTATAACTTTCCGACGACGATCCCGACCGACGGATGCAATTCTGCCAAATGGATATGTGCAATGCTGACCCTTTCCTAGTAAAACATATTGCTTTCTCTGATGAAGCTACCTTTTCTCTAATAGGAACAGTGAATCGGCAGAATTATAGGTACTGGACTAGGGAGAATCAAAAATGGATGAGAGAACAGCTCACAGTATTCTCAGAAAATAAATGTTTGGACGGCGATTGTAGAAAACAGAATTATTGGACCCCACTATTTCGAAGAAACCTCAAATGGTCCAAAGTACCTTCAATTCCTACAGGATTATATTCTACCCAGTCTGGTGATCTTATTTCCTAACGCAAATAACCCTGCTATACCAAATGAAAACTTATGGTACTAGCATGATGGTACACCACCGCATTAAGCAGCTGATGTTAGAAGGTATCTGGACCAAATCTTTGCCAACAGGTGAATAGGTGGGCGTGGTTCTATTGAATGGCCCACAAGATCTCCGGACCTTACTCCAATTGGTTTTTTTTCTTTGGGACCATCTAAAGAATGTCGTGTACAAAATTACACTAAATAATATCAAGGAATTGAAAACTAGGATATTACAAATGAATGTAACAATATTACTCAACAAACTATTACTAATGTCCTACGATAATCTATTGACCGTCTTGGATACTGCCAGGCTCAGGAAGGACTTGAACATTTGCGCAATTAGTTTGTTCAATCAACTGTGAAAAATAAATTAATTTAAAATCATTATAACATTTATTTTCTCGAAAATTTCCTTATGTAACATGACAAAACTTCTGATGTGCTGTGTGGAGAAAAATATGCTCTTTCAAATGGTACTGCCAAAAATATATGTTGCCATTTGAAAAAAAATCGAAGATGTCATTTCCGGAAGAGTACTGACGTCACCAATCCGACTAGGACTCCAAAAGATGCGCATCTTGAAACAAAAGTCGACGTGTCCAAGGATTTTTCCGAAAAGCTTTTCCTTTTCTCGATAATGAATTTATTCCTTACTTTATGTACACACTGTGCTTAAAATAACCTAGAATCTAATTTTTCAATAAACAGGTAGAAGGTAGACAAAGAGAAATGAGAAGTCCTAATTAAATAATAAACTCAAAAAAATAATGTTTCAGTTTCAGATGAAGGCGAAGATTTAGAAGTAATGCTTGATAAACTTTATGGAAGGTCATGGAGAGAAAAACAAGAACTGATTTTACCCAAGACAGAACCTAGAAAGAATACAGCAAGACCCATAACAGCAAATATCATGTATTCTAAGAGGTAGGTCTTGAGAATTTTTTCAAAATGGCCTTTATTTCGCAATATCCATTACACATATTAAGTTTTTAACTTTATATAATCTACAAATGATAGCATTTGATGAAAAATTCCGTTTTATTTGAAAATTCTAATAGCATCAGTTAGTAGGTCATAGCATTTACGAACAGTCAATTTTTTTTGAAATCTATAAAAATAGAGTCAAACATGTTTACAAAATTAGCTGAAGGCTTTTACATGAATTTTGTTTTTTACTAATAAAAGGTAAGTAAACATAATTATTTTCAATGTCCAACAGGGAAATCACTGATGACAGTGATATGTTGTTCATTGACTGTAAAAATATAAAAGAGCTTCTGCTGAATAAATCTCGTCAATACATCTCTAGAGGTGAGAACATTTCCCCATGACTTAAAAATCTCTACCATCATCCCAATATCAAAAAGTAGCAAACTGAAATAGAGATTCGTACTTGAGAGCCGTTAATATGTTGAGCTCTATTGAAAAAATTTCAGAAAAAGTAGTAAATGAACAATTAGTAGGTTTTGTAGATAAAAATAAAATGTCCAATGGTTTAAAAATTGATCGAATTGGATTTTTTTTGTTCACCCTAGTGTAAAGCACAGAACAAAAAAGTGTAATTAAAACGATATCAAGGTGACATTATACCATTATTGAGGCATGGTATTCCCAGAACAAATAGGCGTTTTGTCTGTTCTCGGATTTGTTCAAAATTCTGAGAAGAAAGCTTCATTTTTCATTTTTGATACCCTGTATCTTGAAAACTGGTCGGCCTATTTTTTTGTGCCCTTGGACACTTATCCCGAGGAAGTCAAAATCTACATCATACAAAAAATTCAGGGAATTTAACCGAAATCCATTTTCCATAATGATAGTGCGGGGTCCTTTCTCAGAGAACACCACAGCGATTCTCCTAGATATTCGCCATTTTCCATAAGGATAGTGCGGGGTCTTTTCTCAGAGAACACCACAGCGATTTTCCTGGACATTCGAGAACCCTCCGCCACAAAGTGATCTAGCACATAATCAGCCGGCACCTTGGAAAGGTCTCGTGGCTCGAGTTACCCCGTTTAGCACCATCTGTCCATTTGAGTACAAGGATATGAACTTCTCGAACGTCATCTCACCCTCCGGTGGTCTGAGGGTGCGTGATTTCCAGAGAGTTACGTCCCTGGTAAATGCGACTCCAGCATCCTCTCCGCAGTTCCGCTGACGAGGCTTTTTTCCCAACGCCCGGTAGAATAACCTTCGGAGAGGCAGTCTGACTTTATATTTCATACCATATAGTTGTTTTACAATATTTTACTTTGAACTTATAAAATAAATATATTCAACCTGATCTACAAATTCTTGAAATCATAACTGGCGCAGTCGAGTAGGATTCTGGAAGCTGTGAATTTATCGAAAATACACTTCTGCAGTATCTACTGCTAATCCAGAATCGCGAACCAGCTTTCCATCGAGGAGTAGAGGTTCATACTTTAAGAAGAGAATCAAGAAGCAGACCAGGAAGCCACAACTGTACAACCAGCATGGTATTGGTTATTTTATTGTGAGTACATTTTCATTAATTGTCAGACTCCTCTGAATCCCCAGAGTTCCTTTCCCGAAAATATTTTCTCACAAATTAGGATAGAAATAGATAAGCGAACAAGTATAATATATACTATTATATTATATATTTTATAACATATTTTATTTGAATTTTAAATAATTTCAAAATGCCCCCAGTGCAAATTCCAGTCATTAATTCTGACCTGCTGAAAACCATACCGGAATACGATGGTAATCCAACTGGTTTAGCAAGGTTTATAAAAATTGTTTCACAAATATGTGATACTTATTACGATCATACTGAAGTTAACGCTAATTGTTCCCCAAATATTTTGATAACAAATACTATATTTTCAAAGTTGAAAGGCCCAGCTCAAGAAACAGTTAATATTTATAATGCTTCTAATTGGAGGGAAATAAGTGCTACCCTACTTCAAAATTTTGGTGATCAAAGAGATCTCAATACATTGATACAGAATTTAATGGCATTGAGACAAGAACAGGATGCTCCTCATCAGTTCTATTCAAATTGCATTCACATGATGAATATAACTTGCAATCATATTGATTTACACAACCCAACAGAAATCGAAAGAGTAAGTCATAGAAATTTATTTACTGATCAAACTTTGAGAGTGTTTCTCACCGGCTTGAGGGACCCTCTCAGTGCTAGAGTCAGAGCTCGAAACCCTGTAACTTTACCACAAGCTTTGACAATAATGAATGATGAAATCAATATATCCAATCTGCAGAACCCCAAAAACCCACTAGTAAAATTTCAAAATAATCATAACAATTGTCCGAAATTAATGCAACGCCCAGTACACCAAAATTATCCTAAATCTAATCAGTTTAACCCAAACTTCAATCCCAATCTTAATCAGAACTTCAATCGTAACGTTCCCCAAGTTTCAAATTTCCCCAGTGCACCTGTACCGATACAACCAATCACCCGTCCACCTCAGAAATATCCAACAAACACGCAGGTATTTGGTCGTTCACCAAATGTCTGGAAAAACCCAAATAGACAACAAAATAATTATCGACAAACGCCAATGAGCGGGGTTTCTTACGGTTCATTAAAACCACAACAACAACAACAATCACGTTATAATCATTTCCAAAATAATAATCGAGCCCGAAATTTCACTTCTCAAGAATTATTTAATGCTGAACATAATCCATGCCCCGAAATTGAATACCCAGTAGACAATTCCGATTCTTACGACAATTTTGAAGGTGCTGTAGGTTATGATTTAGAAAATTTATTTGAAGATCAACCCGAACATGAAAATTTTCCCAAAATCACAGAATTCCAAGATCAACCGTAGCATTCGAGTCACACAACATAAATGAAAGAATATTGCCTTTCATTGAAATAAAATATCCACCACTCAAACTTTTGGTCGATACAGGCTCGACTAGATCATTTTTAGACCCAAATTTAGCTGAGAAATATTTCAGTTCATTTATATTCGAAGAACCTTTTACTGTGTCTACTTGTTTCAATTCATCTCAGCATAAATTTGCGATGAATATTCCTGCTTTCCAAGAATTCAAAACTAACAGGAAACTCAAATTCTTCCTGTATAAATTTCACAATGTCTTTAACGGATTAATAGGCGTAGATAACCTACAGCTATTGAAATCCAATTTAGATCTCGTCAATAACGAAATTACCACGCTAAATTCAATAATTGAAATTCAATATTTTCAGTCTAATCCTATTGTTTTATTTGAAAAAATCATCCCAAAACAAAGCCGAATCTCAGCAGAAATTCCAGTTAATCATAAAGACGGTGATGTAATAATTCAGAACCAAGAAATACTATCTTGCAAAATTGCAGAAACTTTGACCACAGCTAGAAATAGCCTAGCGACGGTAGAGATTTTCAATCCCACGTATAACGACATCAAACTTGTAATGTTATACCCGGTTAAAGTTACGCCGCTACGAAATAATGAAACTCATTTCCTTCAAGTATTTCCACGTATAAACGATAACGATTTCATTGAACATTTTGAAGTATTCTTTACAGAAAATTTGCAGAAAGTTGATAGATCTAATATCACTCAATTAATTAGGACTAATCATATGAATAAGGAGAAAAAAGAAATCATTTTAAAATTGTGTAGACATTATTCGGATATTTTTTATATAGAGGGTGAACCACTAACGTCTACAACTGGAGTGAAACACGAAATTAAATTGAAGGATGAAACTCCTGTGTATACTAAATCGTACCGTTACACCTTTGTCCATAAACAGGAGGTGACTTCACAAATAAATAAAATGCTGGAACAAAATATAATCCGTCCCAGTAAATCCCCATGGTCATCACCTATTTGGATTGTGCCAAAAAAGGTTGATGCTTCGGACAAAAGAAAATGGAGGATAGTGATTGACTTTCATAAACTGAATGAAAAGACAGTAGACGATAAGTATCTTATCCCGAATATCACAGATGTTCTAGACAAAATTGGCCGCTGCCAATATTTTACGACTCTGGACCTAGCGTCTGGATTTTATCAAATTCAGATGAATCCAGCAGACATTGACAAAACAGCCTTTAATGTTGAAGGAGGGTACTACGAATTTCTTCGTATGCCCATGGGGTTGAAAAATTCCCCCTCTACATTCCAGAGGTGTCTGAAAGAATATATTAACAAAATATGTCTAATATATCTTGATGATATTTTGATTTATTCGACATCATTACAGAAACATATTGACAGTTTGAATAAGGTTTTCCAAAAATTAAGGGAGGCCAATTTAAAAATTCAGATGGATAAGTCTGAATTTCTGAAACGCGAAACAGCCTACCTAGGTCATGTGATAACAACGAACGGTGTCAAACCAAATCCCGACAAAATCAAGGCTATCCAAAATTTCTCCATTCCCAAGACTACTAAACAAATTAAAGGGTTCCTAGGACTATTAGGTTATTATAGGCGTTTTATAAAAGATTTTGTCAAACTGACCAAACCGTTAACTCTTTGTTTAAAAAAAGGTGCCAAAATTATTCATGACGCCACTTTTATAAATTGTTTCGAACACTGCAAAACACTCTTGGTTAACGAACCTATTTTGATATATCCTGACTTTGAAAACCCGTTCGTACTCCCCACAGATTCGAGTAACTTTGCCCTTGGGGCTATCCTTTCGCAAGGTCCCATTGGGTCAGATAAGCCAGTAGCATTCGCATCACGAACTTTGAATGACTCAGAGCAAAATTACTCGACAATAGAGAAGGAACTATTGTCGATCGTTTGGGCCACCAAATATTTTAGGCCCTATCTTTATGGTCGTAAATTCAAAATTGTAACAGACCACAAACCCCTTCAGTGGATCATGTCCTTGAAGGAACCAAACTCTCGTTTAGGCTCAGACTCGAGGAGTTTGACTACGAAATAGTATATAAACGTGGTAAGTTAAATACCAATGCGGATGCTCTATCAAGAGTTGAAATTCACGGCAATGAAACTGATTAATCAATCAGCAGAGAACTCCAACTGTCTGTAGTAGAAATGAAACTCCCAATCTCAGAAATGAAGAAATATAATCAATTATCGGACAAATTGGCGAACCTCCTGACTTACTAGAACTAGACGATGCCAACACCGTCCATACCAGTAGAGAAAACCCCGTCCTTACTATACCAATTTCGGAAAATCCGCTAAACAATTATGACAACCAACTATAAATCGAAACTGTATTCCATTCTCCAGCATTACCAAAAATTGTACAAATCTTTCCTACAAGAAGGAGAATTATTGTTCAGATATCTTTGGACAATCTAGAACAAAATATCATCACACTAATTAAAGAATATTTAGACCCGAAATTCCGATATGCCCTGTATATAGAAAACGATAATATAATGCCAAAATTGTGCGAATAAGTACAAAAAACATTTAAAACTCCTTCATATAAATTTATTCGCTGTACAAAAATTCTAGAAGACGTAACCAACAGTGACGAACAAAAACAAATTTTGAAACAATACCACGAAGGTAAAACAAACCACCGAGGTATTGTAGAAACAGAAAGACGTATTAGGGAAACCTATTTTTGGCCCAAATTAGGAATCGATCTCAGATCATATATAAATAATTGTGAGATATGCCACACAAATAAATATGACAGAAACCCCCCAAATCAAAAGTTTTCTATTACACCGACTACCAGTAAACCGTTTGAAATCATTCATATCGATATCTATCAGATAAAAAACCAAAAGTTTTTGACTATTGTGGATGCTTTTTCGAAATACGGACAGGCTTATGCTCTCACTCATAAAAGCGGTATAGAAATAGCAAACAAACTGATCATATTTTTCAGTCACCATGGTATACCCGGAACGATAGTTTCGGATAGTGGTTCAGAATTCAAAAATATAACCATACTGGAATTGACAAAACTTCACAAAATTAAAATACATTTCGGAACACCTGACCATCATGAATCTAATTCGATAGTCGAACGATTTCATTCGACAATTGCCGAACACATCCGGTTGCTGCAAGGCATTCATAAAGAAAAATACATAACAAAGCTAATGATCCATGCAATTTTAGGTTATAATAACTCCATCCACTCAGCTACAAAAATGAGACCTATCGATGTTACTACAGGTCACATTTCAAACTCAGATCCTTTCAATATCGACTTAGAGTATCGAATTCAAAGCGCATATGTAGCGAATCACAAAGAAAAAACTAAAGAAATGTACAAGGCTCTTAACGAAAGACTTACAAAACAAAAAGAAAAGAACATTGGAAATCTAAATAAAAACCGCGAAGAACCATTAGAATATCAAACTGGTGATATTGCCTATAAGGGAACAGCTCCGCGCAATAAAAGTCTTCCCAAATTCAAAATCGTCAGAATAAGATCTGATGAAAATACCAAAATTAATACAGCAGACGGTAAAAAGATTACCCCTTGACAAAAACCCAGGCATACTACCCTTCAAACTAGGAACTGCGAGGGTTAGGGAGAAATCTCATACTTTCATTCACTATTTTGACCTAAAACCTATATCTGACGAAATACTAAAAATATCCGATCAACACTCACTTCTTTCCGACGCTGTATATCGTGGACCATCTAATCCATTTTTCAATGAATTATCGGCAATAAGTCAATCAATAATTATTCAACTACACCTAGCAGTTGAAAAGTATAACTCAATTACTCCCAATAAAAGAATAAAAGAGGCTTGATTAATGGTTTAGGCAGTATTATAAAAAGCATTTCAGGAAATTTAGATTCGAAAGATGCTGAAAGATATGAACAAGCCATTTCAGAGCTACAAATCAATCAGAAAAACGTTATTGTGAAAATTAATGATCAAATTTCCCTATCCAAGCATATCATAGGAACTTTCAATGAAACAGTTAAACTACTCAAACGAAACGAAAATGTCATGACATACAGAATAAATAGAATATCTTCTAATCTATCGACATTTGTAAATAACTTTACTCATATCTTAGAAACGAAATTAGCTTTCGATCAAATCAGCTCATCACTACTTATTATATCCCATGCCATTACATTCTCGAAAATTAATCTAGCTCACCCAAGCATAATAAATATCAGCGAATTAGAAATTCTAGTTAAAATTCTGAAACGACAGTACCTTTCTGAAAATTTAGTATTTGGCACCGAATCTAATAATATCTATAAATACTATGATATTTTGGACGTGGGTACCTATCAAAAAGAAAGCAAAATAGTAGTTGTAATAAAGTTTCCGTTAGTATTTCCAAATCAATATACACATTACCATCTATACTCTATCCCAACCTCTGAACAAACTACCCTTATTCCACTGGCACCCTACCTGACTATGAATGAGGTGTATTTTCAATATTCTTCCATGCCATGTATGGATGTCCACGAGACCTATTACTGTCATTCCAACGACCTTCTCCTTGGGGCCACCAAGATGGATTGCGTATTCCAAATACTGAATATTGGAACCACCCCTTCAGGATGCCGACAGATGCCAATACAAATTGATGTTGACATAATCGAACAAGTCGATGAAGCCCATTATATAGGAATATTCAAGAATTCTACACGAATTCAAACCACTTGCCGAACCACGGACATAGCAACTTTAACAGGAGCCTACCTGATAGCTGTTCCCCCAGGATGCCTATTCAAAACGCCAACAGACATCTACCGGAATGAAGCAACCGAAACACATCAACAGCCACTACTACTACCAGATTTGGCAATACCAAAGTTTGCCGAAATCGAGCCGATGCCACCAATAAAAATCCGAGACATCCCCTTGGACAAGTTGCATGAACTTCGAGAAGAGTCAAACCGAATTACACCCCTGCAGGCCGTAAATTCACCTATGGTCCATGCCTGGACGATCCCCCTGTACGTTATCGTCGCATTGTTCATATGTGTGTTTGTAATATTCAAATATAAACACTCAATATGGAACAAGAATTCATCGCCGCAACCTGAACCAGCCACCACAGCCATACCTATGGAAAGAAAAATAATTTTTCCCGAATGAAAAATAGTTTTCCATCTTTGAGGGGAGGAGTTACGTCCCTGGTAAATGCGACTCCAGCATCCTCTCCGCAGTTCCGCTGACGAGGCTTTCTTCCCAACGCCCGGTAGAATAACCTTCGGAGAGGCAGTCTACAAATTCTTGAAATCATAACTAGCGTAAGGAGCCAACGTATTGAAATGAACGACCATAGGTTTTCCTCAGGCTGGCTTCTGGATTCGGTAAACCAGTTCGTTTATTCTCTTGATGATCTTCCCACGAATTCCGTAACTTGTCATCATCGAATAGGACCAATTCTTTTCATAATTTATTTGAATGAACTCCTTCTGCTTGATACCAAATGCATTACCCGCTTATCATAATGTGTCACCCGGTGACTAGTATTAGTATTATGAGTAGTCCGAATAAGATTCATTGTTTAACTGAAACTTGTAGAAGTAAGACGTGTGAGGTGCGGAATATATTGAACTATTGTTAAAGGGAGTGTTTATTGTGATATCCCGACCATCCTACTACATCAGAAGTGGCGAACAGTGTGTAAAGAGTGGTGTTGAAGTGCTGCACAATGCCGAAGTCCACAAGAAAATCGAAGCGCCGATATTCAACATTCAGCAGCAGTAGCTCTGCAAATACCAGTGAGGAAAGGCAAAGTCGCCATCGAAGAGATCTCGTAGACATAAAAGTAACAGGAAGGAATCTGTAAGTCGTTCTAGGAGAACCAATATTATGCCTCAAGTCAGCAATGCCCAGCCAAACTCAGGTACTGTGTTGTCTAGTATAATTCCAGAATTTGATCCAACACACATGGAAGTGTCTGATTGGTTAGAAATTGTTCAACATGACTATAATATATATGGTTGGACAGACAGTTTTATAATAATAATAATAGTAAAGGTCTTTATTTTTATCAACCAGGTAAACATTAAATACATTTTTGAGTAATATGAGCACAGCACTCCAGGTTGATAGAAAAATGCCGAAGATCAGTTGACAGCACAATCTGTGGTTGCAGACAGCACTGTCTCTGTTTTTCATCTCAAGCGAGGTAAAAAAATAATAAAGAGAAATAACAATAATCAAGTAACAAACCTTTAGAAGTAAAAAAATAGAAAAAAAAGGTAAAAAAAATATCAATATGTACATGCAGATATTATTATATGATATACATATATTTATTGGCAATAGTTATCAGAGAAATTTAGATTTGGTTTTGATTAGCAAGTAATTTCAATTTAAGACCTAATTGAAGGCTTCTATTGATTTTAATTTCAATTCATTGGAAATTTCATTATGTGTTTTTGATGACTGGTACGTGAAAGATCGTTTGAACAGTTCGGTGCGATGTTGTGGTGTTGTAATTATATGTTTGAATCGAGTATTTACCTGATGGATATCAGTTTGGTGAACAATGTTTCCAAACAGGTATTGCGGTTGTTTGTATTTGATGATTTTATGAAAGAGACATTCAGAGTGTAGATATCGTCTGTTCGACATATTCAGCCAGTTAAGATCTCGTAATTTGTGGGAAATTCTTTGGCGTTTCCTTATACTACAAATTAGCCGCATACAAGAGTTTTGAACGACTTGTAGCCTCCTAGAATTGTTTGCGTCGATACAGGGGCCACGAACTACATCTCCGTTGGTGAGTTTAGATAATACCAGAGCCACGCATATTATTTTTTTAAAGCCAACTGATAGATAAAGGCGATTGTGAAAAATTGATTTTATGTTCAAATAAGCGTTCCGGATGCAAATGTTAACATAATGTTCAAATCGCAGTTGATCATCAAAAACCAGGCCAAGGTTTTTTGCCTTGTTTCTTAGTGCAATTTGCTCTCCATCAACATTCATTCGGATTACTTCGTTGATTTGCAAACGAACTTTAGTTGGACCAAAAGCTAGAAAATAAGTCTTTTTCCTATTTATACTTAGAGCATTTTCGGATGACCAAGTAGGGTTAGGTTAGGTTTGAACGTGAGTGGGCCCGTATCAGGCCCTCCACTGCGGCCAATGGCCTATTGTGGCTCACCCTATGGTTATATTTCTCCCAGCATATCCAATCTCTTGACGAAATTGAGGAATGCATTGGGAAAACAATTTACCAGGTTTTCTGGCCTTACTGTCGTATCGCCAAATATTGAGAATCTGGTTCTGGCCGCTGCAGGGCATGTACACAGAATGTGTTCAGCCATTTCATCATTCTCCATGCATAGCCGGCACTCTTGCACTTGTGCAAGTCCGATTTTATGCATGTGATGTTTGAGTTTGCAGTGGCCAGTAAGCAAACCTACTATAACTCTGAGATGCGCTCTGCTGAGTTCTAGCAGTTTGTCAGAGTCCTGTTTTTTCCTTGTACAAGCAATAAATGCTTTGGAATGGGCTAGGCCCGGTAGACTATGCCAGTACTCGAGTCTTTTATTGTCTGCCCAAGCTGTTATGACATTCTTGGCAGTGCTATATGCTAAACCGATTACCGGTTCTGGTCCAGTGAACGTTGTTTCGGCCCCCCCTTTTGCTAGGGTGTCCGCTATTTCGTTTCCTTCTAGGTCTGTGTGACCTGGTATCCAGACTAGGGTAACGTTGTTGCGTTGCGCCAGTCGGTTTAAGGTGTCTCTGCAGTTCCATACTGCTCTAGATTTAAAGCAGTTGGATTCAAGCGCTTTAAGTGCTGCTTGACTATCTGAAAATATTTTTATTGTTTTTCGTGTGTGGTGTCGATTTTCCAGCTCCCTGGCACACATTTCAATGGCATATACCTCTGCCTGAAATATCGTAGCTAGTTTGCCCATACTGAACGAGCGTTTCACTACTGGGTTCATCCCATATATTCCGGCTCCGACGCCTTCCTGAGTTTTGGAACCTGTGGAGGCCAGCGAAGCCCCCACGTTCGCACCTCAGAATATAAAAGAATTCGCGAAATCAAGACATTTCTAATAAAGTCAGTTTTAATTTGAAAATGCGTGGGACAACCAATGTGTGACTCAGTTTGACCACATGTTGAAAGTAATAATTGTCCACCAAAAGCATATAAAAATCTTTTGTGTGCACCTGTTACTGTAATAAATAATCGAAATAATAGGAATAGTGCTAAGGCTAGACAGCGGTAAATTATGCGTTGAGATTGCTAAACTGACACAAAAGCTATAAAAAAGTCGTAAATTACGGTGATTAGTGTCACATATACTCATTACAGTGATCGTTGAACGGAAAAAATGTTCACGAAAAGGAGTATTTATGATAGCAATGAGCGTCATTGTGATCCGCGAGATGGGTAATAAAATAAGAATCATGCATTCTTATTGACTATAAAAAACCCACTATCATCCAAGACTATTTAGTATCCTTTCAGTATCAGTCCAGTACTCTTTGAGTAACCATTCGGTAGTCCATCCAATATTCATGCAGTTACGAGTTCCGGGCAAAATATATAATGTTTCGCGAATTTTAATCGTCAGTTCGCAAGTCAGTTCCGGTTTTTAATTCCTAGTCGTAGGAATGAATCGAAAGTATCATCTCAGCATTCGTTTAGTGTTGTCTAAAAAAAAAAGTTTTTTATTTCGATATGTAGTTTAGGACAGTTCGTTACGAAATGGCGTATTGTTGAGGCAAATCAGAGCCAGCAACAATTTTAAGTAAAGTAGTTACAGCCATATGGATCTGTGTACCCAAGTATATAGTTTTCAATCCGCTAGTTCCTGTGAAGAATAAACGTCGAGTTTCGATATCGAAAACGAAACAAGTGCTCTTCGTACCTAAGTAAAGAAAGGTGAAGTGCTACGATCACAATAAATACAGTATTTCTACGCCCTTCAATGAAAATTCGCAATCTCTCTGGAATACCTGAAGGCGCCGTCCCATCATAAATCGTGTTGAACCGGGGACACGCGACGTTCCCTCTCACATCTGGTGTATTACGTTCGATGATGGTTATCTTATGTGAGTAGGTCAATGACCATATATTCCCGTGAAGAAATATTTGTCACAGCTGTTTGTACCCATTTTCGACTATATAATGAACTGAATATTCCTTTTATACTTGTCTCAGATATTTGTTTTTGTTTTACTATCAATTCTGTTTGCGTATTTCTGACGTTTTGAAAATGACTTTTGCTGTAGACTCTTTTTGTAAGAAACTCGTTTTTACCATTTTCTTTTAATAATTGTTTTTGACCAAAACGACTTTGCAGTCATTTATCTGTCACTCGATATTTCACTTTAAGATTAATTATGCCATTCTTTTTCTCGTTTTAAAACTCAGTAAGAGTGGCTAGTGTTTTCATGTTTTTTTAAATGACGTTGTCTTGTGTACCATTCACTCATTTTATAGTTTTAAACAAATATTGTTTTGATGCACTGTATACCTTTGCAGTGAGATTTGCATGTTGTTCACACGTTTAACGGTCTGACTATATACAAAGTGAGATCCTGTGATTTCACACCGAGAATTTAAACCGATATTTTTTTTGTTTTATCGTTAAATAAATTAATTTTAGTTATATCAATGTTTGACTTTTCTTTCTCCTCTCATATTAACAAGCATTCTATACTACGTGTTGTGACGAACCATAAATAAATCAGTGAAGCTTTCTTCAGCCGCTCGAAGGAGTTTTCCCGATATGACGACGTAACAGCGATTCTCTTTTGTTTTCGACACCTGTTTTAGTCTAGTGTCAAAATAGGAGTGCGCTGTCTCGTCGACGTATCGTTTCGTGTGAAGCACCATATCAGGGTGTTCCACAAACCATCGGTGAACCAACGTTCATTTGCCCTACATAGGTTGGTTTCATTCCGGACCCAGTCTTCTCTTTCGGGAAAGACCACAGTGTAGGACGTGTGAAGGTTGATAGTTTTAGGCATGATGTTTGAGGGCATTCCTAGAATGTTGTGAGCTATTATGCCCTCCAGCATGCCGCTGCCTCTCATGACACATGCCTGCGGTAGACTAATGGCCGCTTGATAAAGTCTGTATGTTGCCCATCTTGCCTCTCTCTCCAGAACTATGTGGAGAGGAAGTAATCCAAGGAGGACTTCCATTGCTGCCGTTGGCGTGGAGCGAATGCTTCCAGTAATCGCCAGGCACGCTTGTCTCTGTAGTCCGTTGAGTTTAGCAATGGCCATTTTTTATGTCCCTTGCTCCACCAGTATACGTGTTTTGGTGACATGCCCCATGTTTTGCCACATATTCTGCGGCATGTCCATAATGAAAGGCTAGCCTTCCGGATAGTCTTTTCCAAGTGCGAGTTCCAATTAAGTTTTTTATCCAGGGTTATTCCCAGATATTTTGCTTCACTCGCAAAAGGAATTGTTACACCATTGATGGAAGGAGGTTAAATGTTCCAGCTTCCTTTTCCTGGTGAATGGTACTATGACCATTTTGTGGGTGTTAATGGACATTTCCTCCCTCTCACACCATTTATATATGGTATCCAATATATCCTGAAGGACGTAGGAGATCGTCTCTTCGGATTTATCGTTTATTACTAGGACCAGATCGTCAGCATATGCTTGCAGATCAACCTCCCAAAGCGAGAGAATGGCCAGCAGATCATCCACCAGCAGAGACCATAACAGTGGGGAGAGGACCCCCCCCTGGGGACAGCCCCTGGCTGGCTTGAAGCTGACACTTTCCCCCTGTAGAGAGGTCGTTATAGTTCTGTTGTGAAGCATAGTTCTTATCCAGTCACATAGTATCGGTTCAATCCCTCTAGAGACAGTTGCCTCATATAGGGAGTGAGGTAGTGCATTGTTAAATGCTCCTTCTATGTCCAAGAATGCAGAGACTGCTATTTCCTGGCTTTCCAGGGCATCGCTTATTCCTGAGACAAGGTTATTGAGGGCAAGTTCTGTTGATTTGCCAGTCTGGTAGGCATACTGGTGAACATTGAGGGGGTGCTTCGTTAGTGCCCCACACCTTATGTGCCAATCCAGTATTTTCTCCATGCTTTTCAACAGAAAGGATGTCAGACTAATGGGTCTGAGCGATTTTGGGTGTGGGTCATTCCGACCCACCTTATAATGATAGGTATGATATGTTCCAGTCCGATTTGTAACAGAACTGGAGCTATGCCATCCTCTCCTGGCGATTTGTATGGGTGGAATGAGTTAACCGCCCATCTTATCGCCTGTGGTGTAATTATTTTGTTGGCAACCACCCAGTCATCTCTGTGAGGTCGTTTTATCCGGCCTATATTTGTGACTAGAGGTTGATTGTCCAGAATCAGGCTGCCTGGGAAGTGGTTATTAGCTAATAGCTCTAGTGTTTCTTTCCTGGAGGCCGTAAAGGAGCCGTCTGGACGCTTTAACGACCCCAGCTCCTGTGTCGGCTCTCTGGATAGAATCTTGTGGATACGGGTTCCACTTGATGTGTTGGACACATTTTCGCAGAATCGTTCCCATGATTCTCGTTTTGCTTTCCGGATATCTTTGTTGTAAGTGGTTAGAGCAGACCTGTAATTTTCCCATTCACCTGATACCTTAGCTCGGTTAAATAACCTTCGAACTTCTTTTCGTGTTTTATCCAGATTTTTGTTCCACCAGGAAGCATTTCGGTTATCCCTTTTCTCCCTCAGTGGACAGTTTTCGTGATAAGCTGAAATAAGTGCAGTTTGTAGATGTTCCGCAGCAATATCTATTTGATCACGACTATTTATTGTGGACAATCCGTTTTGGAGATGGTTCTTCAGGGAGGTCTTGTATCCTTCCCTGTCCATGCTCCGTATGTTTCGGTATTGTACCACTGGTCTGGGGCCTATTTCAATGTTGAATTGAATATGTCTGTGGTCTGAGCATGATGGCTCAGAGGACACCTTCCAGTTGGATATCTTGTTGCTTAGAAATTCTGAGCTGATCGTAAGATCTAGTACCTCTTTCCTAATACTAGTGACAAAGGTTGGCTCGGAGCCGACATTGTTAATTGTAAGCTCCTCCCCTATCAGGTAATTGAAAAGAGACTCACCCCTCATGTTGATGTTTGTGCTGCCCCACGCTTCATGGTGCGCATTGGCGTCACATCCTATCAGTAGATGGGTGTTGTTCCTCCTGCAGAAGGCAATTAGTTCTCGCACGGCTGCTGGAGGAGGCTGTTCCGCACCCACTTCTCCAGGAAAGTATGCTGAGCAGACGATCATTTCTGTCATGCTCCCCCTCTCTGGAAATTTCACATGGATTGTTGCCATGTCTTGGGTGCAGAAATCTGAAAGAATAAAATAATTAATGTTGTTTCTGACTAGAATGCATGCCCTAGGTTTTACCCCAGAACTGACCGCAATTACCTTACCAGATGTGTTACTCAGGCCGGTAACTCGGCCTGTGTTGGAGGCCCACGGTTCTCGGGATAAGGGCCAGATCTATCCGCTCCTCTACGAATTTTTTGCCAAGGACGTAGGTGGCGGCCTTGGCATGTTGCAGGTTTCCCTGCAGGAGTCTGACTGTTGTATCAGCCAGGCCCTTATTTGCCGTCTTTTGGCGGTCCTCCCCCGCTCTTTTCCTCAGAGGGCGGTTTACTTCCCTTCCCTTCAGAGGTGCCGGCACCCTTTTTGAGTGGTGGTCTGATCGGGATGGATTTACCCTTCCCCGAGGCCACACTCGCAGGCTTTTTGGTCCGAGGCGCAACACGGACGGATTTACCTTTCCCTTGCGGTGCTCCCCTTACGACCGTTTTCTTTAGAGGAGGCTTGCTTTCCTTCCCCTCCTCCGGCTGCGTCCGGGAGGGTTCTTTCCCTCCACGGCTGCCTCTCAGACGGAACTGAATCTGTCCAAAGCCGGAGTAGGGTTTGAAGTCCAGCTCCTCCAAGGCTGTTATGGACCTTTCGTCAATGGCGAATGTCCATGTTTGGCCACGGCCCGAGTCATCTCGGTTCAGTATTACCCAATCCTGACTGGTTAGACCGTGGTTCATTTGTTTCAGTCTTGTGAGCACCATCTCGGCCGTGAGTCGTTCGTCGGCTTCATCGTCCGGAATGTATGCCACACAGATGAATGGCTTCGGAAGGTCCTGCCCTTTGACGAATTTAATTTTCGCCCCTTCCCATGGTTGGAGTTGCTTTGATGCCTCCTCCAGCCAGCTGGCACTGATGTTGTCCACGCAGGTGATTTGTAGCCATCCAGGCCGAAAAGTACAGCTCTGGAATCTCACCTGAGGGCCATCATCGGGTATTAGGCTCACAGCTTTCATAATTGAACGCTGAAGAGCCCTAAGTTGTTCGCCTGTTAGGGCAGTGGTAGGATATTCGGGGTGGATTAGGCCCACCCTGTTGCCCCCAGCCACTGTCCCGTACGAAGGTTTGGCTACTCCCGAGCAAGCTTTCTTCGCCGTGTGATCCGGCGTACTGTCGTCGGATCTCAGGCGTTTGCTTGCTCCAACAGCTCCAGACTGAGATTTGTCCCCCTCCGTTTGCTGATTCGGCTTGCCAATATCTTTGAGCACTTGTTCTAAGGCGGTCTCATAAGCCATTCCGCTCTTGAGCAAGCGACTCAGAGCTTTCCTTCTCGACCCTGAGAGTCGAGTGCGTTTCAGTTTGAGGCTATCCATAGCTATGGTAGCCTCATCCTGATCAGCTCCAGTAGGTTTCGGAGACTTTAACAGTTCCCTTTCCTGATCTGGAGTCAGTTCTGGAGGCGGTAAAATTCCGCTCTCCTCTTGTTGAGAGACTAGACCTACGCCCAGTCCCTCTTGTGGAGTCGGAATTCCGATCTCCATTGGTTCCCCAGTTTCCTGAGGATCGGGGGATTTATCCCCCCCGTTGGGGTTCTGATTTTTTTGGTTTTTACTCATATTTGTTCCCACGAGTAGCTAGGGAAATAAGATCCACCATGGTAGAGCCCCGCCTTGCCATGGTAAGGCTGTAATACTCTGCCACGCACCCCTCAGCACGATACCTCCCACCTTAGGTTAGGCGATCTTTTGACACTGTTAGTCTTCGCTTCAGCTGCTTTCTAGGTAGCCTCTGAACTGAAGTCCACCACCCGCGACGTGGACGCCAGTGTCGTACCAACTCACGAATTGAGTTAGGCCCTCCCATCCAATTCTGAAGAGAACTGGCTGGGGTTACCCACCCAATTGGCAAACTTGGTCAGTCTCAGGTGTCGTTACCTGATACAGGACCAGGTAACAATATTGTTCAGATCATAATTTATTTTGTCTACTGCGTCCTGTTAATTTTTAGGTATGAAAGAATAGTATAGTGTATAGTATAGTGTATCAGGTAACAAATAAATTGAAAGGTACAGCAAAAACATGGTATGATAGCTCCATACAATGTGAATTAGGGTGGCCTTAGTATACTAGAGTAAAGTGGAAGCAATTATTGAGCACCACTTTCCAAAGTTTCAGAAATGCTTATGAGATGCGAACCGTAAACCAACAGGTTGCTCGCTATATGAATTCCATTTCAACCATTTGGCGAAAATCAACTAATTTAAATTGAATTTTCCTAATAGTGATAAGGTGTCCTTAGTAATGGGTGCTATAAATGATAACACTGAAATCGGCAGTAGAGGCCTCAAATATAAGAGACCCTAATCTATTAGGGGTATACCTCAAAAATAAAGTGTATGCGAAAGCACTATCGCACCATCATAACAGCCGGTGCCAAAATTAGTTGATAATAAACATATATTGTGTAGTTGTTGTGGTAAAGTTGGACACAATCGTGACAACTGCAGACACAAAAGCAAAATATGTAATTTATGTTCGAGAAAAGGGCCCTGTTTGAATAAAAACAAATTTTCATTTACAAGTATATACAAAAAATATATAAAAAAAAATTATTTGAAAAAAATGTTGAAGGATAGTAGAGTAGAAAATGTTGAGGTGATTCGAAAAAACCTTGTAGTAGCTTCAAGATTTTACAAAACGCTTCATACTGGCGGACATTAATGTATCGCATTTATAGATTTTGGAGAGAAAGGACGTTAAATTATACACTATAGCTGTAGGTTTACCTCGAGGAAATGGACAGGTGGAAAGAACAAACCGCACAGTGCTGATGTCTTGGCTACGATAGGAGCAGAGATTCTTCCGACAGGTATAAGGTTAAAGAGGACCTGCATACAGAAGATCCAATGGTTGTAGCATAAAAACACATGAAACACTTCAAGTTTCAAAATCGTTAAGGTAATACAAATGAGCCCTTTGATGGCATAATGAGCCCTTTGATGGCATAATGAGCCCTTTGATGGCATAATGAGCCCTTTGATGGCATAATGAGCCCTTTGATGGCATAATGAGCCCTTTGATGGCATAATGAGCGCTTTGATGGCATAATGAGCCCTTTGATGGCATAATGAGCCCTTTGATGGCATAATGAGCCCTTTGATGGCACAAAAGAGCCCTTTGATGGCACAAAAGAGCCCTTTGATGGCACAAAAGAGCCCTTTGGTGGCACAAACGATCCTTCTGATGGCACAAATGAGTTCTTAGATGGCAAAAATGAGTTCTTAGATGGCAAAAATGAGTTCTTAGATGGCAAAAATGAGCCCTCTCAGGACACAAATGAACCCTCTGAAGGCGAAAATGAGATATGAATAGAATTAATAATTATTTTCCATTTACTTACAAATGAGGTCCATCATGGTTGCTGTTGAGGACAACAACAGGTCAGGATGGCCGTGCAGTACCCGCTTATCATAATGTGTCACCCGGTTAGTATTATGAGTAGTCCGAATAAGATTCATTGTTTAACTGAAACTTGTAGAAGTAAGGGAGTGTTTATTGTGATATCCCGACCATCCTACTACACAAAGGAAAGATTCTGAGTTTTGCGGACGATACCGCCATTCTCTACAGATACACCACGTGGATGAATCTCAAAGCCTCAGCAGAAAGCGATTTCACAAATATTGGGAAATGGTTTCGACAAAACAAACTCACTATGAATTTGGAAAAGACCAAATACCCACCCTTCTCATTGTTTTCTCATTGTTTCAGATTACCAGATATAGGAAACAATCAGCATATACCAGAAGGCGAATCAATAAAATATTTAGACATTGTTGTTGATAGGCACTTACGTTGGGACCTACAAATAATAGCTACTGCGAGAGAAATAAGAGGTACTCTGTCTAAATTCGAGTACCTGAGGAATTTTTTGGACGCCACACATTTGAGATCTCTGTATTCAATCCCAACTCACATATGGAATAGTAGGCTGGGGAGGAGTGAATGACTGCTACCTGAAAAATCTACTTGTACAAAAATGGATTTTGAGAATCATTTTAAATAAAGGAAAAACATACCCAAGCGACAGTGTGTATAAAGAAGTATCTGTTTTGGACTAAGACAACTGTTTTGCTTGAGTATATGAAACAACATAAAAAAAGGAAATATTCAGCTAGAGCAAGTTACTCACACCCACAACACAAAAAACAAAACAAACCTCCTGAATGCTCCTCGCTGTGCAAAAGCAATTGGTCATAAAAATGCATCGTATCTCGGTCCGCGACTCTATCAGATTTTACCACAAACGATAAAAACTATCAGAAACCAAAATACGTTTAAAAATAAAATTAAAAAATTAATTTCGGACACAGGAAGATTGTTTTTTTAGGACTTTGTTGGTCAGAATGTTCTCAACTAATTAGTTAGATTTTAATAACAATCAATAATAAAATTGTTTCTGAGAAGTTAATACTAATATTTATAAGTGTTTTATGACCAGTTTCACAGGTTCCGGTTAAACTCCAGATAACTAATAGTGTAAAAAACTTATATTTCGGTAGTTTTTTGTAGAAATTATCAAAATTTTAATTTTCTCAACTTGACTTTAATAATCATGTATTGACATCCCCGTAAAAAACAAAACTTAGAAAAACTATAACAAATTCAACTATTTCTATAACACAGAGTATCTAATGAATATATAAAATATCACAAAATCAAGATTCTAAAATATCTATAACATTCTCCCCTCCGTGAAAATGCTAATTTTCACTATAAACATCCAGGCGGCATAATTTAGTAACTGGGCGTCGAAAAACTCCTGCTTCGGTTTTCACATCGACGACTCGAGTAATTCCATCTTTTCCTGGAAATATATTTTCAATTTTTCCCAGCGGCCAAGACTTTCGGGGTAGGTTTCCATCTTGTATAACAACTGTCTCCAATTTGTACAGGCTTGCCATCAGTTATCCATTTTCCTCGATTCGATAATTTTGGCAAATATTCTTTCATCCATCTTGTCCAGAATATTTCGGCTAATCGTTGGGACTTCTTCCAAAATTTTCGAAGATCTTCATTCTCAAATGTTTGGGCAAAGGGTGTTTGGCTTTCGGCGAATGAATTGATGAGAAGATGATTGGGAGTTAAACAATCGGGATCTTCTGGATCGTTCGAAACATGGGTGAGGGGTCTGCTGTTCACAATAGACTCCGCTTCCAAAAATAATGTATGTAACACTTCATCCCTTGGTGATTCTTCTTTGAGGGTAACACACAGTATCTTTTTCACTGAACGGATGAGGCGTTCCCAAGATCCACCCATATGAGGACTTCCTGGAGGTATGAAGTGCCATTCAATATCCATTTCAGTCATCCTTGATATTATCTCCGCTTCATTTGTTTTCTCCAAAAATTTCTTCAATTCTTCATCTGCTCCTCGGAAATTTGTTCCGTTATCTGAATAAATATGTTTGATAGGACCTCTGCGTGCTGTTGTGAGATAGTGAGCAATTTCTAAATGTATGGCTCGAATTGTCATGCAGGTAAATAAAACTCCCCAGCGTTTTTCCTTATGTCTTCCAACAGTCACATATACCGGTCCAAAATAATCAATCCCGGTGTGCGTGAAAGGTTTTACCATTGGTGTTAATTTCATGCTAGGCAACTCTCCCATTTTGGGACAGTCAGGAATCGCCTTTTTTCTTCTGCAATAAAAGCAATCTCTGAAAATCTTTCTCACTGCATTTCTTCCTCTGATGACCCAAAACTTTTGTCTAATTTCGTTCAACACTTGTTCTTGTCCTTGGTGTCGGCATTTTTCATGATAATGTCTCAAAATTAACTGTGTCATTCTGTTTTTGGGATCTAAAATGATTGGACTTCTTACATTGACATTCAAACACAATGCATTATTTATTCGAGTGTGCATTTTCAAAAGATTATCTTCAGGGTCTAAATATGGCGAGAGTTTGAAAATTCTGCTGTCTTTTTTCACAAGCTTCTTTTCTTTCAACTGTATTATCTCTTCCGGAAAACTTTCGGATTGGCATACTTCCAAACATTTCCTTTCTGCTTTTTCAATCTCGTCTATAGTCAAGTCTCCAGGAAATTGTTGTTCATGATTTCTAATTTTTCCGAGTAGTATCTTCGAAAATCTTGATACCCAAGCGGCTGTTCTGATGAATTTCCTCCACTTACTGAAACGGGAAACATCTGGAATCACCACTGCAAATAATCTTACGAGTCCTACGAAAACTGAATTGATTTTCCTCTCCTTATCGTCATCTAACTGAAAGTCTTGTAGGACATTATTTTTAGGCCACTCATCCTCTGGTTGATAAAGGAATTCAGGGCCTCTGAACCAACTACCAACAATGTTATTATGGTTTTTCGATCTAGTAGCAAAATCAGCAATATTTAGTTCTGACGGTACGTACCTCCATTGCTCAAAGGAAGTACCTTCTTGAATCTCTCCCACCCTATGAGCAATGAATTGCTTATAGTTTTTACCGTCTCCTCTGATCCAATGAAGGACTGTCTTTGAATCAGACCATAAATAAACCTTATTTATTGAAATGTCAATTTCAGAAACTACAGTTTTCAGGAGTCTGGTACTCATTACAGCAGCCTGAAGTTCTAATCTAGGAATTGATATAGGTTTGAGGGGACTAACCCTAGCTTTGGCAGTAATGAACGCCACTTCAATTTTTTCTGAAACAATTCTGAGATAAACTATAGACGAGAATGCCTCTTCACTTGCATCTCCGAATATGTGGATTTCCAACTGTGTTGCATGAGTTAACGAAACTGAATAGCAACGGGGTACCCTAAGATTGGGAATTTCTTTAACAGTTTTCAACCATTCAGTCCAGTCCTGATGGATAGTATCTGGAATTTTATCATCCCACATTATTCCACATCTCCATATTTTTTGCAGTATGATACGTCCTCTGATAGTGAACCATGTTAGGAAACCGAGTGGGTCGAAAATCGACATGACAATTTTCAATACTTGCCTTTTCGTCGGTTTTTCCAATTTGGTAACTAAATTTTCAGGTACTTTATGGAATACCAATTTAAAATTGAAATCATCGGACTTTGTATCCCACCAGATACCTAATACTCTATCCACAGCACTCTTGTTCAAATCTTTGTGAGGCATATCACCACAATAATTTTCAGTGACAAGTTGCGAATTCGATACCCAGTTGACTATATTGAATCCACCCTGCTTGTGTAGATCAATAATCTCTTTCACTTTGTCACAAGCACGCTCTTCACTCTCACAAGAATCCAAATAATCATCCATATAGAAACATCTCTCAACATCTCTTGCTAAATCAGAAGAAGTATTGGAATTCCAAGCGTTCTGTTTTATGACAAATTGAGCGGAACAGGAAGAACATGCTGCGCCGAACGTCATCACCTGCATTTCAAAAGTTTCAACAGGATTTTCCTGGATACAGTAACGCCAAAGAAATCTCTGTGAAATCCTATCCTCCTTTCTTATTTTTATCTGGTGGAACATTTCGGAAATATCTCCACAGAAACCAAATTTAAAACGGCGAAATCGCATCAAAACACCTGGTAATGAATTCAAAAAATCTGGCCCTTGTAGGAGATTATCGTTCAGACTGATTCCGTGACTCTTTGATGCAGCATCGAAAACTAAACGAAATTTGTTGGGCTTGTTCGGGTTGATGACACCAAAATGAGGGAGATACCAAGACCTATCACTCTCCTCCAACGATTCCTCTCTACTCAGCTTTCTAATGTACCCCTTTTTCAAGTAATCATCAATTTTAGCGCAATACTTTTCAAAATAAATCCTATCTTTCAGCATTTTCCTCTCAATACACAACAAACGGTTGTAAGCATTCGATCTACTCTCGGGAAGTACTAAATTATCAAATTTCCACAATAACCCGGTTTCAAAACGTTGCTCTATTTCTATAAATTTTGTAGTATTTTCTAAAATTTTCAATGCTCTTTTTTCAGTCGAATTTATTCTAGTATTGATCAAAGAAGTTCCGAAAGAATCTGTAGAAAACGATTCTTTTATCAAAGTGTTCAATTCGTCATAATCTTCGAAATTGCAAATATGAAAATTGAAGTTTTTTCTATTTGTTGATCCAGAATCGATATTCCCGTGTACTACCCATCCTAAATTTGTTTTTGTGGCAATAGGACCTCAATTAAGGGGGCTTTGACAAACTTTTCTTGCAACAGTGAGGTTTATATAATCTTGACCAATCAAAATTGTAGGTTTAGCTTCGACTACGTCAGAGATTGGTAAACCGCGTAAATGTGAATAATCCTTCAAATTTTTTATCAAAACCGTTTGACTAGGTAATGACAAATTGTTGACAGTTCGAATATTTGACATTTCAAATATTTTGGCATTTTCATTTACTCCGGAAATTTGTAATTTAACTGATCTCGAATTATCATCATGATACAAAATATCATTGGCCCATTGCATACAAAATGGTTCGACTCTTCCAATTAGTTGCAATTCTTGCGCAATGTCGTTTTCAATCAATGAAATTGTTGAACCTTCATCGAATAAAGCGTATGTATTCAAACACTTTTCAGGTCCAAATAGTTTTACAGGTATGATTCTTAATAAAATATTAGAAGAATTATCATCACTCAAGCATACTCTTTCAGTTACTGTTTCTGAAGAAGTATCAGTTGTCATTTCAGGGTTTATTTCAGATTTCATCAAATTTTTGTGCAATAAATAATGATGTGGTCTTCTACAATTGTCAATTCCGCAATTTTTTTTCGATTTACAAAACATTTTTGAATGACCTTTTCTCAAACATTTGAAGCAGACTTTCAGTGTTAAAATTTTCGCCCAACGATCATCAACGCTATCTTTCAACATATTAGGACATTTAAATATCAAATGAACAACTTTATCACAGTAAATACATTTTTCTGTTTGATTATTTTCTTTTGCATGTAAAACTACATTTCCCGATCGTTGATTACCATTATTTCTTTTAAAATCAGATGAATTATATTTTCTTCCAGGATCGAAATTTGAAAATGTAGGAGTACTTACATAGCAAGCAGCAGATGACATTTCATTGATCCATTTTCCAAAATCTTTAACATTTGCTTTACCTTTTTTCTGCACAAGTACTTGTCCCCAAAGTAGTTTCAATCCATTAGGTATTTTAGCAACAAGCTGCTCCAGGAGGTACGGATTTTCCACATGGTTACTGGCCTCGAATTGTTCCAAAGTGGCAATCAGATTGTTAACGTTACATGAAAATTTAATCAAATTAGGAAAATCGCCCTCTCTAACTGATGGAAAACTTTGAATTTTATCAATTAAACTTTTAATAATATACTCTGGACGACCAAATCTCATTTCAAGTGTCTGAATAACGGAAAAAACATTACCTGGGTGCAATAATAAACATCTCACAGCTTCTAAGGCTTCTCCTTTTAAACACCTCTGTAATTTCATCATTGTTTCGTCATCCGAATATTTACACATGGCAACTTTTCTTTCATACTGATTTTTGAACATAGGCCAATCTTCTGGTTTACCATCAAAAAATGGGAAATCTCGGTCCAAAATTTGTCTACTTGCTAAATCCCGAGGAATTTCATTCACCTGAGAATTAGAGACGCATTTAATAGCATTTGCGATAACGTCACACAATTTGTCAATGTCTCCCTTTTGACCAGTATTACTTTTTGATATATCTGGAGGATACTCACATGCTTCAATCCAATTTTGTACCTGATTGTGTTTCTCTGTGTTTGTATCAAGTAAATTGATTTCTCTTGAAGACCCGCTATAATTCGAATAATTGCTCGCCTCCAACTCCACCTCAGCAAGTTCCTTTTCCATTTGTAGAATATTCAGTTAGTTGTCTAATCCCTGTTTTTTAGCTATTAATTCTTCCTGAATCCTCTCTGTTTCACGTCGCCTCATCTCGATATCCAACTCCTGTCTCATCATCATCAATTCAGCCTTTGCCTTTTCCGCCTCAAGTGCCAAACGCCTTTTTTCAATATCGATTCTTCTCAATGAAGACATTTTTGACGAGCTTGATTTGGTCCTGCTAGACTGGTACGGATTTGAATTTCTAGATGTGCGCCTGGTTTCTTCCAGAAGTTGTGGATTTGACTTCCACCGAACCTCTTCAAAGTTTTCAGTCGTCCTCTCGACGGTGACAGGTCCTTGAAAGGTGTTATCCGGTAAATCTGGCTTCTCGACATCATTTCTGGATTCATGTAGTGGTTCTTGGGTAGACTGTTTCAATTGAGACGGCCATTTATAATTTTCGTCGCATCTACTTCGCATTCCTGCGTTGATTCTTTGGGACCTTCTTAAGTTTCCTTCAGACATTTTTTGATTGGGACTTTAACAATATCCACTATTGGTTCTGTTTATGTTCGAAGGACCATGTAAAAACTTATATTTCGGTAGTTTTTTGTAGAAATTATCAAAATTTTAATTTTCTCAACTTGACTTTAATAATCATGTATTGACATCCCCGTAAAAAACAAAACTTAGAAAAACTATAACAAATTCAACTATTTCTATAACACAGAGTATCTAATGAATATATAAAATATCACAAAATCAAGATTCTAAAATATCTATAACAAATAGTTTAGATGGTGAATGACATGTTTTAAATTGTGTTGAATGGTTCACATTCTAACCATCAGTTAATTAATCTGAAGCTTAACTGGAACCTGTGAAACCGGACCTTAGCAGTGTTTTTATCAATGTTTTATCATTATTTTTCATTATGCCATTCTATACAGGGTGTCCGGTAAACCTTGTACAATATTGAAACTGGTGATAGACCAGGTCATGACTGTTCAGAATATCAGAATTTCACTTCAGTAAAAATCTCACCGTTTTCTAGATAATGGACATTTTTGAAATTCTGGAAAATCGCTACTTCACCTTGGATTTTTGAGTACCATTTCTACAAATCGAGACCAATTCGAATATGATTGCTGCTGAAGAATACTGATGAGTGATGCTTTCAGATATACAGAACAGTATTTCAGAAAGTGATACCATTTTTCAAGAAATAAGGGTAAAATGCCAGATTTGAGTTTTACCAATTTTTTTACAAAAGTTTGACATTGTCTGAAAAACCATAACTACGTGGAGTTGGACATTCATTACAAAAGAATGCACATTTTGTCTAGACTTTACCATGGTGTAAAACTTGTGATAATTATTGTTGGAAGGAGTGAAATTTCGATTATATTGTGTGGTATTATTCTGAGCTAAAATCAACTCTTTAGACTTTGTCAATAATGTATTTTATTTTTATCCTATCAAGACGAAATGATGAAATGATCATGAGTCATAACGAAACAGTTATGTAAAAAAGTAAATACCAATTCAACGTTTTTGTGAATCATCATACACTAATAAACCACAATAACGATTATTCATCATTGCACTGAAATTATTACAATAATAAAATATTCGAATTATTTCCGATTCACTCGTATGTAGAGACATCTTTTCGAGAAGGACCTTTTCAAATGCGGTATAGCCCCCGAATCAGCGATACTCTGAGCAGCAGTGTGAATACGCCGTTTCAATTGCTCCACGTCCAAAATTTTTGGAATGAATCGTTCGTCTCAACACATACTTTGAAATAAAGGAATTGTGTTTCATTAGAAAGTTCTGGTTAAAATGGAATAGGGGATGTAATGTTTCACCCCTTTCAAAGATAACAACACAATTAAAAAATATTCATAGGTAGCCTTGTTATTGGTACAACATGCCCACAAAATATCATTTCTTCAACTCTTCCGCAATTTGAAGAAAAATAAAATATTTTTTCTCATTTTTGGAAGTGTGTAACGTTTCAAGGAAAGGGCTAAGAGCTTTTGTTTACAACAAAGATTCACCTCCTAATAACTATTGCACTTATTCATTTGTATATCTTTCGACTTATGAAATTTCGTAGTAATCTGGATGCTAGACAATTGCGACATTTATCACACGAATTCGTGTATTCATCGGTGCCATATCAGATAATCGACAATTTCATTTCGATAATAATTTTATTAAACTGATTACATAAAAAGTTAATTTTATTGACATACTAGTTAATGCCACCAAACAATGTATTGTTTCTTATTAATAATCATTTCTACATTTTATCTTGATAATAATATCGAAACAAAATACTTTTTGGGAGCAAGTATAAAAGTAGAAGGAAGCCTAGAACACCACGCTCTAATTAAATGGAAATATCACTCCCTCCAAAAATAATTATAGTATGTTCTATACCATGGTACAGTCTGGGGAAAATGGGCGTTCTTTTGTAATGAATTTCCAACTCCACGTGGTTATGCTTTTTTCAGATAATAATGTCAAACTTTTGTTGAAAAAAATTGGATAAACTCAAATCTGGCATTTTACCCTCATTTCTTGAAAAATGGTATCACTTTCTGAAAAACTATTCTGTACGTTTGAAAGCATCACTCATCAGTATTCTTCAGCAGCAAGAATATTTGAATTGGTCTCGATTTGTAGACATGGCACTCAAAAATACACGGTGAGGTAGCGATTTTCCAGATTTTCAAAAATGCCCAGTATCTCGAAAACGGTGAGATTTTTACTGAGGTGAAATTCTGATATTTTGAACAGCCATGACCTGGTCTATAACCAGTTTCAATATTGTACAAGGTTTATCGGACACCCTGTATATTCACTCATAATCTACATGCTATTATTAATAGCATCTAGTCCATCACTAACAAGCGGTAATATCCTTACTGCTTCAGTGATTAACCTGTTTATTTGTTTGAACTATTTCACAGTTCTGATTTCATGTACAAATTATTTATGGTTCAACAAATAAACATTATTAATATTATTACTATTCATCCGCTCCACAGTTGCTTCGGACTAAGGGTGTAAGGCTGTGGTTCTCGTCTTCCGAATGTTCAGCAGTTTACACATTTCCCGGAATAGGTTGGACTCAAAATTTCTGCCTTGGTTTGAATGCAGCTCCAATGGGACACCGACGCGGCAAATACATTCCTTTACCAAGACATCGGCGACGGTGAGGGCTTCCTGGATGGGCAGGGCATATGCGTCTGTCCATTTACTAGTCGTGGTCGGATTCGAAAAACTGCCTAGCAATATCAATGGCGATTCTCTCAAATGAAATGTTCAACGTTGTATCGACGTGTCGGAGGTCCACTGCTGGCAGCGCATTCAGCACATTTTCTGCACCCTTCTTTGACGTCAGCTTAAGGCGGATTTACCGGATTCATAATAAAATAAAAAAAAATAAAAAAAAAAAAAAAAGACATAATTTATTGCATAAGCATAATTTTAAGGCGGATTTACCGGATTCAAAATGCGTAATTTTATTGAATAATCCATAAAAGTTCAACACAGGGATATCTTTATAAATTGTGAAACGGGTGAATCATTGCAATCGAGTCCCTGTATTGAACATTTATGGATTAGGTATGCGTGGCATCACACGTTGAAAGGTAATGGCTGCGTCTTCCCTAGCTCACACAAGTCTCTCGAAGACTTCCGAGAGTTGCGCGTAGAGGTGCAATCGGTTGACGGAAATAACAACAACAACAATTAAAATTACGCACATGCAATAAATTATGCATTATGAATCCGGTAAATCCGCCTTTAGAAATTGGCCCAATCAAACGGTTACCTCACTTTCTGCAGGTTCTTCGTCACTCCCAGATATCCTCTAGCGACCCCATCATGAATTTCTAGAAGCACTTCCTGTCTGGCGAATAGGTACCCTGCGATTTCCTGCCGTGATCGACCCTGCCATGATCGTCTTTTATTACTTTTTTTCCAGCCGATAACTAAACCAAGATATGGACATTTTTCTTGGTCTTTCTGTATCTTGTTGTCATTCCAGTTATCGTGTACTGCCGTGGTTCTACAAATTGTGGCTTCCTTGTCTTCTGCTCGTCGGCAATGTGAGCAGTGTAGTATCAGTGAGCCAACGTGACAACGTTGCATCCAATAAGCATACATAGCGCCACTAAACAACAGGACCTGGAAATCGGCAGTTTGCAAGTACCTATGTTAAGGTAGGTCACGCGACATGGTGACAGCTGTGGATCCAAAAAAATAATCGGTGATAAATTCGCGTTAAAAACCATTCGGGAAGTTATCTACCGTCTTGGAGTGAATTTAAGCATACACCACGTCATTACATATAATTCTTACCTGAAACTAATTAATCATTTTTAATACCGATTTCGGGAAAACGCCGGTAAGTGTATTAAAAAAACGCAGCAACAAGTGCATGTGCTTCGTATTTAAAATCGAATTGAAACGTTAAACAAAATCAAAGTGAATTATGAGTGCTGCAGAGTATCAAGCTCAGTTGCTTCAGCAACAACAGTTGATTAAAAAATTGTTGCAAATCCAGCAAATCCAGATGACCACCGAACCGCCAGCAGTGGCAAATATTTCGGCTCCGGTTCCTCCTCCGCCAGAATTCACATTTCAGAGAGGATTGGCAAGACTGGAAAACACGATTTTTGAGATATAAACGCATAGCTTTAACGACATATAACTCGGAACAACAAGTAGATTACTTAGATCACTTAGGTTCGAAGGCTGAAAATATTTTAAAATCATTTAACTTGTCCGATGATGACATCAAGAATTTCGATACTGTGCTCCAGAAATTTGATACCTTCTTCATTTTGAAAAAAAAAATTAGTTTTCGAAAGAGTTAAATTCTTACAAAGAACGCAGAGTGCAGAAGAAAATGTGATATTTTTGTAACAGATTTAACCACGATGGCCCAAACATGCGAATGGGGAACGTTAGAATCAGAAATGATAAAGCTACGCATTATTGCTGTATTAGCCGACAGCAGACTGTCGGTACAACTACAGTCACGCCCAGACGATACACTAGAGGAAGTTATCAGGCGAGTACGTTTAGCTGAGTCCTTGAGAAAGCCACAAGTAGTTATACGTTCCAGTGCACCTACACCTGTAAATTCTAGTCAGGTTGGTGCGGAAGAAACACTGGTGGAGGTAAATTTCGTGAAAAAAGGAGCCAGGAAGAAAACTTGTCAAGAAAAACATAGCTATGGGAATAGAAGCAAGAAAAGTGGGAGAACAAGTCAGCAGAAAGGAAAACAAGAGGAAAAGGAGTGTAGAAAATGTGGTTTGATTCCCCGTCATGCTTTCATTAGCTGTCCGGCTAGGAATGACGAATGCAAGAAATGTGGAGGCAACGATCATTGGGCAGTTAAGTGTTTTTCGAGATCGAGGAACAACAATAAAGAACCTGATCATGGGGCAAAGTCGAATGGGTAGAGGTTGGTAACTCAGAGGTTGTACCGAAGTCTGTGGTAAGTGACGATGATATATTTTTTTTGGGATCAGTAGATTCTCAAAACGCTGAGCCATGGAAACTCATAGTAAACGTCAGTGGCGTACCAGTAAAGTTTAAAATTGACACTGGAGCAGACGTTACGGTTATAAAATCGAACATTTTGTCAGAATTTAAGAATATTCAGCTGAACACACCACGTAAACCTTTACTCTCAGCATCTGGCGATAACATTAATGTTAAGGGTACTTTCAAGGTTAAAATGAGTTGGAAAAATAACTTGCATGATACAGAAGTATATGTAGTTGATAAATTGCACTCAAATTTGCTAGGCCGTACTGCTGTAGAGGCTCTAGAAATGCTTGCTTAGACTGATGCGATACATGTCGAAGATCAGTATCCTTCTTTATTCTAAGGTATAGGAAATTTAGGAAAAAAATACAAAATCTCATTAAAACCAGGAACGAGGCCTTTTTCAATAGCTGTTCCCAGAAGAGTACCCATTCATTTAAAAGATGCGGTAAAAGAAAACTTGGACAGTCTAGAAAAATCTTACGTAATTTTCAAGGTCACTGAACCGACGCAATGGTGCGCTCCGATGGTTGTTGTACCAAAACGAGATGAAACAGTTCGAATTTGTGTAGACTACACAGTTTCGAATAAAAACGTCTTGACAGAAAAACTTGTACTACCGGATATATCAGAATCCTTAGCTCAAATAAATCCTAATGCCCGATATTTTTCAAAACTTGATGCAACAGCAGGATTCTTTCACGTTCCGTTGGACACAGAATAACAACTTTCAACAACATTTATAACTGCTTTTGGTCGGTATTCCTTCAAGAAACTTCCAATGGGTATTACTTCAGCCCCTGAACGATTTCAGCGGGAAATGGCAGAAGCCCTCGAAGGTCTTGATGGTATAATAAATGTAGCAGATGATACACTCGTCTTTGGTAGCACACGTACAGAACACGACGAACGATTAAAGAAAACATTACAGCGTTCGCCAAGACAAAGGTATAAAATTGAACAAAAATAAATGTAGGTTTGGCGTAACAAAACTGAAATTTTTGGGACATGTCATATCCCACTAGGGTGTAGAAATAGATCCCGAGAAACTCACCGCGATTCTCAAGATGCCAGAACCAAAAGATGTTAGCGGAGTGCGACAACTTTTAGTGTATTCAAGTTCATACTAAGTTTTTACCAAGCTTATCAGAGATGGCCAGTCCAATCCACCAATTCTTGAACAAAAATAACGGTTTTGTTTGGGGAAAAAGCCAGCAAGAGGTATTCATTAAAATAAAGAAAGCACTAACAAGTGCACCAATACTTGCTCATTTCGCACCAGGTCGACCAACTCGAGTAGCTGCAGATGCAAGTTCGTATGGCCTTGGAACTGTGATGGAACAGCAACAAAACGACGGCAATTGGAGAGCAATTTCTTATGCTTCAGAGACAGAAAAACGATATGCGCAAGTCGAAAGAGAGGATTTAGCTTCAACATGGGCGTGTGAAAGATTCAAGCAGTTTTTGATTGGCACAACCTTCACCCTCTTGACTGACCACAAGCCATTAGTAGAACTACTGGGATCCAAACCAATCGCAGACTTAAACGCGCGAATTCAACGGTTTAGAATGAGACTCATGCAGTTTTCTTATGAAGTCCAGTACATCCCGGGAAAAAACATGATTGTCGCTGACCTTCTCTCACGCAGTCCTATAGTACCTTCCGATCCTGGCACTGATGCACTGTTCGTTGAAGAAGTCGAATACTTTGTGCAACATAAAATAAAATCTCTACCTATTGCCGACGTCAGACTTGAGCAAATCAGAAATACACAGAAAACTGATGCTCAAACTACAAGACTATATTGATATATCAGTCATGGATGGCCAAAACCTTCAGAGCTACCAGTAGAAGACAAGATTTTCTCACAATTTCAGAATGACTTGGCCATAATAGACGGACTAGTTTCATATGGTAACAGAATATACGTTCCACCTACTATCCGAACTGAAATGTTAGAAAGACTACATGACGGTCATTTAGGAGTAACGAAGTGTCGTAGTAGGGCAAAGGAAACTGTCTGGTTGCCAAAAATCAGTTCACATATAGAAAACAAAGTGGCAACATGCGAAAAGTGCATCGAGTTTCGAGCAAAACCTGTTGAACCGCTAAAACCATCATCAGTACCAGAATACCCATGGCAAACCATTGGCAAAGATTTATGTACAGCAAGAGGAAAATCATATCTCATAGCAGTCGACTATTTTTCAAGATACTTGGAAATAGCGTCTCTCAGCTCGATCTTCGCTAGATGGGGAATACCTGAAACTGTTAGGTCGGACAATGGACCATGGACCATGGAATTTGCGAAAAAATATGGTTTTATCCACACCACCAGCAGTCCACTTTTTCCTCAATCGAACGGCCAAGCAGAGTCGTTAGTGAAAAGAGCAAAAAAAAATTTATTAAAATGTGATGATCCAAATTTAGGTCTTCTGAATTATCGTACATCAAAGCTACAATGTGGTTTTACCCCATCTGAGTTAATAATGGGAAGAGTACTAAGATCTACCTTACCCATTAATAAAAACAAGTTGATACTAAAATGGACATATATTGAAGAATTCAAACAAAAACGAGAAACAGAAATAATGAACTACACAGAAAACTTCAATAAACGCCATCGAATTCGCTCTCTATCACCTTTAAAACTCAATGATCGTGTGTGGATAACAAACGTCAGGAAATACGGATTCGTAGCGACGAAAGCGCAGAGCCAAGATCATATGTTGTAATTGCTGACAATACACCATATAGAAGAAATAGATCACATCTCGTTAAGGCTGGTAAAATTTTAAATAGAAACGATCCGATCGAAGATTACTTTGACCTGCTCGATGATTTCATGGAACCCAAGTCTCAAACAGATGGGGAAAGAGGGGAAGGAAAGGAAGATAGAAGAGAGATAGAAGAGAGATAGAAGATAGAAGAGAGATAGAAGAGAGAAGAGATATAGAAGAGAGATAGAACATAGAAGATAGAAGAAAGACAGAAGATAATGGAGAAATAGACAACGAAACCCAAAATAATGTAGTGGGTACAAGAACTGTCGAACACATTAGTCGAAACTATGCACAAAAGTATATTACGCGAATTGGACGTGTAGTGAGACCTCCGAACAATCGTTGCGGTTGCACTGCGAGTTGCAACCAGTAACTCTTAGTGCCGACAATGTTGAAACAGTAAAGTCTCGAAATGGACGAGAGTTGTAGTTATTAAGTGTTAGTGTTATAATTATTTAGTGTTATTAGAACCCTTACCGAACTTTCAATATAAGAGGGGATGTAGTATCAGTGAGCCAACGTGACAACGTTGCATCCAATAAGCATACATAGCGCCACTAAACAACAGGACCTGGAAATCTGGAGTGTGCAAGTACCTATGTTAAGGTTGGTCACGCGACAGGGCATCTGAATTCTTATGGCTGGTCCCTGCTCGATGTTCAATCTCGAAGTCAAATTCATTGAGTGTCTCGTTCCAACGAGCTACTTGACCCTCGGGATTTTAAAATTGTATAAGCCATTTGCGAGCTAATAATAATAATAAATGTTATTCACCATAAGTATAAATGAATTGTACAGTACACAGATTTTTGTCATATGATAAATAAGCGGAATGACATAATAACATTAATACGAGTAAAAACTATATCTGAATAGAATAGCTGAAAAATCGTTATAAATACATAGATTATATAATTTTATGTGCACATAACGAATTGAGATTTTCAAGACATTTTTTATAGTTGAACATTAAAACAAATTGGATTACTGTGGTTGAACATGCGTATAAAATAAAATTTAAAAACATGGAATACACATGAAACGCTGACATGAAACTCCAACATTATGACAAAGTCAGGTTCAAAAAACATCAAAATGTGTAGGAAATACTATGTTAGTGAAACACCATTTTTGTCAAGAGTCAATGAGGTTGTGCAAAGTAATCCTACTCATAGACAAAATCCAAACCTTCTCTTTCTTTTTAAACAAATTCAAGGAGTTGATTGGGTTTATCGGGCCTGGTACTTTATTCCTCAACCTCGAAGCAATGTAAGTAAAGGATCGTTGGCCTATTGATTTGAGAGCATGTGGTAATAACTCGTTTGATGAAATTTTTCATCTTGTGTGGTATGGGTGTTCAAGTACAGACGAGAGTTTTTTTTGTACGTGAATGTTAAAATTAATTTACAGAAGAGCTGTCTTGGGTCCATTATCTGAATTTCATTGAACAAGAGATCGGACTATTATCTAGGGGGTTTATCGAATATGATTCTCAAGATCCATTTTTGGACAATTTCCAGAGGCCTCAGTTTGGTTTTTCTCAATCCTTCCCAGCCTATTATGCCATATTGTATGATAGTCTTTAACGAAGAATAACAAATTATCTTGAGATGATTCACCCTGAAGAAGCATTTCATCTGTTTGAATTTGAATATTGCTACGTTACTTTATAAAAAAAAGAGTAGTATAATAATAATAAATACCATCAGAAAGCAAATTGAAACATAGCAGTCACCGACTAACTCAATTCGGATTCCATGGGTTCTTTCTAAAATATATACCGCGCTAGTGAGTTGATGAAGCCAGCCCAAAACACAATCCAAGGTACCAATTACAATAAACAGAAAGAGATTCATTGGTCAAATGTATACCATACTATAGGCGAATAATCATTGAAATAGAATGTAGAATCGATAGCAAGGTTTCAGGATTTTACACAATGTAAGTTAAGAGAATGGTCTCATCTGCAAACAGATGTTAAAATTTGATTTTGAACCGTAACAATATGAGTCGATGCAGTTTGTTAACTACCGTTTGAATGTGAACATCCCACTTCAAGAATGAGTCCACCATAATGCCAACATATTTAACTGGTATAGAATGATCATTAAACTTTATATTTTCGTACTCAGGCAAGTGTTTTTCATAGGAGGTGAACGAAATAATTTTTGTTTTTGTCATTAATTGCATTTTAATATAGGACTTGATTACAATATTTTTCCGTCTACCTCACTCTTGTTGAAATGGAGGAATTCTGATTTTTTTCTGACAATAAAGTTCAAGACGCTACTTTGCAGTTTCCGCAACATCTGTCAAAGTTAATTTATCGTCAATATCCATTCTAGCGTCGAAAACATGAATTCGTTTATGTTTGGATGCCTATGCAACAATCATGCATTCATAGAGAAATCGATCATTGTCAATGCCAATATAAATGTATTAGAGCAATGTATGTTATTGGGTTGCATATAATAATGTATTCATTAATAGGAAATCATTCATTAATAGGGTCATTAATCAACGATTTTGAGTGCGTTAAAATACATCATAAATGGACGGTAGACGGAAAAAAATTATAATACACCTCCACTACATTGTCCTTTTGTATAATCAGAAATGTCACATTGAAAACTAACAAGGGTTTATGCATGCAACCAGTTGTCAAGGTTTGCCTCTTGCCATCACAATAATTTTAGTAGGTATACATATGCCAAAATAGATATACAGGGTGAAACCAAATGATGTCATTAATTTCAGGTGGTGATTCCTTGTCATATTTTATGAAAAAAAGTTCATATAAACGTATCATATATCTATTAACTACGAATATGGATAATAAAGACAGCCTATGTGATGCCAAAAAAATGAGCATCGACTTCGAATTGGACGCTGCTGAATTAATGCGCTTGCGCCAGAGATTCCTACTCAAAGACAAGATTTTGTTTTTTCATCTCTTTCTAGCGTGCATGGTTCGGCAGCAACAATTATCGAAGTTATGAGAAGCATATCTTATGTGGTGCCGATTCTGCAAATTCCAACATAACCTCATAGTATGGATAAGTTTACAGAGAGCAAGCGTAGATTGTGCTAATTATAAGAGGGCGGCACTATATGGGTTTTATTCCCGAGAATATTACACATTTTATAAATTTCTATGTGCATGCCTGAAAGAATTTAAGATCGCCGCGTTTCACTTCGAGTTCGTGTTCAGGAGGCAAAAAATACATCACCACTAGCAAACTATTTTTCTTGGCGGTTATGAGGCCGATGTGGAACGAGATTTACCTTTTCAAACAATTGTCAAACTCTGGTAGCAGGTAACAGACATTTTATTATTAGAGTTACAAATGGATCAATGTATCGTTTTTTTAATGACACAAAGTTTAATTGGCCGTCTTGCATAATTCTCATTCTTAATTTATCTACATTATAGAAAAATGTTAACCCATTTTCAATATGGGACGGTTGAAAATGCCAAAAGAAGCATAACCTTAAAAATGTATGACATTTCTCCTGATTCAGAATTCGGCATGCGCAATATTTTCCCAGCGTCCGTTTGAGAAAAGGTAAGATAGATAATTTTGGCTTCAATTTGATTACATTGCGTCTTATCAATATTTGTAGTTAATAGATAGATATATGAAACGTATGTCCTAACTTGCTTTGTTTTCAAGTGACGGAGTGTCAAGGTTTGAATAAAAATTCGGTTATTTATTGATTACTCAAAAGTCCTTTCGCCGCCGATTTTCATGCAACCCGGTGTGTTTATTAGCAGTTACAAGGGGATTGTTTTCATGAGGTTTAATTTCAAATTATAAGTAGCGAAGGGTCACCTGATTGATAATTATGTACGCCACTATTTCTCTCGAAGTTTCATATTTTTATCAGATTAAACATTTAAAAATACAACTCTCATATAATGCCGTGAATTTGAAATTGCAACACTTTATAAGTCCATAGATTTCCTTAATTAATTTATTTCTACCTGAACTCCTTTATTGGTTTCGTCATTGATGTACTGGTTGTTTGTTGTGTTCCTGGGCCTATTATTGTCAACTGTTTCTATCAAAACTTACCAAAGCATTTGTGCATAAAATCAAATGGAATTTCAAGGAAATATGGAGAATCTGAAAAAAAGATCAATAACATGACTTTTTGATGGTGCGTAACCACCATTCCTACGCCACTGACTCTGATTTGACAAAGTTTAGCTATTTCTAATTCACGGCATTATAAGAAAGTTGTATTTTCAATTATTATCTGAAAAAATATGAAACTTAGAGAAAAACAGTGGAGTACAATGATTTTACTATATACAGGGTGGGGTACCGAAAACGAAACAGATCGAATATCTTCAAAACGCATGTGTTTTGGAAAAAATACAAAAACACGTCGATTTTCAATCCAAGGGGGACATCTTCCTATCATAACCTCAACTGTCATACCTATCCCCCCACCCCTTGGTCACCATCACCCAAACAATTTGAATAGGGAAAGTAGTAAGTGTGACACATCATTAAAAAGGTAATTTCATAAGGAGTTCAGCAATGTCAATTTTTGCCACCTAACTTCCAAATTATGATAGTTCATTTGCAAGGTAATTTGATATAAATTCGGTGATAATGCATTATAGAATTTTTATGAAGAAAAAAACAAAATGGCGGCTCCAAAATGGCGGACAAGATTAGAAATTATGGTCCGATTTAATTCAAAATTGCTATGTGGTGGTTCTCAGGGTCTGATATGATGATTCTTTTGTTAATGCAAAAAATCAATATGGCGGACGAAATTTGTAATTGTACTTCGAATCGATTCAAAATTAGCATACGAGGGTTTCAAAAGTTTCGAGTATGACTGAAATTAATGAATTAAATTGATAAGAAAAAGCTTTTATACAGATGCGCTAAAAAGGAAATAGTATTTTTGTTAGATGTGTGACGTAGGTTATTCTGTGCGTAACAGAATCAGAATTTTACCTCGCACAAATACCTATTTTGTACTAGCGGCAAGCTTTTGAATCTGTTAAGCACAGAATAACCTACGTCCCACATAAAAAAAATTTCTTTTCATTGCATTTGTATAAAAGCTTTTTTATCAATTTTACTCAATCATTTTTAGTCATGATGAAAATCTGTACCTAAAACCCCCACAATCCAATTTTGAACTAATCGGACCATAACTACAAATTACTTCTGCCATACTGGAGTTGCCATTTTGTTTTTTTTTTCAATAAAAATTCCATAATACATTTTCATTGCAATTATGAACACCTACCAAAGTTTAAGTTGATCGGACAACTAGAAGTGGGTCAAAATTCAGCTGCAAGATTTGTCCCACACATACATACATACTTATTAACAGGGCAAGTTGAATAAAAGCTTTTGAAAAAAAATGGACTTGCATAAACTTGAATAATTGGAAAACCTTGCATACATTCCAAACTACATTAATTCACAGTAGATGCTCAAAGTGTTCGCCATGAACTGCCATACACGAGTATAAGTTAGTCTCGAAACGCTGTCTGACGTTTTTTGAGCAATTTATGCAAAATTTTACAATTTGTTAGTTCGCACAATGGTTATTTTTTCAATTTTTGTTACGTTTTCGTGAATTGTTCACATTAGCTTCCAAATCAAATTTCATAAGTTGGAATATGAAACAGTTATTTTTCCCGCGATTGAGCGACAAAATGAAAAGTTAGGTAGCGAACACTCACATGTCTGAATTCCTGATGGAATTACCTTTTCAATACTGTGTCACACTTAGTATTTTCCCTATTCAAATTGTATGAGTGACCAAGGGGTGGGGAGAGTGGTATGACAGTTGAGGTTATGATACGAAGATAACCCCTTGGATTTAAAATCAACGTGTTTTTGCATTTTTTCCACAACACATGTATTTTAAAGAATTCGTTTTCGGTGCCGGGTCGAATCAAACCATAACTACAAATTTTGCTCGCCATCTTGTTTTTGCATCGACAAAAAAATCATAATTTCCGAACCTAAAAATCCCCACATGCAAATTTTGATTCAAATCGGGCCATAATTACAAATTTCATTCGCCATCTTGGAGCCACCATATTGTTTTTTGCATTGACAAACAAATCACAATTTTTGACCCTGAAAACCACCACATTTCAATTTTGAATCGAATCGGACGATAATTGCAAATCTTGTCCTCCATTTTGGAGCCGCCATTTTGTTTTTTCCCTTAGAAAAATTCCCTAATGCATTGTCACCGAATTCATGTCAAATTAGCTTCCAAATAAAGTATCATAATTTGGAATACGGAACAGTTGTTTTTCCCGCAAGAGGGCGTCAAAATAAAAAGTTAGGTAGCGAAAATTGACATGGCTGAATTCATTATGAAATTATCTTTTAAATGATGTGTCACACTCACTACTTTTCCTATTCAAATTGTTTGGTTGATAGTGATCAAGGGGTGGGTGGAGGAGTATGACAGTTGAGATTATGATAGGAAGATGTCCTCCTTTGGATTAAAAATCGACGTGTTTCTGCATTTTTTTCACAGCACATGTGTTTTGAAGATATTCGATCTGTTTCGTTTTCGGTGCCCCAGCCTGTATATCAATCAAGTAACCACCTGCCCTTATGATTTGAAAAACAATTTCATGAAAAAAAGCCTCTTGTAACTGCTATTGAACACACTAGGTTTCATGAAAATCGGCGAAAACGCCTTTGAGTAATTAATAAATAACCGAATTTTTATTAAAACTTTGACACTCCGTCACTTGAAAAAAATCAAGTTAGGACATACGTTTATATGGACTTTTTTTCATAAAATATGACAAGGAATCACCACCTGAAATTAATGACATCATTTAGTTTACACCCTGTATAATAAGCGTATATTTTCTCCTAGTAAGGTACATTTTGTTTTTTATTTCTAGTAATTTTTTTGAGGTCTCTTCTATGATTGGCGGTTGAACACAATTACGTCAATGTTCATTAAATTTAAATATGGAGTTTTTCAGGGTGGGGGGTATGTTGGAGCAATGCGCAACTTTAAAAATTGAACTTATAGTTTTTGTACAAGTTTGGTAACGCTGCTTATAATTTGTATAATCACCGAAAATTATAATCATGGTGACATTCCATTCGTAATGTCATGTAGAAATTTTAAGGAAATGTCCCGAAAGGGGACGAAAAAAATTGCAAAAGTTATAAACAATTAAGTGAAACAAAAGTGGTGCTTCGTTTTTTTTGAAAATCTCGAAAAACTAAAGATTTTCGAATTGTTAAAAAAGATTAGCAAATTTGGAAAAAAAGTTCCGACTCCCGAAACCATACCTCCAATATTTATAATTTTTACAGAGCCCTGAAAATAGAGCCAAAAACAGGTAGTGTGTTTTCCGCGCGCGTTGCGTCACTCTGACACAACAACAACAAACATCATTTTGACATATTAAATATGAATATAAAGGAATAAGAAAATGCATGTGCTATTGGGATACATCAATTAACAATAATCCGCGGTTGAAAAAATTTTATCCCAATTTCTCCATTAATTATGCATTTGTTAATTAACAAATTTTTCTAAACTGAATGTTAATATAAAAATCCCGAAAATCATTGAACTAAAACGCTAGCATTTTTTTCACTTAGGGTGGATTTAGTCAACTTTAGCACAAGCATAAACATAACGGCAACAACAAAGGTTTTTAGCATAAACTTAACATTTTTGTATAAATGGCGCCATTTGATATAACAGATTCAACTTTCGCTTTTGACATATATTTAAGCACAATTTTAAAATTATGTTGACTAAATGCACCTTTAGTGAAGTTATTCTTGACAGGCTTACATATAGATAACCGTTGCAAAAATAAAAAAAAATATTTTCCCCTTTTTTATTAACAATTGAAAAATAAAAAATTGAAAAAAGTGAATAATTTAAAAAAAAACATCCTGAATGTTTTTGGAACTATTTTAGGGCTCTGTAATATTATAAATATTGGAGGTACAGTTTCGGGAGTCGGAACAAAGGACCCCACACAAATCAAATGAGAAATGGATCTCTGTCGAATTTTCTGAAATTTGGATATTTTGTAGTTTATACTCTTCTGAGCAAAAGTCTTCATGGAGACCTAAAAATGGACAGTTTTTTAGTTATCGAAGGTCAAAAGTTGCGACTAGTGCAAATCTCTCACGCGATCGAAAAAGAATTTGCATCTCTTCCTTTGCTCTCGTCTGCGTATGGCGATTTCACATTTCTCGGCATTTTCTTTTAAAAGCCATATTATTCAAAATAATGTGAGTATAAGAATCTTCAAAACACTACCTTTTGTAGAAACTTGACATTTATTGACAATTCAGAAATAGTTATTATTCCTGTCAAAACTGGACAAAGTCATTTATACATGGTCGAATTGCACAAGTTGCAACTTTTGACTTTCGATACCTAAATAACTGTCCATTTTTAGGTATCGGGCCAATGGAGACTTTTGATCATAAGGGTATAACTACAACATATCCAAATTTCAGCCAATTCGACAGGGATCAATTTTCCATTTGATTTGTGCGGAGTCCTATGCTGCTTTTCAGATATTTTTAAACTTCTTTTTCACTTAATTGTAAATAACTTTTGCAATTTTTTTCGGACCCTTTCGGGTTAGAGACTAACCATTGTAACAGCGAGATTTCCGACAAAAACTAATTTTTTTTTATGTAGTGCCATCTGGTATGGAGAAAATGAGAAAATTATGTCATTATCATCAAAATACAAATGTTCTACTACAGTCAAGCTATTCAGAAGAAAACACTTTGATAACTGTAATGAGATCGGAAAATATTCCAAAAATATCTTTTATTTTTTTGATGGATTGCTTGAAAATGTTTTGAAATTATTTTTATCGATATATTGCGAAATGGCGTGATTTCGATGTTTGGCTATGTTAAGTCTCTTCATAGTATATATTCAATTTGTCGTCATACCAACGCAAACCAAAATCGATTTTTGGTTGTCGGACAATCGATCGCCCAATTTTTTTTTCAATAATCCATTAATACTTTATGTTACAAACTTTTTGGCGGTCACTGTATATACATAATTTATAAATTATGTTTGGTATGAATTTACTCACCAAATTGACACTAAATACATACTTATTCTTTTAGAATTACAATTTTTTAATGATCGGATATTAAAAAAGTTCCCTCGTGTTTTGCTAAAATCTGACTGGGACCTATTTTTGTTTTATTGAGAAGTAATGTTTTTGTTTGTTTCAAGTTAAATTTACTAAGATTAAGATTTGTTTCAGTAAGCACTCATTATATTTTAATCTTTCTTTAAGAAAACCAAGAGATGATGAGACTTTGAAGTCAAATAACCTGCTGCAAAAATTACAAAACGTAAGACTGGAAACCGATAAGAAATCATCGCTGTATACCAAATTGAAAGTTTTGTGTGATTCAGATACAAATTCTGAGAATTCTCCAATTCAGGTATATCCAAAAACAAAACTAATATTTGATGATAGCAGTGACGAATTGACGAATGATCCAAAGACATCTAAATACTTTCGAACAAAGAGAGGGCTTGGAACTGATACTCGAAAATATGATTTACCGAAAGAAAATTATGATATAAGTGACTTAGGACAATCTTCAGAAGAAATAATCAGAAAAGAGATTAATGATATGAGGGACCTGCCCAAGAACACTAAAGCAAAGGGTGAAAACAAAATAACTCCAAGAAAAAATATAACTTCCAACAAGGAAAACATCCCAAATAAAAGGCCTGCACAGCCAAGAAATATAAAAATGAATACAAGATCTCAATCAAGCAGTACAAGTGACTCGGATAACGAGACAAGTAGAACAAAGTTTGTTACGAAGAGGGCGGTTGATAAACGAATTGCTGCGAGTAGTACTGTCAGTATTTCCAGTGATGATGAATGGAATCAAGAAATTATTAAAATTCATCGTAAATCAGAGCTTTGTAACGGCACTTACAGCTTTCTTGCCTCCTTGTCAGGTGAGTTCTTTTATTTATTTATTGAAATTCATTCAGTTGTATTGAATTAATAATGTTTTTATTGTTAATTGTAATATCATGTCATCGTTTCAAATTATGCCTCAGTTCTAAAAACAATATTCTGATAAATTGGAATATTTACTTTTTTTTAGACAGATACTTTCATTTTTTTTTTCAGACAAATACTTTTAATTCTTTATTTTAATCTAGAAAGTTTTTATACATATTTTCTTCTATGGCCAAACATGAATAATCAGCCTAAGTGCCTGAGGAGTTGCAATGATATGAGGCTATGCAAGAAAAAAATCTGAAAATTTTAAGAATATTTGCGTTTTTTTATCATTTATAAGAGTTATTTGGCAATTACAAATAAAATATGGTTTGCAGACAATAAAAACAAATCCAATGTTTGAATCTGTTACTAAGATAGATTTTCACGTGGACTTTAAGGGATTGCCTTGTTTCCATTTATTAATAAAATTTTCCCAAATATATGTCTAATAATCGTTACCTTTTGAGATAGAAGGTGTTAGAAATTACTGAAAATATATACTCATATTTACAACAACTTCCCTTCATGAAATATCAAGAAGAATCACCATCTCAAATAAGACCAGTACTTATAATAGTATACTAACAAGTGAGTAGATATACAAAGCCGATTCAGCGTCATCTGCCCTTTTGGCACGCTCGATTCGCGGAGTTTCGTGACGCCCCTGGTCGACGTCTCTGAACCTGACGCCGCCACTGTCGATGGTGGTTGACCCAGGCTGACTTATTAGCATTCGTCCAGTGAGATTATTTATGGCTGTCATTTGGCGGTTGGAGTATGGGGGAGGTCGAAGACGCGTCAAATGGCCAAAATGGAACGGTGGGCTTGCCTTGAGTATGTGTCTAGCATTTACATTCGTCTAGTAAGATTATGTTTGGGTGGGAAGTGAAGCCCCAATAGACTTCTCCCACTAGATCGTGCGAAACCCAATTGTCGAATGAAATATTTTTTTGGGATGTTTGCACTTGGACTGATATAGAGTTTACTTCGGCATGGACCTCCACCGCAACCAATGGCCCAACTCCAAAGGTTATCGAGTTATAAGGGTTAGGTTAGGTTTGAACGTGAGTGGGCCCGTATCAGGCCCTCCTCTGCGGCCACTGGCCTATTGTGGCCACCCTATGGCTATATTTCTCCCAGAATATCCAATCTCGTAACGAAATTGAGAAATGTATTGGGAGAACAATTTACCAGGTTTTCTGGTCGTATCGCCAAATATTGAAAATCTGGTTCTGGCAGCTGCAGGTTATGTACACAGAATGTATTTAGCCGTTTCATCATCCTCCATGCACTCTGCATCGTGTGCAAGTTCGATTTTATGCGCTTTACTGAGTTTTTCCTTGTACAAGCAATGAATGCGTTGGAATGGGCTAGACCCGGTAGCGTATTGGCATTGTCTTTTATGGCAGGACACAACCCTAGAAAAATGTATGCTGAATCACGGAAGACAATGTCCCACAATTTGCCAATTATTATGCTGGACATACTCTCCTGTGTTAGGAATATTCAGGCGTCTGTATACTTAAATTATGTCACGAGAAATGTTCAAATTATGACGGGCAATATCTAGTGTAAATTAGGACCTTTAATATGCGTGTTAATTTCTATTATTACACATTTATCTATCATGCTAGTTTATAACCGGTTCAAAACTATTCGAATGCAACTGTATGTTTCTTCAGTTGATTTTTTTTGCGAGACAAGTTTTGTACGATTTTTATTTCCACCTAATGTGTAATGTTGACAAATGAACACTTTATTGAATTTCAGATGTTTCACCTTCGGATAAGTGTCTCGGACAATTCAATTAGTGAAAGATAGATCGCCAAAATCTTTTATCAAGTCATCACAAAACTGAGATGCGAGTTTTTCTTTTTCGTCATGATGAACACGAAATTTACATTCAAAATCGCTATTGTATTGATGTAGCACTATTGTTATTGCAAAATTGCTCCATTTTGGGTTAACCTTTCTTATAAATGCACTAAACTGCAAGGCGTGTGTGTGTTGCTAGTTGCTAGACAAACTAACCGTGACACGATGACCAAACGGAAACAAACAACATCGAAACGTACCATTGTTTAAACAAACAAAACAATATTCGCCAAACAGCAGGAGACATTGTCCCTCCTAATGCGAATTGTCTCGGAACTTAATATAATCCATTCAGACGTTTGAATATTCATCAGGTTTGTCCTAACACGGGAGAAAATGTCCAGCCTAATAATGCGCAAATCATGGGACATTGTCTTAGGTGATTCGGCATACATTTTTCTGGGGATGTGTCGTGCCATAGAAGACAATGCCAATACGCGGTCCGGTAGCGTATTGGCATTGTCTCCTATGGCAGGACGCAACCATAGAAAAAGGTATGCTAAATCACGGAAGACAATGTCCCACGATTTGCCAATTATTAAGCTGGACATACTCTCCTGTGTTAGGACTACACATGCTGAATATTCAGGCGTCTGAATGCAGAATATTATGTCACGAGAAAATCTCAAATAATGACGGTGTAAATTAGGCCCTTGAATATGCTTAATAATTTCTATCATAACGCATTTAACTATCGTACTAGTTTATTATCGGTTCAAAACTATTCGAGTGCAAGTGTCTGTTTCTTCAGCTTATTTTAATGAGATATTGCGAGACAAGTTTTGTACGATTTTTATTTTTGTCGAATGTGGTATGTTGACTGATACTTTTCTGAATTTTATGTTTCACCTTAGGATAAATGTATCAGACAATTCAATTAGTGAAAGATGGATCGCTAAAATCTTTTATCAAGTCGTCACAAAATGTTACTTTCTATTTATTTATTCATGATGAAAACGAAATTTACATGTGTAATCAAAATCGCTATTGAATGCAAAATGTAGCACTATTTTTATTACAAAATTGCGTTAACACAATCTTAACTCTTTAATTTTTCCTCCATTTTGGGTTAACCTTACTCAAAAATGCACTAAACTGTAAGGCGTGTGTGTGTTGCTAGTTGCTAGACAAAATATCCACGTGACACGATGACCAAACGGACACCAACAACATTGATACGTACGTACCATTGTTTAAACAATGTACGTACCTATTCGCCAAATAGCAGGAGGCATTGTTCATCATAATGCGAATTGTCTCGGAACATAATATACTGCATTCAGACGGTTGAATATTCATCAGGTTTGTCCTAACAGAGGAGAAAATGTCCAGCCTAATAATGCGCTATTACTCGAGTTTTTTATTGCCAGCTCAAGCTTTTATTACATTCTTGGCAGTGCTATATGCTAAACCGATCACCAATTCTGGTCCAGAGAACGTTGTTTCGGCCCCACCTTTTGAGGGCGTCCGCTATTTCGTTTCCTTCTAGGCATGTGTGAACACCTGATATCCGTTGTGCTAGTCGGTTTAAGGTGTCTCTGCATACTGCTCTAGATTTAAAGCAGTTGGATTCAAGCGCTTTCAGTGCTGCTTGACTATCTGAAAATATTTTTATGGTTTTTCGTATGTGGTGTCGATTTTCCAGCTCCTAAGCACATATTTCATTGACATATACTTCTGCCTGAAATATCGCAGCTAGTTTACCCATACTGAATGAGCGTTTCACTACTCGGTTTATCCCATATATTCCGGCTCCGACGCCTTCCAAAGTTTTGGAACCATCTGTAAACCAACGTTCATTTGCCCTACATTGGTCGGTTTCATTTCGGACCCTGTCTTTCAGGAAAGACCACAGTGTAGGACGTGTAAAGGTTGATAGTTTCAGGCATGATGTCTGAGGGCATTTCCAGAATGTTGTGAACTATTATGCCCTCCAGCATGCTGTTGCTTCTCATGACACATGCCTGCGGTAGACTAATGGCCGCTTGGTAGAGTCTGTATGTTGCCCATCTTGCCTCTCTCTCTAGAACTATGTAAAGAGGAAGTAATCTAAGGAGGGCTTCCGTTGCTGCCGTTGGCATGGAGCGAATGCTTCCAGTAATCGCCAGGCACGCTTGTCTCTATAATCCGTTAAGTTTAGCAAGGGCCATTTTTTGATGGCATTTGCTCCACCAGACTACAGAGCCATACGTGCTCATTGGTCGTATGACAGTCACGCACAGCCAATATACGTGTTTTGGTGACATGCCCCATGTTTTGCCACATATTCTGCAGCATGTCCATAATGATAGGCTAGCCGAAAGTCTTTTCCAAGAGCGAGTTCCAGTTTAGCTTTTTATCTACGGTGATTCCCAGATATTTTGCTCCATTGATGGAAGGAGGTATCAAATGTTCCAGCTTCCTTTTCCTGGAGAACGGTACTATGACCATTTTGTGGTGTCATGAAATTATAAAAAGAACTTGTCAGCTTTATGTCTTTAAAAAGTGACGGCACTATTGTGGCGAAGCTGTGGGCAATGCCGGGCCTGAACACTCACGCAGGCCGCATTATGACATTCGATACGCTATGTACCGAGAAGAATCTGGACGATTCGATGGATGTGGACGATTCGATGGAAAATTCTAGAGCATTCGGAGAAGTGAACAGTGAATATAAAAAGAACGACGCAGCAGACAGACAGTCAGTCGGTGAAGTGAAAGTCGAATATAAATAGGAGAGTGATTGTTACATAAATTAGAGTATTGTGAATCATTGTATTTCGTTAAATAAATTATTTTAGAGTGAATTAGAGTTTAAATATACAACAGTGGGGATCAGAAGTGGATTTAAATGTATAAATACAGAGTGTTCGTGTAAGTAGACAGTTTGTGTATTTCGGACAATTGTTTCCGGGAAAATAGACAGTGACTAATAAACATTTTTCGTGAAGTGGACAGTTGTGTGCATTAACGGAGTATAAACTGATACACTTCTCGCTTGTGAAATAGACGATAATAATAATAATAGACTGGTGGCCGTGGAATAGACTGTGTGAAATAGACAATAGTAATAATAATAGACTGGTGACCCGTGAAATAGACTGTGAGACATCGACTAAGACAAAATGTGTTCGAGGAAAGTTCGCCTGGTTGAATTGAAGGTTGCGGAATTGAAGCAAGAACTGTAGGAGAGGGAACTTGATACAAGTGGTAAAAAGGCCGTGCTTCAGGCAAGACTTTCTGAGGGATTAATCCAGGAGGGCGAGGATCCAGAAACATTTCTATTCGAAGTTTCTGGAATTGATTCGGGTTCCATAATGAGTAAACTTGACGGATTGGAAGTGAGTTTGAAGGAAGAACTTCAAGAGAAACTTCTAGAAAATTCAAATACTCTAAAGGAAGAACTTCAAGAAAACTCGAAAAATCTGGAAGAAAAGCTGCTAGAAAATTCGAGAAATCTGGAAGAAAAACTTCAAGAAAAGCTGCTGGAGAATTTCAAGAGAGTTCGAAGAATCTAGAAGAAAAGCTTCTAGAAAATTAAAAGATTCTGGAAGACAAACTCCTCGAAAATACAGAGGGTCTAAAAATGAACTTTCTGGGGTGGCGAATCGACTGGAAGGAAGAATAGGGACTGTCGATACAGAGATGGAGAAAATCAAAGATGAAATTGAGGAAGAGATGGGAAAGTTGAAGGAAACAATCAGTGATGAAATCAGAGGCGGAATCGAGGAAGAAATCAGCAAAATGAAGGAAACAATCAGTGAGTTGAAAAAGCAAGTTGACACTACCCACACCACAGAATCTGTCAATGAAAATTCAATGCTGGAACTGAGTTTGAACTTAGATGATGTGCAGAAGGGTTTGAAAGATGTGAGCATCAACCCGGAAATAGGAAAACTCTCTATGAAACCACCTCAGTTTGATGGAAAAACACCATGGGCAAATTACCGCCGACAATTTGAAGCTGCAGCAAAGGCGAATGGATGGAATGCAGGAGAAAGAGCTGTAGCATTAACACTGGCGTTGCGTGGAGAAGCCACAAATATCATACAAACCCTCACGGCCCAAGAACAGGAGGACTACGAGCAGCTGATCAAACATCTAGAATTACGGTATGGACAGACCCATCTAGAACATGTATACCACTCACAGCTCAAAAACCGCTGCCAGAAATCAAGCGAATCCCTACAGGAATTTGAAGCCGACATTGCACGCTTGGTTCGCCTTGCATACCCAGCTACACCGGAAAAGGTAATGGAGCTACTAGCAGTTCAGGCATTCTTAGATGGACTTCGTGATCATGAAACCAGACAAGCATTGACACTAGCTCGTCCAACACATCTCGTGGATGCACTGGCACGCGCTTTGGAATTTGAGGCGGCGAAGCAATCCTGCAGAAGCCAGAGTAAAGTCCGAGTTATTGAAGAAAAACCACAGGAGCCTACTAACCTGGAAGCTGCCATAAGAAAGGTCGTGAAGGAGATGTTGCCTGAGAGAAGACTAATGAGATGCCGGAACTGTAGGAAACTTGGACACGTGCGTAGTCAATGTCCAACCCTCAAGAGGTTGAGACCAACGAAGGTTGTTGAGAAGGGGCAATCGTCGGCCTATACTCAGAAAGCCCCGGTGAACAACGCATATGTCGCTGTCCTCCAACGACAGAACAAAGGAGCCTTTGTAGACGGTTTCATCAACAACAAGCCTTGCGCAATGCTGCTGGATACAGGTGCGACTAAGACAATCCTTGGGCCTGCTTTTACTAAGACATCAGACAGAATGGAACCATCATCCTGGAAGCTACGCACAGCAACAGGAGAGCCGGCCACTGTACATGGAGAGCTTCCGATTGAACTGATTCTAGGCAGCACGAAAGTGAAACATCGGGCATTAGTAGCGGACATTGAGGACGATGCAATTATTGGAATGGACATCATGAATTCGAGAGGGTTTGAATTGAACTTCAAAGATGGCGTCCTACGTGTGAACGGAGAAGAGCTGGTGCTACATGGAAGAAATGAGGAGATGATTCGTGTTCTGCTGGCTGAAGATGTAAGTGTACCCGAGAGGGCTGAGACCATACTGGAGGCTCGCTTGGATGGAGGTGCGAGCAATGGAAGCGTGGTTATGTTCGAGCCCAAGCTTCATGATAAGAAAATTGGACGAGGAATAGCACTAGGCAAGACTTTGTTGCGTGCTGATGAAATTGTGCCAGTAAGGGTAATGAATGTCAATTATTACCAAGTGACCTTGAAGAAAGGAACTGTTTTGGGGCACTGCTCGTCAATTTCTTTCCTATGTGATCAGGAGTGTATACGGTACTGTTAGTCAAGACAACAACCTGACAGCGGAACTGGAAAAATGGGTCACCATCTCTTCTAAGGGCATTAAACCAGCCCAACAGCCCAGATTGAGAGAATTAGTCAAGAGGTACCAAGACATCTTCGATACCGGACAAGGAAAAGGGGGTCAAACGAATGCAGTTCAACATAAAATTGATACTGGGGATGCTCGACCAATCCGACAATCAGCTAGAAGACTTCCTCTTGCCAAGAAGGAAGAGGCTGACAAAATAGTCAGTGATATGGGGAAAGATGGAGTTATTGAACCATCCGAAAGTCCATGGTCCTCTCCAGTCGTGCTGGTGAAGAAGAAAGATGGATCAACACGCTTTTGCGTAGACTATCGTCAACTGAACAACGTGATGAAGAAAGACAGTTACCCTCTTCCGAGAATAGACGACACCCTAGACACGTTGGCTGGCTCCAGGATTTTCTCCACCCTTGATCTGAAGAGTGGTTACTGGCAGGTAGAAATGTCTCCAGAAGATAGAGAAAAGACAGCCTTCACCATCGACTCATGACTGTGGCATTTCACCGTTATGCCTTCTGGGCTTTGTAATGCTCCTGCCACATTCGAGAGATTAATTGAGACGGTTCTGAAAGGGCTTTCATGAAGAACGTGTCTGGTATATCTCGATGACATTATTGTAGTTGGCAAATCGTTCGAAGACCACGTTATAAACCAGGAGGAGGTATTCCTGCGACTGAGAAATTCTGGATTGAAGCTGAGCCCCAAGAAATGCCACTTGTTCCAAAAAGAAGTACGTTATCTTGGCCATGTTGTCTCTGGGCACGGAGTAGCAGTGGATGACGAGAAGATCAGAACAGTGAAGGAGTGACCTATTCCGAGAGACATACACCAACTACGTAGTTTCCTTGGTTTATGCACATACTATCGCCGATATGTGCTGGGGTTCGCCAACATCGCTAAACCACTGACGAGGCTCACGGAAGGACAAACAAAGTTTCAGTGGTCCGAAGAATGCCAAGACTCGTTTAGGAAGCTGAAGGGGGCATTGATCAACGCACCGATTCTGAGTTATCCCCTTCCGAGTGGAAAATTCATTTTGGACACGGACGCCAGCAACGTGGGACTTGGAGCTGTCTTGTCCCAGATCCAGGATGGGCAAGAGAAGGTCATCGGATATTTCAGTAAAACTCTCAGTAAACCGGAGCGTAACTACTGCGTCACCAGACGAGAACCGTTGGCTGTTGTCAAGGGAGTAGAACACTTTTACAAATACGTGTACGGGAGAAGATTCCTGTTAAGGATCGACCACGCAGCCCTTAAATGGCTTCTACAGTTCGAAAATCCCGAGGGCCAAGTAGCACGTTTGATCGAAAGACTCCAAGATTTCGACTTCGAGATCGAACATCGAGCAGGAAGTGGCCACAAGAACGCAGATGCCCTGTCAAGGAGACCATGCCCAGACGACTGCTCACACTGCCGACGAGCAGAAGAGAAGGAAGCAGCGATTTGTAGAACCACGGCAGTTGACAATAACTGGAATGACAACGAGGTCCAGAAAGACCAAGAAAGAGATCCAGATCTTGGTTTAGTCATCGGTTGGAAAAGGAGTAATCAAAGACCGACATGGCAGGAAATCGCAAGATATTCCCCAGCAGTCAAATCGTACTGGGCCCAATGGAACTCCCTTACCTTGGAAAATTGTGTCCTGAAACGTGTATTGGAGATCGAAGATGGTGGGGAGGACAGACGTCAGATAGTGGTACCCAAGAACAGAAGACATGAAGTACTCCGAGAGATCCATGATGGAGTTGCTGGAGGACATCTGGGTGTGACGAAGACCCTGCAGAAAGTAAGGCAACGGTTCTACTGGGTCAATTGTCAATTTGATGTCAATGACTGGTGCAGAAAGTGTGCTGTTTGTGCTGCCAGCAATGGACCTCGGACACGACCCAAGGCCCCGATGCGTCAGTATAACGTAGGTAGTCCATTCGAGAGAATCGCCATTGACATCGCCGGCCCGTTCCCCGTATCAGATCACGGAAATAAATACATGCTTGTGGCAATGGACTATTTCAGCAAGTGGGCCGAAGCCTATGACCTGCCCAACCAGGAAGCCATCACCGTCGCGGACGTCTTTGTGAAAGAGTGAATATGTCGATTCGGTGTTCCCTTGGAGCTGCACTCGGACCAAGGCAGAAATTTCGAATCCAACCTGTTCCAAGAAATGTGCTGAACATCCGCAAGACGAGAACTACGGCTCTACATCCACAGTCCGATGGAATGGTTGAGCAGATGAACAGGACTATCAATCGTCACTTGTCCAAGGTAGTCTCTGACCATCAAAAAGACTGGGACCAGTATCTCCATTTGTTCCTGATGGCCTACCGTTCCGCAGTACACGAGTCGACCGGCCAATCCCCTGCTAGTATCATAATGGGCCGAGAGCTGCGACTTCCCTGTGACCTAAAGTTTGGGACGCCACCAGGACAGGATACCGCGGGAGAGGACTACGTCAGCAAACTCCGTCAGCGAATGGAAGACATCCACGAACGAGTCCGTTTGAACATCCAGAGTGCCAGCGACCGAATGAAAGCGACTTATGACATCAATGCCGATGCTGGAGGATTTCAGGTTGGTGACCTAGTTTGGCTGTACAACCCGATGCGTCGCCGGGGCCTGTAACCGAAATTACGGAATTCATGGGAAGGTCCGTACAAGATCATCAAGATGATAAACGACCTGCTTTACCGAATCCACAAGCCACCCAGAGGTAAACCCAGGGTCGTTCATTTCAACAGGTTGGCTCCTTACGCAGGAAACCATGACCAAGTCCGCACCCTCAGACCACCAGAGGATGCAATGTCGTTCCAGAAATTCATGTCCTTATACTCAAATGGACAGAAAGTGTCACACGGGGTAACTCGAGAGGAGCCACGGGATCTTTTCAAAGTGCCAGTCGATTACGCCATAGCACACTGCGTCGCAGAAGATCTTCGAATGTCCAGGGGCATCGCTGTGGTGTTCTCCAAGAAATGGCCTACTCCAAGCACTACGAAAACAGAATCCAGAAATTGGAGGTGTGCTACAACTGAAGAAGGGCCAGAGGAACATCTACTACCTGGTGACCAAGAAGCATTCCCAAGATAAACCGTCCTATGAAGATGTCTGGAGGAGCCTCACCCAACTGAGAGACACAATGGTGGACCAGAATCTGGTGGACTTGGCAATTCCAAAATTATCCTGTGGTATTGATGGGCTGGATTGGAGAGTTATTAGAAGTATGTTGGAGACGATATTCCGATCCAGCGGCGTCCAGATTTTGGTTTGCTGTAATCCTATTCCACGACCTAACATGAAGACTGTGGACTGTTATTTCCATCGAACTTCACGATGCAGATATGGGGAGTCCTGCAAATATCGACACACTCCAAGGATGACATTTCGGGACGAAATATCTCTAAGAAGGGGGCAATGTGGCGAAGCTGTGGGCAATGCCGGGCCTGAACACTCACGCAGGCCGCATATGACCTTCGATACGCTATGTACCGAGAAGAATCTTGACGATTCGATGGATCTGGACGATTCGATGGATCTGGACGATTCGATGGATCTGGACGATTCGATGGAAAATTCTAGAGCATTCGGAGAAGTGAACAGTGAATATAAAAAGAACGACGCAGCAGACAGACAGTCAGTCGGTGAAGTGAAAGTCGAATATAAATAGGAGAGTGATTGTTACATAAATTAGAGTATTGTGAATCATTGTATTTCGTTAAATAAATTATTTTAGAGTGAATTGGAGTTTAAATATACAACAGTATTATGAAAGGTGTTATGTAAACTCCTGTGATGTAAGAATAATGATTATTATTATGAATTTGGCTAATGTAGGATCTAAAAATGAAAATGTTATATTTATTTTATCATTTTGATATCTTTAAAATCCATTATTTTTTCAGCTCAACATTTTGTTCTTCTATGTCTACTAATCGTCGTTTTAAATGTTATTTTTGAGGACTGGGGATGATAGTAAATTGACAACTTGCAGATGATTTGTAATTTATATGAATAATTCAGACATATTGAAGATGCTGTTACAAATTCATTTTTAAATTGAGAAAAATTACATAAACATTGGAAATTTTTATCAGAATTTCAATAAGATAAGTAACTTATATTAATTATTTTTAACTTTAAAAAAATTGTTGTAATTAGTCTTTCATTATAATTTTAGTGTACACTCTGTATAGCTTTTTGAAGAATTTGTTATTACCTTTAAGTGCTTTTTTTAAATTGACATTTGAAAATTTTTATACTGCATAAATAAACAAACGCTGAATTTGGTTCATTAATATAATTTTGAATGTACTCCCCTTTAAAAAAAAACATGAAAAATTTTCTGTGTTTGAAAGTTTATTTTTAAAATTTGTTCAGTCTACAATTCAGATCTGAGGAAGTATAAAAAAAATCTTATTTCTATCCTCATTTAAATAAAGCTTTATCTGACATGTTTGCTGTACCATTGGAAAGTTTACAAGATTAAAACTGTTCAAAGAAAGATTTATTGAAGTTGTTTAAAATAACGTTATTTCACTTTTAAGGTAACATACCAATTTCCAAATGTGACATGTCAGCTCGAATATACAGGAATAATTTCAAAACATTCAAAGATCAGCTGTTGAGCAAATTGTTCAAAATGTATAACGAACAGGTTTTTGACAACGCACTTGCTTCGGATATGCTTTTTGAATGGAATGACAGAATGACGGGCACTGCAGGAACTTGCTTCTGCAAGAAGATTACGAGAAAATCTGGCCAAGTTGAAAGATCGGCGAGAGTGGTTTTGTCCACCAAAGTTATAGATTCTGCCCAGCGAATGAGGGATACTCTGATACATGAGCTATGTCATGCTGCAACTTGGATTGTCAATTATGTCTCAGATGGCCACGGACCTTATTGGAAGACTTGGTAAGGCAGAGAAAGGACTAAATAAAACTTCATCTGTTTCAAATTATGATTTCTTCTAAGTTTATGAATGAATATTCTTATACATTCTGAATAATGTTCACGACAATGGACCTTTCCACGACATATGAGAGAACACTGTAGACTGTAATTAGAAACTGTATCTGCTAATATCACTCGGGAATTTTATTTATTTTTTCTGACCGCTAGTTTCTCTATAATCAGAAGAAAAGTGGTTTTGTGACGTCACGTTCATCAAAACTAGACTTGGCAACGTTGTAAAAGTTGTGCACCGTGGAATCTCAAATTCTCATTTGAATATGTGTCGTATGACAGCTTTCATTTGATACCAGATGGGTTCGTTCGTATATTTCACGGAGCATCATTAAGAATCGTTTGTCTCTGTTTAACTCGTTTGCCTACTTTAATATTCAATACAAGTAGAACAGTTCCATCAAATATGTATGCTGTAAACGAACAAAATTTTCAAAATTTGAAATGCTTTTCTTGTTTGTGCTCTACATTTTTTTTCTAATTTCTGTATCTGTATCCCTGCAATAAGGTGCAATAAAGCAATAAAGACCTGGTTGTCTGAACACCAGTGAATATTCTAATAAACAATTTTTTATGCTCCTAAATGCCTATGAAGCTCATTGTAAAATGTGGTTCGAAGCAATGAATAAACCTTGTGTAAAAAGCGAAATATAATTGTTTTTGTGAACAACATTTCCAACTGAATATTATTGTATTCAAGCAGCGTTTAAGGATCGATTTTAAATTTTAGTTATTGCAAAAAATAAATTCATATTTGTTGAATAGAAAGAGTCAATCATCTCATAATCTACCCTCGGTAAATTAGCCGAATTTCCCTTCACAAAGCCTTTCCATATTTTTTAATACACAAATAAATTCACACCAGATCGGTCATAATAACACCTCGCTACAGTATTAATGAATGTATCAGTTAAATGTCGAATGTAAAAAAAACAAACATTAACCTCAAATCTCGAGATCACTTTTGTTGCATGAGAACTGTCATAATGATTTGCGGTGTTGTCAATGCTCGTTCTTAATCGAATTGATGGTCAGTTCAGGAAATTTTAAAGTTACAAATACAATAAAAAGTAGCTAATATGAGGATTTTTTTCTATGAGTTGATCAGGTGACGAAGTTTCAATTATTTCTCAATGGCTTATACCAAGCTAGAATCTATATTTTTGAGGAGAACGGTATTGAATGTTTCGGAACATGGGTTATGGTGGGGGTTGTTTCCGATGAACGTGACGTCATCGGCACACTTTCAAATGAGATATTCTTTCAAAATGAAAAAAATATAGTGAAACTCTTTGTTAAATGGACGTTCAAGACTAGAATCTATCGATTTAAAAGAGTTTTGCAATTTAATTTTCATAAATGTAAAGGTCCATTATGTAAATTCATCATTGTTCTTCTGAAACATTATTGAAGAAGCACAATTTTATTTCAGTCAACTTTATTAAGATATACTTGCACATTTACAAAACAAAACTATGTGTCAATTCTGATATTGACCCTTAAGTATATTGCGACAATTAAAGGAAATAACTAAGTTCAATTCACAAATAATCAAATTGAGAATATTTTCCTATAATATCCCTGATTTGTACAAATTGCGCAACAGTATCTCAACTCTCAATAAATTTAGTTGACAATTGATCAAAATCAGCGGGATATAGACGACCATGATAGGCCAAGCTGTAGATAAAAATACTTTTATCTTTTCACACAAAATAAAAGAAGCAAACGGCCTATACTACTTTCTCACCTCTTCTGTGAAAATTTAAAAATATACAAATTATAGATATTGATATCTACTTCCAGATGCCGTTTATAGAATTTGAATACGACGATTTCCCTTAAATCGGCGCATCTTGCAATATGTGTCCTTAAATTGTTTATAACGCGATTGTGCAAAAACTACACATCAGACAGAAAACATCTTGCGCATAGTTGAACCACAAATCATTATCTATCAATTTCCGCAGTATTGTTTGTCACGCTTCAGATTTATAAAAATTATAAATTTTTGAAAAAAAGTCTCTTTTTTCCCGGATTACCTCAGTGGAAGAAGCATCGATCCGGTCGTATGAAAATCCATTTTGTAGGTTTTATAAATCTCTACAAAAGTTCCTTGAATAATCTTTGAGATATTTCTGAAAAAACAAAAATTATGTTTTTTCACTATTTCTTGTTCAAAAAATTCCACAAATCGATTTTGCTGGGGCGAAAACTAGGGTTTTCATTAACGAATTATCTTATAAAAATTAGGATTGGCCATTTGCGTATTTTATTTTGTGGGGAAAAAACTCTATAGCTTGGTCTATGAGGAAAAAACCCTGAATTGTATGATTCTATGATTTTGAAATTCAAGTTTTCGAATTTTCTATCAACATTGGAGTTCCCAGAAATGTTAATTACACATTAATTAAATACCCTTCCATTTAGAAAACCAACATTTTGCACCGAATATCATCCTGAAAAAATCATTTCATAATGTGACTTAATTTTGATGAAATACTTCGAGAATTTCTTTTGCTCAACAATGTCACACACTCTCTCAAACAACTGTTGATTAGAAGATTATTTTGATAATATTCATTGTATTCTCCACTTACTGTGTTTTCTGATTAGGGCGCACAAAGCAATGAAATGTTTTCCGGAATTGCCACCCATCAAGAGATGTCACGATTATGTTATTAAAACAAAATATACCTACAAATGCACTGGATGTGGATACAGGTATTATCACATATATTTTGCATACATCTATTTAATCCAGGTTAATAAACTGGGCGACAATTTTAACAGTTACAATAAACCATATCTTCGGGGATCAGGAACAGATGATGACTCCAATGGCATATTACCGTTAGTCTCCGTTATTTACATTTCTAGCTGCTGTCAACACAGTCACATTCTAAGCACAATTTTTACTGCTTGTATACATTGTATATAAGCAGATAATTCAGCAGAAACTCAGCTTTGCCGACTTTTGGGTTGACTGGAAACTATTTTCCGCGAAACAAGCTGCAATAAAAATTGTGCTTGGAATGTGACCGCAGCTCGAAATGTATATAACGAAGTGTATCCGTAATATGGCATTGGTCCTTTCACCCCCTATTCCCCAGCCACGTCAAGTCGAAAATTGTAATTGCTAATTGCTTTAGTTGTTATTATTCATTTATTCACCCAAGAAACATTAAATGTTTTTACAGGGAAGTCAACGATTAATTGGCTATATACAGGGTGTTATTTAAGTACGTGGCCGAACTTAAAGGGGTGATTCTTTGAGTGATTCTAAGACGAAAAGTTCATATAAACATAGGTCCGGTAATGCTTCGTTTTCAAGATACAGGGTGTCAAAATTTTTAAAAGAAATCGTTTTTGTCGTAAATAACTTAATAACCCTTCAACCGATTTTATTGAAATTTGGCAGTGTTATTGAAGGTCGTAAAAGGCGAATTTAACCCTAACTATATCAAAATTATCATGTCCAGTGGCGTCCCGGAAGGCACTGTAACCAATATTTTTGACAGAAAACATGTGCGCCACTGATTTTTTTGCAATTTTTGTATTTGTTTCACATTGAGCAACTGAAATTACAACTTTTTTATTTCAAGAATGTTTTTCGTAACTTGCTTTGTTTTTGAGAAAAAACATAAAAATCACTTCATTGCACATCCCTGTGACAACACAATAAAACATTTCAACTACTGGGGTCTTACTAATATTTTTTCATATCAATACTCTATTCTACTCTTAGAATTTTCTATCAAAATTAATGCAATGAAAAAAAAAATGTATGTATGAATTGCAGCACTTGCCTTCGGCTCTTGGCTTCGGCTCGTGCTGCAAAATGGTGCTCATTGTTGTCCATGGACATGCAATAAAGACATTTTTATTTATGATAAAACAATTAATATTACATGGAAGTCATCTTTTAATTTTTTTCGCTCATATTACCTGTTTTCGATGAAACAAATAGTGTTGTTATGTATTACTGCAGTGTTTTGAAACTAAAGTAAGAGGGCCATGGAAGGAACAACAAATGTTCAAACAAATTTAACTTCATAACTGTCACAAATTGAAACGGTACATACGTAATTATTTGATAGTAATTATTTGGAGTGTTTTCAAGAGTTTTGAGATATAAAATTTGTTACTGATATCTGAAAATGGTTCGGTTTACAAACTCGGAAATGGCCGATATGCATTTTGTCTATGGAATGGCCCAAGGCAATTCCAGAGCGGCTAGACGCATTTTTTTTTTCTTTAGTGTTTTTGGCATCGACTGCTATGGTCATTAGCCACGTGTTCTGGATAGGCCTTGTTACTAACTCCATGCGACACTTTAGGAGCAGCACTGTTAATTGGAACGCAACAGTGAATCGTGCAGGACTCATCCCAGTCCAGCCACGAGATTTAAATAATTTAATCGGTCAAATTAAATTAAAAAATCCCAGCCGTAACTGGGGCTCGAACTCCGGACCTTTCGACTCAGAGTCGGGCGCTCTAACCACTGCGCCACGCATTTATCAAGAAAGATATCCTCATCGAAATGTTCCAAATAGGCAAACATTTGTGAGAATACATGAAAGGCTGTGCGAATCAGGCACCTTTCAAAGGTCGGCTGCTCTTATTGGGAGACCTGCAACGGTAAGAACAGTGGCGCTGGAGGAAGAAGTTTTACATGAAGTTGAGCGTTGCCCCGATACAAGCACACGCAAAATTGCACAACAATTAAACATTTCTCACTTTACTTTATGGAAGATTTTGAAAGAGTACCAACTGTATCCTTACCACATACAGCGTGTTTAAGCGTTATTTCCTGCGGATTTTCCCAAGCGAGTTGTTTATACTACGTGGCTTTTGCAACAACAGGTTGCATCTCCGACATTTTTATCCAGCATATTATTTACCGATGAAGCGTGTTTTTCCCACAATTCAATTATGAACTTTCATAACAACCATATCTGGGCAGAAGAAAATCCTCATGCGGTTATAGAAAATAATTATCAACAGCAGTTTTCCGTGAATGTCTGGGTTGGTATTGTTGGCGATTACTTCATTGGACCTCATTTTTTACCCCCGAGATTAAATGGTCAAGAGTATCGTCATTCTTTGGAATTTGTATTACCTGTACTACTAGAAAATGTCCCACTGGCAGTAAGAGGAGCAATGTGGTTCATGCACGATGGGGCTCCACCTCACTTCAGCATAGTAGCACGTCAATTTCTGGATGAAACTTATGGAGAAAACTGGATCGGTCGCGCAGGTCCACAGTCATGGCCGCCCAGGTCACCGGATTTAAATTCCTTGGATTTTTTCCTTTGGGGACATTTAAAGTCCCTCGTTTATAAAACTCCAGTCAACACTGAAGACGAATTAATCCAACGAATACGGGATTCATGTGATCAGATAAGATAAGACATACGCCGGAAATATTTCAACGTGTTCGGGAATCGATGTTAAGACGAGTTAATGCTTGAAGCAACTATTGTAAGTTTTGTGTTAGTTATTATTGAATGTATTCTTACAGAAACAAATTGCCTAGGTACCATTTTTGTTTCAGTGTGGTTTTAATAAAGGGTGTTTCTTGTTTGATGTTGCTTTGGCATTTCCCGCGTTACCACTATGCACGCACTGGCCAAATGAAACAAACAATTTTTAAGCATAACAGATTCACCTGTAATTATTAAAAACCCTATAAAAACAATTTTTTATTGTGTTGTGCCAGGGACGTATGTTTTTTCTCAAAATTTCAGTTGCTCAATGTGAAACAAATATAAAAATTGCAAAAAAATCAGTGGCGCACATGTTTTCTGTCAAAAATATTGGTTACAGTGCCTTCCGGGACGCCACTGGACATGATAATTTTGATATAGTTAGGGTTAAATTCGCCCTTTACGACCTTCAATAACACTGCCAAATTTCAATAAAATCGGTTGAAGGGTTATTAAGATATTTACGACAAAAACGATTTCTTTTAAAAATGTTGACACCCTGTATCTTGAAAACGAAGCATTACCGGACCTATGTTTATATGAACTTTTCGTCTTAGAATCACTCAAAGAATCACCCCTTTAAGTTTGGCCACGTACTTAAATAACACCCTGTATAATAAGTATATAGGATAAATGAATACAAATTAAATTAAATTAAATTGTCAAATCTGATAAAATTCTAAAAAATTAGGAAACTAAGAAATACTCTTTCAGTTGTAATTTGAACTTCAATAGATGTTTTATATTTTTCAAACGGTTAGGTAATTGATTATACATTATGATACCATCATGCAAAATGCACCTCTTTCCAATTTCAGATGTTGCCTTACTGGGATATAGTTCATTGAAATTTCTTGTTAGGTGTTTATGAATGACTTTATTTTCTGTAAAATGCAAACCAGTATATTTTTTTTAAATCGGCTTAAATGAATAAACAAACATACTGATAATTTGTAAAGAGATTCCAAGTTCAATATTTTTTTTGGCTTGTACAAATTTTTTGTTGATTCAAGATGGGGAAGTTTGTGAATACATTTTATTGATTTATTTTGGAGTTTTTTCAAAGGTTTCAATACAGATTTATTCGCGGATCCCCATATAGATATCAAATATTGTAATTGCGAATATATGAAGGAATAATATATATTCATCAAATATTTGCGACATATATAGTTTCTAATCTTGTAAAGTATGCCGATAATTGGAGAGATTTTTTTTTCTAATTTTTTCAATATGTTTTTTCCAACTGAGGCATTCATCAATATAGAGTCCTAAAAATTTTATACAGTTTTTGTATTCAATTTGATTTTTATCAAAGATTAATGGTGTGAGTTGGTCATTAATTTTTCGTTTTGCAATAAACATATATGAGGATTTGGAAAAGTTTAAGGTTAATTTGTGATTCTGTAACCATGAGAGAATATTTTTAATGTCGCGTTGGATACTTTTTTTGAGAGTGTCTGTATTGGATCCTGAATAAATTATAGTTGTATCATCTGCAAATAGTTTTAGAGATCCTTTTAAATCCAAAAAAGAAATAGAATTGATGTAAATCAAAAAAAGAACAGGCCCCAAAACAGATCCCTGTGGTACACCATAACTGATTTTTCTATATTGACTATAACTATTTTCAATGCAAACATACTGTTGTCGATTATTCAAAAAAATTTCAAACCAGTGATGAATGTTGCCTCTGATGCCAATACTGTATAATTTTTTCAATAGTATTTTATGATCAACTGTATCAAAAGCTTTACATAAATCTAAAGATAATAGTGCACATTTTTGGTTGTTGTCAACTTTTTGTTGTATAGATGAAATAACATCTTGTGTTGCTCTCTCAGTATCTCTCAATTTACGAAATCCATATTGGTTTTCAAATAGAAGATTTTTCTTTTCCAAATACTCAAATAGTTTGTCATTTATGAATTTCTCAAAGATTTTTGAAAATACAGGAAGCACCGAGATGGGCCTATAATTGTTCATATCTGTTTTTTGCCATTTTTATATATTGGTGTGACTTTAGCAATTTTCATTTTTTCTGGTACTATTGAGGTTTGGATTGACTTATGAATTAAGTATTTCAAAATTGGAGCAAGTTCAGATTTGACAATTTTTACAAGTTTGATATCAATTTCGTCAAATCCACAAGCCTTCTTTGGGTCGAGATTATCAATTATACTTATGATTTCTTCAGTATTTGGAGGATCCAGGAACATTGATGAAATGGTTGTTTTTTCTATACAGCTCTGCGATGTTTTAGGAATTTTGGAGGCAAGTTTGGGTCCTATATTGGTGAAATGTTCATTGAATTTATCACATATTTTGTGGCAGTCCTCAATTACTTCATTATCGACTTTTAAAGATTGAATATTGCGCTTCTTTCGATAGTTGGAATTCAGTAGTTTATTTATTGCAGTCCATTTTTCTTTCGTTGTTGAATTTTCGAATCTGTTATCATAGTAATTCTTTTTTGCAGTCCTCAATGCTTTCTTCACAAGTTTATTTTGGTGGTTATATAAATCAATATAATATTCATTACCAGTGTTTTCTTTCTTTTTTCGATTATACTTCTCACGTTTTTTGATCATTTGTTTCAGATCATTTGAAAACCATGGTTTGTCATTTCTCACTCTTATGATTTTGATAAATGCACATGATTAAAAAATGTTCAGTAGTTTATTGTATATGATATTAGGGTCTGTTAAAGTTTCCAAATAACTTGTAAATTGTATTAATTCACTTTTCAATTTCTTTGTATCATGAAGTTTGATTTGGCGCACAGTGTATGGATGTTTTTGTATTTTGTTGCATTTTATACTCAATATTTGTATTTTGTGGTCACTAAGTGAATTTTCAATTAAAGATAAGTGAAGTTCTTCCTTATTGTTTGTTAAAACATGATCAATTATCGTCGCACTAGATGCACCAGATCTTGTTGGAATCCTATCATTACATAAAAAGAAATTATTGGATGAATATATGTCTAGAAGATTTTTAGAATGTTTGTTATCATTCAATAAGTCTATGTTCATATCTCCTAGGAAAAAGCATTTCACATTTCGATTGTTAATTTTGTTCATATTATTATCCAATATATTAAATAAGTTCGAATTTTTGAAATTTGGGGGTTTTTAAAATACCGAAATTATCATTTTTGGGTTTTTGATTTCAATTTCTAGATAATTCACTTCATCTTCTTCTTTTTCCAAAATACTGAATTCTAAATCTTCATGTATGAAAATACCAACACCGCCTCCTCTCTTCTCTCTGCTTGAAAATATAGAATTGAAGTTATTGAAACCAAAAAATTTTTCCTCGTCTTTAGATAGCCATGTTTCCGTTATGACAAGAATTTTAATCTGATTTTCATTCGCAAGTATTTCCAGGTTGTCAAGTTTATTTTTTATTGATCTTGCATTCATATATAATATTCCTAATTCATCATCTTGAAGTGCTTTTTGTTGATCCAATGATGAATAATCATAGAGATTGATAAAAATTTTATCCATAATTTATTCGGGAAGACATTTTCTCTTGGTTCATTTTATATATCGGACAATTTCGATCACTTGCAGCATGCTGGGAATTAAGTTTTGTTTTATAATTTTGATTAGAGTGTTCGCAGTTCGGACATTTTTGCACGTTTTTTCTTCATGTTGTTTTCCACAACAGGGACAAACTGTATTGTTTCTACAATTCTTTAAAGTATGACCAAAACGATAACATTTGTAACATTGGGTTAGCAAATTATTATCAAATACTTTAAAATTTTGCCATGAAATGAATAATTTTCCAAAATTTTCTTCAAATATTTTCCTATATAATCTTCCACTTACTTCCATAAATATTGTGTAGTAGTCTTTATTCTCAATATATTTGATAAAATTTATTTTCAAAAAGTCATCGTCATTTATAAATTGATTTTGGTCAATAATAATTTTTTGCAGTTCTTCCTTGTCGATACATTCTTTCAATTTAAGTCCTACAATTTTGATTTTGGGATTGATGAGCTTCTTTTCTTCGATGGAATATTTTTTTTCTAATTTATTATGAAGTTCTTCCTTTAGAGCTTCGAAATCACGTTTTTCTTTACAGGTTACCTCCAATCCACCGTTTCTTCTTGTTTTCACTGCTGCAATAGCAATTTTTAGCTTTCCTAGATTGATATTTTTGTTGAGATCTCTTTTGGTTTCAATGGAATGTTGTTCATTTTTTGGTTCTATAATTAATGTTTCAGAATATGTTTTTTTGTTACCTTTTTTTAGTGATATGTGTGAGTATGTTGGAATGTTTTTTGGTATCAATTCTGTTTTTACTTTATCTATTTTACTGTGAATTTTGTTAAGACTTTCCATTATTGTATCTTTCTCCACAATATTGGACGTTATAAGGTTATAATTAGATCGTAGACTTTCATTCTTTCGAATAAGTTGTTCGATAATTCTATCTTTTTCAGCCAATAATTGTTCTCTCTCATCTAACATTCTCATTAAATTTAAATTTTCATTCTTCAATCTTTCTAACAAGTCATTTTCTTCTGCTTTCAAAAGTTTTCTTCTATTAGGTTTTTTTTCTTCTGCATAATCAATTTGGGTGAATTCATAACTGGTTTCTTGGTCATATATCTCATTTTGGAGTTTTTTCTTTCTTCTCATGGTTTCATTTTGAGATTCTGCAGGTCCATTCCTTGAATTTTTTAATGAATCAAAAGTTTCTACATCTATATTTTGAATACTTTCAATCATTGAATTGTTACTATTTCTACGTCCTTTCTTTCTTCCCATTTTCACATTTCATTTTTTTTTTCTCAAGCGGCAAAAAAATATTTATCTTCACTGGACTATGATTTCAATATCTTTGATGACACAATTGACGTTTCCAAACTGTCCGAAATCTTTGCAATAAATAATATTGAAATGATTGCACTTCCAATTGAAACTTATATTGTTCTCTTGCACAAGGATTTGATAGTATTCAAAAATTGGGTTTTGGTTGTTTAACTTCGATTATTTAGTGGATTTCAGAGAAACTTAGTAGAGCCAAACTGACAGTTTGACACTTTTCAAAACAGTTGTAATAAATAGAAATTCAATAGAATTTTTTTTTAATGTCAATCTTGTTTACAGAAAAACATGTCTCTTCAATTATGTTGACAAGATGTATACAGGGTATAAATAATACAAATAATATGGAATATCAATATCATAATTCCTCTTCCATTTGATGAAGAAATAACCATCATGACTCAAACACAATACCTAATGATTATAAAAAGAGTAGGTACTGTTATGTTCCTGTTTTTAATGTTTGGCCGTTGAAGTAAAACGGAAGCGTTATTTTGTAAGTGTTTAATATTGAAGTAAACAAAAAGGAACGGAGTGGTTTACAGATATCGCGTTACCGGTATATTATGACAACAGTCACCGTTGACGTTACAATTCAAACTGCTTGTAAACTAGGTTATCCAGTCAACCGACAAAGATGACAGAGATAGCGCAATAACAGATTTTAGGCGTTGCCAGCTTTCATTAGAATACATGACACGCCCTTTCTAAAAGAAACATAATAATTTCTGAAAGTCAAAATTATAAATTAAGTTTAACTGGACGTTTTATGACGCGACCACTCCGAGTTACAATATCAGAACTATCAGTATTTAAAGAAGTATCAATATTTGAAGAAGTATCAATATTTGAAGAAGTCTCAGTATTTAAAGAAGTTTTCGGACTCTTAGGGGGTTTATCTCGTGGTCCAGGATCTGGTTCAATATCATCTATTCTTTCCTCAGGTTCTATACTGGGTGTATCATCACGTAGAGGTGGCTGGATGGAAGGTCGCAGAAATGAACGATTTCGGCGATAGAGAACATTATCTTCTGTTTTAACAAGATAATCATTCGGACCAGATTTATTCACAATAACTGCTGGCTTCCAGGAACGATGTTGCTTTTGCAACATTACAGCTTGATTTGGCTTCAATTCATTGAGGTTTCTTGCTGACTTATCATAGTAAGCAGCTTGTTTAACTTGATTTTTTCCTAGCTTCGTTCTTACTCCTGAAGTCGGATATTTAGGCTTCAGTAGATTTCTGTGAATAGGTAGTAATGATCTAAGTTTCCTCCCCATTAATAAATCGCAAGGAGCAGGTAGGTATTGTTTGGGTGTCACATTATAGTTAAGTACTGCAATAAAAGGATCTTCTCCTTCTTTTGCGGATTTTACTAGGATCGCTTTCACTGTTTGGATTGCACGCTCAACCATTCCGTTTGAACGAGGATAGTTCGGACTTGATGTGGAATGTTTAATGTGGTAATTTGTGCAAAACTTTGAGAACTCCAAAGAATTAAAAGGCGGTCCATTGTCCGAAAATATTTCAAGTGGTAATCCATGGTTTGAAAAAATGTTTTTCAGGGTTGTAATTACACTTTCACTAGTTTTGTTATTCAGCTTGTTTACTATAACGAATTTACTGTAATAGTCCACTGTCACAAGAGAACTTAAGTTTCCAAAAGATTTGAAATCAATTCCAACTTTCTGTCATGGAAGTTCGGGAATAGCATGAGGTGTCAAAGGTTCTTTTTGATTTTTTCTGGCATATTGTTGGCATAAAATACAACTTTTAACTAAGTTTTCTTTGTCAGAGGTGATACCAGGCCAATATATACACTCTTGTGCTATTTTTTTACAGGACACTATACCTTGATGCGTTTTGTGAATCAAGTTTAAAAATTCCAATCTTAATGCTGCTGGAACTAAAAGTCGTTTCTTGTAAAATAAGATATTTTTGTGTAAATAAATTTCTTGTCTTATGCTCCAAAAGGATTTAAGATTTGTTGGAACGTTAGCCTTGTGACTAGGCCATCCAGTCAAAATGTAGTTTTTAATGGTTTTAAATGTAGCATCATTATCAATGGCTTCGATTAATCTTCCCTCATTTTCAGGCGAAGTAGCAATGATGAAATTCACCTTGAGATTTTCATCCAAGTAGGTGGTGTCGATATTATGCGGATTTGGATCTCTGCTAAGAGCATCTGCAACAACCATTTTTTTCCCAGGTATATGTATGAGGTTGAAGCTGTATCTGAGCAATCTTATTGCCAACCTCTGAATCCTTGGTGAGAGATCATCAAGTGGTTTCTTTAAAAGACCTAATAATGGTTTATGGTCCGTTTCTAGGGTGAACCGTTTCCCATAAAGGTATAAGTGAAACCTTTCACATCCAAACACTAGTGCTAACAGCTCTTTCTCTATATGGTTGTACTTTTGCTGAGTAGGAGTTAAAGAGACCGAAGCAAATTCTATGGGATGACCTTCTTGGGATATCACAGCTCCTATTCCATAGGGGCTTGCATCCACAGACAGTGGTGGTCATTTTTGTAGTGTCAAAATATGACAAAACAGGTGTATTGGACACAAGTTGTTTCAGGCGATCGAAACTTTTATTTTCATTTTCTGTCCATACCCATTCATTTTTGGTACTCAAAAGGCGTCTTAAAGGATATATTTCATTTGAAAGGTTGGGTATAAATTTAGAGAGGTACACAATCATACCCAAAAACCTTTGAAGTTCTTTTCTATTCTTGGGAGAACTCATGCTACGAATAGCTTGTGTTTTGTTGTCGTCTGAAGCTATTCCATTTGAGTCAATTTTATGGCCTAAAAATCGAACTGAATTTTTACAGATCTCTGACTTTTGTAAATTGAGTGTTAACCCACTTTTCTTTATATTGTCAAGTACAATTTCGAGAGTCTGATTGTGTTCAGATATGGTTTTGCCGAAGACTAAAATGTCGTCAAAGTAAGATAAGACACCAGGAACTCCCGATAATACTTCGTGGATGAACCTCTGAAAAATTTCAGGTGCAGATGAGATGCCATATGGCAATCTCAAATATCGAAATCTACCCCAACTAGTTGCTATTGTACAAAGCTTCGAGCTTTCGTAGTCCAGAGGAATCTGTAGAAATGCTTGAGACGCATCTAGTAATGTAAAATACTTTGCACCAGAAAGTTGGCTAAACAGACAGTCGAGAGTTGGTATACTGAAATTTTCACGTTTGATGTATGTATTCAAGGAACGTGGATCCATACATAAGCGTATGTCACCATTGGGTTTTGGGACTATTACGATAGGATGGACCCAATCAGTCGGTTCTGTTACAGGGGCAATTAATTTTTCCCTAACCATTTCATCTAATTTCCGTTTAACCCTTTCCTTTAGTGCCAACGGAACTTTTCTAGCAGCCGAAATTCGTGGAATAGCATCATTTTTGAGAGTGATTTTATATGACTTGGATGCTTTACCAATCCCAGTGAACACACTTTTATATTTTCCAATGACGTTTTTAACCGAAATTTCCTGCTTGGATTTATCTGCAACATCTACCGCTTTAACAGTCAATTTATCATTATTTAACATATTCAAGCTTTTAGCAGCTTCAAGTCCCAAAATCGAACAAGTGGTACTAGATTTAAGCACATAAAAAACAAAGTCTTTACATAGTCCCTTGAAAACACAACTTAATCTAGTTTTGCCTATAATGTCTATTTTATGGCCCGAGTATGAAGATAGGGTCGTTAAAGTGTTCGAAAGTTCATTAGGTGAAAGTCCTGTTTTCACGAAGTCACAACGATTTAAAATATTGACTTGACTACCGGTGTCCACTTTCAGTTTGATTCCGATACCCGAAACAAAGACAGTCTCGAACCATTCAACCGAATTCACACTATACTCGTTAACGTTACTCGTTATAGTCCAGACGATTTGATCTTCTGCACTGAGTTCATCATCGCATTCGTTAGGTTCAATCGCGCAATCATGACCTTGAAACTCGTTAATATCGTGAACATATTTTGATTTGCAAAATTTTCGATAATGACCTTTCTTGTGACACCGACTACATGATCGAAATTGAGCTGGGCACTTACCTTCTACGTGTTGTAAGCCACAGTTGTTACAGAAGTTACCTTTTTCTAGGGATGTGCTACCTGATGATGTGCCACCTGACCGTCCTACCCTTGACGTCGAAACTCCAGGTTTTTGCACTGCACTTTTCCGGTTGTCACTTCGATACCTCACTGCACACACGGAAACCGATTGAGAGTTTTGGTCTTTCAATATTTCTTTTTGAGTCACTGAACTTGTTTCCATTGACCGGCAAATTGTTATCGCGTCCGCTAATTTCAAATCGGAATGTTCTTGCAGTTTTTCTTGAATTCTCGAGTCACGTATTTCCAAGACTAACCTATCCCGAATAAGTGTGTCTCTCTCCTTGAATTCACAAGTCGTTGCAAGTTGTTTTAGCGCCGTGACAAATTGATCCACTGTTTCTCCTTGTAGCCTGTCCCTTTTAAAGAATTTAAAATGCTCGTACACGAGATTTTTTGTCGGCTCACAGTATTCATCAAACTTTTTAAGGATGATTTCGAGCTTGTTCCTGTCCTCGTCCGTTTCAAATTCGAATGTGTTGTAAATGAGTAGACCCTCATCTCCCAGCAAACTAAGCAGAATTGCGATTTTCACATCATCTTCTTTGCTAGTTTTTCCGCTGGCTACCAAGTACACATTGAATTTCTGCTTCCAGAGCTTCCAGTTTGTTGCGATATCTCCCCTAAACTGCATTTGCTCCGGCGGTTTGAATTCAGGCATGTTTACGGTTTCTGTTTTCCCGCGTTTTTTACTGCACTTCACACCACACTACTTTAACCTTCTCCTAAACACTATACGATCTTGTTTTTTCTTAAGCTGCCACCATGTTATGTTCCTGTTTTTAATGTTTGGCCGTTGAAGTAAAACGGAAGCGTTATTTTGTAAGTGTTTAATATTGAAGTAAACAAAAAGGAACGGAGTGGTTTACAGATATCGCGTTACCGGTATATTATGACAACAGTCACCGTTGACGTTACAATTCAAACTGCTTGTAAACTAGGTTATCCAGTCAACCGACAAAGATGACAGAGATAGCGCAATAACAGATTTTAGGCGTTGCCAGCTTTCATTAGAATACATGACAGGTACTATCAAACATAATTTTCCAAATAGGAAGTTTTGCTAATTGATCTACCAAATGATAATTCGAATCATCTCTTCTCTCTATCAGGATATTTTGAGAATTTTGTGAATCATTAGTTACGGGTACTACATTGAACTCTTCTTCAGAACCACTATTTTCATTACTGACTATTCAATTATTGTTAGACGTATCAGTATCAGAGTATGAAGATGATGGGTCATAAATTGAGTTGTATTCTCTAGAAGGTTCGAAATTATTATGATCTATTTTTCTCAAGAACCTCCTGTTCCTCACAAAGAATTCATCATTTTTCAATAATTTCACAACATATGCCCTCGGTGTAGAATCATCTATGTCAACTATTAAAGCTGGTTCCCAAATTTTATCAAACTGTTCCATCACATAATCTTGCAATCGTAAAACAGGTCTTTAACATTTCGATCATAAATTTGTTTTTGTTTGAATTGAAAATTTGTATACACTTTTTTGTAAGTTTTATTGAAGTCTTGTGGTATGAGCAACGAATTTTTTATAGGAATATGACCTCTCAATCTTCTATTGAACAAAAGTTGTGCCGGTGAGGGGGTATGGACATTGATTGGGGAGTTCCTATATTGAAGAAGTGTTCAAAATGCAACTAAAAGCTTTTTTCAACATTTTCTTCATAGTTTGCACGTGTCTCTCGATGTACTAATTTGATAGTGCATATCTAGGTGTACTTGTTTTATGAATAATATCCCAGTCCTTCATAAATGCACCTAATTTTGATCTAGCAAAAGATGATCCATTTTCTGTGTATTAAACTTCAGGAATACCATGAGCAGAAAAAATTTGTTTCATAATCTTTATGATGCTATCACTTGTAAGATTTTTTCCAGACAATGAACTTCTGGAAATTTAGAATATGGATCGACAACTAAAAGATATTATTTATCATTCAAATGAAATAAATCAGCAGCCACTGAATACCAAGGACGTTCTGGTATCTCTCTATTGCTGAGAGTTTCATTTCGATTGCTATTTTGATATTTTAGGCAACAGCCTTTTACTCATCAGATATTTCTTTTGTCATGAATGGCCAGTAAACAAGTTCTCTAGTTTTCAATAAAGTTTTTTCAACACCCATGTGGTAATAGTGCAATCTAGAAATGATATCCCTCCGCATACTTTTCGGTATAACCATTTGATTACCTTTCTAAATAATAATAATAATAATAATAATAAATCGTCTTTATTTATCTTGCAAAAAATATAAATTCATACATAATTATATGGTGCGACATAGATGAATGGGCGAAGTGTCAGCTGATGCTGTTTTTCAACTAACGCCTCTTTGTATAACTAACTCATCTCTTACATTCCAATAAGATGCTACTTAACAATGAATTTTATGTGTTTCCTTTGGCCAACCATTTTTGATAAATTGTTGTTTCTTCCTGTAAATATTCAAATACTGTTGCAATAATTCATTAAGTTGACCTGGGCTTCTTTATTTGATTCGATTATATCAAAATTACTATCATCAACACTAGATCGTGTCGATGTCTTTTATAGCTATTATTTTATTATTGTCAATTTTGATTCTATTTTCCGACAAGATGTGTCCAACATACCTACTTCACTTCTTTCGAATTGAACTTACATTTATTCTTATTAACTCTTACGCCTTTCTCATGAGCAGTATTTTGAGCAGTATTTTTTCAGGAATTTTATCATGTTCTTCTTTTGTTTTTGCATAAATAATGATGTCATCAATGTATATTCTAATACCCGGAATATTTTCAAAAATTTCTGAAAATGTGCGATGGAAAATTTCTGGTGAATTACACGAACGATATGGTAAACGAAAAAAACGAAATCTGCCAAAAAAAGTGGCAAATTAATTTTGAGGCACGATCTGATAATTCTATTTGCCAGAATCTTTTATTTGCATCGAGAGTAGATAATATTTTTGCTCCTGACATATCTCTAGTAATTTCTTCAAATGTAAGGAGTACATAATGTTTCCGCAATAAAGACCCATTCAAATTCTGAGGGTCAAGACAAATCCGAATATTATTATCAGTTTTCTTAACAATGACTATTGGATTCACAAATTTAGTTGGTTCAGTAATTTTTGTCAATGAGTTGAAATGGCACTCGCCTACACCTTTGGCTCATAGGAAGATTTCAGTTTAAAGTAAACCGGAGTATTTTTAATTTTTCCAATTCCTTCTAACAAATGTGAAAATCTGGACATCAATCCGCCATTCACAGATTCAGTAATATTGAATACATTTCTCTTTAATAAATTTAATTCTTGAATTCCACGTATTCCCAATATTGGAGTGGCACTACTATTAGTTTCAATTATCACAATATCTAATATGTAGTCACAATTATTCAAAACTATTTGTAATCTGCATGAACCTACAATATTCAGTTTTTGACCACTCTAGTTAGTTACGGTGATCATCTAAATTGTTCAATACCAATGTTTCTTAAATATATTTCAGAATTACATTTATGTGAGCTCCTGTATCAAGTTTAAAATGAATGGACTTATTACAATTTTTAATATAAATAATCTCATACCAAAGAAAACAAGAGTTCTTTGGGAGATCGTTTAGTAACGAACAGTCGTTACCGACCGATGATGAACCCTTTACTCCCATATACACCTACTACGTATGCTTAAGATGGCAAGTACTTGTCAGAAAACAACTACTCCCCTGGATAAGACCACGACGGGTATCCAACAGATATTTGTGCAACGTTCCTCAAAGCATCAGAGGACGCAGTTGCAAGTGCCCTCTATGACCAACTAGCAGAAATATGTTTTGATTTGGACAGGGTGACCACCTGCAGACTAGTTTCGAGGTTGTTGCCTCTCATCAATGCAAGGGTAGGTCAACACAGACAGCACCGAAGCCATCTGTTCCTCGTCCAAATCATTACACACTCCGCTGGTTTCATACCAGTCAAGCGCTGTTTTTTAAATCATGTCAATTTGAATGATAGTACCCAGTAGATAATCATCTTCATTTATACAATCAAAATCATTATCTTTCATTATAGCAATAATGTCATTATTTTCACAAACATAAGCATAACGATCAAATTTTCTACATTGACAACCGTTACATCGATTGACTAGACCACAACGACGGCATTTGCTGTACCGGGAGCGAGTGGAATGGACATTTTCTCGCTAACTCGAATTTCCAGCTTCGATTTTTTTTTCTTTCAGGGACACTTTCTCGTGATGAGGTTCTTTCAAATCTTCTTGAACTCCTTGGGTCTTCATTTCGTCTTGTAGTAATATTGAACCTTGGCAAATTAGTTTCAAGACATCTGTAGTTCTTATTCCTTGCACCCAATGTGTTGATTTCCACGGAAGCACGGCAAATATCAATTGCTTTTATTAAATCTAAATTCCCCTCTCTCAACAACCGATCTCTCACTCGTTCATCTCTGATTCCACTAACAATCTTGTCTTTGATCAACCTGTCTCTAAGATTACCGAAATCACAATTACTAGCGAATCTCTTCAAGTCAGACAAAAAACTGTCGAAAGATTCTCCCATTAATTGCTTTCTTGAGTTGAACTTGTGAGCCTTGACACTGGTATTACATTTCGGTATGAAATATTCATCTAATTTTTCAATTGTTGTCACTTTCTTTCTGTCATCTTCTGTCAGGTCAGGTCTATAGTTTCAACAATTTCACAAACTTCTTCACCTATGTAGTGTAATAAAACTATTTTCTTCTTGCATCATGTAGCTGAAGAATATAGGTTGAAACTATTCATGAATTTCTTCCTGTTGATCCCTAAGTCACCATCCATGGACATTGACTTTGGTTGCTTCAAAAATTCCATTTTTCAGATTTTTAAGATCAATCTTGTTTACAGAAAAACTTGTCATGGTCTCTCCCTTCAATTATGTTGACTAGATTTATACAGAGTATAAATAATATGAAATATCATTTATACAGAGTATAAATAATATGAAATATCAATATCATAACACTAATCCTTCATTTGCAATAGATGCATTAAGTACTGAAAATTAACTTACCATTTTTTCAAATGTATCTTCAAAGTACTACTACCTAGTAACACACACTTTGTTTTTTGAGTATTTTATTTCCATTTGTTTTTTATTAACCATTCATTTAAAATATCTAGTACTTTATTAATATTATCTACTGAATTGAAGTAATTTTCACCAGATACAGAAATCAACGTTCCATCTGAAAAAAAATTTTGCCAACGGTATGTTGATTTATGTATCTGGTAAATAGTGGTATAAGTCATTATTATATAATATAAACAATACTGCTCCTAAAGCACTACCCTGCGGAACTCCATAATAAGTCTTGAGCTCATCTGAACATTTCCCGTTAATTTTCGTTATCTTTTTTTATCCAAATCCCAAAAAAAACTGTACAATGGAGAAAGTACAATCTTAAAAAGAGACACATCTGTTCATCACATATATAATAACAGTAAACAGTTAATAATTAAGAGTATTTCATATATACATGATTTCACTAGCAGTTTCGTCCTAACAATACACGATATATATCTATCTGTTAGGTAATTTTTTATCCAGTTCAGCACATTTCCCTTTATCCCATATTTTTCACATTTTAATATTAATTTATTCCTATCTACCGTTTCAAAAGCTCTTTTCAAGTCTACAACTAAACGATTTCAGTTTACTTGGCATTATACCCGTTTGCAAACTCGTATTGATAAGATTTAATAATGGATACCCAACAACATCAAAAATATCTTTTTTCTACCAACGTCAAAAAATGACAAGGTTCGCGCATTATGCGAAGTGATCCTTTAGTTCATTTTCCTTCGTTACCATGACACTGGGAGCGAAGTAGTGTGCGAAATACTTACTTCGCACACTGCATGTAAACTATACGGGATTTTTTTATTTTAACCTTTATGTTCCTCAATCAATAAAAAATCCAAGAAAGTTAGGTGGGGTACTGCTTAGTTCAGCGTCGCTAGAAATTTCCATTATTTTACAGTTATAAATATCAGGCACGAAACTGTCGCGAACAAAAAGTCAATCCAAAATAATTTTCAACAACTGTCACTTTGAAATAATTGTCGACAAATGTCATTTTATTTCCATAGTTACAGTAATTATTACTTGATTGAAAGAATGATACATGACTGTTTCTGAAAAATGTGGTGTAGTACACCCATTACAAAACTGTAGACTCCGCAAATTTTCCGAAACTTGCAGACATGATTCGGCACGGGGGTCAAGTTCGAAAAACGAGGCCTCCACCCAATACAAATCTGAGGTTGCTGCAAATTTCCTGAAATTTTCAGACAGGACATAGCAAGGAACACTGAATTCGAATAATAAAGTCTCCGAGGTCTCCACCCAATAAAAACCAAAGGCACTGCAACTCTTACCAAATTCACGGACTCAGCAGAGGCCACTGAATTCGAATAACGAGGTCACCGAGGTCTCCAGCCAACAAAAGAGCGAAGACACTACAAATTCAACCAAATTCGTAGACAGGACCTAGCAGAGGAGGAATTATGGAGGCACTGTGAATTCCACCAAATTCACAGACAGTACTCAACTGATCTCGAAAAATTATTTCCCCGAGGTTTCCACCCAAAACTAGAGGCCCTGTCAGTTTCACAAAATTCAGTGACAAGGCTCTGTAGAGGTCGCTAATCAACAGTAATGAGGACCGCAAAGTCTACATTAACAAAAAAAGACAAAGATACTGTAAAACTAAAATATTTTGTAGACCAGTGAACAATAAGCCTGTACGAAGAGCTGGAAAAGATAAGAAAAGAAAATAAAAAAAGAGTAGTGTCCGTGAATTTGGTGGAAGGTGTGGTGCTTCCGATTTTGGTTGGATGCAGACCTCGGGGGCCTCATTATTCGGTTGCAATATTCCTTGCTCTGTTCTGTCAACAAATTTCAGGAAATTTGTTGCGCGCGCCTTCAGATTAGTCTTGGATGGAGACCTCATTGTTCAAACTCAACACCCCATACTGAGTTATATGTGCAAGTTTCAAAAAATACAATAGGAAAGTTTCAACCGAAATAATTATAATAATGATTAAAAAAGGAATTAGATGTTTTCCACCTTCATGAATCATGACTTCGTATGTTGACTTTTCACTATAAACCTCATGTTTAATGTCTAGAAAAAGAAAATAAACATTTCCGAAAGCTCGACCAAATAACAAAGAGTATTATTTTAAAACAGCCCAGTATTTTGACTGTTTTGAGGATGCAGTCATCCGCATTTTTCCTTAACTAGTCAGTCAAGACTACCCATATTATTTATATTATATATCTCTAATGTAAATAAATAATTCAGAAAGAAATCACAAAATCATCTCCACAACGAACAAGAATTGTAATAATCATTATTATTATAAGTAATCCGGATATCCGTAATATAGCTATATAATGCATTCAACCACATTACCACAATTAACACCAGATAATAATTTATAATCCTGTGAGCTATTTCGCAGTACTCCGAATAATGTTGAGATTTGGCAACAATGCATTACGAGTAGGGTTGACCGTTGCAGAAAACTGTTATTTATGTAAAAATATTATGAAAGATCGCTGTAACTATGGTATGAAAAACATATCTTGTCAGTGCCATCTTACAGTTCAGAAACGCGAAATATTTGACTTTAAATGAACCTTAACAATTTATCAGTTTTCGATCACTATTAAGCAATCTGATCGTCGGGACTATAAAAGTTACTGTCAATGACACTAGCGACAGAGCAGTGTTGTCTAGCGCCTCCGAAACTAAATTGATTCGAGCCATTGCGTTAACATTTTATCAGTTTTCAATTACTTTTAATCAATCTGATCGTCGGGACTATAAAAGTTACTGACACTAGCGACAGAGCAGTGTTGCCTAGCGCCTCCGACACTATAGATTGGATGGTTGAAATGGTGGGGAAGTCGTACAGTCGGAACACCAAATTTACAAATACCTTAATGCTATCTAAGTAAAATTTATTTATATTCATTATATTCATTGAAGGAAACATTACTTTTAGCTATTTCTGTTCAATTATAATCTACTTCAATTGAATTATAATTTACTTCAATAATTTTACTATTAACAAGTTGTTTTAATGTACGTCACATATTTTCACTATCATTACGACATCCATCAATACAGCGTTCATAACATTCCCTTTCCTTTTTTCTCAACAAGCTGACCACTTTATTTCGTTTGTTTTTGAAGCTTACGAAATCTGCAGGATTGTTTGTGAACTGAAATGTTTTATATAATAAATTCCTTTCTTTCGGTATTTGCCTAACTTCTGTCCAACCACTACATCTAAAATACTTCCGTTCCTGCAATGACACTATGTTATGTAAGGCTGATTCAATATTGCTAATGAAATTTTGATACAGAACGTTAATGTCAGCAGAGGTGTGATCAAGACATGCTTGCCGCGTATCCATCTCGTGATCACCAATTCTCGCAATGCTATTGGTCGTTAGAACATCAACCTGACCAGACAGTCCAGACTCTGTAGAGTTGTATTCAGGTTGGTTGCATTACAATTATTAAAGCTACGTTTTGTAGTTGCAGCGGTGTTTTCTTTTGTGTTTTTAATTACATTATTGATTATTTAATTCAAATATTTGTTTGGTGTAAAGTTTTGTGTTGGTTTCGGGTGACGTTAAACATTCGTTCGTTTTATTTCTCAATGTACCCTACGTGTTGTAAGCATAATACGCCCCTGTTCTAGTTTGGCGTTCACGTGCTTTTGTTGACATCGTCTGTATTTGCAATGTGAATACACTATAGTATGTGATTTTGTAAATTATTTCTCTATCTAACATCGATTTCTGCACCAAGGATGTCATGATCTGTAAATTTTAGAAAATCCTGATCAACAATTTGCTCAATTTGTCTATTTGTTATTATTGAATCTAACAGTGTATTTGAATTAGCAGTTTTTGTCCTAATTGTTTAAAGCCAGCTGATTTAATAATATTCACGAATTACCTTGCAGAGTAAGTAGGATTTAGAAGATCAAAATTAAAGTCACCCTTGATGATGACATCATTGGAACAGATGATATCCAAATCTAGAATTTCTTGGAAAAAATTTAAAAAAGTTGCACTTCACCAATTTGGAGATCTATATACAGGGTGTTTCTTAAGTACGTGTAGAAACTTAAGGAGCATGTTGCTGACGTCGAAATAAGAAAAAAGTTCACATAAACAGATGTCCGCAAGTTATTCGTTTCTAAGATACAGTGTCAAAGTTTAATTTTTGTATTTGTTTTTTTGCGAATAAATTACAAAATATTTGCGATATTCGAGTAAAGTTCGTTATCTGGGATGATTTTTCAATGACAAAATCAAATTTTATGGCAATTGTGAAAAAACTAATTACCAATTGAATTTATTTTAAATTTAAAAATCTTGTCATTCAAAATCACTTGTATCGATTATTTCAAATCTCAATAACTCGAAAACAGTTGCTCGCAGTGACCTATACCATGAATATGTTTTTTACACAAACTAAATAATAAATATTCCAAACTTTACCCATATAGCAAAGTTATTTTGAAATTATTCATAAAAAATAAAAATAAGAATTCAACTTTGACACTCTGCATCTCAGAAACGATTAACTTGCGAACATATGTTTATAGGAACTTTTCTTCTTATTTTGATGTCAGCAACACGCTCCTGAATTTTCTACACGTACTTGAGAAACACCCTATACACCTCCTATTATCACCCAGCTACGTTCGATATACTCTTTTAGTATTGAACACCAGCATTCCTTATTAATGCTAACTTTCTGTTTGGCCGTAAATTGCAAAAAGTTTTTTACATAGATAATTACACCACCAGTGTGTCTACTATTTGAAAGGTTTTCTTGCATTTATAATTCTTTATAAAAAATTCAGATTGCTCAATGTCTTCAGTTTCATGAATTTCAGTTACTGCCAGCACAAATGGATCAAAATCAGTAACTAATTTTGTAACGGTCCACTTTTTCAATGGGTTAATAGTTAAGTATTACATCACATCATTTTGACATACCCTGTACAATTCTCAGTTACAAATCCCGAATGTTAATTTCGTTAGAAGCCGCTGAATACAACAAAAATCTTCATTTCATTGTATCCGTGAACGAGAGCTGTTGAATTCCATAAGATATGCTGATAAATTTTTGTCTCGCTTCGAGGTACCGATCGAACGGCTGCTCGATATTTTTGGCCAGATGAATTGAATTAAATTAAAACACAGTCAAAATCGAACTGAACAGACAATTTATGTTGAAAGGCCGACCACCACCTAAAGTAATGTTTCTATCACCAGCATCTGAAGATGCTTATTGCTATGATTATAATCTCAGATATTCTAGTTAATATATTTGATATATTATTTTAGGCCTTCTTCTTTGTTCTCTTGTGGTTTTTCCATTTTATCTGGTATGGTAATTGCCTTTCCATCATGGCATGTTACAAAAGAGCTTGGGAAACTATCTTGAGCTGGAAGAATTATCGATACGAAATTGAGCAAAAAGTATAAGAAAAGCTAACTTGGAAAATAAATAAAAATTGATTACATCTGTGGAAATGGTATATATATATATATATATATATATATATATATATATATATATATATATATATATATATATATATATATATATATATATATATATATATATATATATATGAGCACCCCCTCAAAAATTTTAAATGAGAAGGGGGGTCGTGTGGCATCTTGTTCGAAAGGGATTTTCATTATCTGTTCAGCAATACTAAGTTTTTCATATTTGGTGCAACCATAACGAAGAAAATTTTTTATTAAAATTTAAAAATATTGACACTGTAAATTATGTATCCGTTGAAACAACCTGAAACAGGTCGATTTCTATTCTCAATTTGACAATTTATAGTATGAAAATATCACCCCCTTCTTGCACCCCTTCTGAATTATGAGTACCCCCTCAAAAAATTTGAATGAGAAAGGGGGTTGTGTTGCACCTTTTTCAAAAGGGATTTTCATTCTCTGTTCAGCAATACTGAGAAAATTTATTCTGAATATGTAAAATGTTGATAGACTGAAGGAAATAATATAACATAATGTTTAGGAAGTATATTTCAATTTGTTTTACAGTTAAATTAAATGTTCAAAATGACCACCATTCACTTCTTGACAATAAGCAAGGCGATCTTGGAATTCTCGTAGAACATTTTGTAGGACCTCAGGGGTTATGTTGTTAATTTCTTCCGATATCCTAGTTTTTAAATCTGCAATATTGTCTGGTCTATTGAAATATACTTTTGATTTTAAATAACCCCATAAAAAGTAATCGAGAGGAGTCAAATCGGGGGATCTAGGCGGCCATTCAATCGTTCCACGTCTGCCAATCCACCTATTGGGAAATACTTCTGTCAAATAATCTCGAACAATACGTGTGTAATGCGGTGGAGCTCCGTCTTGTTGATACCAAATTGATCTATCTATTCCATTTGGATCATTAACATCGGGAAAAAGTCTTTTTAATGTAGGCACTAAAAAGTTCATCAAAAAACCTAGATAAACCTCACCATTAATTGTGCCTTCAAAAAAATAGGGGCCAATAATTTTGTTTTTAATGATACCAGCCCAAACGTTCACTTTTTTGGGATATTGTGTGTGAGCCTCACACATCCAATGAGGATTTTCTCTGCTCCAATATCTACAGTTTTGTCTATTAACCGTTCCATTTAAATAAAAAGTAGCTTCATCAGAAAACACAATTTTGTTTATGAACTGCAAATCTGCTTCGATTCTATCCATCATCAGTTCACAGAATTGTTGCCTTCTATCAGGGTCATCCTCATTTAACTCCTGAACCAACTGAACTTTATAAGGATGGTATTTTTCTTTATGTAAAGCTCTCAATATCGATGATTTACTTACATCATTGTCGGCGGCAAGTTGTCTACTTGTCATATGCGGATTTTCCTCAATCGCTAACAGTACATCTAACTTTTTCTCCTCATCCAATGCAGCATTTCGACCTGGTTTTTGACGAGTTTTTACATGTCCAGTTTCACGGTATTTTGTTTCTATTTTGCTAACTGTAGATTGTGATACGTGTTGACCAGGGTATTTATTATTGAACATTTCACAAACTTCCGTTTGAGTTCGTGTTTTATTACCGCATCCAAGCATAATTAAAATGTCTATTCTTTGAGTTTCGGATAAATGAGCCATAGATGAATCGAATACACACAAAAATATTTTTCAATACACCGACGTCTGCCAGCAACTCACAAATATCAAAATAACAGTAGTTTACTAGATTGACATTATATTATTTATGGGTTTTGTGAATAATTTTTTGGTGTCTTCAACGACTTTTTCCTGACTTTTTTAGCAAGACAGATAAGAAAGTATAAATTGTCAAATTGAGAATAGCAATCGACCTGTTTCAGGTTTTTTCAACGGATACATAATTTACAGTGTCAATATTTTTAAATTTTAATAAAAAAATTTCTCAGTTATGGTTGCACCAAATATGAAAAACTTAGTATTGCTGAACAGATAATGAAAATCCCTTTCGAACAAGATGCCACACGACCCCCCTTCTCATTTAAAATTTTTGAGGGGGTGCTCATAATTCAGAGGGGGTGCAAGAAGGGGGTAATATTTTCATACTGTAAATTGTCAAATTGCCAATAAAAATTGACCTGTTTCAGGATTTTTTCATAAAATACATAATAACGCTAAAAATGAATTTATTCCATACCTTTGGACCGCACTGTATATATACTACGATGCAAATGTATGGAATAAATTCATTATTTCTGAATATAAACATATTGTGGAAAATTCCTCGAACACGTCGATTTTCTTTTCCGATTGACCAATTTTTGAACCCTACCCAAAATATATAGAGTTATCCGCATTCGAGTAAAAATTACTTTAGTGATATTTTTAAATAGGACACCCAGTGTATTTTTCCATATTTCGTTAGGGATCGTCAGTACAAATCCAGTGATACCAGGTTTGATGGGATTTTGTCGAACGGCTGCGGAGATATGAGCAAAAAACTTCTCCATATGCCCAATGAGTGCGACAGAGACTTTTGAACTTCCGAATCGTGTGGAGTCTCAGTCATACTCATTGGACATACGAGGAAGTTTTTTGCCCATATATTTCTGTCTTCACTAACAACGAAGTAGTAACTGTAAGAACAAAGATAAGCCGTTTAACTCATATTTACCTATGCCTGGTCTAGATACATCCATTGCATGATTTGAGTTCAGCGATTTGAGTTCAGCGTACTCTTCGCAGCGTCATGTATCCTATCGAGAAGTTGCGAAATAGAATATCAGACATCAGCCCCATATCTGGCATATGAGAGGAACCAAAACACACTCATTCATGAGCACGTTGTCCCAGAGTCCTAGAGCCTTGCTTGTATGGATAGATAGATAGATAGATAGATTTATTTCATTTCTACAGTGTTGTTTTCACTCGTGTGAGAAGTAAGTCATACATCATACACATAAACTTGAACTTAAATTATAAAAATCATTATCATTATAAAATTCTAAACATGAAACATTCATTAAAATCCCTGTAAACATTCGTCTGAGCTGCTCGTATTTCAATATATTTAAAATTTGTTTAAAATTACTAAAATTATTTAAAAATTAAGTTTGTAGGAGATAATCACCAATGGAGTAGTGCTCCAGGTTACAAACATATTTTCTCACCGATCCTAACAATCCTTTCAAACTTTGCATATCTTTAAAATCTTGTGGAAGATGATTGTAAAACTTAATGGCATTGTACTGTGGACTTGTCTCGAAAATACTCTTCTTTACTGTTAGCATATTGTTATTTTTAAATAATCCTCTACATGAGTCGTCTATATTCAAGTCAAAAATTATTCTCACAACTTTTTTTCTGACATATGAAAATTTTATTTAATTCATTACTTCCTCCCTATGTCCCTATCCCAAATTTCATTCTTGAATAGAAGTTGGCATATAGACTGTCGACAGAGTATTCCGGTCAACATTATCTTTTAGTACTCTTATGGCGTATGTAATTGAAGTCAGTTTACTGCGTAGATTTTCCACCTGGGGCAAAATAGTTATTGAACTGTTCAGCTGTCTTTGCGGGGTTATTTGTTTCAAAGTTTTTATGACAACTAGGATGTATTATTTCTTCCACTGTCTGCCACATGGTTTTCATTTTATTATCGGATTGATTAATTTTGTTTGTATGGTTCTGTCTCTGTGATGTCTTCAATAGATTATTATAATCAATTTTAGTTTTATTATACATGTCCTTATATTTTGCATCAGAGTTTGATAATGTCTGTAATAGTACTAGCTGATCTTTCATTATTTTTATTTTCTCTGAATTAAAGTTATTACTTGTTTTACCCCGTCTTACTTTGTACTTCATCTTCGGAAAGTTGGTATCGAAGTAGTAGAAAAAGATCCCTAGAAAGCATGAAATAGTATCGTCTAATGTATGGTAATGGTATATTTCGTCCCAAGTTTCTTTTCGAATTTGAGAACAGAAAATATGAATATTTTCATTACTTAATTTTCGTTTTTCCTTGAAAGTGCTTTTTATTTTCTTTTTTATATCACCTTTCAAAATAATCCCTAGATGGTCTGAATTTCCAGTAGGAATAACCATACCTGATATATCACCCTTATAATTTGTAAGAATATTGTCCAGACATGTCCTTGTAGTAGGTGTTACTCTAGTTGCCTCCAGGATTGTCAGCTCGGCCCCGGTTCCTAGACTTTCTCAGCCCTATGTATTTCAGTAATGAATGCGATCCATAATAATATATTCGTTACAAATTACACACGAACTGCATGTGTTTTGTATCAAAACATGCATCCCTAAACAAGCTGGATCCTGTTCAGTATTTCATCATTGAAGTTATGTATAATAACCAAGAAAGATAAATATTGCGACATATAATTGATGCAATTAAGTTTTATTGACATCAGCTTTAACTAGCACATCCAGAATTACTAGCCATTGTTTTTCGTCATAGCAACTACTGTTTTATTTGGAAATGACTTGTTATTGTCAATAAAGTTCAATCATTTCAAAGTTCTGAAAAATTGTGTTCTGATTGTGGAATCCCAGTAATACAGTAAGTGAAGTATTATAAAAATGGCATTTAGAAATATAGTATCCCATTTTTCGTATGTCATACAGCTATAAATAGGTTTACCCAGTACACTCAGCTCAGATATACAGAGTGTTAATTAAGTACGTTGACAAACTTCGGGAGGTGATTCTTTGAAGGTTTTCAGGACGAAAAGTTCATATAAACATATGTCCCAAACGGCTTGGTTTTCGAGATACAGGGCGATAAAAATACATTTTTTTCAAGATTTTTTAGAGTTAACTTCGACATTTTCGACAATAATCAGTTCAAATTAGGCAAGTACAATCCATTCTATAGGGCGCACGATACAAAATAATGCATTTCTTAAATAATTCACAGGGTCCTCCTTTTTTCAGAGTCAAGCTTTGTTCAACCCTTCAGAATTTTTTTTTTCCGCCGCCACTGACATATTATGAGAAAGGAATAATTAATGTTGTCTCATTTAACATCTTTTTGATATCTTGCATTTTTTCATTTACTTGTACGGTTCAGGGGCTATAATGAAAATATTAATTTAAACATTTTCCAGTGTGGCATAACATTAGATAATTTGAAAATTAAACATTTTCAATTATTGTAAATTGATGGAAATATTTTTTCAGAATTAGAAAAATCTACGATGAATAAAAATTATACAATAAAAAATATAAAGACAAGCTTTTATACAAATGCACTGAAAATGAAAAAATAATTTGTTTCATTTTTTGTAGGTTATTCTGTGAGTATCAAAATCTTTCTGTACAAGATTACCTAGATCAAACAATGAAATGAATTATTTTTTCCTTTTCAGTGTATTGTATAAAAACTTTAAAATGTTTTCTTTTTATAATTTTCTTTTTTAACATTTTAGTTTATTTTTTATGTGAAACTGAAAATCTCCAACCCAAAAACCATCACATACCAATTTTGAACAGAATCGGATCATAATCACAAAACTCGTCCGCCATATTGCCATAATGCATTGTCACCGGAATTACGGAAACCCGCGAAATTTCAAATTAATCGGAGTATTAGAAGTGGGTCAAATTCAACTTTTATTAAATTGTTTGTTAGTTAGTTACAAGTGAAGCTAAATAAAAGCTTGTTATTGTAAAGATGTGATTTCTTTTTGTGATATCTAACAGAAAACTACTATCTCCCCGTCACTGCGGTACGCTGGATATTAAACTAGATCTGACAGATATTGGGAAAACCTTAACTTTCAACCTGAAGATTCTGATGGTAAAAATGTGCATTTTCATTGAGATATTTGATTAAAAATGTTTTTACCCATCAGTCTTGATAGAGAACTCATACAAATTTTTTGTTATTTTAAAAAAAGATATTTTTTAGTTTTCAATTGAACGTTTCCTTTTCAACATAAAAAACTTCCGAAAGGTAATCCTGTAATGGAAGATAGTTAATAGGGTTTATCTAATAGTCGCAGATCATTACACATTTGATTTTCATTTATGAATCTCGGGTCATAACTCCGAAAAACTAAATCAAACAAATTTTTGTTTCCGTACGGAGTACATTATTTTATCAGAAATTTCGGTTTGTTTTTCCTTCTGCAGTAACGCAGAAATTTTGTAATCAATTTGAATTCATAAAAATAGCAAAGTGGCTTTGATATTAATTCATTTATTTAAATATCAACAACTTGACAGTTATCGAAAGTTGAGAAACTGTCTCATTGTTAATTCTTCATTAGTGCAAGCTATAAAGCAGATTCATTCAATATTCCTTTGGATAAAATGGTTGAATATACAAATTCAGAAATGGCAGACATGCACTTAATGTATGGAATGGCTGATGGTAACGCTCGTGCCGCCAGACGAATGTATCTAGAAAGATTTCCACAACGTCATATTCCCAGCACACAAATGTTCATCAATATTCACTCCCGTCTTCGTGAAACGGGTACTTTCAAGAGGTCTGCTGTTCTCAAAGGAAGACCCAGGAGAGTTAGAACAGTTCAGATAGAAGAAGCTGTACTTAACGAAATTGATCGCTGGATTGGGCGTGGTTGGCCACAACTTTGGCCACCAAGGTCACCCGATATGAATCCACTTGATTTTTTCCTCTGGGGGCACCTTAAATCATTAGTGTACCGAACTCCAGTTCAAAGTGAAGAAGACCCGAGGAATCGCATACAGGAGTCATGCGGAATTATAAGAAACACTCCTGGTATTTTTGAGCGTGTACGCCAGTCTATGGTTAGGCGCATAAACGCATGCATTGAAGTTGGCGGTGGCCATTTCCAGCAGCTGCTCTGACATATCAATTTCAATAATGGTCCTTTTCTGAACTTAATTTTATTCCTAGGGAATTTATGTTACTTTGCTCTAGTATTTGATAATAAAGTTATTCACTATTGAAAATGTCCAAAATTATTTTGCCATAATTAACTTTGTGCAATACATATTCAACCTGAGTTATGGTAAAAAATGTATGGGAGCTCCATAACATTACATTTTCTCTACACGAGCAGAAAATAGCTATTTGTGTAATGAGAACAAAATGACGTATTGCGTCACGCGCTAATCTTTGGAGAGTGGCAATGACACTTCGAGAAATGAATTATTTTATATCATGCGCACTATTGAATGGATTGTACTTGTCCAATTTGAACTAATTTGGATCGATTATTGTCGAAAATTCCGAAGTAAACTCCAAAAACTCCTAAAAAATGTATTTTGATCACCCTGTACTTCGAAGACCAAGCCGCTTGGGACATGTTTATATGAACTTTTCATCTTGAAACCTTTCAAAGAATCACCCTTCAAGTTTGTTAGACTATTTGCTTCTCAAATTTCTTTATGTTATGCGTTACTGGAAAATGTTTGCGTTAATATTTTCATTGTAACTCCTGAACCGTACAAGTGAATGAAAAACATCAAGAGAGCAAAAAGATGTTAAATGAAACAACATTCATTATTCCTTTCTCATAATATGTCAGTGGCGGCGGAAAAAAAAATTCTGAAGGGTTGAACAAAGCTTGACTCTGAAAAAAGGAGGACCCTGTGAATTATTTGAGAAATGCATTATTTTGTATCGTGCGTACTATTGAATGGATTGTACTTGCCTAATTTGAACTGATTATTGTAGAAAATGTCGAAGTTAACTCTAAAAAAATGTATTTTTATCACCCTGTATCTCGAAAACCAAGCTGTTTGGGACATATGTTTATATGAACATTTCGTCCTGAAAACCTTCAAAGAATCACCTCCCGAAGTTTGTCAACGTACTTAATTAACACCCTGTATAGTTAAGGAAAGTGAAATAGAGTATTTTTCGAGAGTTCCAACCTTTGACAGCTGTTTCGTGGTCACCCACTAATCAGAAAGGATTTATGGATCTCTCGAAACTAGTGACTGTAGATGTCATAAGTAACTTTCTGTAGTTAAGAAAAATATACTCAATATCCTCAGAACTTCCTTCTGAACATCAGATACATTTCTTTGATTAACTTACAAAATGTATTCATATTTTGTCCTACAAAAACAAAATCAATTATTTGGCACCCTCTAGCACCGATAGTTAATATGACCTAGTTGGGAATAGATGACTTGTTGAGGATGAAGTCATGGTGAATCTTCGAGAAGAGTTATGACTTATTCAAATTAAATGAAGCCTTCCTTTTGTGAAACACTCTGTATTTTCAATTGCATTTTATTTCGAAAGGTTAACTTCCGTTCTGATCGAACATCAATAATACTTAATCATCTCATAGTTTTGAAGGCGTATTTTCTCACCTAAAAATTGAGTATATTGGTAAAAGTACCCTGTAGAAAAACAGTTTCCTTTTTTTTTGTTTTATAGACAAATCATTCACGGATCTTAGTAACGCTCAGTTGAACAACAGTTGAATATCGATTACAAATGAAATGAAAGTGTTTTTCATCTGAATTCACCTAAAAATAATAAAATATGGACCCTTCCATATTCCAAACACTCTGAATTCATATCTTCATTATATTTTGGTCCATAAACAAACCATTCTGATTGATCTTCAATGATATATTCAATCAGCTTATAACCTTGTAGGCGAATTTATTCACTGAAGACTTGAGTATGTTGTTGACTATACCCCGTAGAAAAACAGTGATGTTCTTTTTCTGTATTAGGAAAAAATATTTCTCGCAAATTTTAGGAATACTCAGTCGCACATAATATTGAATATAAATGAGATATTGATATTTTTTGATTCAGCTGAATATCTCCAAAAATCACAAAATTAATGAATTGGCGCCCTCTAGCGCCGTATCAAGTCATACGATCGAGTTGGGCCAATAGAGACTTTTACTTAAAATGGCTCCAGTACAACATATCAAAAATCCAGCCATTTTCACCCAAAGACTTTTTTCCATAAGATGTGTGCGTGGTCCTTTACAATTGGTGCATTCATATTCAGTGGAGGTGCACTCTTCTATTTTATGATTTTTATTACAGTTAGGGCAAGCTACTTGAGATTTACAATTTTCTGCACCATGACCATATTTCCAGCAATCAAAACATCTTAAAACACTAATGAATTCATAAAACTTATAACTACTCCATCCTAAATATATTCTTTCACGATTTTCATTCAAGTGGTTGAATTGTTCGCCCTATAATTGTACTAATAAATTTACTCTACCTTCTTGCATGCTATCAGGTAAATTTTGACTCATAAGTCTGGATATAAAGTTGTTCGGGTCCTTTGCATGCATTTTGTTATTGACAGAATTTTTGATACAAATGCGAAACATTTTTAATTGTAATCGTTCAGAAAAGCTCATATATATACTTTGGCTATAGCCTGTAACTGTGTGATGGTTAAGAATTTGAAAATAGTTCAACGTTAAACTATCATTATTTAAACATAAAAATGTGAATTTATTAGTTGAAGAAATCTGTTATGGACTGACGGTATCCCATATGAAGGCACAGTTGCTGAATTCAATAAATTCTAATCATCACCAGAATGGCAATCTGGATATCTTGTGTAGACAAGCTATTCCAAACAATATTCGTGGTCCAGAAACGTGCAGTTAGATACCTCTCTAAGGCAAAATCGAGGAAAACCTGCAAACCCCTGTTTATAAAACATAAAATATTAACATTAGTGTCAACCTTTATACTTGAAACCGCTTGTCTTATACATAAGAATATATACGCCCTCGAGATGCTTCTACTTATTATGAAACACGACAAAATACTAACCGGACCATCAAACTGTCAATACCGATAACTACAATGACAAAGGACTCCATTATTTTTTAATGGGATTAGTCTCTATAACAAGTTGCCTATTGCAATGAGGGACTCGGATAATTATAATTCCTTCAGAAAAAAGATAAAAGGTTTACTAATTCAAAAACCCTAATACAAACTTCAAGAATATATGGATGATTCCTCTATTTAACCATTTAACTCTATTTAACCATCCAACTACACTTCTTTTCATCTATTTCATTGTACTAACTATTCTACTAGCAAGTCTTAATCAGTTGGATTGAACATTTACGGCCGTTTGCACCAATTTGAATTATAATTCGGCTTAACTAACTAAGGATTAACTATTAACTATTTATCAAATTAACATGATAACTATAGATCAAACCATGTGGTGCAAAGACATTTTGATTCAATTGCGGATTTAGTTTTAACTAGAATTTAACTAAAATTCGTGCAAACGGCCGTTAATTAAGTGAGTATCAGATTCGAATGACTCTTAATGTCCCCTCCCCTTAGTTATTTACATGTAATTCAGAGCGCTGGTTGGCCGTTAGCGTGTAGATTATTTGAGCTAGTGGAATAATAAGTTTTGTTCTATTTTGTCCACTCTCATTTAACAAACAACTTCACAGAATAAAACTTTTGTGAAGATTAATTCATTCATATGTGATCTCAATCATAACAATGATTCTACTTACCGAAATACTCTGTCTCCTTCGTCTCTGATTGTAGGTTCGACAAATATACACATTCGCGAGGATACCCATATGCACTGGTTCACTAATATTCTCAATGACTATTATAATATTGGTTGCTTTGACTTGACTCAAATTCTACTAAATTATAAGGAAACTCAAATGGCTTTGGTTGGTTTCAAATTTATTGGCTAGGAAAAGTCATACCGGAAAATACAGTAATATATATATATATATATATATATATATATATATATATATATATATATATAAAAATGACTAGACAATTAAAATACTTGAAATAAGAACTGGAAATAATACTTTAATATTTACTATAAGCTTTCGGAAATCTTTCTAATTACCAAAACAATGAAATTAAATCTGCAAAAAGGTTATTCAAAACTCGAAATTGACAATATTCCACAGGATATTGGTGATCGTTTTTTTGCTGTCAGGTTCGTAATAAATTTTGTTTTTAACTGTTTGAAACACTGAATTGATACACTGACATGTGTCAAATGTTGCAAATGTTGTGTTCCATTTTGCTGGAATATGTACGAATATTAAAAAAAATACGTTTAAGATTCCTTAAAACTAACGAACCTGCGCGAAAATAATTGTTCCATTTGAATCTTCCGATCGACGAACTAGAATTCTTTTATCGTGAAAGAATTTTTAGAGATCATTTCAAGGAGAGTCAAAGATTGGGAAGGCACCGTTTATGTCAAAACTCTGATGTTGAGTTTCATTCCCGATGTTCAAATTTGAAATTTGAGAAAACACTTTTCTTTCTAGACCCCATTATCTGAAAATGTTTTCAATACTTCAACCAAAGAAGGTGAAAGAATAACTGATGATTCTGTTTCTTGTAACTGTGAAGTTGAAGATTTACTTTTATAACTCTGATGTTGGACCCATAATCAAACAGAAGGCCTAAATAATAAATAATAGCAGTCATGAAAGCTGGGCTGGATAATGAGGATGATGTTGCAGCTAAATATGAAACAGAAAATGCAGATTTCACTTGTTTCTCATTTGGACATGTTATTAACCCAGGAATCCCTTTCTTGTCAACGTCCCCCGACAGTTGTTTTTGATACCATTACCAAAATCTACCATTTGTTGGAAATAAAAAGATTTTTATCTAGTGGATTGAAAAAAAAACATACACTGTAAAACAATGTGTGGTATTTCTTGACAACAGTAAGGAAAAAACATCAATTATTTTCAAATTCTAGGGCAAATAGCTCTGATGGGATCACATTGTTGTGGCCTGGGCTTTGGATCTTGTACCAGTATTAACAGGATTCTACTTTGAATATTTCAAATCCAATCATGAGCTTTATACAATCAGCGTTCACTGTGGTTTTGGAGTCGATTCTTGCCACTACTACATACTTTGTCCAAGGTCAGAAACAGAACAGACCGGTACAAATTTGATGACAGTTGCTTAAATAGACTGTTTTCTATCGAATTGAAGCCTCTAGAGATCATACATCCTTCTTACTGAAATGCAGCTATTAATAATTCAACAGACCTCGTTAGGAATTTTCATTAAATTAATTCCAACTCTTCAAATGACGTGTGTTACAGGTTTTCTACAGCTGTAAAAACGAATGCGCCACCAAATAGATTTTTTACAACTCCTGTAGATGAATAGGAACACAATTTTTTTCCAGTTTTCAATATTTTTCTACTTCATAGATCATGTGATATATGAGTAGAAAAATGTGTGAACTAGGGTCAATGCATAAATGTATCGATGTTTCTCTGAAAACCGAGGATATCTGATTCGATCAATAATTCATTATATTTAACTTTCAGTTTCAGACAATCAAATAGTAAACAATTTGTTGAAGTTGACAGATGACAATTATAATTTACTTGAATCAGTGTTTCCAACATTTGAAAACAAAATTTATTACCAACCTGACAGCGAAAAAACAATTACCAAAATCCTGTGGAATATTGTCAATTGACGAAACTAACTCAGGATGCAATCCTACGTATTCATCAGAACATACCTATAAATCAAAAATCACTTCTACGCGGCGGCGAACTAGTTACTTGACATCAATGAATAATTACGGTATTTCTCAGTTCGTGATCCGTGGACCGAATAGTACTACCTATATGAAAACTACAATTTACTCGAACAATGATAGAAATGCAACTGACTCGAAAAATGATTGAAGTTCGACTGTCCCGAAAAATTATTAAAATCCAACTTTTGGATTCTCAAGGTAAGCTCGACTTACTTTCTCCCCCCTAATGGGTACTTAGTTTGTAGCCAAGCCCTTTGACATAGTTTTTTTTTTTTAATTGTTTTATTCAAGATTGTACAAACAATTACAATTCAGATATTACATAAATAAAAGTAATAAATTTATATGAACATAGATTAATACAATACAATACTTAATACCTAGCTTATATCTATATATACATAATATACTTGGAACTTGAACAAAGATCTCCTAAGCAATGTAAAAACATTGGTATTGGAAATTTTTTTCATTTCACATTTTTCACAAATTCAGCAAAGCAAGACTCAAATACTACAAATAAAGAAATAAGTATACCTAACTACTGAAATAAGTATTCTTTCAATGATTTATTGAATTTTTCAAGATTCGCCTGACTTTTTAATACTGTGGGAAGACTATTGTAAGTTTCTATACTTTTACTAAGGGGTTCTGAAGTGCTACATTTAATCTGACATTGTCAGTAAATATTATTGTGTGACCTAACATTGTGCGAGTGGATTTCATTTATGTATATTACCGGTGTGTTGCATTTATGTTGTTTTTCCAGAACCTTATGTACTAATTTACATTGTTCTAATTGTAAGATTTAACTGATTGGTTGTATTTTCAGTTTTTCAAATAGCATATCTGTCGGTGTTCTATAGTTATAGTCAAAAAGGACTTTAAGAATTTTTTTTTGCAGAGTTTCCATCTTATTAAAGTATGTAGAACCACATGTTCCCCATACTGGTATTAGATATCTAAAGATTGATAGGAAGTAGGCCTCATATACTCTGTGTCTATTATAATTCGAAAGGTAGTCTTTACATCTGTATAAGGCACCGATCATAGGGACTATCTTATTGGTTATGTGTTCAAGGTGATTACTCCAATTCATTTTATCATTGAGTATGAGCCCCAAGTATTTCACTCTTGGTACCTGCTCAATTATCATAACATCTAATTTTAAAGTAATTGGATCAATCATCTTGTTCTTTTGTTTCATAATCATATAGTTAGTTTTTGATACATTTAATTTCAAGTGATTGTGTAATAAACACTTCCAGTACCTATTCAGATCGCTATTAACGTTAGATTCTAACGTATTAATATCATGTCCGCTATACACTAGAACTGTGTCACCTGCAAATGTATAATACTGTGCCGACAGTCCTGACAGTTTGAGGTCCAGAACAAAAAGTGAATAGAGAAGTGGCCCTAGAACGGATCCCTGGGGAACTCCACAGTTATTAATAAGCAAACAGCTGTTGGTTTCATTCGTGGACACATATTGTCTTCGGTTTAAAAGATATGATTTCAATAATTTTAGCATTCGTCCATCAATACCCATTTTCTCTAGTTTATGTAGTAGTTTCTCATGATTTACCACATCAAATGCCTTACGTAAGTCTATAAATACAGCTACCACTAACTTTTTCTTGTCTAGGCTTTTTGATATGTGGTTTATCAAATCTACGGTGGCACTTAAGGTACTGCTCTTTTCTACGAATCCATATTGAAAGGGGTCAACAGATATATGCTTTTCCATGAAACTGAGTATTCGTTTTTTTATAATCATTTCGAGTATTTTTGAGAATATACTAATCAGTGCAATAGGGCGATAATTGTTCATTAGGGATTTTTGACCTGACTTATAGATTGGACATATTTTACTTATTTTCAATTCATCTGGGAACTCCCCCGTGGACAGAGCCCTATTGACTAATTTAACTAATATTGGTATAATTTGTGTTTGGAGATTCAGTAGATCTAGAACCGTGATCATATCATGACCTGGCGCAGCATTGCGTTTCAGTTCATACAAGATGTTTGTTATTTCCGTTTCATTTGTAAGTTCCAGTTCAATACTATTATCATTTACCATATCTTCAAACCCCTCTAGATGGACTTTTTCTCTTGCCGCTTCTTTTTTTACCTCTTCTATAATATTCATACCTACACTAGTAAAGTATTTGTTGAGATTATCTGCTATATCACTGTGATTGCTTATCATACAGTTATCTATTTCTAAAGAATCTATATCATTGTTTACATTTGTTTTATTCTTTACAAGGTTATTGATAAATTTCCATTGCTTTTTTGGATTGGAACCGGTTTTCTCCCATTCTCTTTTAAAGAAGTTATATTTGAGTTGCTTAATTTTGTTATTAACTAGATTTTTTAGCTTTCTAAAATTATTTTTGAACTATGTATTTTCAGGATGTCTTACCTTTAGCTTATATGCGCTATCACGTTGTTTTGTTAATTCGAGTAGTTCTTTGGTCACCCATTCATTATTTCCCCTACATTTGATTTTTATCGTGTGTTCTGATTTACTTTTTGATATAGAAATTAGGTTGATTAGTTCTTGGTGTGTAGTTATATTGTAGTTTTTAGCACTATTTTCAAATATTTCTTTGAATTTTTTGACATCTATTTTTTTTCTTTCAAACATTGTTTTTGGTAAATAAATTTTAGTATTTGTTTGCAGTTTGACACATATCCTCATGTGATCAGATAAAGAGTTTTCTTCTATATGGATTAGACATTTAGATTTCAACTGACTACTGCAGAGCACATGATCTATTAACGTTTTACTATCATTACTTACTCGAGTAGCATATCTATCATCCAACTTATTAACTATAGTGAAGCCTTGGGTGAATATCATATTTTTGTAGTCTTTTACAACGTTCGTATTTACCTTGAGGAGGTCTATGTTCATATCTCCCAATACCAGATGATTTTTAGGATGTTTTATTAATATGACTTCTAAATCAGTCACAAATTCTAGAGCTTGAAGAGCTGGAGGTCTGTAAATTGCACTAAGTTTTAGGTTATTTTCAATGTTTACACATATCCAATTGTATTGTTTCTTATTTGAGTAGTCCACTATCTGATGTTTTAGACCTTGTCTTAGATATATGGCTGCGCTTCCTCCTCTAGATTGCCTGCAGGAGTGGACCGCTGAGTATCCAGAAAAGTTATAGTAGGTTGTTTCATTGTCATGTAACCATGTTTCAGTTAGCACTAACACATCGATTTTATTTTCAGTTACTAACATTCAACTTCTTCAAATTTATTTCTTATGCTTTGTATATTCATATAAACTATTTTTATGGTTTTTTTAATTTCGCTCAGTTTTTTAGGTCGTCTCCGTCCTTGATAAGTATAATTTTGCTGTTTTCTTCTTTACGTAAGTATATTTTTCCATTGCTTACCCATAAAAACTTATAGTTGTTATCCTTCTTGAATTTGATTGCTTCTCGGTATAGATCCAGATTAGTTTTAGTCAAATCGTGATTGATGTAGATGTAGTTTTCTTCGAGATATCCTAGATCACACGTTTTGATTGGATTGGCTTTCTTCGCTTTGAACCATAGATTCTTATCTTCACTCTTTTCGAACATCACTTTAATTGGAGCACTCTTTCCCAACTGAGATACTCCAATTCTATAGGCTTTCAAGTTGTTGACGGGAGCTTTGAGATGATTTCCTATTTTTATAACAATGTCTTCTACTTTCTCCCCTTCGTGAAGTTTTGGAACTCCTTGTATTATGATGTTGTTGCGGATTTCATACTGATCTTTTATATTGAGTTGATGTTTGATAGATCTGATTTCCCTATTTAGCTGATCATTGATCTTCAATTGTTCCGTGTATTTTTTGAAGAGATTATTGTATTTTTGATCCATTTCCATGAGTTTGTTCATGATATCATTGATTGTGTATACTTTTTCGGTTTTCTCTGGTGCCTTATTTGAGTTTTCGGGCGAAATATCATAATTTTCACCGACGGACATAACCTCACTTTTGCACAAGGTATAAATATTTTATATCTTGGTTGCTCACATTTGCACATTTTCCGTGGAACCAGTGTTGACAATTATTGCACTTTATACTCCACGTTTGTTTCAAAGATTTATCACAAATTTTGCAAGAGTCTGCCATATTGAATTTCGCAATTTCAGTTGTGTTTGTGTGACAACTCTAATAAATAGATATTTCCAAATGATACAGATTATATCATTCTTGAATATTTGACTTGAAAAAAAAATGTCCAAAAAACTTCTCATATTCTTTCGAATGACTCAAATGTGATCGCCTATATTATGGCATATGGCATATGACATATCGATTCGATTCCGTTCTTTGATCGATTACGAATTACCGCATTTTAAGTTCGGAGAAACTGTAACAATCTATGCTATTTTTACTCCTTCTTCCCCGCAGGTTTAAAAAGTCATGAAAAGTAGAAATCTTTCATCAGAGAATGATTTCATGCCTGCAATAACCCGAAAGTATGGTTTCTAACATTAGTTTCTATTGTGACGGGTTTCTAGTTTCGCAATAGAAAATTATTAAAAAAAAAAACTTGTTTTTTCCGTTAACCAGCTGTCGTCCCCTTACAAACTACAGCCCTCAGAAGTCGAAATTTGTGCGAGCTAAGGGTTAACGAGGTCTTGCCTTTTTTCGTGCGATTCCTAGCACTTTCTCGGGCCATCAGAAAAATTTCTGCAGTCGCCATGGTTTGAACCATCGCCGAGTCTTATAAACTCTTATAAAAATTTAATTGTATTTTTGGGTATACTACAGAAATTTTCTGGATTTGGCTTCTTCCGTTCAAAAATTAGTTGATCAGTTGGGTCAGTACTGCAGTATAATCTTATTGAATCGACACCCACTAGCAGTGGCGTACCGAAAGAGTTTAACTGCTATATCATTCATTTATGTCTAAAATCAAATCAATTTCATTACCCAACCCAACCAAACTTATTTAATGACCGATTTATGTATGTATGTATGTGTTTAACCTTTCCTTGTAGCTTACTACTGTTTGTTATTGTGAGTAATAATCTTGTTTGTCTTAATATTTATTATATAGATATATTTATACAATTAATAAATCTAGGACCATTAACCTGTGGTTAATATTAGTTACAAGGAACTATTTTCGTGAAACTAAGTTTTCTTGTTTTAATTGATTATAGGTATATTATCATTGTTACCTCATGCCAAATATTATACATATACTTTGTATTTTATTTAATTAAGCTTTGTCAATGAGATTTGTAATCTTTCAACAATAAAGCACAGTCAATCAATCAATTATCATTTATGGGCCGTGGTGGTCGGCGGGTAGAGCGTTCGTCTCTCAAGCGTAGGGTCGTGGGTTCGATTCACCGGTCTCGTGTAAACGAAAAGACCTTTATTGCATTGTTCCAGTGAATGCAATAATACATCCACCACTAGCCCATATATCAACGAGATTAACAGAAAACTTGTCAGTAGGTTAGGCATACTTTACCAGCCCCTTAACCAGGCGCGGTCCTAAGGGGGGGGTCATGACCCTGTCATCCTTTCGGAACGAATGGACTTCGTTAAAATTTGGTAAATTTTCTGCATCCGACTAGCTCAACGGAATAAGTCCAAAACGATCCGTAGAAGCTCAAAATTTATATAGTTCCTTCCTTGTAACTCGGATTTCCTCTTATAGAGCTTGGTATGGCTTTGAACGTTGAAGAAGTAGGCAGCAACAGTATATGCACTGTGAGTCTTCACAAAGACTCAGGCATATAATAACGAAGCGAAGTTGTAGTTTCGAGTTCTTAGAAGAACTCTCAACTAAATGTCGAATGAAGAATTCTCTTTTTAAATTGTTGGTGTTCCCAAAAAATTCTTTTAACATCAAAATCAGGGCAGGCTGTAGATTCCAGAGAACCGCTAGAAATGAGTATATCAATAGCTACCATGAGCTTGAAATCAGTTGAGTCACCAGGGAAGGATATACTCAAAATCATGCACAACTATGTGCTTGCTCGAAAGCAACTGCACTCGGCAGAAGCTCCCTGATGACTCCATTCAAGAGCCAACTTGGCTTCTTAAATAGTGAAACGGCACATTTACTCCGGCCAATGCCGCTGGTGGGCGGAGCCTATTGGAGAGTATATTCCGTATATACTATCGCCTCAAAATTTGTATAATTTCATTTAAAACATACGAACTTGTTAAATAAATTACTACTAACTTCTAAGCTATAAAATAACTCCCCACAATTGAAAAATATGAGTATGTAAAACAAGCAGGTTGAAATTTGGAAAATCCCCACGGCTAAGAATGGAAAACCTCACTTTCGTTAAAAAATCCCCACTTTTTCAACAATGTCTTTTTAATAAAAATACAAATAAAACATATAATAACACAAAGTATGGTATGAAAGGAGCAAGTGCCTTCCTGCTCATGTCTTTTAATATTCTATCACTAACATTGTGTCATGTAGTCTTATTTCTACGTCACTCGCTTCTATATTGTTTCTGAATTTCTTGTTATTGGTTGTGGGCGCTCATTAAGTTGAAAAAACAGCATTCAAATTGGCGGGAAATTTTAATTGTTGCATGGGTGATATCATGATTCATTCGTCAAATCAAATAATATAATATAGACATTAGTACACGTACCAACCAGTAGTGCAACTCCAAAGGGAATAAACGTTATCTGACTAGGAGAGTTTATTCCCCATAAGACAGTGGTGACACGAATAGAAAAAGAAACATTTGTTACGTAGATAGACACGTCATGGCCACAATTCTCACTTGACAGTGACGGATTATAGCGCACTCTTAGTATTGTGAGAGTTACAGGTGACAGTTTTGTTTCCTTGGTTCGAGTTCGACTCTGTACTCGTACGTCACCATGACGCGTTGATGCTACAAGATTCTGATTGGCTATAATTTATTAAACTTTCTTGTTCATTTACTTTTTCGAATGGACTTTTTTTATATGATTGATTTTAATCTGATGCCATGGTCGCCATGACACTTTGCATACTTATATGTTATGTATTTCTATAATGAAACTAAATGAATGATTTTCACTACAAAGGGTTTACAAAACCACGACGATCGTTTCGCTGTACAAGAGCTTCTTCAAGTGGAGAAGATAATATTAATTACTATTTTGATGTGTTCTCTTAAATACTCATCGTAAATTGATTAGGGTTCAGGTGTATACCTGTCTCCAAATAAACACCCGATAAGTACCAATTTTACTAATCTAACCTTTCCAGGAAAACATATTGAGTAAATGGTGAATTATTCAATACTAGTTGGTCATTAAGAAGGTTATCAGAATTTTTCCATTTAATAATCTCCATACTTTCTAAAAGATTCAACTTCATGCCCTCGTTTAAAACATGAAGGATTTCAAAATCATGGTCGAAATTATGATTTTCGATTAATAAATGGGTAGCATAAGTTGATTTTTTCCCGTTAACAAAGCTGTTTCTATGTTCGGTTAGGCTCTTTTTGAAGGTATTACCAGTGTGACCAAGATAAAACTTGGGACAACTACCGCAGGTTAATTTATAGACCAAAGTATTGTCTGTCTTAAAAGCAATATTAAAACCTTGCTTTCAAGAAATTACCTATTTTATTACGTAGTTCACCGATATAAGTTATTGTTTTGAACCTTTGGCGGTCTTTTAGAGAGGGATTGGATTGCTTTCTTATATAGCTTCTTAGGCAGAGGGTTGTCTATCAAAGATGATTTATAACCATTGTTAACTGCAATCTGTTTGATAATTTCTAGTTCTTTATTAAAATTTATTGTGCTTAGAGGAATGTTAATTAGTCTAGTATCATACTATTGGAAGCTGCTACTTTATGTTGATATGGGTGTGACGAGCTATTGTGAATTGTAATATCTGTATGAGACGGTTTATGGAAAATAGAAAATTCATGTTTATTATTTACTTAAGTTACTGTCAAAAAATGTAGGACAAATTAAAATAAATAATGATAGCGTACTATTTTTTATAAAATAAAGTAATGGCCCAAACTTGAAATAAGATACATTTTTTGAACCAATCTTCCTACTTTTTTCATACACTTGTATTTAAATTTTGTTATATCTGAATTGAACAAACTATTATAAATTGAAAGTAATATTACATTACGAATAAAACCGCAATTTTAAAATAATTCGTTATTTTAAATAATTTTGGTTGGACTAGCGATACATACCCGTTTTTTGTAGGATATTCTATTATTAAGGTAAAGAATACACTAACCTATCATGTGTTGTCATTGTCCTACAGTTTCGGAGCGTAAGACTGGGATAACGTTCCATTCAATTTCAACGGTAAAGAAATCCGCTGGTTAGTATTGATTTTTTATGACCTCGTCATTGATACATGTTGGTTGTGGGGAACGCTTTTGTCCTACCATCTATTTTGTAGGATAAACGTTTTCTCGAGTACTTTATCAAATTATTTCGAGGTTCATCTAAAAAACTACCTGTTAGTAATGCATTTTTTGTACCCACCAAATCGACATGACTTACGCCTGCGCAGTTTATTAGCTACCACAATCGAGAATTTTCGTAGAGAAAAAAGTTGGGCGTCTCGTCAAAATGAAGCTACTCACGAAGATTCAGCCTGTTAGGAATCATTTTTATAAATGAGCCTTGGATCTGGACTAATAGTCACGAAGACCTGAAGTATCTTATCTAAGACTCTTTTGTTTTTTAGAAATTGATAATGAGTTCATAATATGGAAATTGACTTTTTTTTGCAAATAGTGTAATAGGTTGTACTCGAGCTATTTTACAGATTGTAACTATTAAAATTGTCAACCAGTTTTATAATGGCTGGTTTGTATCCTACCCTATTAAAATTCATAATGTTTTGAATGGAACATCTTCCAGCCAAATTTTCCTCAGTTATCAACACCTTGAAATTAATTTTTACTTTATTGTAGCGTTGGACGACACACCAAGTCGCTGGATGTAGAAAGAAAACGCTGCGGTTATTGTCACGGAAAGTTCGAGGTATTAATCAACAAGACCACTAAGAAGGGAGAGACAAAGTCGGTACCGGCTACTCCAAAAAAAGAAGCAACTGGATTTGCTTTATTTGTAAAGGAAAATTATGGTGTTCATAAAACGCCAAATCTCAAACATGGAGACGTGATGAGATTACTGGGGCAGAAATTTCAAAAGATGAAAGTGAATCAAACATAAATTTCATAATACAGGGTGATTCAAAAGTACGTTGAAAAACTTTAGGAGGTGATTCCTCACAATATTCTAATATGAATTGGCCAAATAAATATATATCCGGAAACGCTTCGTTTCCAAGATACAGGGTGTTAAAGTTTTGTTTTTATTTTCGTTTTTTTTTAAATGACTTCCAAAATACTGACCTTAAATGATCGAAAATTGCTATTGAGAGGTTTTTTGAGGTGTCGACTTTGAACCTGACGTAATATTGCTCTTACTCGTAGGGGGCGCGACCTACACGTCTTTTTCTTTTTTGAAGATTCATAACTTCTTTGAGAGTACTTCTAGCACATTTTTCAGTGAAAAAAATCGATTTCTCTATCATATCTACGTAAAAAAGCTTCCATTGTTAGAAGTCGCTATAAGAAACCGCTTTCTAGATATTTGGACTTGAAAATTTCAAGTCGATTATTTGATTATCGATGCATATTGAAGTTATTACCATCAAGTATTTAGCGTTTCTCATAAGATTGCTTGTAAGTTGCCGATTTTACAGAGCCCAAACATGGTTGCTATGGGATACCATTTCGGGAGAAGCTTGCCTCGTCCGTGAAGAGTAAATATCTTAAAAATTGAGGATTTCCTGCCAATTTTCTCAAAAATCACTGACACATAGTAAGGCGTTGGGTAAAGTCTTGTGGCAAAAGAGCTTGTACCCTTTGAAAATGCAAAATAATGGTAATAATTTTAACATGTATCGATTATCAAATAATCGACTTCAAATTTTCAAGTGCAAATATTTAGAAAACTGTTGCTGATAGCGACTTCTCACAATAGTAGAATTTTTACGTAGATATGATAAAGGAATCGACTGTTTCACTGAAAAATGTGCTAGAAGTACGCTCAAAAAAGTTACGAATCTTCAAAAAAGATAAAGAGATGTAGGTGACGCCACCTACGCGTAAGAGCAATAATAACGTCAGGTTTGAATTCGACACCTCAAAAAACCTCTCAATAGCAATTTTCGTTTATTTAAGGTCAGTATTTAGAACGTTATTTAAAAAAATAAAAATAAAACTTTAACATCCTATATCTTGGGAACGAAGCGGTTCCGGATTTATATGGACAATTCATATTAGAATATTGTTAGGAATCACCTCCTGAAGTTTGTCAAAGTACTTTTGAATCGCCCTGTATTTATTTAATACAACCAATTTTTTTACTGTAAGGTTGGATTTCATAATGCATGAAGTATCCTTTGAACTTGAAAATGACTTTTTGACAGAGATTCATCTGTAATTGACATTCATTGATTTTACAATGAGTACCTCTACCATAAATATGTGAAAAGTATGTTGGTGACAAATTTTCAATTTGAAGGAGACTTATATCGTTTTTATTATGAAATCAGCTTTGAGACAAATGTTTGTAGGCATTGTTGTGGATCTTTATTTGAGTTGATAAATCGAAGTTTATTTTTTGCCATTGACCACGTTATATGACACTGAGACATCAAATCAAGAGCTTTGCGTGATGACTAGTGCCAAAATGAATTTCAAACGCTTAAAATAAGAAAAAAAGTAACAGGAAAGGACCAGGTGAAAAATGATGTTGAGGCTCCAACTTCAAGGACAAAAATATTTAAACACAAAAACACTCAAAATGGTGAAATGGGGGTAGTTTAAAGATTGAAAACGGGTTTTGCAACCCCATTTCACAATTTTGAGTGTTTTCGTGTTGAAATATTTTTTTCCTTAGAGTTGGAACCTCAACAACATTCTCTACCTGGCTCTTGCCTGTTAGACCAAGCTATAGAGGTGTTTTCCCCACAAAATGAAATACGCAAATGGCCTATACTAATTTTTATAAGATAGTTCGTTGATGAAAACACCGGTTTTCGCCCCAGCAAAATCTCTTTGTAGAATTTTTTAAACAAGAAACAGTGGAAAAAATTACAACTTTTTTGTTTTTTTGCGAATATCTCGAAAAGTATTGGGGGAATCGTTTTACAGTCGAAAGAGCTTTTGTAGAGATTTATAAAACCTACACAGTGGATTTTCATACGACCGGATCGGTGCATTTCCCACTGAAAAAATCCGGGAAAACCTTGAAGAAGAGACCATTTTGGCAGAATAGCGCTATACAATTTAAAGGCACATCTTGCAAGATGTGTCGATTTAAGGGGAATCGTATTCAAATTCTGTAATCGGCATCTGCAAGTAGAGATCAATATCTACAATTTGTATATTTTGGATTTTCACCTAGGAGGTGGGAAATGTGTTGAAAATGTCACTGAAAATTGATCGCAGCGCTTCAAAGTGAGTCCGAAGTTGCACTGAAGTTAACTCGAGTTGAGTTCGAGCGACTTCAGGTACACTCTGAAGCATTTAGAGTAACTTCCAGTGACATTTTCAACACATTTCCCACCTCTCAGGTGAAAATCCAAAATATACAAATTGTAGATATTGATCTCTACGTCCAAACGCCGTTTACAGAATTTGAATTAGATGGTTTCTTTTAAATCGGTGCATTTAGAAAGATTTGCCCATAAATTGTTTATAACGCGATTGTGCAAAAACTACACATCGGACTGAAAACATCTTGCGCACAGTTGAATCACATATTATTATCTATCAGTTTACGCAATATTATTTGTCCAGCTTCAGATTTATAAAAATCATAAATTTTTGAAAAATGGTCTCTTTTTCGAGGTTTTCCCGGATTTTTACCGGTTCAACTTAAGGTTACCTTACGACTTAAGTAGACCATTACGATTTTGGTTTGCACCGCTATTTGAGGACAACATGAGCTTCAGTCAAGATAAGCCTCAGATTCTCCAGGCTTAGGTTCCACTTAACTATTTAACCTCACTTCTCTTACACAAAATGTTTTCCAATTTTCTTGATGTTCAAAGTATTTCGAGCACTTTTTCTGGATTTTGGTGATGTGATTGTATTTTTCCCTCTATTTAGGGTGACCAAACCTACAGCTCTCTAAATACTAAACCTGATATTGAATATCCCTATGATGTGAAAGTATGAAAATAATTTTCAGATTCAACATTGTACCTATTTCTTAATAAAAAATGTCTATTGATATATTGTTAATTTACATTACTTATGGCCAGTTTCACAGGTTCCAGTTAGAGACCAGATTAATTAACTAATGGTTAGAATATGAACCTTCAAATGCCATTTATAGAATGTCATTCACCGTCTAAACTCTCACTTAGTTATTTGAAGTATTAGTTAAAAATATTCCAGGCTTAGGTTCCACTTAACTACTTAACCTCACTTTTCCTACACACAATATTTTCCTATTTCCTTGATGTTCAAAGTAATTCGAGCACTTTTTCTGGATTTTGCTGCTGTGATTGTATTTTTGTGAGTATCTGATTGTATCAGGTTTGAAACAAAATATCACGTACAATGTTAGATGACCTAGAATTTGAATAAAGTTGACGAACTTCCATTTTTTCCTCTATTTAGGGTGACCAAACCTACAGCTCTCTATTTACTGGACCTGATTGAGGCTGATATTGAATATCCCTATGATGTGAGAGTATACAAATAATTTTCAGATCCAACATCCTACCTATTTGTTAATACAAAATGTCTATTGATATATCGTTAATTCATATTACTTACGAACTTAAAAATACTCTGTTGCTTTGTAATGGAGGAATGGAATGGCGAGTCTTTTCAATTTTTCTTATTCATCCAAAATTGCTAACCACTTCATGTCGATAACATTTTGGATGGATAATTTTCTGTTTGCCTAGGGTAAGTCAGGTCAGGTTAGGGTGGATAATAAACTAAGCATTTTAATGTGCTCGCAGCTCTCGTGGCGATATTGTGGCAAGTTTTCCCGGTAGAGACAAATTTTACAAATCATATGCCATACTCCCGCCAGCCTTTCAAATTAGACAGCGGTTGCGCAATGTGTATATTTTTAAAAATTTGCATTGTTAACGTCTCGTCGTTGGTTACGTGATAATTTTTGCGCTGTTGCCAAACATTTCCAATACTCAGGTAAGGTTCAGGCCAAGAGTCAACGGTGCAAACCATCTTTACCTTAAGGTGTACCTTAAGCTGATCCTCCATTCAGCTGAGTTTGTTAAGGTGAACCGGTGCAAATAGCTGTTATAATTCTCTACGAAAGTTCTATTGACTGTAAAACGATTCATCCAAAACTTTTTGATATATTCTCAAAAAACCAAAAGAGTTGTAATTTTTTTCACCATTTCTTGCTTAAAAAATTCCTCAAAGCGATTTTGCTGGGTCGAAAACCGGGTGTTTCATTTGCGAACTGTCTTATAAGAAGTAGTATAGACCGTTTGCGTCTTTTATTTTGTGTGAACATAGACTCTTATTTTTATCTAGAGCTGGCCTATGTTACTTTTTTTTCCAAAAATTATAGGCACCAGTCTACGATTCAATAACAAATAGGATATATGATAATTCTGATTTTTTTCTCCATCAAGTTGATGAGATATTTGATGACTTGTTTCAAATTTCTACATTTGATAGGAATAGGGTGTTTTCAGGTTCTGATTCACTGTTGCATTCATAATATCACATATTGGTGAACATAGCTAGCAAAAAATACAAAATTTACCCTATCTACGATGAAAATATTGTTCAGTCTGCTAAAGCATTGCAAGAGGATTGAGAAACCATCTGTTTTTAATACCTAAATGACTTGATTGATTTCTTTTATGACTATGTTGATAGTACAAAAGTATTTTTTATGTTGAGAATTTTATATTTATATTAATTTTTTATATTTTTAATAAATTATTATGATAAGGAATTTCTGAATTAAAACCTCATCTTCCCTTTTCAGAACTTGCCAAACTGTTTTATAAATCTTGTACTTTAAAAAATTAGAGGATTCAAAACGCACTGAAGAGAGTAATGAGGCGAAAAAAGTAGAGAGAAAGCCTAGAAAATATTTAAAAAAATACATTTGACATGAATGAAAAATTCAAAAGGAGTCCTGTAAAATTTTCTTTGTTTCCACTTAAGTAAGTAATTTACTAGCCCCGGAGCCAGCGACCAAAAACCCTTGTTGATTTGCTACAAAGGACCCCGTACGGTTCTTATGGAAAATGGGACCCAGTCGAATTGGCTGAAAATTCAGCAAAATATAGTTTATGACGTCCTGATCAATAATGTGGCGATTATTTTGTTACAAAAAGTTGGAAAAATAATTGCAATTTCGACCCAAGTTGTAATGAAAGTTCTAAGACTCCCTATACAGGGTTATTAATAATTATATAATTTTTATGTAATTCTTTGAATAAAGCTCGTAAAATAAGTAAATATCATTGGATCAAATATTGGGTGATATTAGGTAACTATTATACAGGATCATTAAAAATTTTCTCTTTTAGTTGTAATCATTTGAACTTTTTTTAGGAACATATCGGGTGTCCGCGGAAGGTGGCTCGCCCCTATAACTTTTTTGTTTTTAAAGATAATGGAATGAAATTTGAAGGATCTGTATAAGACATATAATTGCGTTTTTTGACGAATAACCCAAGTTCATGCAACTTCAGGTTTCATCGGAAGTGACTTAAACTTTCGATTTTTAAATGGGACACCCAGTATATTGTCACCTGTTTTGTCTCCACATGACATTTTGAATACAACCATGTATCATTTGTCACTTTTTGTTACCATTTTTTTTTCAATTTTGAATTTTATTATTTAATCTAAAGTTAAAATACGTTAAAATCACTAATTACAGCCCTAAAATTTTGGGGAATATACAACTCCACTGTTTTCGATCGAAATGTATGTGCTGTGTAAAATTTAATTTTAAAATTGAAATTACAATTTTTTTTCAAACGGCAACATGGTGGCTCGTCGGGTTAGGAAAAAAGGCCATTTTAATACTTTTCATGTGATACCGCACACTTATAGATTTTGAACAAAATTTCGTCAAAAAACTTAAAAAACTACGTTAAAAGTTTCATGAAATAAATCATTTTTGGTATTAAAATAGGATGTAATTGCATCGAGTAACCTTTGGCAAACACAACTGATAAAACGAAATCAATAGGGATGTTGACTTCTTATTTTACTTTGCTTCTGCTGAAGTAAATTAAGTATTTACTGTGTAATGATTTGACGAAAATATTCATGATAATATTCATGCAAAAAGATTATTTGTTTTGTTTTATCAGTTGTGTTGTTTATAGGTCGATGCATTTGAATTTTGTAAAGAGAAACATTCTCAATTGAAAATTGAACCAAAGCATAACTCCTCTGGAAATGGAAAAAACCTACGTTAAATTGAAGAATGTTTTGGTTCAATTTTCAATTGAGAATGTTTCTCTTTACAATATGAATTCCTTCCCAGAGAGGTTATCTTGTACAATGGAAAACAGCGACTAAATTTTGTCTTTCAGTCGCAGATGATTCCACAACTGACTTTATGAACATCCTGGTCATGTTTTAAAGAGAAACATTCTCAACTGAATATTGAATCAATACATGACTCCTCTGGAAATGGAAAAAACTCTACGATAAAATTGAAGTTACTTTTTTGTAATATCTAACAGAAAACAACTACTTCCCCGGCTAAAGCGACGCTGGACATTAACTATAACTGATAGATATTGAGAAAGACCCTATATAACTTGAAGAAAAAATCTGAAAGTGAAAATTTGCATTTTCATTCAGATAGTTGATTATTTATTAAACAGTTACCATTGGAGATTCTTATCTATAATTGAGATAAGGGAGAATGTTATTCAGAAGTATCACTCACAGAAAATCGCTCACGGAAAATCGCTCATTCCATTGATGCGTGAATTGCATCTCTTTCGCTAGGCCTCCAATACATTTTGGTCAACAAAAATCTATTTCACTCTTCTAAGATCATCAGGGAGGTCGGAAGAATTGGAAAACATACTCTTCAGAAGCAATTTCAAACTGTAATGTAAATTTTCACTTTCAGATGTTTTCCTTCAAGTTAGGTTCTTTTCACAATATCTATCAGATGTAGTTCAATGTCCAGTGTGGCTTTGGCCGGGGAAGTAGTTGTTTTCTGTTAGATATCACAAAAAATAGCTTCTTTTCATTTCAACTATCTGAATGAAAATGCAAATATTCAGTTTCAGATTTTTTGTCTTAAGTTATAAAGGGTATTTTCACAATATCTATCAGATAATGTCCAGCGTGGCTTTTGCCGGGGAAGTAGTTGTGTTCTTAGATATTACAAAAAAGTAACTTCAATGTATGGTAGGTTTTTTTCCATTTCCAGAGGAGTCATGTTTTGGTTCAATTTTCAATTGAGAATGTTTCTCTTTACAACATGAATCCTTTCCAAGAGAGGTTATCTTGTTCGATGGAAAATAGCGACTAAAGTTTGTCTTTCAGTCGCAGATGATTCCACAACTGACTTTATGAACATCCTGTTCATATTTTCAATAAAATCAACATGTACATTTTATTTTGAAAGATCCTTCATTTGGAGCAATTTCCAAGGTAATCTGTTGAAGTTTTTTTACGGAAGTTTGTTTGAAACCTAATAATATGCAATATCAAATTAATCGTAATCGAATGCTTTTTTTCTAATCCGACGAGCCACCATGTTGTCATCTGAAAACAATTAGTAATAGAAATTTTAAAATTGAATTTTGCATAGCAGATTCATTTTGATCAAAAGCAGTAAAGTTATATTATTCTCAAAATTTGAGGACTGAAATTAGTGATTTGAAGAAATACATAGCACTCTAGAATAAAAAATAAATTTCAAAATAAAAATAAAATTCGGTTACACAAAGTGACAAGTATCACATGGTTGTATCCAGTAAATTATATGGAGAAAAACTAAGTGAAAATAAACCGGGTGTCCCATTTGAAAATCGAAAGTTTTTGTCACTTCTGGTGAAACCGGACTTTGCATGAAGCTAAGTTACTTGTCAAAAGATGCTGTTTCAAGTTTTATACAGATCATCTAAATTTCATTCCATTATCTTCAAAAACAAAAAAGTTATAAGGGCCTGCCACTTTCCGCGGACACCCGGTATACAAATTAAACATAAAATAGAAAACTAAATATTTTCTGATCAATATTTGGTGGCTCTTGTCTATTTGTTGCATCTTGTACGGATCCTATAATTCGGTAAGTATCAAGATGTGCGCAGGTACCGATGATTCTAACAGTACATCTACACGTGCATTATTAATCGTCTGGAGATTTGCTTCTTCTTCATCTCGATTTTACTTGTACAGGGTATTGGATTAAGGCTAGAGGCTATACATTGATACATTGATTCGTATCGTATCGATAATATATAGGGTGATTAATTAAATGTGACGACCGGATTAATTATCAGCTATAATAAAAGTTATGAAAAAAGGTTACATCATATAATTATAACATATTCACATTCAAACTTAATATATTTAAATTAAATGAGTAGACAGATTACACACATATAGGGGGGTTCACAGTTACAAGACAAATGTAATTTATTTATCATACTACAAACCCTGTACACTGATGCTGATTTGGAATTTAGGCAATTACCTATCTAATACAAACTCTTGAAGTTTAAAATTAGATTAATAATAATAGATACTATACTCCATTCTAAATAAGAATACAGTAGGTGGCTCCGTGATCAGTGAGGAAAACTCAGCTAGATTTTTGTTGCGACCAAGGATAGCGACAAATTTGAAAAAGTTACAATACTTTCAGAAAGCAGCTCATATGGTATTACTCTGTGATACTGGCTTAGATTTCAACCAATTAGCGTGAAGCCCGAACTTCCAGCACTGTATTCTTATTTGGAATAGAGTATAGGATTGAAACTGTTAAATCAGCAAAAGGCTTGGGATAACAGAATCGGGACGAGCATTGGTACAAGAGTAATGTACAAGATGGTGCAAATGTCCAAAATGCTAATAATTCGTGCCTCAAACGGTAATTAACGGCGATCAAGATCTTCATTATCTTTGGAAAATGGGGCTATATTTCCGAGAGTATTAAATCATTTGCACATCATTTAGATAGCTAACAATATATTTTAGAACCTTTTATTAGGTAATAATCTTTGGATTCCGTTACATTATAGATCATATAATAAGAAATCTTTCCATTTTTTCAAAGATATAACAAAAAATTTTACGAGAATACACCACGAGAGTAGTTTGAGTGACAATGAATTTGAATGTTTAAATGCTAAATGAACAAGAAAATGTCCTAGATCGTTATTACTACACTTGTAAATCTGGTGCTTGGAAGTATCGGTAGGTACCTTCACATAACAATGATGTAATAAGCTTTTCGGGGTATGCAAGCCATCAACAAATATAATCCGTATATACAGTGCGGCTTTTTTTAGTCCCACCCCTGTTAACTTTTGAACGTACGACGGCGTTCTGGTGCCACGGCGAAAATAAAAAAATCTGTCAATTGACACATTTAATCTGTCAATTGACACATTTAATCTGTCAATTGACACATTTAATCTGTCAATTGACACATTTAACCTGTCAATTTACACATTTAATTTGTCAATTGACACATTTAATCTGTCAATTGACACATTTAATCTGTCAATTGACACATTTAATCTGTCAATTGACACATTTAATCTGTCAATTGACACATTTAATCTGTCAATTGACATATTTAATCTGTCAATTTACTCATTTATTTGTCAAGTGATTTTTTTCAATCTCCTATTCATGTTCATACGCTGCTGCTCAAGACCAAACGTACAAACAGTACTTTTTTTGTGTGACAACTAAACCACAGCTTGCACGCATTCCGAATGCATCCATGAAACTGCCCTGATTAACAGATTTCATTATTTACAAACGTTAGAAGCGTTTCAGTATCTCAATAATTTCTCCACCAGAACAAATTTAAAAATTTCAATCATCGTTTCAGTGTTCTTTTACGAATCAAATCATCATCACGTAATTCCAAAAATAATAAAATTTCGTTATTGCTCAACCCAATCGAAAAGTACCTAGACTGAGTTGGTTCATGGCTATTCACTGGTCATGTTCAAACTACCCATTCCGTGGTGGTCGTGCTGGTATAGCATGCACCTCTCAAGCATTAGGTCTTGGGTTCGATTCTCAGCATGGTCATCGGTCTCATGCACGGCATCACACGTTAAAAGGTGAGGGTTGCTCCCTAGCTTGCACACGTCTCTCGAAGACTAATGGTGGTTCGGTGTAGGGGTGCAACAGGTTGACGGAAATAACGATTTCAACAATTTTCATCATCGATATGCTCTAATCACCTCATATTGAATGTGTCAATTGACAGATTAAATGTGTCAATTGACAGATTGAATGTGTCAATTGACAGATTGAATGTGTCAATTGACAGATTAAATGTGTCAATAGACAGATTAAATATGTCATTTGACAGATTAAATGTGTCAATTGACAGATTAAATGTGTCAAT